>JAVJAQ010002299.1:1354056-2031085 GCA_032362365.1 Zygogramma bicolorata
CAAATATTCTAAGAACATACATTTCGATATGTTCTTAATTTATTCTCTTCGAATATTCTGAGAATATACGGAATCTCATCAAAATCTTTTTTTTTTTTTTTTCGTATTCCCTATTAGCTGTTAGTTCTTCTTCCAGCGCAATGGGAGTTTTCTATTCCGAAGTAGTGATATCAAAACACCACTGTCCTATACATCATCATCAGACAAAAATATTTCAATTTGTAGGATGAAAAATATGCCAAATTGAGAGCCAGGAATTCTTTACCAAATATAAGTTTTTACTGAATGTCATTGTTTCCAAATATCCTCGAATTATAAATATTAATCAAACAGAAGACAACAGCCACCATACAACGCAGAGGAATTATCAGTTTTAAAATATTCTCACAACATTCTGAGAATGTTTATATGTTATTAGCGAATATTCTACGAACATTCATAGAATCACTAAGGAAAGTCTTAGTATATTCGAGAGATATTCTCAGAATATTTGAAATCGTCCATTTCGAATATGCATAGTATTGCTTGGAGTATTTGAATCGTGTTGTGATAATGTTCTGAGAATATTCAAATATTCCCGGAGGACATTCTATGAACATTCTCTGAATGACATTGTGCTGTCTGGGACGATGTTCCTCATTGATCTATCAGGAATAATTAGGATAGAGTAGTTTTGTGTTGTAGTCATAACAATTTTCGAGAAGAATAAGAAAATTCTACATAGAATACAAAATATCCAACAAATCAAAATAGCAAATTAGATAATTCGTAGAAAAAGTGAAAGAAAGATTTTCGGCTTCTCTCATTTCAAAACTCAAAACACACACACTACACAACATTTCGAAATATCCAGGCTTTACTGATGATGACTTCAGTGTTTTCGAAACAAATGAAAAGTTCGACAGGTATTCCATGTGACCACGGAAGTTCAGAAGATGAAATGAAAAATACAGGCCCGCATTCAAAAATCCAAAGCTCGAATTCAACTCATCCCGTATACAGGGTGGAGTGGAGGAGAAAATCGGTAAACACTGTGCATTCTGTTTGTTTCATAAGTTGAGTTTTAGGAAAATAGTTTGACAGAATGTAAAAGCATACTCTGTCAAATCTGACATATTTGAACTTAACGTTGAAACCAGTTTTATAGGTTAGATGATGATATAGTGAAAGTTGTTTTTTAGAGATCAATTATTTCCCTAACACCAAACTGATATTATTTACACTCGACGCGCGTTTCCCTAACAAGGTTAGCATCAACAGGAGAAGAAAAATTATACCAAATCTACCGGCTAGGGTTGGTTATTCATATATTTCACTATCAGGAAGGTTATTTTTGGTTCGTCTGTTATTTATTGATTATCTAGCCTTCAACATTTTCATTGGTTCTCATCATTGAGGGTTATAATGAACGATAATCTAAATGGTGGGCTGAAAAGATAGGTCCTTTGTCACCATTCTATTTTCACATCTTGCTTTTTTTTAGACCTGTTGAGAAAGATGAGTACAAGGAAACAGAGGGATTAGTCGCGTAGCGAATTGTATGGTTTGAACCAGAGATAGAAGATGAGATAATAAAAAAGTGTATATATGTACAAGGAAATACTCCATAAATATTATTTTATTTAGAATATGAGATTACTGAAAAGTTCATAGTAATTCCATAAGGACTGCATAACATTAGGGGACTCGAACAGATATTCTATAAAGTAAATATGCCAATTGTTTATAAATCTTCATACAAATTACCAACTCCTTGGTAAATTGGGAACACACAGAAAAGTCGAAAAATTACGAAATCACTTGTCAAGATCACAACAATAAATACATCGGCCAGAGCCGGCGAGATACAAAAATCCGTTTCAAAGAGCATTATGCACACAAGATATACGGAAGGGTGGAAAAGTCCAGTGTTGCCCAACATGCTGTGAACAATGGCCGTGGAATTGGTGAGAGCAATCGGAGACGGTTCAGGAATGGGCATGATACAAGGCTGATAGATTCATTCGAGAGTCTATAAATGGCAAAAAGTACAAACAATATGAATGGTGACCAAGGGCTTATTTTATTCAGCCATTTAGTTTTATAGCTCCTGCTTAAACATCTTGTGGAGATTAAACTACGGATTCGGCAAAAAATACATGTACATTCTCGCAGATTATTCAAACCTAACCTATAAAACTGACCCTAACCTAAATCGAACAGAAAACGCTCGTTCGTCGTTACCCAACGACTGTCTGGCCGACCGAACAAAAGGCCATCAACCACGGCCAAAGAGAACCGGTCGGACCATCGACTTCCATTTGACCTTGAGAACTCTCTCACGGTGCAACCCTGACCGGGCTGTGTGCATCTGTCGGTGCAGAAACAACTGCCTGCAGCCTCGGCTGCATCTCGCATCGTCGATGGCAAAGATGGCCGTGAGTCGATACGGCGACAAATGAACTGGAATTGCAGCTACCAGTTCAGACAACAATGGCATAATGATGATGCGGTGTTGTTGAGGCTGTTCGAGATTTCAAAGAATGCATCGCGAATTTGGTCCGTACGATTTAAAAACATTTCATTTATTTTTGAGGAGAGGTTACAGTTTTGAGGAACATTTTGTTTTGGCCTTTCACTCTCCAAATTTGTTTTAAAAAAAATACAAAACTTCTGTAAAAGAAAACATAATAAAAAATTGCAAACGATGTGTGTCGATAAGTTGATAGACGTCTGATCCACTTAAAAATTTTTTTAACTTTATTTGATATCTTTTTGTACAAAAAACATTTGTAGGAAGTCAGTGACAACTAGAAAATTATGTAAAACGATAATTGACTATTGTCGATAGGAATATGACAGATTCAAAAATGTATTTATTCTGGTTTTGACATACTTATAAAGTGATACTTTTCAAATCCGTCAGAAATGTTAAAGCGCCATACTTTTCATAATCAGTTAGGTAATGGATTACTTTGTATCACTCAGTTACGAAAAGTAAAACAAAGCATTCACTTGTACGATGAAATCACACATGGAGTCTCTCATATGCTCATTGATTTTTTTATATGCGGATTCACACGAAAGGGGAGGCCTGTAATGTTCAAAGAACACCGCGTGAATCAAGGGACAGGAGATACGAATTAACATTCACTTTGAATTTCTGAAGTCTGTAAGCTTCAGGAAAAACCTCTCTCGGCAAGGAGTTTCAAAGCTCAGCTGTTCTATTGAAAAAAGATATCTGAGCAAGAGAGGTTCGACAAGTCTCCAAATTCACAACAAAGGGGTGGGGATTCTGTACTCGTCGAGTCATCCGTGTAGATATTGCCAAGGGGGAAACGACTGATAACAATTCGGAAGAGCATCAACCGTGATAGTATATATAGAGGAGAGAAGTCTCCGACCCTTCTACGATGTTCCAATGAAGTGAGCAAGTCTGTGAGCGAAGAATCACCAACAAGACGAATTGACTTTCTCTAAATAGAATCAAGAAGCCTCAATGAATGTTTTGGTGCCGAACTCCACACATGACAACTGTATTCCATGACAGGTCGTATCTTAGCCTTGTAGATCATTAGAAGCTGACGAGAAGTGAAATATTTCTTCGCACGAAATAGAAATCCAAGTTTCTGGGAAGCACTTTCAGCGATCGATTTCACATGGTTCTCCCATAAGAGATTATCACTGAAATTCCTAGCACCATTTAGAGCTTTTATTTGCTGTTCAAGTATTAGCATATATGATACAACTCTTAACAGACCCTAATACTTCGATATCTTAATTATTATGATTGTAAACACGTATTGCCTCACGAATTGACAAAGTATGTTTAAAATATGTGCCTTTCTCTATAATATCTTGACGTGATAAGTGTTCATTTCTCCCTTTTTTCAAGCACCCCGAATAATCATTGCACCAAAAAAAATTATGATTCAGAAGGTCTTGCGTTATAGTCTTCACCTGGTCACTTGTTAGTACAAAATTGTGGAAGACGTCGAACTGACAAGCGATATGAAGAGCAACTTTGATATTGAAAAATTTTGAGTTGACAATTTTACTCTATGAAAATTATAAAAAATCTTGTATTCCTGCAGAAATCCCGTTCCTTAACAAAAGCTAACTTTTTGTAACTGGTCGCATGAATAGCTTTTATCAGAGATTCAAGCGACAACTGAGATCGTATACAAGAGAATTGATCTCATACAACTCATTATTGCAGCAACAGCAACATATTCTTTGATTAGAAAAAATTTCTGGTGAAGGATACTTTTTGGAATTTTTTTTGGAACTCAAATTTTCAGCTAAGATGCAAGTTTGTTGAATAGATGCAAATCGAGTTAGTATCTTGAAGTAGTCAGTTTGAGAGTTAGTTGGTTTATATTTATTTTATTCTATCAGTGTATATCGGCTTGAGTTGCACAGCAATATTACAATGAAATTGGGATGAAGATTAGTGACTATAAAGAGAGTAGAATGTTCTACATTTTAGAGAAGCTAAAAATGTTCTACAACAAGATCTGAAATCAACACCAGCCAATAGTATGAGTGTACACGTGGATTGAAATCAGGTAGCGTTATAGGATATTTCCCCAACAATTGCTGTTTTTCCCATCAGGATAGTGTTTCATTCGCAAACTCAAAAAAGGTTGTTTCGTTTAGAGAAAACTATCCAGTGAGGATATAGATTGATTAGGGCTTTGTCACTGAATACACCAAACATCGAACAAGTAGAGATTTGTGTTAACAGTGTTCGAGAATTTTCTGACTGAGCTGTTCTGTGAGTTTCTATTTCGAAATATCTTTCTCCTAACTCATCCATCCACCCATTCTGTTTTAGTAAGGACAAGAATTTGAATTATGAAATTCATCAAAGAATCAAGTTGAATAAAGATGAAATCTTCCACCTGTTTGAATATGTGAGAATTTTTTTCAGATTCAATCAGAACCTGAAAGAATCATCAAAAAAAGTAGAGAATAACTTCAAATGCTACACTGTCTTTGAATATTATCTTAAATGTTCACCATGATCAGAATTCAATCTGAACCTTCATTTCTATTATAAGGAAATAATAAAAAAAATCTGAATTTATGTTTTTACACCCTCACATTTTGTGTCATCAGCAAACATTTCCTCCATCAAAATATAAACTCGGGAAAAGGACTGAAGTGGGCTTCCTCACGGAATAATACATAAGACAATACTAATAATTCAAGAGATTTTCTTTTCACTTCACAGATAAAAGCTACGTCCTCAAAACATTTGAAAAATGAATCAAATGAGACTATGTTTGGGAACGTGATAATTTTTTATAATAGAATGAAGTTTCTAGGAACTTTACATATGGTTTTTCTTTTCCGAATCAATGCAAAAGGAATGCAAAATTTCTATGAAAGAGTAACATCAAAAAATTAACCAACGCTCTCTGTTGATATATGATTTTTTTTAAGGGAGTATCTGAAATAGGAACTCTCACAGAAATCGTGTATTCCTTTCACATTGATTGAAGCACAAAAACGAAAAATGTTTCCATAAAAATAATCATGTTTCTAAATACTATTACTGAATTCCTGCAGTCATAAAAATAATTGTTTATTGAAATGTCGAATTTAATGAATTTATTCAGAGCAGAGAAAGTTTCATAATGAATCCACATACCCATTGAAGAATCCAAGACTGAAACAAACCTGTATACCTATGTGTTAGAGTGATATGTTATGCTTGCGAGTGAACTTATATTACGAACTACTCTCTATTTTCCCTAGAGTATGTTTTGTAGAAATATACAAAAAATGTTATTCGTCTCATGCAAGTTTCGTGTGGTTGGTTTACAAATTGAGCAACTACGCCTGTCGCATCATATGGGCAAGGGATAACTTGTTTCAGATGAGTTGACCGTCTATGAATGATAGCCACTTATAAACAGAGAGTTCTTTTTGAATTTTCAATGTAACTTCTTTTACAGAAGGTATGTATTTTTATATCGATTTAGAGAAGTAAAATCCAAAAAGTAGTTCTCAAAATCTTCAGCCACGAGAAAATTTATTCGTACCCCCAGATAGTTGTTTGCACACAAGCAAAGACGCAACAAAAGAATCAGTTTCTTTCAAAGTCGACACCTTTCGGGACCCCTGCAGTTTCATTCAACCCGAGAGAGAAGACAGAAAAAACCTCAGGGACCAAACGAACGCCAAAGAAACAGACAGACAGACCGTCGTAAATAAAACGTACAACGTACAAAATACCAGCGCTCACTACGAAACACGCCTCGAAAAAAGAATGCCGAAGTATCACACAACGGTAAACAAGAAAAGGGGCCAAGTCAAGAGTGTAGAACCGTAGAACGGGCAGGTAATAACACAAAAAACGTTACCGGCATTGTGGAAAAGAAACCGAGCCGACCGCTCCTCGAGAAATGTTGCGACACCGTTAGCCTTACGTCTCAAGAAGTCGACGATCTGAACAGTTATCTCCGAGAAATGTGACGGTGTTGGATAGGTAAACGTAACGCCTTTTATTCACGTGTAGGTAGAGGAGGTTGCTCAATATCTGACCTCGCCTTCTACAGATTTTTGTGCGCAATATAGAACGAGTTTTTGCAAAATTATAATGAGGAATGATTTTTTAGCTTTATTCTCCGATTCAAAAAGTCGCAATTACAACGGCTATGGAGGAAGTGATTAAAAAAAAGATACTTTCTGTTGAATAATATACACGTACCTATCATCAAGGAGTAATTGTATTTTTTTTTATTTGAATTCTTTCATAGAAGTTGTAATTTCTGTTTCGTAGTTTTCTGGGTTGGTAACCTACCACAATCTGGAAAAATAAGAATCAATATTGGAATCTTTACAAGTGTAGAAGGGCAGATTTTCAATCTACCCCGAAAACTTGCTGCGTCTATTGAAAAACACTTCTTTCTGGATAGAACAAGTCTAATTAGTCAGTAACTTCTCGTATATCTCGAATTTCGCCTATCAAAAAAATAAGAACTAATATATATGAAAATACTTATCGTTAACGTTTCAGAAACTGAATTCGTTTCCGTTCTCAAAACTTATACGCTAATTCCTGTTTAAATGCAAATATCTCTTGTTGGCAATCTTCCTAATTGACATTTGTCAAATATTTCAAATCTGACATAACATTTTTTCTTTCAGGAGGGGAAGCCATCCATATGAAGCGAACTCATAGATATGCATCATAAAAGCAGATTCCTTTAATTTTCGTTTCCTGCCATTGCTTTCTTTCGTCATAATTTTAGTGTCAGCAAGTTTTGCCTATGCATGAATTGAAGTTCTACAAATTATTGTTTTTTTTTCATTGAAGCTTGGTTTACTTTCATATCGATTTGGATTTGGAAAAGCCTAAGAAAAACCACTGAGTGCGGGACGTACAGTTTTATGATTTAAAATATTAATCTGCAGAAAAAAATCATCACTGTGTTGACAAATTTCATTCATCCTAGCGATGCCTGTGTGTGCCTATGAAAAGGTGCCGAATTTTACTGATAACGTCACTACTTCAGATTTTCATTGTGAAATTCACCATCAACAACAAAGATGAAGGTAAAATGCGTACCTCTGTAGAATTGGAATTCGATAATCGAGTTCAATAATCAAAAATAAATATTTCAAATTCATTGATTTCACAGCATTTCTACGATCATTTCAATTACTGATATTTTTCAATTGAAACTTGAATTTCAGATTTTTGTGGGCACGCAATTGACTTATATCTTTGTAGTTTAGCATTATTTTACCAAAAAGTTTACTAGTTGTGACGTGATTGGTCAAATTTGACACCTTGTTTACACGACCTTAGTGCACCAAAATAGTTCCTCTTAGGGCCAATTGCGCCGCCCCTCCTTGATGGTAACTAAGCTACGCTTAATCGCTAATGAACAATGAATCTGATTGGCATCGATGTTGAAATATTCTATTCAATATCATTCGTTTCAGAAGATGCAATCGAGAAAACAGCAAATCTCAAAACCGAGTTTACAGAAAAGGAATCATAATATATGTACCTTCAGATTAGACCGAATCCAATATTGATCAAATGTGTTGCTGGTATTGCGATTGTATTTAGTGGTTAGTACGAATTGTCCAAGGTCGAGCATATTATGTAACAATCCAATTACTGTCTTCATTTTCGCACATTTTTGCGAATCAGAAGAACGCTTCTATACATTGTTTCGAAAATACTGATAATTCAATACCAATAATCAGGTAGTGATTTCAGAATAGAATGAAGTGCTACAATGGAACACATACCTACATGTCCATCTGATTCATCGTGAAATAATGTTCTTCATTGTTTCATCGAATAGCACCGAGAAATAGTAGAAATACTGCTGATTGTACAGTTGCAATATTGTTTGGTCATGAGCCCTCGACACTGTAATTTCAGATCATGCCGCTTTTCCATTTGTCAATACAAGGAGAGCACAAATCAGAGTTAGTGAATTGTACATTAATTATGAAAGAAGTGAGTGACATTTGATTTGTGGTTTGATTCTGTGGTTTCTCCAATCATAATAAATGACAGCCTACGGAACGGATAATATGTTGAATCATATCAGTCTACAAGTTAATGTGTGATTCTTGCCTCAAACTGGTTGATCGGTGAAAACTTCCACCAAAAGGATCAAGGATCACAGAAGTAGTTCTATGCATGGAAAGACCAATTCAACATTTGTAAATCATCTCCTGATCGAAAGTTGAGACAAGTTCAATCACATCTATGATGTATTTCATTTGGGGAAGAAAGGTTCAAAAATAGTTTTTTGGAATCTCTAGAAATCAATAGAGTCAAGAAGTAGGGACATTTCCTAATGGCCATATAGATTTGGATAATTCGCCATTTCGCAACTTGTTACTATATGAAGAAATATGAGGTCAACCTAGGCAATTCGTGTAATAAAATTTTACCGAAAAGTTAATAGTATTTGAGATGTGTATTTATGAAGAAGCACAAGTTCGGATTCATTGTAGTACCATAACATGAGTAAGCGATTTCATCGAGATATCCTGTACAACAAACTCCAAACCGATTTATATCGCGATAACTCGCGAAATCGACGAAATCCGGCGCCCAACGTGGGGCCCCTCGCATAATTTTTCCTGGGCGTTGCGAAACCAAAGTGCGTACTTACGAAACGCCGGCAACAGCGACCGTGAAAGTCACAGCCGCCCGTGACGTAGCGATCGTACTGCGCGAGCGAGCAGGTACCGAGGCGAATTCTATTAAAAGAACCGGTCGAGCGAGAAGTTTTCGAACCGGTTCCGCTCTGCGATCGGCGAAGTATTTGGCGTGCCAGACTTTTACGTCACGCGATGTTCGCCGTATAATCCGCAGTGAAAGCTGTCGCGGATTGCCAAATTACGTTTTCTCGAATTGTATAACTGTCGTGTCGCTCTCTCAGTCATTAACTTCGAATATATTTTGAAATCTGTTCGTTCACCTCGCGGATCCGTCCATTCCATTCTGCTTTGATTCGTCGATGGAATCCATCAACTTAACGGGGCATTTGAGATAGTAACGGTGGATGAGAAAGGTGTTCAAAGATATGATCTCTGAAGCGAAAATTTAATCCACAATCATTCGAAAATGTGCTCGATTCGAACCTACTATCAGGCTCCAGAGTGACCAATTTTTCAATCGGAAGAAGTCGAGGTTGGTAAAACATTTTACCGACCTCTTGTCACTATCCCGGCCTTGTCTTATTTTTTTATTTGAAACATTATTCTACCCAGCACGTGTGAACACCAGCACAGTTTTAAGAAACGAGCTACTGAACTGAAAGAAAAGATAAAGGTACTCAGTTTCTTCCTTGGAAACTACAAATCCGTTCGACATCACGATACTAGGTTCCAGATAAGCACATTATCGTTTTGTTAGCCATTTTCTCCTGTACAGGATTCAGCGCTTTTGTCACTTAAGGCCAGTTCATTTTTAATGTCGCTAAGTAAATTAAACATTGCTTATTTGCAGCAATCCTCGAGAAACATAACTGAAATCTATGAGATATTATTGGTATTCCCAACGCATTTATTGAAACAAATGGAGTTGAATTGTGGAAAACTGTGAACTCTACAGAGAGATACAAAATGTGTTGAAATTAATCTCACAAATAATGATAACTTGGCATATCCAATTTTGATGTATTTGTTCACAAAAAAAAAATCCTTCTGTTATCCATCTCAATAGAAATGGTAACCTAGACAGTAGTAGTTATTGAGGAAGGAGGAAATCATGACCAAGGTTATGTTACAGAAGGTCAATAAATCGACGTGCTCAGGTTACCAATTACCTTCTTTCAAATCAGATTATGAGGCGAAAGACCGAAAACAATGGAGGATGAACAAAGAGAATTTTTTCACAAGGCACACAAACGCTTTGGCATTGTTTACGCTTAGACAGATTCGTTCCAAAGCTGAGTATTCCTATGATTACGGAAACAATAGTATATTACACATAGCGAGGCGGAAAGTGAATCATTTTTGTTCGGGACAAAAATATAGCTCACAGGAGAGCTGAAGAGTGGAAATATCAATTCGTTTTCATTAAATTTTGTGTCGATTGCATAAATGCCAACGAGTAGAATATTGCATTAGGTTTTTGAAAAATATGTTACCAGCCAGTTACAGCAAGTATTTATGTAGGTAAACATAACAAATACCTAGAGTTGAATGAAATGAATATTCTCCTTTGACATTGAATTTTTGAAAATGCATGCTGGGACTTATACTCAGACTTAAACCAAATTATATCTTATGTTACCGTATACAGTGTGGTCCACTAAGTCTGCAACAAATGGGAAACTTCTTTATTATCGATTTCTCAGAAAATTTTATTCTTGACAAAAGTTGGTGCATGTTCCAAAACTATACCAAGTGTACCTGAAATGGCTTTATGACAATCACCATACAGGTTAGGCCAAAAAATATAAATTTCGTTCAAGAGTAAAGTACCCTTATTTCAGAAAATATAAAAATATGTTGAGGAGAAAAGTTGCTTAGAATTAAAAGTTATGTTCAGATACGAAGTCGTGGCCTGCTATTCGATTTTTTTTTCTTTTGGAAAATTTTGAATTACCCCCGTATGATACATATTTTTACTATTTTCATACAAATGTATTTGAAGTAGCTACAATCAAATCGGTTTGAGGTATTTCTTATCAAATTAAAGTGTAAAGTATATACATGGATTTGTATTTTTTTAGGCGACCGTCAAGTTCTTGTTTGTTGCAACGATATTCAACAGAACTCTAAAATAACACAAATACTTTTTTAACGAGGCAAATACTTTACTAACTACATAAAAGTATTTGTGTTATTTTAGAGTTCGGTTGAATATCGTTGCAACAAACAAGAAGTTGACGGTCGCCTAAAAAAATTACAAATCCATGTAAATTATACAAACTCACTTTAATTTGATAAGAAATACTCCAAACCGATTTGATTGTAGCTACTTCAAATACATATTGAATCAAAATAGTAAAAATATGTATCATACGGGGGTAATTCAAAATTTTCCAAAAGAAAAAAAATTCGAATAGCAGGCCATGCCTTCGTATCTGATCATAACTTTTATTTCTAAGCAACTTTTCTCCTCAACATATTTCTATATTTTCTGAAATAAGGGCACTTTACTCTTGAACGAAATTCATATTTTTTGGCCTATTCTGTATGGTGATTGTCATAAAGCCATTTCAGGTACACTTGGTATTGGTATAGTTTTCGAACATGCATCAACTTTTGTCAAGAAGAAACTTTTCTAAGAAATCGATAATAAAAAAGTTTCCCATTTGTTGCAGACTTAGTGGAGCACACTGTATATGAAGCTATAACAATGTGGCCATGTAAAAGTAAACAACTTTCTTCGTCAGTGGACGTGGTAAACTAATTTTGACCCCAGTTGGACTTATACCCTTTTGACCCCCTACCCTAGATTTATTGTGATTTTAAGTAGTTTTTGGTTTTCAAGGGAGAAGAACCTGAGCACCTATATCTTTTTTGTACGTCGGTGCAGAATGACAAAGAGAGTGTACGGTGTCAATAATATCGCATCAGGCTTAGCTTGCTTCGTATATCTGCTTTGAGTATACATTGGCGCTTCGTTTATCCCTATGGGCAGGCATTTCGAATTAAAGAAGAAGGCGGAGTCGGAAAAGCTTTTGCTGACTGACTTCTACTGAGTGAAGAAATGGTCACTAAGCAACCAGAAAGTAGGTTATAAATAAGCACCTTTTCGAAAAATTGTGGATAAACAATTTTGCTAGTCTTCTGGTATGCTATATTATCGTTGAAAAAAACACTATCGAACCTCGTGCTGCCGGTTGCTATGCGCTTGTTTCTAATATTAGAAATCAGGAACAAATAAAATACGATACCGATAAGTGCTATCTATCGAAGCAAAATAAATATGTGCCATGGGCGATAACATATTAAAAACAGCAGATACCGTTATCTGTTTCGGTTAACAAACATATCGATTGACGTGTTTACGAACGAGACGACTCGACGCGGAATTTGAATCGTTGCAAGATTGCAAATGAGCGGGATCGAACCGGTTGCGATGATGAAAAACACAGTGGCGCGCGAGTTTGGGAGAGAAGGTTGCCGAAACTCAATAGCCTAAGAGCCCGCGACCGCCCGACCAATTTTCAAAACAGAGAACACGATTAGATCTCTATCGAGTCGAAACAAACTTTTGAACACGGAACGGAATCCAAAAAATTGTGTTTATAATTCCTCGCCATGTGTATATCGTAGTATTTATATTGTTGAAACATCAAGAACATTCACAATGAGAACAGCTGAACACATATTGACAACATAGTTGAATGGAATAGATTGTTACTTGTTCATTGAGTTCGGATCAATGTTGGAAACCTTTTCTGAAAGAGGAAGGTGAACTGTGAAGATTCAATTCGAAGTAGATTGTGTCGGAATTAATACTTGGTAGAACTATTTATGAGTTAGTCCTGCCAGTGTCACATTTCGACACTACTGTGAAAAAAGGAGGAAAAGAAATTAAAATTACACTAGTGCTTCAAAATTACTGACAATTTTCCATGAAAGCATGTTGTCTAAAAACTGCATGAAATTATTTTCATATTTTGTCGAAAGAGCCCGACTCCGAAGGAGGAGGGCTCTTTTAGGAAAATATGAAAATAACCGGATGAGGTTTTTTTACTGACAACATGCTTGAATGGAAAATTATCAGGTTTATTTTGATGCACGGGTGTAATTCGGTAGAATATTACCGGAGTTAAAACAAAAATGTATGTGCTGAGTTTGAAATTTCATTTGAAGTTACATTTCAACGACGTTTAAAATTCAGTATTCATGCCTGTCAAGATGACAAATGTAAATTTTAACAATCGTTACTATAGATACACGGACCGAGCGGGTTGTACTGCCAAACAAAATCCCTTGAATTTCTAAACATCGTCACAACAAATCACACTTTCCTGAATCAGTCCAATGCAAAAAAATCCTACTTACGCCTCGGAAAATCAACGAACAATGCCAACAAAGTCGTTTCCTGATAAACATCGCACGTAACCATTACAAAACAGTCCTAATTTTAAACCGCGCTCTTCCCAATTTAGAATCTATTTATCTACTCCTAATTCGTGTTGATGGACCGGCAGCAGCAATTTTAGTCACAATAGGAAGACCAAAATTGCCACAAGTGAATAACCACTACAGCAATTACCTATAAACTTCGTATAATGATCGAACCCTATCCATTTAAAGCAGACCTTGTGACGTCACAGCATTCTAGACACGTAACGATGACGTGTGTGCTTTATGATTGCGTTTTGTTTTCCGTGACATTCTCTTCAGTTCGTCGAGTTGAATATCGTCGTACCTATTCGAAAGTTGGTGCAACGATATCCTCACTTGCTGACATAACTCGACGTATTACTTTCCATTAGCCGAGCCAATAGGACAGTTTGGACTATTCATCAAGTCATTCAGATACCATGATGAAGTTTTTTTAATAGCTACTTTCAATAGCTACTTGAACACAATCGCTTTTCCTCTTAGAAAAATTTCTCTCTTTTCCATTACTTATATCGTTTCAGTATCAAATGTTTCTTTGGCCCAACTTTTTTATAATAGATGCATTAATTCTTGGATCATGATAAATAGAATGTTGCTAAAGACCATTGTTAGTAGGTAAACTCGATAAATATGTGGCCACCGATCAGGTATACCTAACTAAACAATAGACAGTAGTAATAACACTACGGCCAGTAAATCAACCCAAATCTAATGAAAGTGGTGAGTGTTTCTCAGAGAGTTGGTGCTTACCTTAAATGGTCACCTAGAAAAGAATGTCTGAAACCAAAAATCAGATCGATACCCTTCCACGAATGTCATACTACAGAATTATTGACCACAAAAGCTCTTTCCGAATTGAAATGAATAGTGATGTTCTGTAAAAGGAATTTTCTGATACCCACACGAAGTGTTTTAAAAATATTATTATGGATGTTTCGTAAGATCTTAGTAAACGTATTGAACATATGTTCGGAAAACATCTTCAAGATCTAACAAATTTCCAATCTCTTTCCCAAACGATCATACCCATTTCTTCGTTCCCAACAGTTATAAAAATATGTACCCTTGGAAAATTCTATCCTATTGTGGGTTTGAAATGTTTTGACCCAGTGATCCGAATCGGCAGGCAATAATCATAAAATAAGTACTGTTATATTGAACCGTATTTTGTGGTGACAGGTTTAGCACATTTTCAGTCCGTTAAAGGGTCAATAATTCTCAGAAAAGACCGAACCCTTTTTGTTTGTCTCTCTTATTCACCGACAAATTACAAGAATGGCAAATCGAAAAGTTCAACAATCTGTGAGAAATCTTCAAGGAAATATTTTTAATGGTATAGATTCGGCACCTCAGACATGAGATTAGATATTCAAACCTCGTTATCTTAGTGCTTGCTACAATAATATTCTTCAGTTTGATATAGGTACGTGCATTTTATTTATTTACTCGTACTCCAATTATTGTAAGATACCTATGTTGAAATTTCTGTTTGGGTTCGAGATTTATGCTTTCTGAATGAAAACATTTTCTGAAATCCATTTTCAGACAATAAAGTCTATTTCGTTGCCTACAATGGCCTTCAATGGAAACAAATTCATTTTGACCCGAACTTGGACTCTTCTGGTTGGGAATATATCATTTTCGATAGCCACTTTGCTCTTAGTAATTACTACTTATTGTCATTGTACATTTGGAATCAATTACCTGTTCCTGTTTAAAGTACTCTAGAAGTGTACCACAATCAATAGTACTGAGTAGAATGTAGTGAGAATGATAAATTTTATCTTGTATCCATTGAACAAATATAAAAATATTAAGTTTTTTTCATATCGAAGATATGGAGAACATGATACCAATAAATAGCAGTAGTTAGAGCTGAATACTTTCATTTTAACGAATATTTCTTTCTCAAGTCATCGTATTTCAACTATTACATCGTTGAAAGAATTGGTAGTCTCAGGTACATTTGATTTTAGTTATCTGGCTATTTATCCACTATCTGAGTGAGTACGGATATGGAGTATGATCAACTGTAAACCAGCAAAGAGACATTTGTTCCCACCATTGTCTTTTTATGAATAGTTACTATTCGGGCTGAAGAATCGTATGAATATGCACTTCAATACACATTCTTATAACCTAATAAAAATATGCATTTTATCCATATGCTGTTAGAAAAGTCATTAATTGGTAAAAGAAGTCGGCAAATGATATTTATTCAGTTTTGAAAATACTATACTCACTATTTTCAATAACTGGTCAGATTGTGAAGCAATTAATTGATCTACCTCAAAATCTTTCCCAATCTAGACAAAGTCTATGTTGTGTACGTTGAAATTGGGATTTGCTCGGGACATGACCGATCTTGATAATTTCCCTCATCTCTCAACAAGACCTACTCGAAACGCCCACATTGATTATTGCACTCAATTCATCATTCAGCAATAATTTGGCGCCCAACTTACACTAAAAGAATAAAGTAAGGGCCAACATGTCTATTTTTAGTCCTGAATTCTCGAATGACTGTTAGTACCACACTCTATTCAAAGGAATTAAGTTGTTGCTGTTCATATTCTGCCAGAGTAACATTTTCAAGATTGAAAGAAAAGCTGAAACAGATGTAGTTCTTCAAATGCTCCTACTTAGAGGTTTGAAATCAACATCGTTTTCAACTGAAATAAGGATTAGGATTGAAACAGAGATGGATGAATTGTTTGGAAACTAATGCCATTCCTGTAACTGATTGTTTCAGAGGATAACTGAACAATCTGGATATATTTTTGACTGCCTTTCCCCAAGCAAACCTTTCATTTACGAAATCCCCTGTCTGTATAATGAATCCTAGATAACTCATACAGAATACACTCAGATACGGGTACGATCGTTTGAGATCATCTCCTGAAAAACAACCCCTCATACCATTCTGCTTGAACGCAGCTCCAGCGTCAAACGACGTCGTCCTAATGGGATGCTTCTCTTGCTTGAAAGTCCTCTCCGTAGAAATAACAAAAGGCTGCGCCAAAGACACCGCAGGAAGCGACTCGCCCCTGGTCAAAGGAGGCCTCACCGCGTTCCCGTGCTCCTCCACGGACATCATCCTCTTGGCTCCCCCCACGTCCCCGTTGGAGTGGTGGTGCCCGTGGTGATCGTCCTCATCGTTGGCGGACAAACCGCGCTTGATGCCCTGCTGGACCATAGCCCCGGATCTCCCGTTGCTGGGATGGTGGTGAGCGGGCAGCTGATGAGGGACAGCCAGGTGGGCAGCAGTGGGGAGCCTCACCGAGGTGCGAGCGACGATATCGTGCTCGGGGGTGGGTTCCAGCTGGGGTCTCGACATGGTCGACGCTCCCCTAGGAGGCGGCGGGGCTTGATACTCCGCCAGCATCGTGGTGCGGGAATGATGCAGCCCGTAGCTGGTGGAGTGATGGGAGGACGGCTGCTGCTGCCTGCTGGAAGTAGCGACGACTTCCCCGTTCTGGTGCTCGTGCCCGGAGCGATGGGACTTGGTGGTGGCGTGCCCCGACCCGGACCTCTGCTGCTCCTGGAAGCCGTGGGCGCGTTTCATCTGCCTCGCCGTCTCCAGGACAATCTCGATGCGGTCGGCGCCTTCGTAGTTGACGCAACCTCTGCAAACCGCCTCCGAGAAATCGTGCACCATCGCCCAAGGCATCCGCGGCAAGTCGCAGAGGTAGCATTGCTGCCTCTTCGCCTGCTGGATCTGCATTACGGACATGTTGCGCGTTACGATCCTCTCGCACTGTCAATTGTTTTTCCGTTACAACTCGGCGCAAAAGTGTGCCATGCTATTACGCGCGCGTCTTGTTTACCACTCGAACCGATCACTGAACGCTAACGAGGCGCTTCGCTGACTGAATTCTCGAACGCGAAAAACGGGCCCCATCGCCGAGGCGCGAGGGGAGGGGGGGCGCGGGTCTGGCGGCTCGGCAATCGTTATATCGGTGACGTCACCGCCGGCCGGAGACCAATCGCTGCTAACGGCGCTACGTCACGATTTGCGCGCGCTGCGCCGGACGAACGGGTGGATGCGAGGCTTTTCGCGGCGTTGCCGGGTATGCGGGAAAAGCTTCGGTCGTGGGGATTTTCTTGACAAGAAAATTCAATACTTTTATTGGTTGAAGATACTCGGTATAACATGAATAAAGTACACTAGAAATTTTTTCGAGGCTGTAGCAGAATGATTGATGAGGAAGTGAACGTCTCTTCATACATATCTGAGCGCCTCGTCGTTCACAGTACGTCATTTTGAATTTTATTGCTATTATCATCAAATAGAGAATTTTAAGTGAATGAACGACATATATTCTTCGATTTTTTTTAAGGTGGATATGTCATGAAATCCATTCTTTTGGGTTTTCTCTATCCTGGAAATGAAAAAAAAGGTCAAATTTTTATAAAATTGACCGACTATTTCATCAGTAACTCCTGGTATTTTTCGTGAATTTCGAAATTTAAATTGAAAAATATATCAAAATTGAAAAATATATCAAAATATGCATATACGACGTTAGGAAGCTAGCCTGCCTCCTGTTTGAAAATGTATTATAAGATTCGAGTTTTTGATGAGTAGTGTAGAAATATAGTACTAGCATGACTAATTCATCAATAGTTGATATCGACACAAACTACTTTCAAACGAGATATCTCCCCAGTTCAATTTCCGTGTTCAAAAGAGGCATCCAAATATGATCTATATTCCATTAATAAGTAGCAATCTTTTCAATTCCTTCCACAAAATGCGAGTAGCCTCTTTCAGTTTCCATATTGTTTTATTCTGTTCTGTCATAAATTAATATTATTCCATTCAACCATGTGTGTAGCATTTGATGATAATATGTGTTCAGCTAATTTCAAAGTAGGTTGTGTGAAAATTAACACTTGGTAGAACTATTAATATTAATGAATTAGTCATGCCAGTATTGAGTATTGAAGAGAGGTTCGACAGGTTTCCAAATTCACAACAAAAGGGTGGGAATTGTGTACTCGTCGAGTCATCCGTGTAGATATTGCCAAGGGGGGAACGATTGATAACAATTAGGAAGAG
Source organism: Zygogramma bicolorata (assembly GCA_032362365.1). Taxonomy (NCBI): domain Eukaryota; kingdom Metazoa; phylum Arthropoda; class Insecta; order Coleoptera; family Chrysomelidae; genus Zygogramma; species Zygogramma bicolorata. The sequence continues at coordinate 1,372,676 of JAVJAQ010002299.1, forward strand.
CAACGACCGTGGAAGTACCTATAGAAGAGAGACAAGTCTCCGACCCATCTACGATGCTCCATTGAAGTGAGCGATTCTGTGAGCGAAGAATCACCAACAAGACGGATTGCCTTTCTCTGAATAGGATCGAGAAGCCTCAATGAATGTTTTGGTGCCGAACTCCATACATGAAAACTATATTCCATGACAGGTCGTATCTGAGTCTTGTAGATCATTAAAAGCTGACGAGAAGTGAAGTATTTCTTTGCACGAAATAGAAATCCAAGATTCTGTGAAGCACCAGTAGGGATCGATCTCACATGGTTTTCCCATGAGAGATTATCAGTGATCGTAATTCCTAGCATCGAGATACTTGACTTGTAGGAATAGTTACTCCTGACATCTGAATACTAGATGATGATAGATTGGCTTTTCTTGAGAAGAGACATGCCTGGGTTTTCGTAGCATTAAATTTCACCAAGTTCATATTACCCCATACTTTTATTTTTTTTATGATATGCCAATAATAATCATGTTCTGCTCGTTGCATGTTCTTTGTTACTTATGGTCAGAACAATTGCTACTAACTAAGATTTTACACTTTTAAGATGTCTAGAAGGATGGTGTACTGAGTTATACCTGGACATGTTTGGGGTATACTTGGCGACACATGCCTACTATGATAATAAGCATCATGGCTTTTCGACATCAAATCAGTTCGGATGGCATTTGCAACGGAAAGAGTTACAAATTTCCTAGGAAATGTGTATAAACGGCCGACCTGACGGCTGGCTATACTTTTACTTTCGGACGCTGACTGATCAACAAACCAATATTATTCGTTTAGAATACTGGCCAAATTCCCTATAATTGTGTTCCTTTCATTCGATTTAGTTTTTTATGAGTATGACTTTAGATTTTGCTCATTTTGTTGACTGCTCGAATCAAAGAATATAGTTTGTCGATCGATCAGTTGACTATGCACTTCCTATTAGCGTCAACTAGCGATGAAATCGAGAAACACACCACGATACGTAAAAAAGACACTAATGACAGAAAAGTGTCGCCATAAAATTCTGAACAATATCGCATCGGTCCCAGCATCATCCTTCTAGACATCTTACTTTTATCACTATGTGTCATTACCAACAAAGGACCGTTTTCAATTCATCTTTCCGATATTCCTTGTTTCCCTTCGAATCTTCTGAAAACTTGAGTGAAATGAGTTGACGTCAGTCGAGTAGATTCATAAAAATGCGACTTCATTTTCCAACTAAATGAAAATGATTCTGAAACAGTTCTCAGTGGTTCGAAAAAAACATAGGCATTGTTTTTAGGAAAACTAGCGATTTATAAATAACTAAGTTTGATGAAGAAGCACCAATATGGCGCCCAACTGATGTATGGGGATGCGCTATTATAAATATTTTGCAGATGAAATGACTGCAGTCAATTTTCTATGCTATGAAATGAATCAGGTCGAAATAATATCTATTTTCAGATATTTTCACCCGATTCTCCTATTAACTCGTCATATCAAAGGATGCGAGGTATTTCATCATTCTGAAGCGGCAACACTGGATAAAAGTCTGTTTTATACCAGCCTGCTTGAACTAGAATGCGTATAATGTACTCGGGCGAAAATTCACGACGAGAATTGAAACCTATTATCATCGTTTTGTTATGGTATGAGCGTTCACTTGAACTTTTGGTGGCCTCATGTACAAAGACAACGGTCAAACTATCCATTAAATGTAAAAAACGCATGTATTTCGCCTTTTGCATAAGCTGCTTGCTCCAATATCAGAAACAATAATTCTGATTCTAAACTCGGTTTTTCGTATTTTCAACCCGGATGATAAAATTGATTGCAACAAATTTGTGGAAGGCATCAGTAGAGTTGAACAACGAACAAGTTGATTTGAAATTAGAGAAGTATTGCTTGAAATTCCAGTGAAATTAATTTTGTATAATAGAACTGTTTCTATCCGGTCATATAAACATATTATCAGTAACAGACAATGTTCTGCCTCTTTAGAAGACTGAGTTGAATATGATAAAGAGAGAATGATCAAGATGAATATGGAGTGGGATCAATAACTTCATTGTTGCTACCCTGTTGAAGTAATCTCGTTATCCCTTATCGTATTCGGGGTTTAAAGGTAGTTAATTGCTTGATATTCTGGAAAAATTTATTTTGTGCAATGAAACTGTTTCTATCTGGTCATATACGCATCTAATGAATAACAGACAAGGTTCATCCACTGCAGAAGACATACGTGAATAGAAAGATAATATTCAATTAATCGAGATAAACCCGAGATAAACATGGAGTGGGATCAATATCTTTATTGTTGCCACCATGTTGGAATAATCTCGTTATCCCTTATCGTATTCAGATACACTTTATCGCACTTGGAAACTGAATATTCTTCATGAGACATAATCCGTGCTCATGTCTTATTTGCATATCTTCGAGTATGATTCATTGCGAAAAATAAGATGAAAATTAATGCGGTTACCGAGGATTGAAAATGATTTGATATCAAAAAAGTATTGCATGAAATTCAAGAAAATTTCATTTATCACACTAGAAAAAATATTGATGATCAAACATCAGCAAGAAGGTCCCACTAGATATGAAACATACCATTTCACTGTAACATTTCTGTAACATATCACGATAATGTAACATATAATCTTGTAATGAACATGTTGCATTGAGGTTATATCACAATGTTTAGTGGGCTATGATTTATCCAGTTGAATGTCTGATGACTCATATATTATGTTTTCAAAGAAAATTTCGGTTGCATCATGTGTATCAGATGTTATAGATACATATTTGTTACAGGTCATAAGTTTTTCAGGTCAAGGGCGCAGTGTACGTTGTAACGTTGGATATTTTTTCAACTGTGCCTTTCGATATTTGTTCCCGTTCAGCTCGCTTATCTTTGGGTTTCTTTGTTCTTGACTCTCTAGACAGAACATACGCGTTGGCAAGGAGGCAGGTATTGAAAATGTCTGAAAATATTTAATGATTTTGTCGTTTGAATTCTCGTTGGCTCAAGAGGAGATACCGTTGAATTCTTTAGTATCTATTTCCAGTGGATTTCATGTCTGATGTAAGTGAATAATGTATAGACGACCTGCTCCAATCTCAATTTTGGGATGTAGTGAGTGATAGGGGTAGTTTAACTCAACCATTCTGTAGCTGTTTCTGTTGGGCAAGTCACGTTTCATTTCGGATATCTTCATGGCTCTCTAGGCGGTTATACAAGTTGAAAAATCAGGAAGTGCTGAAACTGATTGTCAACAGTGCATGACACACATTCAATGCCATGGTTTTGCCGTTTGTTTCGTTTTTGGCACACTCGCATATCTATTTTCCACTCATTAGTATCGATTTCCAGTAGGTTTCATGTCTGACGTATGCAACAATTTTAATTTTGGAATGACGTGGTTCGAACCTATTCCAACTTTGAATACATCTGTTTCAGATATTTGCTGAGTACTCTCCCGCTTTATTAAATATTTCACAGTTAAATCAGGAAAACAGGTTCTTTTTTGTGTGCGCTTTTTGAAGATTTTGGTATTCGAATTTGTTCGGTCTTGTTCAAGTCGACCCAGTTTCACTCTCTTGATTCGAACTGAAATAGTTGGAATTCAAAAATTGAATGACGGGGTCTTACCTTTCAACGTGCGATCCAAATCAGAATACGATACTAGACGGCCCTTTCAGCGACGAAAGAGTTAGGACGTCAGTGGTGGTAACATGCCCAACCTATTTTTCGGCCATTATTAGGTCAACTGAGGTCAACCGGAGTCAATAACTCATTTCAGCCTTTCATGACCTACATACTTTTCGATTGATCGGATCACGTTTGAAAGTCACCTGTTCGAAAACGTTCAACTGCATCAGAGGTAATAATTCGATTTGATACGATATACAGAAATGGGTCACGGAGCTTAGAAAGAGGGAGAGAGAGAGAGACAGACAGAGACACAGCTAGGTCTCCATGAATACGACCTAACACAGGGCTTCGTGATCTACGAGGTGTCGTTCATTTTATCATCTTTCGGGTCGGGTCGCGTGAAAGAATATTTTGAAAAATGTTATCATTTGAAATATGAATCCATCTGTAACCTAATGATCAATAAATTGTTGATTTTTCTGCTGACGTTCAAGATCTTTGAAGGTGGTTATTGAAGACCAATGCATTTTATCGAAATTTTTCGAAAGCACTCAACTTGAAACAATGCTTCGATATTTTTCTTCATTGTTATTTTTTTTACTTCTAGTTGAACTTTCAATTCACCTGTATTTTTTCTGATTGATTCAATATCTCCGATTCGATTTGTTTCTCTCTTAACTATTCACTGCAATTTAATTTTATTTCATTATATCACTTTGTTAATTAGTTTCAATGTAAAATTTCTATTTTTCTGTTTAGTTTTTTATTTTGAATGTTTCCACACGATTAATTGGCAGATGAGAAAATAATGAAGGCAATATAGAGTGCAAACCAACTGATAAGATTCATGTAGTTTTTCGACTACCATTGCTTAGTTAACTACATAATAGTACACTTTATGTCCGTAAGGGCAGAAAGTTTACTTTACGACAGACAGTGCAGGCATAACGTTCACATTATATCCTGCCCGGCTATGAAAACACAAAACTTTTTCTGCGTTTAAATATTTCCATTCAGACTGTGTTTCCTTGCAATCATAGTATCTAGCTGACAACGAATATAATTATCGATTTTTTAACGAATTTCAATATTGTGTTCAATAATGAACTAGTATGACATAAAAATTCATACGCACCACAGGTATAAATAGATGTATATGCCCTCGGCATTGTAATATGCCCTCAGGGCATAAACATCTACTTTATACCCTTGATACATAATAGCTATTATCGCACCTGATTCCTATTGTTGAATCAGAAATAGAAGATAGCTAGATGAACAGGAAAAATAGGCGAACAGAAAAAATGAGAGAAACGAGGTATGAAACAAAAAAAAATACTCTTGAAAAGATACGATCAGAAGGGGATCGACCATTGTACCATATGGGTTGGGAGAAAACCATGCTACATCATCAGAAAGAACGAGAAAATCTTGGAATAGATGATACGGTAGAATGGAACGTGTTGTGAAGTGAGTTAAAAAAACACGTCACCTTAAAGTATGATAAGGAATGTAAGAAAAGGGAGAGAAGAGCAGCTGCTGTTAGATGTGGATACTCATTGGATAAGAGGTAAAATTGTTGTTACTGTATGGTCATATTTATGAGGAGGATTAGCTTGTACTCACGACCAATTTTCACTCGATATGCCTTTTGCCAACCAGGTTGGCATCTACAGGAGTACATAATTCAATATTTCTCATACTCTTAATTAGTGTATGTAACTTTCCGGCAATCTCGTATCGAGAAATCCCGATTCAATCCTCTTTTTCCTCAAATGAATCAGTTGGTCACACGATCTCCCAGGCAAAAAAGCTGCCGTTTCCTGACGAGCATCCCGCCAAGGTTAATGTTTACATCGAAGAAAAGGTTATAAATAGCGAAGTGTTCGTGCATAAATCGCGCCCGATGAATGACTAATAAACGTTTGGTCGACGCGATGACGTACCGCAGCCATTATGCTCTCGAGAAAACGTGTCGAGTTAGCCGCATTATTAACAAAAGCGAATCGAGTCATGAATCGCGCTAAAGGTCACTAGAATTATTTATTTTCGTGAACGCGTTGTTCATGAGTGTTCCAGTCTCGAAGCTATAACGAGGTCGAAATTTATTCCCATCGGTGACTACTCGCACGCCACGAAATCGAATGTTTTATCGAAATGTCGGTTGTCGAATGATTCGAGAGTCACACGATGTGCTGAACCGATAACCGCATGATTTCTTCTGTTCTCATCTCTTCTCCCCGGTTTTCTTCTCTTCTCCTTTCCTCTCCTCGTCTATCTTCTCTTTTCTACTCTCCCCCCTGCTTCTCGTCTATTCTCTTCTCTCCTCTTCTCCTCTCATCGCTTCCCTCCCCTCCTCTTCCCTCCCCTCCTCTTCTCTCATCTTCCTTTCTCTTCTCTTCTCTTATTTTCTCTTCTCTTCTCTTCTCTTCTCTTATTTTCTCTTCTCTTCTCTTCTCTTCTCTTCTCTTCTCTTCTCTTCTCTTCTCTTCTCTTCTCTTCTCTTCTCTTCTCTTCTCTTCTCTTCTCTTCTCTTCTCTTCTCTTCTCTTCTCTTCTCTCCTCTTCTCTTCTCTTCTCTTCTTTTCTCTTCTCTTCTCTTCTCTGCTCTCCCCTCCTCTCCTCTCCTCTCCTCCCTCTCCTCTCCTCTCCTCTCCTCTCCTCATACATTTTGCACAGTAGTTATTGTTGGTGAGTGGAACATTATTTCAGGTTTTCATATCATCTGATTGTATATTGTGTAACCTAGGAAACAGATAGGTTATTGTTCGTTGCCGATTATTTGTTTTTGCTTTAGGGTTTTCACACTTGTTTTCTCCTTGTTTCTTATCAACGAGGTCGTAAGTTCCCCTATTATAGACATAGAAAGTGGAAAAATGTCACATATCCATAACTTTGGTTTCATCGTACAGTTTCTCACTATAAAAAGTTGGATGTTTCAAATAATCCTAAACATCCAATTTTGGTGTTCAGTTTGTTGATTAGACGTCACTTGGGGGACTTTGTATCAAGACATTATTGATGGTTATCAGTTGTTTTTTCCCAAATATTTCTTGAGAAATATAATCCGTGACAACAGTCCCATGATTGTATTATTTAGTCTTTTAATTTTTTCATTTCATCTGAGGTGCCCATCTATCCAAATGCCTAGATGTTGAATAGATACCGCTTCTGCTATGGATATTACCCACACTTTGAGTGGACTAAAATTAGGAAGGAGGTTGCTATATTATGTGGAAGATAATTAGAATGTTTTGTTGTAATTTACAGAAGAGATATTATAATCGAACCAGTGTTTGATTTTTTGAAAGTCAAATTCAGCTGTGACTTTGATATATTTCCAGTTGTCAGCGTATCATCTGCTAAGTTGTGATTGAATTCAAATTGAGATTCTACAGTCTGCTTGCCAACAATCAAGTACAGCGGTGAGAGTTCTGATACGAGAGATGTCATTTTTGTCAACTGAACTGGCACCATCAGCAGATACATAAAATGTTTTATGCCATCCCAGTTGACTGTATGTGGAAAGACTGTCACCAGAACGAGAATAATGAAGAGTTCTTACTACATTTGTATCAGTACTACTATCGAGTACCATATTATGTTTGGAAATATCCAACACATCTGCAAGGGGAAAAATATCCTTTCAGTGTTGTTAGCTGCCGGCGTCGCATCAGCTACTACCACTTCTCAGTTGTTTTTCTGTTGTTTATCTCACTTATACGTAGAAAGGAGCAGACTGAGTGGGCTACAAACTCTGTTACGAAACATTATACGAAATGCCCTGACGAGAATAGAATTCAAAATCATTGGAAATTCATCTGAGGTAATCCTCAACAGACACGTCAGATGAGTACACCTTTAGATTGCCTCTAAATGAACACGAGTATTAACATTTCGCCACCAAAAAAAAATCCACCCTAAAGGCCATGTGTTGTAAGAATAACTCAAAATGCAGACGTGAAGACAGCAGCTTCCAGAGATAGTCGAAACAATAAGTTTCGAACCATCACCTAATAGCACATCTTGTCATTCAAACTCGTTTAGAAGCAAAATCATTCAAATATAAATGATCAACATGAGAGTTTGTGATTGAATAACATATATATTCAAAATATGATAAAAACAGTTTGGTTACTGATATAGACGTAAAAAAATCATAGAACTGTCAATTTTCATAATCTTTCGAAGAGTGAGAAGGTGACAACATTGTTGTAATTGTTATTCAATTAAAATGATATCAATTATAGTTATAAGAGCAGCAAGAATTCAGATGATCACTGAAAAGGGCATTTTCGAGCCTATAGAAAGAAATATCTCAATCGATGAGATGTAAATATCGTTTTCATTGCCAGACATTTCACGGTGATCTCGTTTCGCAATTTTTCACTGAAAAAAGGGAAACTTTGGCAACTACTCGTTGAATAATCTGAAAGAAATTATTCCCCGATGTAGACTTGAAAAAATAAAAAAGAACACAACGACACGCGGTGTTCCCAGGCGGTCACCCATCCAGGTACTGATCGCGCCCGACGTTGCTTAGCTTCAGTGATCGGTCGAGAACTGGCGTTTTTCAACGTGGTATGGCCGTTGCATACTAAATATTTCAAGTTTTATTGTATACATATGTCCCTGATTTTTTGTACGAGGGCGTAATAGCGCCACCACAATTGATAAATTATTTTTGAAAATCACAAAATATTGAGAATATTTCTCGAAATTTCAAGTTTATACTTGAATTTTGAGATTTAAAAATTTTTATATTATTTCTCGAGATTTTGAGATTATTTCTCAGAAGTTTAAGATTATTTTAAGATTTAAGATTATTTCCCATAATTTTGAGATTATTTCTCACAATTTTGGGATTATTTCTCAAAATTCCAAGATTATTTCTCAAAGATTCGAGATTATTTCCCAAAGTTTTGAGATTATTTCTCACAATTCTGGGATTATTTCTCAAAATTTTAGGATTATTTCTTGAAGATTTAAGATTATTTCCCAAAATATTGAGATTATTCCTCACAATTTTGGGATTATTTCTCAAAATTTTGAAAAATAATCTCAAAATTTTGAGATTGTTTTGTCGAAATTTTGATCCCATACCCTGGCATGTATTCAATTACAATCATATCCGGACTTTAGAAACGAGTTTTAATTTATTCTCAACTCGAACATTTGGGTGATGGATATTGTTTGATCGTGTTTCTTTGTCAATGTATTCTGAAGAAAGTATTTCTTGTCAATTATTTTTAATTTCAATCTTTCTTCTGGGATCATTAGAGTGTTCATAACGAGTAGAGATAAAGATAACTGAGTTAGATAGATAGATAGATAGTTTATTGACTATGTGACACATACAGAGTATGGTTTATAGTACGTCAATGGTACAAAGAAATGCATAAATATTTCTAAATATACAACATATAACATAGGTATTACAAAATAAAATATATAAATATATGATAGTCATATCAAATAAAAAATCTCATGACAAAAAATGATAATAAAAGAAAAGAAACGTGACATATTGTTACAGACTCAAATTTTGATTGTAGACAGATTTTCTTTCTTAATTTGAAATAATTTCAAAGACGGACTATCAAGTACTCGTACTGAAGTTGAATACGATTTCTGATCACATTATTAGATATTATCGTATCAAGCTGTTTATTCCTTCCCTCAATGCCAATTTTAAATTCAACGGCCTTATGTAAATCGTTCTGTAGGGTATATCCCTTTTCCTCCATAATAATTTAACACAAACCGTGAACATCTACATCACAGGGATATTTTATGGATGTTCCATTCCCAATCATTTCAAAACTAGATACATACCCTGAAGTTTTGATATTCTGAGAATTAAGCCCAAAAATTTGAGAAATAATCTTGAACTTCTGAGAAATAATCTTGAAATTTTGAGAAATAGTATCGACATTTCGAGAAATAATATCAAAACTTTGAGGAATAATCTCAAAATTATGGGAAATAATCTCAAAATTTTGAGATTTTTTTTTGTGATTCCCAAAAATAATTTATCAATCGTGGTGGTGCTATTACGCCGTCGTATTTTTGGATTCTGTTCAGCATTCAGAGTTCCGTTACGACTCAATAGGGATCTAATCGTGTTTTCCGATTTGAATATTGTCCTTACCATGAGTCTTTTACCCATACGTTTTTTTTTTCAATGAACCATGGATATAAGGAATGATCATTTTTATCTCAGGAATTTGTTGAATATCTGTGTTCGTACGAACCCCTTTTGAAACTTCTGAAAGATTTTTTTACAAATTCATTGGAAAAAGCATTTTCGCTGAGCACATTTTCATGGTTTCCATTTCTCTGTCTCGAAACTATAGGTTTGATTATATGATTTGTGCTGTCATAGAAACTTTCGAAAACATTTTTTTTTTCATACTGATTTGATGGTTTCCGGTTATTGTACGTAGAAACTTTCCATTTTGGCGTTTGAAAATACCAATCAACTTTCAACAAGCAATTATTCAGTTTGTAGTTGGTTTGCATACATCACATGCGAACGCTCGCCTTTGTGTTTTCAAAATCTATAATTTTGATTTCTCCAGGTTTTTCGATTAGATGCATATTTTTCCAGTTATTCGCGAAAAAGGATTTGAAAACGTGTTTTTTTGCCTGAAAACCGACAATTTCACTTGCCAATAAGTCGAAAAGTAGGTATTGCTCTTCAGAAAAAACTTCATTGAACAAAAAGTGCTCAGAATTAGTCAGTCTATTGATTTCCGCACTTATTTCCAATAAAAAATTTTCAACCCCCAAGAAGGGGTGGCATCCACCCCCAGGGAGAAAGCAACCCTCAGCACAGGGTAGATTTTGAAAACGAGTGTCTGTAGGTCCTGAATCCAAATTTTCATGCAAATCGGTGCTGTATGGGATAAATACACAGTTTACACTTTTTTCACCGTCATAGACTGGAGTACAAGGATATATCGTAACACTTAACAGTATCCCTATTATTGAATGAAGCTCCTTCTGGATCCAAAATCAACTCAAATAATGATGATACATCATCACCTAGCTCGCCAATCAAACTCGAACCCGGTATATCAGCAACGAATGTCTTCAACTTTATCACTCGTTCCGAAAGTCCACGTTCCAGATAAGAAACGTAACGACGTTCGACGTTTATTTATAGAAAAATCGTAAAACGGACGGTCGATCATTGCGTAACTCCGAACGGCTTATCCAACACATTAACGGTTCTTATCGGACCGAACCCAAACATGTTGTTCGATAAAGAGATGGAAGAGCCACCAGCACAACAGATAACGGAAGCGTAAAGATCAACGGGCATGTCAGAGGAACGTGTACGTCGTCATATGCATCGCCGGGCGAGGAGAGAAACCGGTGTAGAAAGCTTTCTTTCGGTATTTCCTCTCGCGTTAACTGCTGTGTGGAAACACGATAATGTTTATATGGCTGGTTGCGTCCCGCAGTGGGGCAGATGACCTCGAGAGTTGTCAGAAAATCTGCACATCTGGATTTCGATATTTTTTTGATAGTTGAAAATAATGAACACATTTGGAGAGAATATTTTTCAAGAAAGTGGCCGTAACTTGATGAAAATCAAACAAATAATATTCAGTTGCTATTAATATTTAATAATAGTATATTATGCAACGATCGTGTAATGATGGTTATTAATATATGAGCATAAACCGGGATACGAAACGAGCCGAAGGTGAGTTTCGTATGATTTATGCGAGTGTATTAATAACCGTTACATGAGAGTTGCATACGCTATTTTATCTACACCCGATAAATAGTGAAGAACTACAAATATTATATTTATATTGCACACAATAATACTAATTTAACGCATTTCTTTGAATAATTCCACAGAATTGTAATTAATAGTATTACTTCGAGAAATAAAACGATGAGATATGAAAAGAAGATCAAAAATCAAAGAAATAAAGATTGCTCGAGACCGGAATCGAACCAATGTCTCCTCCAGCTAGAATAATCAATGTCAGCGCCACAGACGGCTCGGCTACAGAGAGCCCACAAAATTTGATGAAAAAATAAGTAATAAATCATGCATTTGTCAAATGAAGAATTTAATCATTCTAACTGTATTTCTGTCGGTGAAGGTGTCGAAGGTGATTCTCCCATATCGCTGGTATCAGACATTTTGTTATGATTATCGACGTTTGGATATATTCTTCAAAAGTTCAATACCTTTACCGATTTTGACTAGACAAACGTCAAGTGCAGAGCATACACATCATACTTGATTGAAAAATAATGGGTTTCTATTGGTTGAAAATCTGTATCGTAATGAAAAATCTGTATCGTAATGGATTTCATTATAAAACGGGTTGTGGGCATATAAGTGTATTATTAGAGTACGGGTGTAGATAAATATATTAATAGTTCGATACCTTCCTTATTAGCATAACTTCCTGGAAAGAACATATTCAACAGAGGCCAGTTATTCAATTACAAATTCTCCAAGTGATTGAGTTTCGAACCCGAGGGACGATAGCTGTTGCACCCGATATTTCAAAAGCGTTTGATCGAGCTTGGCATTGGGGTCTCCTTTCTAAACTGCCCTCTTATGGTTTGCCTCCTCAGTTGTGTGCTTTGTTGAAGATTTTCTTCTCTGATAGGTCTCTATATGTGGTTGTTGATGGAATATTATCTGATATTCTCCCAATAAATGCAGGTGTTCTACAGGGTTCAGTTCTGGCGCCCACTTTGTTTCTGCTTCATATCAACGATTTTCTCGAAAAAACCTCTTGTTGAGTACTTAGTTTCACGGACGACACTACTCTTCATACTAGTTTCTCTTCCAGAGTCCCCATACCAGCTCGAGAAACAAAAATTCAAAGAAACATTCACGTCAATAAAATTAACGATGACTTGGTAAAAATAATAGAATGAGAAAACATGAACTTGTGTGTGATTTAACGAAGTTTTATCTGCTACGCAAATGTCAAACACATTTGCACACAAAACGCTTTTTATATCTTCACCACAAGTTTACTTCGTGAGGTTACTTTAGTTTATTCATAACCTCTGTATTAATATGTGTACAAGTATGTGTATGTGTTCCTATGTGTATATGACTTGGTAAAAATAATAGAATGGGGTAACATGAACTCGATGAAATTTAATGCTAGGAAAACCCAGGCATGTCTCTTCTCAAAGCAAGCCGATCCAACATCGTCTAGTATTCAGATGTCAGGAGTAACTATTCCTACAAAGTCAAGTATCTCGATGCTAGGAATTACGATCAGTGATAATCTCTCATGAGGAAACCATGTGAGATCGATTGCCAAAGGTGCTTCCCAGAAACTTGGATTTCTATTTCGTGCGAAGAAATACTTCACTTCTCGTCAGCTTCTACCGATCTAAAAGGCTCAGACACGACATGTCGTGGAATATAGTTCTCATGTGTGGAGTTCGGCACCAAAACATTCATTGAAGCTTCTCGATTCTATTCAGAGAAAGGCAATTTGTCTTGTTGGTGATTCTTCGCACTCAGACTCGCTCACTTCATTGGAACATCGTAGAATGGTCGGAGACTTGTCTCTCTTCTATAGATACTTTCACGGTCGATGCTCTTCCGAATTGTTATCAATCGTTTACCCCTTGGCAATATCTGCACGCATGACTCGACAGAATTTCCACCCCTTTGTTGTGAATTTGGAAACCTGTCGAACCTCTCTTGCTCAGGGATCTTTTTTCAATAGAACAGCTGAGCTTTGGAACTCCTTGCCAAAAAAGGTTTTTCCCGAGGCTTACAATTTTCAGAAATTCAAAGTAAATTTTAATTCGTGTCTCCTGTCTCTTGATTCACGAGGTGTTCTTTGAACATTACAGGGCTTTCCTTTCGTGTGGATCTGCAAATCAAAAAAGCATCTTCAGGAGAAGAAAATTGATACTAAACCTGAAGGCTCGAGTTAGTTATTTATTTTATCCGTTACTCAACAATATAAAGTAGTTCAGCAATGTGTTCAATTTTAGTGATGAATAAATTATCTATCTATATGTGTGCAAAATAATGCTCCTCGACACGGGTTTTGATAGCTTGGATCTAGCCGATGTATTTATGCTGCAATCTTGACAATTGATTTCTGAAATCCCGACTTCTGTGTTTCCTAATTTATCATTTGGATTACCAAGGAGTTGTTGTAATTCACAGTCCCAAAAAGACATTATTTACCAATAATACGTAAAACTGTAAAATCGATGCGACCAATAGTATCAGCGATAAATTAGCTGACGGAAATAAAAAAATCACAATGAAAGTGACGTCGAATTGATTTTCTAAATTCTTTGTTTGGTAGATGCGAATGGCCAGCAAGATCTCCAGACCTTACCCTGTCGGAATATGTGATCAAATTAAACAAAAATTGACCTGAAATAATCTTGACAATAAAAAAAGACAACGACACGCGGTGTTCCCAAGCGGTCACCCATCCAAGTACTGACCGCGCCCGACGTTGCTTAGCTTCAGTGATCGGACGAGAACTGGCGTTTTTCAACGTGGTATGGCCGTTGCCTGTGATCAACGTCTAGTTTATTGTATATCTATAAAACGAAACTTAATCACATGCAGCTAAAAGGGGTATTTCAGTATCACACTCACCTAGTTCACATACGTCTCTAAGATCTGAACCTCATTCAAGACACTAAAAAATTCTTTATCAACTTAAATGAAACTTTCAACGGAAACAATATTATTTGAACTGTCCAGTTCGATTTTCAGCGGTTATAACCTGTGGGGTCTTTAGGTAAATCAATTTCGGAGGTTAGAACGTTTGAAGCAAGGTAATACCTTCGTCATTGTTGATACTGAAGTCGGATTCAAATTGAGAAACGTACAGCAGAACCAGAAAGATAAAAATTCAATAATTACTAATGATATTGAGAGTGTAAACGTTCCTAAAACGTTTGTAAAGCTCTTGAAAGTTTGTAGAAAAAAAACATTAGTTTCTCGAGAAGAGAAGTTTTGGTTGTTTTATTTCAGTAAATTTCTTCGGAAGTTATACTTATATCTCTGGTTTCAAACTAGACTCCTTCTTTTTCTTTTTTGTAGCGCCCAGAACCTACCGGATCGTAAAATTCCAAATTACTTTACTATCAATGAGATTATCATACATCATCTTTGAGTTCCTAGGGAATCTCATTCCTCTAAATATTTTTATAAACAGATTCACACGAAAGGGACGCCCTGTAATGTTCAAAAAACACCGCAGGAATCAAGGGACAGGAGAAACGAATTAGAATTAACTTCAAATTTTTTGAGTTTGTGAGCCTCAGGAAAAACCTGCTTCGTTAAGAAGTTCAGTTGTTCTTTTGAAAAACCTCTCTGAGCCAGAGAGGTTCTACAGGTCTCCAAGTTCATAACAAAGGGGTGGGAATTCTGTACTATATATTGCCAAGAGTGGAACGATTGATAAAAATTCAGAAGGGACCGTAAAGATATCTATAGAAGAAAGACAAGTCTCCGACCCTTCTACGATACTCGAATGAAATGAGCGAGTCAGTGAGCGAAGAATCACCAAATGCCTCAAGTACTTATTGAAAGTCATTATTTTGTAATCTTCTGGAATGTTAACCTACCACAATCAGAAAAAAATAAAAAATCTTAATGGAATCTAAAAAAGTGTAGAAAAGCAGATTTCTGAACTAATTAAAAACTACCTAAATGAAACAAGTCCTATCATTTTTATTGCTGACTAATAGGAGGTATTTCATTTAGAGAAAACTGTTTTAAATTATTGCAGCTACCTTTCGGGGTAGATCAGAAATATGTCCTTCTTCACTTGAACAGATTCTAATATTTAATATTGATTTATTCAGATTGCATTGACTTGAAAATCAAGAAGTGAGTTAAAAAGAATCGTTTATATAAGAAACTGGCGGCATACCATCGAAGCGAATCATTAGATCTCCTAAAAAGGTGTTTTGGACTTGTAATATAAAGGAAAATGAGACGATTGACTTTATTCTATCCAATGGCATACGACCACCTCGTATATTACTAGATTAGATGCGAGCTACACAATACGAATGCATCTTTTCAATTGAATAAGAATCAGTTAGGGTTTTTCGGCAGTCACAACTCAGAAAATTCGGAAAACATATTTGAAAGAAAAAAGAATATCTGTTTTCATACTGAATCGATTATTTCTTGGAAATCGTCAGCATGACCATGACTTTATTCAAAACGTTTTCAACTATCTACTTCCCAAATGATAAAGCACCCAGCACCAAGGTGTTCCACTTCACTGATTTTTGCACGATACCAGAACCGAATTCGTCATTGAAAGTGTCACATCATTCATCGAGCAACTACAACATTTACGCAAATCGTGACTCGCTTATTTTAAAACTAGCTGAGATATTTGCTCCACGATTACGAACGGCTTCCATATGAAACAGCAAATCTTTATCTGTTGGCAGTGTCAAGGAAAATGTGACGAAACTCTGAATGAAAGCGTTCTGCTCAAATTCGCCTTTGGAACGTTCTGATCTCGTGGCCAGAACCAAATGATTATTTTCTAGAAGTTGGACGTAGTAATATTGAGCAGCATGTGCATTTAGCTATTCAACACAGCAAAAATTAAACTATATCCCCCCATACAGATTAAAAAACATCTAGAAATGATGGACCCATGTAGTTACAATCTGGAACTTTTTGTAGAGATCCATTACCATGACACCGAGCTCACTTTTTGTTTTGAGTTATCCAAAGAGAAATTTTCCAAGATTCTATTTTGTTATTAGTAACCACTAGAATATTTGATTGCATTTGACATCAAAGAATTACTAAAGATGGATTTGAATTACAAGAAAAATTTAAATTCTAGATATAGCTCTTTCATGGAATATTTTCCTCATATATAAAATGTCCCATAAGAGCAATGCAATTATGGAAAACTTACAGCGGTTATTGCATTGTATCGAAAACTTACAGAGGTAATTGCATTGTATCAAGTCACCATAACAACACATTCGAAACCGTATCGCTAGACGTCAGTAAACAACACAAATGAATGTCAGATAGACTACAAAAAAAACATTCCGCGTTTAGGTGAGTACCCCATATAATCTATAGAGGAAAGTATAAATGAACAAAAAATATCATTTCCTTGAGAATTTCTTTATTCGTGAAATATTCCAACGAATTACATTCGTGCATAAAAATGACCAGATAATTTTGCATTCAAGCATGATATCTTATACAAATTGCATTCGGTTATTTTCATATTTTGTAAAAGAGCCCTCGTCCTTCAAACTCGGACACTTTTGCCAAAATATGAAAATAAACTCTTGCAATTTTAAGATATCATGCTTTCTTGCAAAATAATCGGTAATTTTTATGCACTCGTGCAATTATAACCGAATATTGCATGGCTATTTCTTTTTCCAAAAGTGAATTTGCCATAATCCCTTCAATCTTCATTCCTTTCGATGATATCTTTCTGTATAATTGATATGATTGATAGCTGTTGAACTCGATATTTCAAAGGCATTTGATCGTGTTTGGCATCGGGGTGTCCTTTCTGAACTGCCGTCTCATGGTTCGCCTCCTCAGTTGTGTGCTCTGTTGAAAAGTTTTTTGTCTGATAGGTCTCTGTATGTGGTTGTTGATGGAGTATCATATGATATTCTCCCAATAAATGCAGGTGTTCCACAGGGTTCAGTTCTGGCGCCCACTTTGTTTCAGCTTTATATCAATGATTTGCTCGAGAAATCTTGTTCAGTACATAGTTTTGCGAACGACAGTACTCTTCATACTAGTTTCTCTTCCAGAAAATTCATAGAAACATTCACGTCAATAAAATTAACGATAATTTGGTAAAAATAATAGAATGGGGTGGAATTTAATGCTAGGAAAACCCAGGCATGTCTCTTCTCAAGGAAAGCCAATCTATCATCATCTATAGTATTCAGATGCCAGAAGTAACTATTCCTACAAGTTCAAGTATCTCGATGCTAGGAATTACGATAAGTGATAATCTCTCGTGGGAAAATCATGTGAGATCGATCGCGAAAGGTGCTTCCCAGAAACTTGGATTTCTATTTCGTGAGGAGAATTACTTCACTTCTCGTCAGCTTCTAATAATGTACAAGGCTCAGATACGACCTGGGCCTCAATTCCAATTCAGAATAACGTAGAGCGATATAATGTGTTTTCTGAACTGCGATAGAACATCACGAAGGTATACGTTCGACTCTCGAGAATCGGACACCTGTTTTGGTATATAGTTCTCATGTATGGAGTTCGGCTTCCCGATTTCATTCAGAGAAAGGCAATCCGTCTTAGAACAGCTGAGCTTTGGAACTCCTTGCCGTGTGTATCTGCATATAAAAAAATGTATTCTATATAGGGTTGATGTTTTCTCAACGACGATTCTGCATTGAACGTTTGGGTGAATTATAGTGTAATGGGGATGGGAAATCAGTGGAATAGTAGTTCCGCGTGCGGAAAAGTCACTTTACGCACGTGTTAGGTACACTAATTTTTCTACTAGCGTGCGGAAAAATCTCCAAAGTGAAGACGAAGAAACATTTATTATTAAATACATATCAAACTATTTATTCTTATAATATTATATATTATAGATAAACGTACATTTTGTTGCGTTGTGTTAATTAATTGCAGTGGCTAAAATGTTTTTCACTGTTTTGTCAGCAACTTCGCTGGAGGAAGTCATTTTGGAAGGCTTTACTGGTAACAGCTGCTGACTAGTGAAAGGGCTGGCGGAAATTTTTTTGCCTTTTCTGGTCTAATTCCAATGTTTTGTTGATTTATATATGCCGTGACCTTGAAAAACTGGCTTAAATCGATGTCATTTCTGAGTTTATTTACACTTTTTAACATTGAGTACCTGGACCATAGAGTATTAGGCTTGCATGTTTTGGAAATTTCAGCAAAATAAGCCAAAACTACGTCTCCTTTGAAAGTTTTGATTCCCTTATTCTGACACCAGTTTTCAACCAAAAATATTATTTTTCATACCTATAACGGGATTTCAATGGTATAGATCCATGTTCACAATTCTAGGCGCTTCCAAAACTGACTCTGGCAATCTTCATCTGAAGAATCCATGGTAAGTAATCTTACATAAAAAAACTGCAAAGGTAAAATTGGTTTTGACAACATACTTTTTTTAGCAAAAACTATAGCAGAATTCTAACGAATTTCTTCATTCTCGGTCATTCTGTAAACTACAATCATACAAATATATATTTTGAATATTCAAATGTCAGTATACTCCCCAAAAACTCAACAGATTTACTTTTCTGCACTAGTGCGGAAAAAAGGGTTTTCCGCACTAGTGCGGAAAAGTGACTCTTTCAACACTTAAATGAGTTGCGGAAAAGTGGACTTTACCGCACGCTAGTAGAAAAAGATAATTTTGTACCTTCTTACGTGATATATCATCCCACTTCCCATTTAAAATCAGGGTTCTAAGGCAAAAGTTGAAAAACTTGTGTGAAAGAAAACCTTAGGAGCCTTTTTGCTTCATATTCCAAATAAAGGAGAAAAGCTGGGTGCATACTTTTCGTACCCTCAAACGGACTGGATATGTCCATCACTCGAAATCTCGAGATGTAATCCGTATTCGAACACGGTGCATGACTCAACCGATCGTTTAACGTGAGCGTGCGAACATTCTCTTGCCAAGAACGCCATTAGTTTTCTAAACATCGAAGCGAACGAGTCTCGCATTCCCAGAACTCGACTGAATAATTCGAAGGAATGTTTGGAAACGTGAAATGTAAGCAAACAAGTCGAGCAGTAATACTTGTGAATTGCGTATCGACATGTAAACTGAAGCAGCAGAAATAGCCAATGTAAAAACAATTAGTTTACACTATAAAGGAATCGGGAATCAGATTGAAATTTGCCAGTGATTCGACCTCTCATATGAATTGGGAAATTTGCTGGCACCATGAGAGCATTCAGGTCCAACCGGGGTTGAGAGAAGAGAAAATATCGAGCATAATTTGTTCCGTAGTTTTCTGGGTTTGAGTTCCATTAAATTTCCTGCTTCACATATTGCTTTTTCGGTGCTCTTCCCTAGCCTGAACCCGAATCGAGCGATCGAGATCAAGTTGTTCATTTCAAAAAATGAAGCTTTTCGAATATACAAGAGTTTTCTCAACGAATTCATTCAGAGTAGAAATCAATGCAATTGGACTTGGAAAATTTGCTGGCACCATGAGAGCATTCAGGTCCAACCAGGGTTGAGAGGAGAGGAAATATCGAGCATAATTTGTTCCGTAGTTTTCTGGGTTTGAGTTCCATGAAATTTCCTGCTTCACATATTGCTTTTTCGGTGCTCTTCCCTAGCCTGAACCCGAATCGAGCGATCGAGATCAAGTTGTTCATTTCAAAAAATGAAGCTTTTCGAATATTCAAGAGTTTTCTCAACGAATTCATTCAGAGTAGAAATCAATGCAATTGGACTTGGAAAATTTGCTGGCACCATGAGAGCATTCAGGTCCAACCAGGGTTGAGAGGAGAGGAAATATCGAGCATAATTTGTTCCGTAGTTTTCTGGGTTTGAGTTCCATGAAATTTCCTGCTTCACATATTGCTTTTTCGGTGCTCTTCCTTATCCTGAACCCGAATTGAGCAATCGAGATCAAGTTGTTCATTTCGAAAAATGAAGCTTTTCGAATATACAAGAGTTTTCTCAACGAATTCATTCAGAGTAGAAATCAATGCAATTGGACTTGGAAAATTTGCTGGCACCATGAGAGCATTCAGGTCCAACCAGGGTTGAGAGGAGAGGAAATATCGAGCATGATTTGTTCCGTAGTTTTCTGGGTTTGAGTTCCATGAAATTTCCTGCTTCACATATTGCTTTTTCGGTGCTCTTCCTTATCCTGAACCCGAATTGAGCAATCGAGATCAAGTTGTTCATTTCGAAAAATGAAGCTATTCGAATATACAAGAGTTTTGTCAACAAATTCATTCAGAGTAGAAATCAATGCAATTGGACTTGGAAAATTTGCTGGCACCATGAGAGCATTCAGGTCCAACCAGGGTTGAGAGGAGAGGAAATATCGAGCATAATTTGTTCCGTAGTTTTCTGGGTTTGAGTTCCATGAAATTTCCTGCTTCACATATTGCTTTTTCGGTGCTCTTCCCTAGCCTGAACCCGAATCGAGCGATCGAGATCAAGTTGTTCATTTCGAAAAATGAAGCTTTTCGAATATACAAGAGTTTTCTCAACGAATTCATTCAGAGTAGAAATCAATGCAATTGGACTTGGAAAATTTGCTGGCACCATGAGAGCATTCAGGTCCAACCAGGGTTGAGAGGAGAGGAAATATCGAGCATAATTTGTTCCGTAGTTTTCTGGGTTTGAGTTCCATGAAATTTCCTGCTTCACATATTGCTTTTTCGGTGCTCTTCCTTATCCTGAACCCGAATTGAGCAATCGAGATCAAGTTGTTCATTTCGAAAAATGAAGCTATTCGAATATACAAGAGTTTTGTCAACGAATTCATTCAGAGTAGAAACCAATGCAATTGGACTTGGAAAATTTGCTGGCACCATGAGAGCATTCAGGTCCAACCAGGGTTGAGAGGAGAGGAAATATCGAGCATAATTTGTTCCGTAGTTTTCTGGGTTTGAGTTCCATGAAATTTCCTGCTTCACATATTGCTTTTTCGGTGCTCTTCCTTATCCTGAACCCGAATTGAGCAATCGAGATCAAGTTGTTCATTTCGAAAAATGAAGCTATTCGAATATACAAGAGTTTTGTCAACAAATTCATTCAGAGTAGAAATCAATGCAATTGGACTTGGAAAATTTGCTGGCACCATGAGAGCATTCAGGTCCAACCGGGGTTGAGAGAAGAGAAAATATCGAGCATAATTTGTTCCGTAGTTTTCTGGGTTTGAGTTCCATTAAATTTCCTGCTTCACATATTGCTTTTTCGGTGCTCTTCCTTATCCTGAACCCGAATTGAGCAATCGAGATCAAGTTGTTCATTTCGAAAAATGAAGCTATTCGAATATACAAGAGTTTTGTCAACAAATTCATTCAGAGTAGAAATCAATGCAATTGGACTTGGAAAATTTGCTGGCACCATGAGAGCATTCAGGTCCAACCAGGGTTGAGAGGAGAGGAAATATCGAGCATAATTTGTTCCGTAGTTTTCTGGGTTTGAGTTCCATGAAATTTCCTGCTTCACATATTGCTTTTTCGGTGCTCTTCCCTAGCCTGAACCCGAATCGAGCGGTCGAGATCAAGTTGTTCATTTCAAAAAGAAGCTTTTCGAATATACAAGAGTTTTCTCAACAAATTCATTCAGAGTAGAAATCAATGCAATTGGACTGTGATGTATTAGTAAGGGACAATAAAGTGTTGTGCTTTGAAGAGGCTGTGATCAGAAAGATCGAACTCCGGACCATATAATATAACCCTGCCATATTTCAACTGTTGGGAGATTCAAAATACTTACTGGGTGTAAGATAACGGGAAGGTATAATGTATCTCCAAAATCGTGTTTGTGTTGTTGTAAAGATCATTTTAACGTAAGTTTGCTATCTATACACAGTTCAGTGTGAATTAGTCAATCGTAAGTTTTGCATTAGCTATTCAGCAGTAGAAAATTCGGTTTTAAAATACAGATCACTTTTGGTTAGAACAAAGAATAGAGCGCGAGATCAATCCGACGTTTGACGAAAACAAACTTCATCTTCAAATATCTACCTCCAAGAATAACCTCACGTTCTAGTATAATCAATAACCATTTAAAAATTTCGTAGTGATCATAAAGAAATCAAAAGGGAAGTTTGCTGGCAACAACATTCTAGAGTGTGCACGCGTTCGGAATATTTTATTAATGCAGTGATATGTGTTTTAGAAATTTTCAGTTCAACCCAGAAGATTATGAAAAATAATGATCATTTCACTCACCAGAAAAAATGGCATTTTCTCACTTCACATTTCCATAAAATTCGATCACAATTCTCACTCCTATTCGCTCACACGCATTAACGTGAATAATATTCGGCTGAATTGTGATACTACTTCTAAACCGAGCTTTTGAATCGAGATCACAATATTATATTGCTCAAATGAAAATATCAATAATGAATTGATTTTTTCAGCACATAAACCAGAATTTGCAACGACATAACCTCTTGGCAACACAGGACGTGCACTGTCATCTCAACTGCGAGAGTGACGATACATGTCAAATTTTTTGAGTTATTACTACGGTCTACGTCTTCAATTCTTTATCAAGCAGGCCAGATCGGTCGTCTGAATTGCTGACAATCTTTTATATGGAGTACAAACACCAGTATATAGCCTTAATCGTCATATTCCCCATTGCGCAGAGCCACCCTGAAAATGTTCTGCCGTGACTAAGATGCCTAGAAGTCCTGGTGATTCAACTGATTAGATTTTGTTTAGATTTTTGTGGCGAAAAAAACAATCGACTTTTTTGAAGGTTTCCCCTATTTTTTTGGTAGATGGCGTTATGTTATCATTTTTCAAATTTGATGACAAGTGTCAAGTTGATTGTCATATTGTCATGTAACTTTGAAATTTTGATGTGTACGATGTTTTTATCGTGTTTATTTGTTGATTTCATTGCTTTCAAATATTCGAACGTTGTTACTGGTATCTCATTGTCCACCCATTATCCTTTAGGTTGCGATTTCTTCTCGCTAGCCAATCAAATAAAAGTGGAAAAACCCGACTGCACATTTTCACTTAGTGCAAATTTAGCTTCAGACAAGACTGACAAGAGCGTGTTGGCGACATCTGTACATATTGTACGGAAACCTCCAAAAGCTCAATTATCCACCAAAAATCAAGCAATCCAGATTTCGCCACTTTTATCCCAAACTTCTACAGGTATAAGTAAACACATCAGGGTTTCCAGGCATCTTAGCCGTGACCGAACGCAACCGGCGGTAAGCATAGGCGCCGGAACTTCAAAATTACTATGGGGGCTCGATGTATATATATATATATATATATATATATATATATATATATATATATATGTGTTCGGATAGGTTTCCGCGGTCAGTTGTGTGTTGTTGTTGAGTTCGGGTTGAATATATATATATATATATATATATATATATATATATATATATATATATATATATATATATATATATATCAAAACAATAAAATAGGTAAAATAAAGCCAGTGTATTATAATAACATCATATATTCAGGTGATGTTCATCTACATACAAAAAACACAAAGGGAATTCTAATCCAAAACGACCCAAGTACATGTTTGAAATAATAAGAATAATTTCCAAACTCTTCGGTGAAGTACAGAACAACAAAAAAACTGATAATCACAGTCAGTTTCAAACCTAAAATGCCAAATGGCGAGTCTGAATACTACAAAATTGTTGTTTAAAATTGTTAAAGAATCAAATATCCAATTTTTACATGAACTATATAATATTTATGTAACAAATAGGATTAAAATCATAATTTTACCCATGTTACAAGGTCTGCCGTCTCTGGTTATTTTTTGAAATGAAAATATTTGCTATCTCGTGATTACTGACTTCTTTGAAAAGGAGCTCTGTAGAAGTTCAAAATAGCGCAATTGTTTAGTCTTTGTTGTGTCATCGTGGACCGTGAATACGTTTTTGATTTGATATATCAGATATCACATCTTTTTATTTTTTATTACAATATATACGGTATACGTACGCACCTTTGTTAATAGTGACTACGGATTTGAGTCTTCGAGTAACTGCTGCGGTTTTGTCACTGACACTGTTGCCAGCGTGATAATAAAAATCTTTGTAACCCGCCAGCAATAAGACCAATACATAATTTGTTCTAAACGAAAATTTTTTGTTATGAGAGCATGGTAACAGTTTCGCAAAACAGAATTTCACTGTGGGGGCTCAGCCTCCATAGCCAATTCTCTATGGGGGCTCGAGCGCCCATTGCCCCCATGGTTCCGGCGCCCCTGGCGGTAAGGTATTCATTCCATTGAATGAAATTGCTGCAATGTACCCACTTTTACCCGAGCAAAAGCGCCCAGAATATCGCATCGAAAATAGCCGACTCGACCATAACGCAGCAGGCTGAGACGTAGTAGTTGCCAAGGATATTCAATAGCCGATCGATCGTCGGAAGCCATGCCTATTCGAGTAAATGAACTCGTCAAGGGGAAACCGAAGCCGTGACCATGCATCTTACATTGTGAATTGATGGGAGCCCCTCAGCGCCAAAGCGGATCGATGGGGAGGAAGCGAGCGGTGGAAAGACACCCCCGCGTATCGATTACGTAGGGTGGTCAGGAAGTCCATGGGCCGGATTTGGTATTTTCACGAGTCGATCGATGGAAAATATGCATTAAAATAATATTTTTCTGAGGCATTTTTTCTCAAATCTTCATTATTGTCAAATTATAATGAATTTCTTTGAATCTCTTCAGAGAACGATCTCAATGCGACAGATAAAACGGTGATCTATAGAATAGTAACAGTGAACCACGGCGTACCTCAAGGCTCGGTTCTGGGCCCCCTTCTCTTCTCGATCTGTATAAATGATTTTTCTTTCTACATTCCACCTACGAAAAGCGTCCTGTTCGCAGATGATACAACTTATCTGTCAGAGTAATACTGTTGGCAATCTGTCCACGTTATCTAATGAGACAATGGATTTAGCCAATACCTGGTTTGTTTGTTATAAAGTCAAGCTTAACCTAGAAAAGAATCACTCCATTTTAATGTCTTCCAACTGAAATCCCACACAAAGTAGATGTGTAAAATTATTTGTCATGCAACTAGACGATAGACTCAACTGGAGCCCAGATATAGCAACATTAGCGAACTGACTATTTGTTAACTTTTTGATTCGACGTTTGAGAAATATCCACAGTATTTCATGTTATTATGGTTCATTCCATAGTCATTTATCTTATGTGGCATTCTTGTTAGGGGTGATTCGTGTTACTCTCATAAAGCATTCATTCTTCAAAAGAGGTGATGGCGGGAGTTCATCAATTTTCAAATCATGCCACTTCCTATATTATTAAATTACTCGTGTTTACTCGAAATCCATGCAACTAATTTCATGCTTATCTAATTTCAAATGAAATAATTATCTGAAGCTACACTTATACGGTGTGGTCCACTAAGTCTGCAACAAATGGGAAACTTTTTTATTATCGATTTCTCAGAAAATTTTATTCTTGACAAAAGTTGGTGCATGTTCCAGAACTATACCAAGTGTACCTGAAATGGCTTTATGACAATCACCATACAGGATACGCCAAAAAATATAAATTTCGTTCAAGAGTAAAGTACCCTTATTTCAGAAAATATAGAAATATGTTGAGGAGAAAAGTTGCTCAGAATTAAAAGTTATGTTCAGATACGAAGTCATGGCCTGCTATTCGAATTTTTTTTTTTTGGAAAATTTTGAATTACCCCCGTATGATACATATTTTTACTATTTTGATTCAATATGTATTTGAAGTAGCTACAATCAAATCGGTTTGGAGTATTTCTTATCAAAGTAAAGTGAATTTGTATAATTTACATGGATTTGTATTTTTTTAGGTGACCGTCAACTTCTTGTTTGTTGTAACGATATTTAACAGAACTCTAAAATAACACAAATACTTTTTTTAACGAGGCAAATACTTTACTAACTACATAAAAATATTTGTGTTATTTTAGAGTTCTGTTAAATATCGTTGCAACAAACAAGAAGTTGACCCTCACCTAAAAAAATACAAATCCATGTAAATTATACAAATTCACTTCAATTTGATAAGAAATACTCCAAACCGATTTGATTGTAGCTACTTCAAATACATATTGAATCAAAATAGTAAAAATATGTATCATACGGGAGTAATTCAAAATTTTCCAAAAGAAAAAAAAAATCGAATAGCAGGCCATGACTTCGTATCTGAACATAACTTTTAATTCTAAGCAACTTTTCTCCTCAACATATTTCTATATTTTCTGAAATAAGGGTACTTTACTCTTGAACGAAATTTATATTTTTTGGCCTATCCTGTATGGTGATTGTCATAAAGCCATTTCAGGTACACTTGGTATAGTTTTGGAACATGCACCAACTTTTGTCAAGAATAAAATTTTCTGAGAAATCGATAATAAAAAAGTTTCCCATTTGTGGACCTCACTGTACATTTATTTACTATGTGTCTCACATTTCATCTGTTTTTTCCTTGATGTTCTACTATTGTACACTGTAGTAAAATGAATACCTCCGCTTCCACTTCGAAGATATTTTTTCATTCAGTCAATATTTATACCCATGAAATATAATATAAAAATTAAAGAATTAGGGATAGAAATTCAAACGTACAGAACGCGTCACCATTGGTCGAAACGATATATGACGTCACACGACACAACAGTGGTACATCGGCATCGATATCCACGCTGTGTTACTCTCAAAATATTTCATACCTGTATTCATGTGGCTATTTCTAGTGAATCTAGATTGGTAGTGAACCTAAAACGATGACTAAGAATGGTGTTATCCGAGCACAATCGGCCAATTCACCGAACATATACATACATTTATGGCGACAGCATATTCTGCATCAATTCTTGATTTTACGTACGCAGAGATCGAATCAGTGAAAGCTGCGAGATGAACATTTTGTTAGATAATGTCGTTGAGTCCATAACAAAGATTGGTATTCAAAAATGCCCACAGCAGAAATGTATATCATTAAAATCTATATTCCGATTGTAGGTAAACTGAATTTTCCGCTGCTGAATAGCTAATGCAAAACTTACTTCTGACTAACTTACACTGAGCGGTGTATAAATAAATGTAGCACACTTACGTTATGATCTTCATAACAATATATTCACCAGTTGGAAGATACATCATCACTTCTCATCATCTTATACCATTGTTTTCGTACTTTCGCATCGCTTTAAATCGGAAAACCACTTCATCGGGGGTATTTCCGAAATGTTTTTGCACTTCGATACTATACAATGCTGGAGTAAGAAATTGTTTCAGCTTCTTCCATGTTCTGTATAGGATTCTACATGTGTAAGTTCAGTGTGAAAGTATTGACAGATAACCATCGCGCATGCGTATTATACAAGCGGGTTATTCCAATTAAAAGTTTAAAAGATTAGGGCTAATAACGGGATGTTTTATAAATAGATATAAAATACTACTCGGGATTATCAGTGAAAAAACGTACAGCCCTATTTTATTGTTTTTGGGGATCCGGTCAATTTTTTGTCTATTATATAGAAGCCTCGTTCGTAAATCAGGAGATTTTCACTTCAAATCATGAGAATATCAGTAGATTTCAATGCCCTATCGGTTTCCGGTAGAAGATTGAGAAATTCGATAGATCTACCGACATATCGGAGTAGTTGGCATCACTGCGAACGACAAAACACTCTCGTCGTTAAACCAATTATAGATCGAAATAAAGAAAAACGATTCTTCGTGCCGTTCTTTATTGGGATAAACGACATAAACGGTCTAAAATTAGACCGACTCCAAGGCCCTGTTAGTTTAATAAACCCTCCCAGTCTCTGTCCCGTCTTCCAACCATTCACCCGTCCTAACCGTACCCGTTTAACATTGCACTTGCAGCTATTTTCGACTTTCGAAATGTTCCTATTCTCGGTTCCTGTGTTGCACACGCTTTCGGCCGACGTCTACATCCGTATTTTATCATGTTACTATCGGCTAAATTTAAACGTACGCTTTTACCACCGCCTTTCTCTACGCAGATGTGAGATAATTTTTAATAAGGAAAAGGTTATTTCCGAATCAAAGAGACGGGAGGGTGAACATAAGGAGTTTATTACATTAAAGGTATTCAGAACACTGATCAAAGATGTTGAAGCGGCAGATTATAATCGCGCTATTGGTGCGTGAGAGGAGCGATAAACTGAAGTTTATTTTTCAATATAGAGAATCACACGAAAGAGAAGCCATGTGATGTTCAAAGAACACCGCGTGAATCTAACGGCAAGAAAAACGAATTAACTTCAACTTCGAACTTTTGAGGTTTGTGGGCCTCAGGAAAATCTCTGTCGGCAAGGAGTTCCAAAATTCAGCTGTTCTATTGACAAAAGATCCCCGAGCAAGAGATGTTCGACAGGTCTCCAAGCTCACAACAAATGGGTGGAAATTCCGGACTACTCGGGTCATCCGTGTTCATATTTCCAAGGGGTGAAATTCCACCAAGTTGATGTTACTCCACTCTATTATTTTCACCAAGCCATCTTTGATGCTTCTCAGGATTTTCGATTATCATGCTGATACGGGGACGCTGAAAGAGAAACCAGTATGAAGAGTACTGTCGTCCGCAAAACGACACAAGGAACAAGATATTTTTTACAGCAAATCGTTGATATGAAGCAGAAACAAAGTGGGCGCCAGAACTGAACCCTGTGGAACACCTGCATGTATCGATAAAATATCAGACGATACTCCATCAACAACCACATAGAGATGCCTTCCAGAAAGGTGATTTCAAATCAATCATAAGTTACGCAGCATAAATATTCTAGTGAGTTTTGGTGACAGACGGTTGAATAACATCTCATCTCGATTTTAATATGTTATTTTCCCCCCATTGCTTTCTTATTTTTGCATCGCTTGAAATTCGAATAAACACTTTATCGGGTGTAGTTTTGATAGTATATTATTAAACGAGCGTATGATAGCCTTTATACGAGAGTAGAATACTATACTTCACCCACTAATACAAATTTTTGTTGGAGTTTTTTTTGTCGGAAAATTTTGTTACATTACCAACATATTTTCAGAAACACTATTATTTCATTCTAACAAATATACTTTCTTTGACTTTTTTGGTAATACGTTTTTTTAGTGAGGCAACTTTAGCAGCTTCCTTAATTTCTGGTGAGTTAAAGAAAAGTTATTTTCAGTTTCTTTACCCATTCTGATTCGTTTCTCAAAATATCAAAACACCCAACACCCAAACAATAATGTTGACAAGTTTAAGTCAATTTTGTTTTGCCTCAAAAGCTATGTCGATGTATAAAATTTTTCAAAAAACATGGTATGTTAAGAAACAGACATGACACACATTCGAAATTAGCTTTTTTGATTTTTTTTTGTATGCGGGCACAGAATTGAATAAAAATTATTTGGTGGTTCACACGATGAAAATCAAAAAAACGATTATTTGTAGTATAACAATCCACGCCATCGACTTCTCTCGAAGTCCTTAACCAAGTAGGCTTGTTACTAACTTCCTACGCCATACCTCAGGGGCAGCTTATAGCTAAATCGAGGAAGTACCCGACAGCAGTGATTAATAACTCATTAATCGCTGCCGTGATTAATGAGTTCTATTAAGATCGGGCATACAGCCTCTGCTTCACATTTACAATCTCATTATTTCATCTAGTACTTTTCCTTCGCACTGGAAAACTTCAATAGTTACACCAATATTCAAATCCGGTGACAAAACGGACATTACTAACTATAGACCCATATCCATAATGTGCGCACCAGCTAAGTTATTTGAGCAAATAGTCTATTGGCATCTATATAACTATATTGAGAAGTATTTTGTATCCCAGCAACATGGATTTGTTGCCAACAAATCAATTATTACAAACCTGTCCGTTTTTGGAAACTGTGTGTACGAAACTTTAGAAAACAAATCCCAACTAGACACAGTCTATACGGATTTCCGTAAAGCGTTCGACAAAGTAGATCATGATATATTGTTGTTAAAGTTATACAAGTTTGGGCTGTCGGGTAACTTCCTCAAGACAATAAAAAGTTATTTAGAAAATAGATATTCAAAAGTGAAACATAACGGGAATGCATCGGGAAAATTTGAAGCCAACTCTGGTGTCCCCCAAGGATCAAATCTGGGACCTCTTTTATTTCTAATTTTTATTAACGATTTGCCGACAGTGCTGAAATCCTCAGAATGCCTTTTATTTGCGGATGATTTAAAAATATTCAAAAAAATACATACCGTACGTGATTGTATTATGTTACAGAAGGATATCAATAGGGTTTATGAATGGAGTCTGACAAATAAATTGTATTTCAATGTTAAAAAGTGTCTGACACTGACTGTTACTAGAATAAAAGACCCTGTACTTTTCGAATATACGATCGGAGATGAGGCTCTGACGCGTTGTTATAAAGTGAAAGACCTTGGTATTACCTATGATAGTAACTTTTCCTTTTCCCATCACATCACAAATGTACTAAAATCCGCCAACAGGTTGCTGGGATTCATAATCAGGCAATCCAAAAGCTTCACGAATATTCACTCCATTAAAATTCTTTACTATAGTATAGTACGACCCAAACTAGAGTTCGGTACACAAATATGGTTTGCAGAACACCGCAGTAGATTAGGGGAGTTGGAAAAAATACAAAACAAATTTTTGAGATTTATTTATTTCGTGAAATATAAAAAAAGAGCTGACTATAATACTGTAAGAACACAACAATTAAGAAATGAATTTAAAATAATGTCACTAGAAAATAGGCGAACTCTCACAATGTTAACTTTCTTGCATAAATTGATCAACAACAGAATAAATGCACCGGAAATTTTAGCATTAGTAAGATTCAACGTACCTCCAAGAAGAACTCGATCATTTGCTATGTTCAATATTCCTCCTATATTCACTACTAGACCTCCACTTGTGGCCATGTTGCGACTAGCTAATGAATTTAATGCCTTAATAGAGCTGGATTGGACAGTGTCGCAAAAAATATTTCGCACATCAGTTTTGCATCACCTCATAAGTCTATATGTGTAATTCAACCCCGATAGAATTGTATACTTATGTTGACATACACCTAATACCTTCATAATCTAGTGATATTACATTTTTGTTACCTTTTTTATCCTTGTAATAAGACCCCCGCGGTCTGTTAGGATATAAATAAATAAATAAATAAATAAATAAATAATGGGTACATTATACAATAGACGTGGTAATGGGTTATCACACACCGAGATGGGAAGTAATTCATTCCTGTTGTGAGATCAGTTAGTTAACTATGATTTCGAGACAGGAATGAAACTTCCTACCGAGGTTTGTATACTATTTTATTTACAACCATCATATTTCGATTAAAATAATAAATGACAAAATAGTTGAGGCTTTCGCGGCCGAGGTTTTCAGTGTCAATACTTTTATTCGGGTTTGAAGGCCGTCGTTTTTTGGAATTTCTTCCTGACGTTTCGCTGGCTCGAGTGGCTAGCTTCTTCAGAGGTTCATTCATCTTGGAATTCACTCCGATGACTGGAGATTGTTTCTTCGCAAGTTGTATTTATGCCGATTCAGGTAGTTTGCGGTGCTAATTATTCCATTCGGATTCGGGGAATTGTCATTAATATTGATTACCTTGTTTACTTCCTGTGGGTTCGGAGAATAATCATCATTAATATCTGAAGAACTACCTGCAAATATTATCGATTTTCTTAAAATGGGATTCCATATTCGATTGAGGTTGACAGCTTCTTCTTTTCTGTTGAAATTATCCGTGTGTTTGTGGATTTCTATTGCCTCCCGTACCAGTCGGCCATACACCCCGAGGGTCACAGACAGAATTGGAAAACTCCTGAGTAAATACAACATAAAAACTGTATTTAAACCCACAAAGAAGATTCAACAGAGCCTCAGATCGGCTAAAGACAAAAGAGATCCACTGTCTGCAGCAGGGGTTTATCGCATACCGTGCACCTGTGGGAAGGTATACATCGGTACCACCAAAAGATCCATGGGAACTAGGCTAAAGGAACATGAGAGAAACTGCAGACTAGGGCAAATTGACAAGTCGGCTGTGGCGGAACACGCACTTAGTGAGGGAAACCACAGGATTCTGTTTGAAAATGCAAAACTGATTGCACCCAACCAGGGATACCATAGCCGACTGGTACGGAAGGCAATAGAAATCCACAAACACACGGATAATTTCAACAGAAAAGAAGAAGCTGTCAACCTCAATCGAATATGGAATCCCATTTTAAGAAAATCGATAATATTTGCAGGTAGTTCTTCAGATATTAATGATGATTATTCTCCGAACCCACAGGAAGTAAACAAGGTAATCAATATTAATGACAATTCCCCGAATCCGAATGGAATAATTAGCACCGCAAACTACCTGAATCGGCATAAATACAACTTGCGAAGAAACAATCTCCAGTCATCGGAGTGAATTCCAAGATGAATGAACCTCTGAAGAAGCTAGCCACTCGAGCCAGCGAAACGTCAGGAAGAAATTCCAAAAAACGACGGCCTTCAAACCCGAATAAAAGTATTGACACTGAAAATAATAAATCTCTGTTTCGTTCTGAACATAATATCTAAAATATTACATTGAACGACAAACTACCAAGAACGCGGTTTTCTCAGAATATTCAAGTAGATATATTGTAACCGTGACTACGGGGTATACAATTGTCACCATTATAAATAAATGTCAGATAAAGTCAATAGATGACAGATAAAATCTAGAAAAAATGAAATGAGGGCGGGAAATGAGGGCGGAAAATGAGGGAAGTAGAGGTGTGTAATGTGACACTTCCCAACCTTCAATGACATTAGTAATGACAGCAAATAAAAGTGTTTTTGCACTTCGGTACGATACAAAATGAAATTGAATGAAGTAGGGTTTTTCAGTTTCTTCAATGATCTGTATGGCAATCGAAACACGCTTAAACAAACAGGGAACACGTCATTTGACATGATCGTTCTAAATGGCGGTGTTTCTACTCTAGATTGGTGGGAAGCTGTCTGAGCGCACTCAAGGAGCTAAGTACCCAAAAAAGGGGGTTACTCTAGCATGGGTACCCGGACAAGGGCAACGAGGAGGCTGATGCTCTAGCCCGTGAAGGCACATCTAAGGCTATGGTCGGCCCAGAACCCTTCTGCGGAGTAGCGAAAGCAAGTATAAAGACATCCATGAATTCATGGATGCAAAACGAATCAAAAGATTGGTGGAATAAGCTCTCTGGAATGAGATCGGCCAAAGAGTTCATAAAGGAACCAGCGCCCAGATTCACGGAAGACCTGCTGAACCACAACCGTAAGGTTGTAAGGGTAGTGGTGGGTCTACGAACGGGGCATAGCCGGCCCAGAAAACATATGAGCAATATTGGTCTGACAGAAGAAACCCAATGCAGGTTCTGTCAAGAAGAGGAGGAAGCCGCACTGCATGTGCTCCGTGAATGCGAAGCGATAGCAAGGCCGAGACACGCAAGGTGCGGGGAGGAGAAACCAGTGGCTGCTAGCTATAAGATGGGATCAGTGTCAAGGCTATCAAAGAGATCAAGCTAGACAAAGAGCTCTAACAGCCAAGGAGCATCACAATAGATCTGAAAAGGTCGCAGTGAATCAGGCCATGAGCCAGCTCCCAGATAATCTAATCTAATCTGAATGGCGGTGTTTGAACAGCTCCAATATTTTAAATTTCAAATTTTGAATAATTTGAAGATTATCAAGCCTATTTATATTTGTTCTACGTCATAAAGATGTGAAGGATCAATTAAAAAATCCTGCATTTTCCCGTTGAATCATCAAGCACGGCCAATGGCAAGGTACGCATATTACACATGTGCTACCGCGGAGGTATGTTATGATTTTCCAATGGAAACACGAAGTGATGAATGGCAAACATCCAAACGAAAAATAAACGAAACGAGTTTCATGCCAGCTGGCGCGGCATATTTTCAGCGATTGTTTATGCGTTCTGCGAAATACGCGCCATATTTATTTTTATGCGAATGGAACATGATCGTGCTTTCACGTTTGTTACAGAACAGCGAGACACGCTAAATGATGGGTGGGTTTCAAGAAAAATCAGCTCCGGGTCGTATTATTAGGACGGTATTACATGCAGAGGCGTGAAGTGAATAATTTTCCTCTAGAAAAAAAAATATTGCTCAGCGAGGCGAGCTATTCGTATAAAAAGGAAAGAAAGTGCTACTTTCCCTCCCGAGGATGAAGTTTATCATCCGACGAGTAGCGGAGGGCAGTAATCATAGGCGTCGCGTGGACAATTATTTTGGGGGGGGCACAACATGCCTAAAAACTAGAATAATGTTCAAACTTATCATAGTAAAATTAAACAATGTAGTTATACTAAGCTTGAGTTAAATATAAAAATCATTAACAAAACTGTTTTTTTTCTTTGGATATATAACAATAAAAAAATTGAACGTTTCAATTAGTGCCCACTCGTGCCCCCCCGACGCGACGCCTATGGCAGTAATCATTCAAGGGAGAAAAAAGCACTTTACGACCATGTTGTACATATGATTTTTTCGCCTCCCTCGAATAACAAATCATTTTTGAATAATTCAATAATGAAACAAGCAAAAAACAATTACTGAAGGAGTAAAACTGAAAAGAAGGTTAGATCTGTCGTAGTTTCTGCCAATACTTGCCACGGAGAGCATTTTCCACCGAATCTACCTCTTGGTTGTGGCGTTGTTTCACGCCCAAATAGGTGTATGATAGAATATGATAGAATGCCTCCGTTTACGAGTTGGGGATCTTCAGCGAAATTCTCGCATCGTCCTCTTTTGAGATGAACCAGTGCACAAGCGGGCTAAGGGAATCTACCTGAAAATCACTTCTTCTTATGATGACCTGCCTGGTTTGGACCCTACTTTCACCCGATGTTATGGTAAAGCGAGTCCTCCAGAGCAACATCAGTTGTTTGATGCATCTCACTATTTGATCGGGTACCGCAAGGCACTCAAGTAAGTACAACAACAACTCATGTGATGTTGTATCGAATGCCTTGCGATAGTCGATCCAGGCCATAGAAAGATTCTGCTTATAATTCACGGAGTCCTGCGTGATGCATCTATCGATCAGCAAGTTCTCCTTTCAGCCCGCGGAACCCTTTTCCGACCCTTTCTGCTCATATATCCGTTCGAACACAGGGTCAACTGCTTGGAGAGTACGCATGTACAAGATGCGCGTTAACCCCTTGTTACACGTATTCAAGCATGCTATCGGTATGTAATTCTTAGTATCCGACAAATGTCCGTTCTTCGGGATCAGCACGGTTCGCCTCTTGACAAACCATTCCGGAATCGGTTGCTTCCCATGCAACCAAGAATTGAATATTCTGTCCAAATGGTGATGGGTGCTTGGTAACTTTTTCCACCAATAGTTATTCAGGCCATAAGGGCCTCGAGCAGCAAAGTTCTTTGAACCCTCAAGAGCTCTCCGAACCTCATCCGTGGTTATCGGTTGACGCAGTATTTCGGGCTCAGGTTGTTGAAGCCTTCTACAGAAAGCTTCAAACTGTGTCAGGGCTGGAGTATCTCGGTTGAGTGGTTGCCTTCTAGAAGGATTCCACCCGATCAACGGCCGGCGGATTATCCACAACACGTGGAGGCAATTGTAATAGGCGGGAAGGTTTCTCGCGGGACTTCTTTCTTCTCTGAGAAAAGCCTCGCCCGCCTCACAAGTGACTTTTTTTCGGCAACCAGCATTCGTATCCTCTCGAGGCAATGCTAATCGATGGTGAGCAGCACCCCTCGATTCAATGTGTGATGGGATCTCCCAAGTTTTGCAGAAATTTGCCGCACTGAGTGCGGAAATGGTCTTTGAGCCGCTAAATAGTCCATCACACACTAGATAAGAGACGCGTGTTGTCTCGCCGACTTGATCTTAGCCTCCATCTTTTGTATGCGCTGCTCCTGCTTCTTGGATTAGTCGAGGGATTTATTTCCCCTTTCTTCCGAGAAGAGGCTGAACAGCGCCAAACACGGCACAGTTGATCTGCCAGATGTCGCCCTCTTCTGTTTGGGCACTACGAACCTCTGCATCCACTCGGGCCACTTGTTCTGGCCAGAGGGGCTTCACTTTGTGAAGCATCTTCCGAGACCGGA
The DNA here is from genome assembly GCA_032362365.1 of Zygogramma bicolorata. Lineage (NCBI taxonomy): Eukaryota > Metazoa > Arthropoda > Insecta > Coleoptera > Chrysomelidae > Zygogramma > Zygogramma bicolorata. Next base: position 1,409,243 of record JAVJAQ010002299.1, read on the forward strand.
TGTTTTGGATTCTCGGTGCTTCCAGGCGCACTCTTTTCTCGACCAATCGCACCGGTGGTATTTCTACCGCCTGCTCAAACGGCCTGGGTGGGGCACGCACATAGCCACGGCCCCGAAGATGGGATACATAATCCTTTGATTTTGTGAAGAGAAGGTGTCATGCTTCGGGTGTGCCTCGCACCACAGAGGATACATTCTCGCCATGTATCCTCTTCGGGCGGGCTCACTACTCTCGTAGCACCGCATCAGGTCGTCTCAAAACGTTGTCCATTTCCATTGCCAGAGTTGTGATGGGGCTGTCCATCGGTTTGGCCCCCTCCACCTTGCCCTTGACCACTATCCGAATGGGTCGGTTGAGGGGGTCCTGTCCTCTTGTATTGGAATCCAGAGTTGGGGGCCTGCGAGGTGGTAAGCCCAGCAGGACCACGGCCGGTACCAGAGAGAAGAGGCATTTCCCTCTCGAATGCGCATTTGCGCCTGGTCCGATTTTGCGTCAAGAAAGTGGTGGCGCTACTCACCAGAGACTATCCAGATGTTGTGTAGCCTCCGCTGTTTATTATTATCACACTAGTGATACTTAAAAGTATTAGACATCGCATTGAACTGGCCGATACTTGATGAAAATCCAACACAATTTACTATAGTTTCTTCCCAGCAAAACTCATCTGTGACATTGACATCTCCAAGATGTTACAATTAGGTCACACTTGTGATATAATTTCATAACATCACTGCGATATCTGCTTGATGTAATAATCGCGAATGTGTTGAATTCGCACACGAAATTAAGCATGGCAGTATATTTGAAAATATTCCTTTCGGGTATTACTCCGTGTGCGAGTTGTTGAAATGTTAGACGTTTCAACTCTCATGCTGGAATCTTCATCAAGAACTTGAATACACATCACCATCTATCTATACAGCAATTCAGCTGTCGAAACGTCAACATTTCAACAACTGGCACACGGATTGATACCTGAAAGGACTATTTTCAATATTCGAGCGTCCGTGAAAACATTCATTCAATAACAGTGTATTGTCACACATTCAGTTAATTACACAAGACTAACTTGACAAAAGTTACATTCTAACCGATTTCGTTCCCTGGTTGTAACAATTTTTGTCGTAAGGATAAAAAATAGTTGTCCTGTGGGAAAAACTTGTCGAAATATGAATGAGAAACGGTTGACGTCCAACAATCACGGAGAAGTACTCATAAATAGTTTCATATGATTGTTGGATCGGTTCCAGACCTACAGCAAGCTAGCACTATTGCAACATATTTACTCGAGATCCGGATGAAAATAATGCTGACTTGATTGTCACACTTCCAGATTGCGAAATACGATTTAAAATTAACCGATGGACATTTGAAATGGACTTGCCCGACATTCTTCGTTGACCGAGGCCCGCATATCTAACGTTCGTGATCGCCATTTTGTTTGGCAGAGGTCCTAAGCACGGTTTCGTCCAATGAAGGATGCCAGAACTAGACAAGAAAGAAGAAGCGGTGCCAGGAACAAAAAACAAATGAACAAACGGAAAAATCTATGATTCAGGGCTATTCACCAAGTAAAGTGGTTATCGCAGTTGCTAACCGTCGTAGCAACTCTGATAATAACTTGCCATAATAACGGTGGTAAGTTGTTTTTCCTTAACAAGATATCTAAAGCAGTTGCCTGTGAACCACTACTCACAGCAACTGGTCATTATAGTAGCAAGTTAACTTGAAAAGTGAATACCAATTTCGCGCTTAGCAACTGACCTTGAACATAACGACAATTTTTAGTCGCTATCCATAACAACTCTGCTTACTGAATTGCCCTGAATACCTCAAATTATATACCACAAGTAGGCTGATCTGCTATTTGTAATATAATATGTTGAGGAGTTTTTCAACTTCACTCAGTTTTGTAACATAACGCCCGAATTCATTCAAATCTAATTGAGTCACCTAGTGGATTTCTTTCATTCTATTCCCTCGCTGAAATCGTCCATTTTCAATTGGGAAAAATGGCGAACTACCAACCAACAAAACTCCAAATGACCCAAAGAGCATTGAAGGCTATGGCATCGTTCATTATTAGTATATCTATGGATGATGCCTGCGGATCTGATGGAATTCCTGGAATTATTTTTGGACGTTCTATCCCGAAAGCACCAGGTTTAATCGGTTAAAATGTGCGCTGCACTTCCATGATTTTCGAAATTCTGCTTAGCAATGACTATAATATGATAAAATCTCGAGACCGCATGTCGAGGGGTTTCATCTAGTCTCGTAGTTCAGAAATGAGCACTCAAAAGAATTTTATTATAGTAGAAATCCCGATTTCACCTACAGTAAACATAACGCCGAATTTCTATTTTTTTGTGGGGTTGACACAGTTCGAAAAATAACACATTCTCTGCAAAAATTAACGAAAATCAGTATCACGGAAAAATATCAACGCCCAGAAGGTCAGTAATTAGACATTTACAAAAATCGATTGAAAGAGCACAAGTCAGTCATTAGGAAAGCGAAAATGAGCTACTTTTCTAAAAAAATTGAAAATGCGCATAATAAAACCAAAGAGACATGGAAAATAATCAATTCTGAATTGGGAAAACATAACACAGATGCAAAAATCTTTATATTATTATTATTTATTAATTATTGAAACATAATTCGAAAATTGTGGATGATGCACAGGAGGTACCAGAAGTATTTGCTGGCCATTTTTCTAAGGCTTCAGAAATAAGTCTTGATAGTCACTTTGGGCAAAATCAATCAGCCGTTTCCTAATGAACCGATTACCGAAGCTGAAATATATACTGCTCTGGATAAAATGAAAAATAAAAAATCAAGTGGTATAGACGAACTGTCTATTATCATCATCAAAAGAGTAATGGACCTCATAATCGATCCGCTCACCTATCTGATGAATCAGTCAAGTCCTACATGCAAGGATACTTTCCCATCGAATTCAAAAAGGCTTTAGTTATACCTTTATATGAAAAAGGTGATAAAAATGATAATTATAGACATTATATAATGGATAATTATAGACAAATTTCTCTGATTTGCTCCCTGTCCAAGTTATTCGAGAAAATAGTAGCTATCAGGTTAGTGGACTATTTGGAAGCAAACAGATTATTACATAATAATCAACATGGATTCAGAAAAGGGCATTCTATCGAAACAGCAAATTACCACTTTCTCAATTTCATTTATGCAGAGATTCACGCTAATAACCTTGTCATCAGTCTGTTTTTTGATCTATCGAATCGGATCTATCGACACAATAGCTTCTGATTTCTCAACTAATAAGACAGCTGCACTTGGTTTACCAGGAAATATTTCAACTTGGTTGAGATCATACATGGAAAATCGTTGTATGACTGTCAAATATAATTCTGCTATGTCGAGTGAACAAAATATTAGAATGGGTGTTCCACAAGGCTCGGTTTTGGGTCCATTATTATTTGTGCTATTTGTGAATGACTTGCCTGAACACATAATTGACTGCCACTTAACTATGTTTGCTGATGATACTACGATCACAGTCTCAGGTTCTAACATTGACAACTTACTTGGTAAAGTAACGAAAATCATTGATACATTTGCATGTTGGTGTGATCGTAACAGACTCATTCTGAACCCTAAGAAGTCGGTATCTAGGAAATTCTTTAATAGAAAAAGTAATATACCAAACGAAATACTCTTCAGTGAAGAAATAGTTATGACACAAGAAGTAAGTTCTTGGGAACTCTGCTAGATGAACGTCTAAATTTTGATCAGCACATCAATAGTGTTTGCAATAAACTGAATTCAGCATTCTTTGCAATCGAACAAATGAAATCCTGTGTAACAAAAAAAAGTTTACTGAGCATTTATTTTGCCATGGCATTAACTCACATTTCACTCAACATAATGGCATGGGGAAACGGTTCAGATTTGAATAGAGTTTTTGTGGGCCAAAAGCGTCTTTTGAGACTTATATTCGACATGGATTTTCGCGAGAGTTGCAAACCGGTTTTTATTAGTGAAAAACTTCCAACAGTTCCATGTACTTATATTCTCAAATGTGTCAAATTCGCTAGAAACAACCTCGAGTACTTCGAAACCACGTTCAAAAACTCCCCAGTCTACAATGTTGTGTCTCTCTACAATAAATTGCCGACTCATATAGTGAATTCTCAAAGTGATAACATCTTCTTTAATAGGGTTAAATCATTATTATTTGACAGGTGCTACTATACTGTGCAGGAGTATATAAATGATACTTTTTGATTATTTATTTAATGTTGTGTACTTCATGTATAATTATATATGTAAAATTTGACGTTGAAATATTTATTCAAATATTGTTAATGGTGCTTTTGTCTTCTTTTTTTCTAATGTTTATTCCTCTATATTTTCTGACCTACCGTATGTACCTGGTTGTACCAAAAATGGTTAATAAATTTTTATTATTATTATTATTATTCATTATTATTATTATTATATGTAATGAAACAAGAAGGCTGCACAAGATCCGCACTGGAGTGGTTGAGTGTCAAATGGATCGTGAAGTTGCCAACAAGTTGTCGCGATTATTAAAAAACAGTTCCTTCTGAATGGAAAACGTTCATTTAGTCAGCAACTTTTCCTTTATCTCAGAATACAAGAACTGATATTCATCAAAATACTTATCGTTTTATCATTTCTGATAGTCGAGGGACATGAGGTATAATGTTTCTCATAGGATGTGTAGTTTGTGAAGGTTGTATATCTTCACTATGGGGTATATCACGATTTTTGATTGCAGTCGATGTATTTTGTATAAGATTCTCTGGATATCCATTTTCCGTTAATATTGAATTTATGAAATCGACCTCATACTCGATTTTTCTAATGAATTGCATACTATATTTGTTCTATCGAAAAGATATTTTACTATACCTTTTTTGGCACTTGATAGTGAATATATCAATTGGAGTACACTTGTGTACATGAAGTGTTGATTTCTTCACTATTACATCAAGTAAGCTCATCGTCCGTCTCTAGTTCCATTGTGAACTTTTTTGTAGATGCTTGCTTTTTAAATGTGTTCCAAAAAATGTCAAGTTCATTTCGACCATGACTCCATATAGCAAAAACCACATATGACCACCATACTTTTGGTCCATTCGGATAACTTTCTACTTTTTTACCCGTATATTGTACCAATATGGTCACAAAAATATATCCTCACATTGCTTTCGAATAATGATGTTCATTATATATTGCCAAATGTTCACATTTTTTCCGGTCATAAATTTATCAAAATATCAAGTGCACCAGTACATACGTACTAAATTCAGTACTTTCAAGTCGTTTTCGTACTAGTGTTACAATGCCATCTTAAGTACGTTCACAGAAATAATACCGATTTGGTACATTTTTAGTGCATTCATAATTTTAGCATAGAACTAGTGCCAACTCATATAAATACGTGGTTCCATGGTTTGAAGTTTGAGCTAAGAATAATATTAAACTGATAAGCTATCAATAGTCAATCTAGTCAAGATTCAAGACCAATTCAATTTTTAATTAGCCTTCATGAATTCCTGATCATTGTATCTATAATAGAATAAATCATCAAAATGGGCAAGTAATTATTATGCAATGCTACTGACAAATGGGGTATATTCATTATTATTATCTTTAATTATTATTTGTTACTTGAAGATACCTACACATAAAACGACTTCAGATTCGTGTTCTTCACATAAAAATACGTGAGTAGCAATAACATTTTTTCTAAAAGGCTCGGTTGTAATGTGTAATTAATGTATGTTTAGGTTTTTTCAGAATTCCCGCAACTTTTTTGAGCTTTTTGTGTTTCGGAAGTTGGCAGTGTTAGTACATTTCAGTGAAATCTATTACAAGTTTGAAGTACGATCCGCTCAGATTAAGTACGTTTTCCAAAAAAATATCTTCGATTTTCATTCTGGCACCCCCGATCGAAGCGAGAAATGACAATCAACCCTGAATCGGTGCTCCAGTACCGACCCCCCACGCCGCCCTCCCCTCACGGACGCGCCCATTACCACAGACTACGACACGCACGCATACCAACTTGGCGTGTTTCCGTGCCGACCTCGCCGCTACTCTGGCCTCACGATGTAACAATAAGGCGAAACCTCCATAACGGTCCGCCTGGGAGGAAAATTCCGCCGGCGAACCTCGGGGGTAGGAGGGGGAGGATATTTGCATTACGGGGTGCAGTGAACGATCTCCGCGAGCTGACCGAACGATCGATGCGAGGCTGCTCCTCTCGATGTAAATACGCACGTCGGTTGGTTGTGCGCATGCGCAGCGACCCTCCCTCTTCCCCCCCGTTTCCACGCCTGGGTTCGAAGCGTCTCTGCGGACGTAGGCCGGGGGCATTGGAATAAAGATAAATCTGTGACGAAATTCTTAAGGTGGATTTATGCAACAGTCACTTCCACTTTTACTTTGTAATTTTCACAAGGAAAATTTTGGTATTTTATGCAGCACTTCCCTTGGAATCTATGCACGCGCATTAGTCATAAATGCTTATTTTATGGGTGGGCCAATCGGAATTCCGAATTTTATCTCGGAATTCCGAGATAAAGTTGGAATTCTGAGATAAAAGTAGGAATTCAGAGATGAAAGTCACTGGCCCACCAATGAAATGAGCTAATTTCGAAACAACCTCATTTCGACGCTTTTATGATTAATGCACATGCGTGATTTCTGAAGGGAGTGTTGCATAATATTATTCAGAATCCCGACTTTTATCTGGGAATTCCAACTTTTTATCTCAGGATTCCGACCTCAAAGTCAATTTCATCCCGGAATTCTGATTTCGAAATGGTCAGAAATCCGAATTTGAATTTCGACTTTGATGTCGGAATTCCGAGATGAAGTCGGAATTCTGAGATGAAAGTCGGAATTCCGAGATGAAAATCGTAATTCTGAATAATTTTATGCAGTGCTCCCTTCAGGATAATACGCATGCGCATCAATCATAAATGCTAATTTCAGTGGTGGGCCACTCAGAATTTCGAATTTTCTCTCGGAATTTCGACTTCGAAGACGGAATTCAAATCCGGATTTTCGACTATTTTACAATTGTTATTCCGAGATGAAATTGACTTCGAAGTCAGACTTCTGATATAAAAGTTGGAGTTCTGACATAAATGTTGGAATTCCGACATAAAAGTCAAGCAGCACTCTATAATTCTGACTTTCATCTCAGAATTCCGACTTCAAAGTATAAGTCGAATTCAGATCTACGACTTTATTCAAATCGGAATTTCAAAATATAACTCGACTTCGAAGTCATGAATCTGAGAAAAAAGTCGGAATTCTGAATAATTTCATGAGCATTCCTTTTGGAAACTACGCATTAATCAAAAATGCTATGAAATGGGGATGTTTTGAAATTAGCTTATTCCACTGGTGAGCTGGTCGGAATTCCAATTTTAATCTTCAAATTCGGTGTTCCGACTTTTTAAAATCCGGAATTCCGAGATAAAAGTCGACTTTGAAGTCGGGAATCTGTGATAAAAGTTGAAATTCCGAGTTGAAAGTCGGAATCCCAAATAATTTCATGCAGCACTCAGCACCCCCTTTAGAAACTAGGCAATTGCATTAGTCATAAATGCTATGAAATGTGAATGTTTTGAAATTAGCTCATTTCATTGGTGGGGCAGTCGGAATTCTGACTTTGATCTCGGAATTCCTACTTTCATTTCAGAGTTACTACTTTCATTTCAGAATTACTACTTTCATCTCGAAATTTCGACTTCAAATTAAAAACTCAATTTCGGAATTCTGACTTTTTTAAAATCGGAATTCCAACATAAAAGTCGACTTTGAAGTCTGAATCCTGAGATTAAAGTTGGAATTCCCAGATAAAAGTCTAAATTCTGAATAATGTTATACAACACTCCCTTCAAAATAGGGATGTTATTTCATTGGTTGGCCAGTCGGAATTCCGATTTTATCTCAGAATTCCGAGATGAAAGTCGACGTTGAAGTCAGAATTCTGAAATAAAATCGGAATTCCTAGATAAAAGTCAGAATTATCTGAAAATGAATTGTAAAGAGGTACGGCCCTTTCGCGCTTCCGTATTCAGTGGATAAATTCGTTTTGTTTCCTTCATACCGAGTGTCATTAATAACCGAACCCACAAGAAAAAAAAAACATAGCAATTTCATTTGGAGACTGATCTCCCCATAAAAATCATCGTGTTCCCGAACCACCAATGCTTGGCCTAAAACAAGTGAATCTGCCGCCGTTGCGAGAGTGAAACCGCCCCGTAATTCTCTCCCCGCCGGGATGGAAATTATGCCATCGGGGGTGGGTGGATGGCTCCTTCGACACCCGGGCCTTTTTCGATGCGAGAGACAACACGACGTTCCGCTCTCCGAAAGGGTGTCGAAGTTACGCAAACGCTTGTTTACGAAAGTGGAACTGACAGGAGGAGGGGCGTATTTTCGCGTTTCCGGACGCCCGCCGCGATCGTCAGCTGTTCGACCCCTCGGGGATCCGATGATTTCGCAATAAGGTCGCCGTAAATTCTTCGACAGCGTGTTCATCCATGAACGCGTCTGTTTATTCATAAGAGGAAAATGGAATACGATAGCTTCTTCAGGCGTGTTATGGTACTACAGTGAATCCGACCCTGTGCTTCTTATTATATTATTCAACTGCCCCTCATAGGAAAAACTCATGTCACAAATTGCGTGGGTTCACCTGCTGAACTGATTCTAATCACTGATACTTCTTCATAAGGAAACAAGTTGGCGAATCTTTCTAATCTATTTGGTCATTGAGGAAATGTCTCGACTTCCTGACTCTATTGATATACTCGTGTCTTCTACCGTTGGTGTTAAATTCGTATTTTCATTCAGAAAACTACTCCTATGTTCCTTTATTCTTCTGGTGAATGATCTTCCCGTTTGACCAATATCAAGTTTGGGGCAAGAACCGCACGTTGAATCCTATACCCTTGATATTCCTACTGGAATTTTATCCTTGTTGCTTTGACCTAACTTTCTAAAACTAATATTCGTTCTGTAAGCTAAGGTATAATACTTTCTTTTCAAAAAACGAGCAATATTATTGCGATAATATGGGTTCCTACGTAGGCGTTTACAATCATTTCCAATGACTGGATACAACTGATTTATAGCTTGTCTCTGTGATTTCTTGGACTGAATGGAGTCAACAATGTTCACATCGTAACCAATGTACACCGCAATCTGCTTAACGAATCTCAATAGTTTTTAAGAATTGTTTTCTGAAAGTGGAATATTCAATAATCTGTGAATCACTTTTCAGAGATGGTCATGTCGAGAAAATCTATAGAATTATTCTGGTTCACCTCAGTAGTGAATAACTTATTCAACTGTCTGTACCCGTGAGATCTTTCGCACATGACATTAAGCTATTGGAAGCCCTAGATACTGAGTCTTCTGATGAACTTGATCAGTTTCTTGAGGGCAATATCACTGTGTAGTTTGCCCATTTTCCTTAGGTGATACCATAGTGGACAATGACTTGTCAGTATTTCCATAAACTCTTCAAGGTCTTTTTATTCAACACTAAAAACTGTAAAGCTGTTCAGCGAAGAGCTCATGACCATTTCTGCTTGTTTCTGTGCAGTTGTTCAAGTTCCTAGCTACAAAATTCCTCCTTCATGGTTCCGGTCAAGAATAAAATGTGTTGGCTGCTTCCTATGCAAGGGCATCAGCTTCCTCATCATCTTCGATTTCCTTATGACGGCACCCCATCAAGGTTATATGATTTCTCAGTGCCCGTTATCTTTCAAATTGAAGAGCATTCAATATTGCTGTACTGTCTAACAGAATATGAGGGAGAAGGGGGGGTATTCAATATCTCAAGTATCTGAATGTCTTCCTAGATGTTACAAAATATTTATGGTTTTGCTTGATTCCAAAGTCGAAAAATTACATGTATAGGTATAAAGCTTAGATAGCAGGCCAATTGTGCTCATTCAACCTCTCGTCACTTGTGATAGACAACCTGTTCAAAGGGCAGACTTGAAACAGAGGCCTCAAAAAAAGGACATATTTTTCCATAATCTAAATGAGATATTATGATAACGAACCCTTTATATACATACTCTTTGAAAATGATGGTTAACGAAAGTGTTATTGAAAATGAATGTTACAACTAGTTTGTTTGGTAAAGTCCCATCCCATCCCAAACTCCTACTACACCATGAAAAGGAGATCACTTACAGCAGACACATCGTACGACAAAGCCGTATTGAATGACACCATCCGCACCAGATTCAGATTTTTGTTACTGAGAAGACCTATAGTGGGGGCATGGCCCAGCTCTTCAGGTTGACTGACAGTCATTCGATATCTGAAGTTAAGCAACGCCGAGCGCGGTTAGTACTTGGATGGGTGACCATGCAGGGAAATACCGTGTCGAAAGCCCGTACAGCTGCAGCGAAATAGTATATCATAGCTCGCAGACAAATATATCAATGAGCACAGGATATATTGAGGATATGCCGTCCTTCGGAGGGGACGTAAAGCCGTCGGTCCCGAGTCCATGGATGTTGGGTTAAAGATCCTTACCTCTGGTTGGAATACCAGAGGATTCGGCAAAATTTCCGGTTGGGGGAAGTGTGCTCAGCGGCGTCGGTGATTGGCCTTGGTAGCGGAAATAGGCCGACGTTGAATAAAGAAATAGAAGAAGAAGACCTATAGTGGGTCGGAACAACTTTCTGGCATTGGATTTGAGAAAAGAGTTATGGTAGAGCCAGAACCATAGTGGATAATAGATCCTGAATTCGGTATAATCAAGGATGTTTGAGTAAAACACGGGATCAGAATTAGTTGATTCTTCTAGTTTTTTTTGGGGCTCAACCTACCACAATATGAAAAAATAAAAAGTAATATTGGAATCTATACAAGTGTAGAAGGGCAGATTTTCAATCTACCTCGATAAGTTATAGTTATCATTGCCGATGGAGATTATATAGTTGAATGAAATGACACTCGAATGATAGAAAGAGAGAGCAATAGCAGGAGACGAAAGTTGAAGGAATCTGCTGTTATTTAGCTTTATGTATCTGACTAGTTGAACTTGCTCCATTCAAAAGGAATTATATTAGAATCATCGCAGCAACTTATCGGGGTAGATTGAAAAGCTGCATTTGTGTAGATTCTAATAATAATTCTTATTTCTTCAGATTGTGGTAGGTTGAGAACCCAAAAAAACTAGAAGAATCCATCCACCAAAAAATAATGACATTCAAACATTACTCAGAATTTGTTACTATCTTCTAGACTGAAACTTATAGAATAGAATAGAATTTTTATTGGTTATTTCTACACCGTAGTGTTTTGACAAGTCATTTTTTTATGAGTACTAGTTCTACATACATATACATACATAACCAGTTTTACACTTGTACACATATTATATACATACCAAAATATATCAATAACATATTTACACAGTAATCATTTGCGAGCACCATAACAGTTTTTATAAAAATAGAACACATACAGTTCTACATAACACATTGAAATACGTTTTGGAAGCAAATCATAGTTCATATTTGAACTCTAAAGTAAGCACTGGACAAAAGATGCGCTTTCAGAGCTTTCTTGAACTGAATTAGAGGCAGATCTTTTATTGAGACCGGCAGTGAGTTGAACACATTGATAACAGCGTTTTTTCTTCTGGTTGATTCCAGTCTCTGATTCGGTACCTGTATATCGTTTCGATGTCGAGTATTGTAGAAATGATTATCTCCGTTTATAGTGGAGCTGGCTCGATTTTCCTTAATATTTAGAGCATGACACAAAATAATCGCGGAAGGTAAAGTAAGGATATTTAGTTTTATCGACCATGGTTTGCATGTTTCAGTTTGTTTAATACCCGCTATAGCACGAATTGCCCTTTTCTGGACTGTCAAGACCCCTTCTGCATGTACCGACATTCCCCAAGTAATGAATCCGTATGTCATGACACTATGAAAGATTGAGTGGTAGGCAGTAAGGGCTGCATCCATTCCCATGACACATTTCAGTTTTTTGATAATGTAGATTTTTCTGGAAAGATTTGTTATCAGTTTGTCGATATGTGTTTCCCAAGTTAGTCTTGGATCCAGCCATACCCCCGATTTTACAGCTCCACTATCATAAAGTTTTGTTCCAAATACTATTGTTTTCGATTTTTCTTGATTGAGGCAGAGCTTGTTTGGAATGCAGGAATGCCCACACTCACGGGAGCACAATAGATGTTAGATGAAAATAAAACCCATCCCGTACATAGAAAGCATTTTTCTTATTCATTTCCGCCAATGATATCCTGCATGCACTCAAGTGCATTGAAATGCAGAGCACACACAATCGTGGCGCCAATACTCAGTCTTGATTTGATTGACCCCTCAACCGTTCCACAACAAACAAATCTATTATTAACATCGACATGAGCTGACTCACTTTAAATCATACACATCATTCGCTCTGTTCACGACGGACGGCTTGAAATCGACTCTTCAATAATTCAATGGACAAACAAAGACGACAAGTGCAATTATGATTTATGCACTCGGGTCAATTCGTCGAGGTTTTTTTTGAGAAACGTCGATAAATGCCAGCGCCACCTGGCGGAGGCATTCGCATTAGCCTAGTCGGGCGTCTCCAACACAGCAATCAGTCGATAAAAGGTGAGGTTTTTGGGGGATAGAGACAGGAGCGGCTGGTCTTTCGAAATGTAGAAATATTATTCGTAGTTTTTTTGGATTAGTAACCTACCACAATCTGAAAAAATTAGGAATTGATATGGAAATTTATACAAGTCTAGAAGCAGAAATAGTATGTAATTCGTTGAACGAAATCGATGAAGATATCAATTTTATAAAATCACTATTGGAAGAGATTGGATGTCCAGATAATTTTATAGAAGAAACTTCGATGAAAATTGTAACATTCTCCACAGTGAAAACATACAACCTACACCAACTACACTTTCACATTATATATGGCTCCACTGACTGAAAAAACAAATACTTTATGTTTAATACTGACACACACTGAACTAACTGACACAACAGAAAACACAAATAATTGTTTTCTTCAAATTACTTGTTCATGCGATCAAAAATATATTGGTGAAACGTCAATGCCTCTTGAAGTGCGAATGAGTGAACACAAGACGACGGTACATCAAAAACAGACAGATTGGTGGACAAAATTATCAAAGCACATCCTTGCTGCCAATGAAGATCACAAAGTAGAAGGGAATGACACTCGAATGATACCAAGAGAGAGCAGGAAACGAAAATTGAAGGAATTTGCTTTCATCATGCTGTCTGCATCTCATCGAGTTCATTTGATATAAATGGCACTTGAATCACTTTTAGTTCTGCGTATACGCTGTTGCTCAGCTACGACAGATTGGTCTTTGCCTATTATTACGATTCGTCCTTGGGTTCGTTTATTAAAAACTCCAAACAACACTAAACTACTTTTATTACAACTTTTCATCACAATACAATACAATCACTAAAATTATTCTCTACACTTCGACTTCTGCACTTAGCAATACCAAAGCTCTCTCCGATAAAAACTCTGTATAACTCTCCGCCTCTCCACTAAGCTAGAAACTGTGATAACTATCTGCTGAACTCCGAATTACTATCTGCTAAACTCTCTGCCGTCGCGGAAGTGACTCTCCTTTTATACTTGCGTACGCCTATGGAGAATCTTCGAGAGAGGTCTCGATGATACTTATAGAATTCTCCACGCGAACCGAGATTTCCTAGAAAATGACATTCTCTCTTCGACCCCTCATATTATTCTGCGTTCACGAGCGATAGGGCCGGCGCTAGAAAATTTCGTAACACTTAATATTTTGCACGTTCAGTGAATGAGTGGTTCAAGAATTAACCCCCTGGCTACCCGTCTTGAATGACAGAATGCTATGTCAAATCCATCACTATTGACATTTTTTTTCCAAAAACCTTTATAGAACTAAAGTATTGGAGATACGTTTTGAAAACGGAAACAGATTTGTTTTCCGAAACGTCGATAAAGTATTTTCATATATATTAGTTCTTGTAATTTTTGTGACGGCAAAAAGTAACACGAGAAGTTGCTAACAAATAAAATAGGTTTCCATTGGAAGGATCTGTTTTTCAATAGACGCAGCGACTTCTCGGGGTAGATTGGAAACCTGCCCTTCTCTACTTGTATATCAATATTGACTCTCATTCTTTTCAGATTGTGGTAGGTTACTAACGTCAAGAAGCTACAAAGAAGACGTTCAATCACCACGAAATAATGACTATTATTCAGGTCTTCAAGAAATTACTGTACGAACAGTTGCAAAAAGTCTTGTCGAGAGTGAGTTTCAAATACCTTATCTGCAAGCGGCACATTCCCATGGCGCTATTCGCATGTGGAAGGGCTAGATGTCGAAGGTCGATGCTTCTACAGGAGTTTCATATCTACCTACTTCTAGGTGTGATTTTTCAGGAAATGTGTCAATACCGATTCAGTCATAAGAACCTTATTATTAATGTTCTATCCGATGAATTTGATGACGAATTGAGGAGGTATATGCCGGTCTACCGACTTCGCACGAACGAAGTGTAGAATACGAAACTCGAAGTTATCCTTAAAGTCGATTGAATATATGCGTGTATTACAAGAAATCGAAATTTACAATTCAATTGGAAAATGAAAGTGAATTTGAAGAAACAAGTTATCGAATTTGACTAACCACGTCATCACTACGGGATTTAATTGTAAAACTCATGGTAAACCACAAAGACGAAAGTCGATTACGTTGACTTATAGAATTTGAAAATCAAATTTAATTAAATAATATAAATGTTTCAATTACTGAAATTTTTCAATTAGAACTGAAATTACAACATCTTGTTTAAAAATGGCATGCATTAGAGTCATTAGACTTTCTCTTGGGGATTGACCTTGAATTTTTCCAAAAAAGATACTAGTAGTGGCGTGATTGGACCAATTCGATACCTTCTTTTTACGAATTTAGTGCACCGAGATGGAACCTCTCGAGAATCAAATTTCTAAGATCATATCTTTCATTACTTAATGTGATAAAAAACTTATTATTTACAAAGTCTAAGATTTTGGGATTATTCAAATTTATTTCTCAAGAGATACTTCACTTATCGTCAGATTCTAATGATCTACAAGGCACAAATACGGCTTATCTAGTTCTCATGTATGAAGCTCGGCACCAAAAGATTCATTAAAACTTCTTAATCAATACTTCTTATTGGTGATTCTTCACTCATGGACTCGCTCACTTCGTAGGAGAATGATAAAAATGCCGGAGAATTGTCTCTATTCTATAGATATTTCCAAGGTCGGTGCTCTTCTGAATTGTCGTCCACCGTTCCACCCTTGGCAGTATCAACACGAATGACACGACGAGTGCGGAATTCCCACCCCATTGTTTTGAGCTTGGAGACCTGTCGAACCTCTCTTGCTCAGGGATCGTTTTCCAACAAAACAGCTGAACTCAGAAACTCTTTCAAAGTTGATGTTGATTCTCCTGTCCCTTGATTCACGCGGTGTCATATATCTGATTCTTCATTGGTGAAGGGGGAGGTTTTTTGATGCGATTTTCAACATTGCAACTTCAACCCTCTAGGAAGGGTGGGACCAACCCTTACTATTTCAAAATAAATGAGGGATCGAGTGATACCTTTTTTAAAAGGGAGTTTAATATTCTCTCGAATGACATCTCATTCCGAAAATTCGGTCAGATAGTTTCCGAGATAAGTATCACAACTGTGTAATGGTTTTTCTAATTTAATTATTCGATTAACGAAATACTAATGATGAAATGTAAAAATGTACGTATTTAGTTACACATATGAAATCGTCTCTACATATGTATTTCTTTCATCGGTGAATAATTATTAAAACATGTTATAGAATAGAAGCCATTGCATGGTGGATAAATTCAGCCTTCAATGTGTTTTCTATTTGTTTTTTATTGGGGTTTCACCCCAAATTTCTGGAAATCAACTGGGTATTTCCTCATGCCTTTTTTTATATAATTTTCGATCCTCCCAACAATTGAACTGAATGTTTTTTCTTTTTTTGGTATTATACAACTGAAGATGGGCGCCAAGACGCCCGAAACATGTTTTATAAATCATTCACTGCTGAAAGAATTACATATGTGGAGACGACTTTGAATTTTTATTTCATTTGAAAATAGTTACATATATGTTCAAAATGACCACCGTAGATTTTCATGCAACGATAAAATGTGATTCAAATTTTCCACGGGCTGCCTGTAAGATATCTGGTGTTATCAGCTGGCATTTTTGTACAAATCGTTTTCCTTGGTCATTTCCAACATCTGTGTTACGTACCTTTCGTAGTACATCATTCGTATCTTGTAAGTCGAAAAATCAGATTAGGAAAACCATAAACCAATGAGATACTTATCTCGGAAACTATCTTACCGAATTTAACGAATGAGATGTCATTTGAAAAATAATTGAATGTCCTTTCAAAGAAAGGTACCACTCGACCCTTGTTCCATAAGAAATAGTAAGGGTTGGTCCCACCCTTGCTAGAAAGGTAAAGTTGCAATGTTGAAAATTGTATCACAAAACCTCCATCTTGACCAATGTAATTACGTGTACGAACTATTTTTTTTAATTAGCGTGATGTTTCACCTATAATGAAAGGTTCATCTTTTACAGTGACAATCAAAGTGAAAACGTTACATGAAAACACCTCAATCGTAAACAAAATATTTCTCTACCCAGATGAGGCAACACCATCTACAGACCCGTTCCTTTTCAGAGCACGATGGCAGAGATTACAGACCCGGGATGTGTGGGCGTGCATCGGCTTACGTGCACCAGCAAAAACAAATCGATTTCTGCCGCGACTGTACCGACGGCAGTATTTTCGTTCGGCCGTGCCTTCGACTGTACACGCCTGTGACGTCACGACGGATCGATGCGCCTTCGGCTTTAAACTCTACTAAAATATTTCCACCGTGCGAGGTTGCCAGGTGTAACGGCTTTTCGGCAGGTCTACTGATTTCGAATGTGATCTACCGAACTACTGAGAATAATTCTAGATATTGACCGATAAGTCTCAACAACGAAGGGATTTTCTGTCTTCAGGTTCCCACGAGAGAGAAAATTCTTCAATTCTTGGAAAACATTTTAAATGAGTTTATTTTTCATTAACCGAATCATAACCCGAGATACGGCACTTCTTTTTGAAGATTGTGCTGTGAAACTCTAATGCATATCTGCTTATCAAGCGGAAGGCCGGGGTTCGAATCCTCGCCGGGCCACCGTGCTGGGTAATCGCACGTTTAAAGGTGAGGCCTCGTTGATCCATTGCTCGCACAAGTTTCGACTTCTGAGGGTTGACGTTCGTCAGCTGGTTAACGAAAACGAACAATTTTAGAACAATTTTTAGTTTTCATTTTTCAGAAATGAACTATGAAGTACATGAGTAATGCCAAACGTCGCGACTCATGCGGACTTTCATTCATATGGGAATAAAGTATTGGCGTTTTTTTTAATTTTCTTTCTAGAAAGAGTCTACTCAGTATATTATAGATGTTCAACGATTTACCTGACGGAGTCATAAAGGACTGCTGTACATTCAGGAGAAAACTTGAAGATTTCCTGTGTTATAGCCCTTGTTGAAGCACTGTTTCTGAATGAATATCGAAGACATGAATTATTTTTTATTATCATGTGATTTTGTTACTTTTCGTTAGTTGTACCCTTATGAAAGGAAACTCCTATTCTCGAACTATGATGGATGAAAACTGATAGCTGTATCTGACGGTCAAATTTGACACACTTAATGTACTTTTTCGGAAAGTAGCTGTAACTTTTTTCTGTCAAAAATTTCTTGCTCCTATGAAAAAATCACCAAGGCACTTTTTAACGTAGAATTCAATGGCGTAAAAAAATATTTTTGTCAAATGGGATAACAATGGCTATCGATGGAAAACTATTTTTTTCAATGAGACAGCTTGTATATTCCTACATATTTTGATAGAGCTTAAAAATAACCTTTCCAAAAAATGTAGCACAATTATTCATATTTTGCTAGTCATCTTCAAAATACAAATATTCTAGTTTTTTTCATATAGACTTATCTGAAACGCGCACTTTGAACAAGTTGGCTTTGGACGATACAGCGATTAAATAGAATGCAAATCTCTACTGGTGTGTAGTGGTTTCTTTCAATTTTCAAACACATTCGCAATGGGGTACGATAATTATAAAAAATAAGATATGACAGTCTGTTTCATACAAACCGGGGAAAATGCAGAAGCAGCAAGAAATTTGTATCACGAGAAAGATTTGTATCCAGAAAAAAGAAAACCTTTCAGACGCATTTTCGCAAGGTTTCGACACAACTCTATTGATAGGGGTCAATTTGAAGAGAAAAGACTAAGATTATAAGAATCGAATAGGGACGCACATACTGTGTTGTGAGAAAGAGAACATTGCATCCATTACCTCATAGACTTTGATAATGCCTACCACAGCTGTAGGCGAAACGTCAGGAGTAAAAACCTGTGGACCACGCCAAACAAGCCCGAATAACACCGTAGAATCATACGGCCGTGGTAGTTTACGTTATTTGATCAATAATTGAACATCCTGGAAACAGGATGGTTTGATTGCCACTGCCATTGCATTGGAAATTTTGGGAATCCATATCGATTTACACATTTCCAATTCCAGTTGTGAAATTTTCTAAGATCAGATACATCTAGGACTACAGATGAGTCGAATACATATTTGTTTACAGTAGTGTAACGAATAACCAGATTTTCCACTACATACAGTTCACGAAAGGTTTTTTTTGCATGAACGTTGAAAAACTGTATTGTGTTTCTAGACCTCCATCAAAGAATGTTCGTAAAGTCCTAGACGTTTACACTAACTGATCTCTGAATTCTGACTCCACGAGCAGGAGCAGAAGATCTAGAAGAGAAACTTGTTTGAAATATACCTACTGAGCAAAATTTCATATCATCTTTTTTTCATAAATTTTTGTGTTGCTGCTTTTATTTTGCTTTCCTTGAAATCCTTTTGCCTCACTCAACGGTAAAGTCTTAGGTTTGGCCTACTTTTCTACTCTTGAAGATAAATACTCATGGCAATTCAACTTATTCGTATTCTATCAGGAAATTTGCATTATCCAGATAGATAAAATAAATAAATGAGTGAACTTTATCTTCCTTATGATGATTAGGTTTTACATTGTATGGAAATCGTCGATATTGCCCTTTGAAATAAATAGACATATATTTCTCGATACGGTAAAAAAATTACACGGGGGAAAGTCTTTCAATCTTCCTTTGAATCCAATGTTTTACAATTCTTTATAGTAACTGAAAGAGAGTTATAGATTCTGGGAGTCACATGAGGTTAGGAAGATTGTGGGACAGTTTGCCTTTACCAAATGTATCTTATAAATGCATTTCTGCAAGATTTCTTCGTAGAAATGCCTATACTTGCTCGTAATGATCTTTTTTGGGCAATGAATACTTCATTCCATAGGGAGCATGAGGCATGAGCCCCAGAAACTCAGACCATACCTTGGCATAATACAATGTCAGCAATTCATCACATTTCTCACTTCTGATCTGATGGGATATTGTATTCAATTTTTTAATTAAGGGTTCACAATGATTCTGCCACCACAAACATCGAACAATGGAAAGTCCCAGGAACCTGGTGTATTAACAAGATCAGAGTTTTCGTAAGCTTGAAAACTGATGGTGTCACAACTTGACGGTTGTGAAATCGAACTGTAACTAACATTGAAGAAATGATTATCCTGGATGTCCGAATCATTCTTGTTAGAAATGTTTCGATTGTATCATCTAGTTCGTTAACATAAAAAAGTAATAATATGGGATCCAAAATGGATCCTTGTGGGATTCCAAGATCTGCTGAAACAATTAAGGTCGGATGTTATATTGTTGATTTCCACATATTGTTTTCTGAAACTTAGTCTGATATCCAGGAGAGTAGAAGTATACCATACCAGAAAAAAATTTTTTTAGAAGAATGTCATGATTGACATAGTCGAATGCCCTGCTGAGTTCCCAGGATATCCCTGCCTCAATACATCTAATTATTTCACTATAATAAAGTGGATAGCTGTGGAAGTTTTGTTTGAGAATCCATGTTGATTTGTTTTAAAATGTATTGAGCTTCGCGAAATAGAACAACCTTATATAAAAATGTGTATTCAAATACTTTCGAATTCTTTTACTGGCGGTAGTTTGTCAGTGAATGGGGACTTCTCTTCTCGAAGATTGGTATCATTCTTCTTTTTTCCACACTTGGGAATGTACCTGTGGTAAAAGACAAGTTTACCAAGTGGAGCAGAGGTTCAATTATATCTGATACACATTTTGTAGTATTCCTGAAATAGTTATTGAAAATATTTTTGACTGTGGCAGGAGGATTCAACAGGCGAATCATTGTTTCTTAGTGTTATATTTTTTTGAGCTTTTTAGGTTCAATTGTTAATTCAGATACTATTTCCCAAGATTATCTGAATTATACATTATATTTTGACAATATCCTCTATTGGTGGATTCGAATATTTTTAAATGATTTTTTTAGTCTGTAGCGTGCCTTCATTTCAGGTTGGAGGTGATAAACTCATCTTCTAGTACATAGTTTTGTTCATATAAAAATCTCGAGTTATCCTTCTCTTCACCTGTCTCTCGAAACTCGAATGCAAATTCGTCGAAGGACCACAAAACGATCTGGCAACTCTGCCCCGGTTTCAAAGTCTACTGAATTATTCTCACCGTTTCTTGTCCTACGTCGATGTGAGTTGAGATAATGTAACTGGGTTATCAACGTTTTCGTTCGATATTTTTGTTTTTTCGACTCGGTTCAGATAGCTCATCGGTTACGAAACAATGTTTTTATCGGAACCGTCGAGTTCGAGTTACGTAAAGAGAAGTTACTAAAACGGACGGTTTATTTATCACGTATATAATGGAATAGTCGATTGTTGGGTATTCAAAGAGTTCGCAATTCGAGTACGGATTTTCTGGAATCCATTTTTGGGTTTCTGTCCCCTAGAAGTGGAAGCAAAAAGCTTAAAGTTCTTATAATATCTGTTTTTTGGAGATTCAATGCACGAATTTATTGAAAAAATGGATATGCTTTTCCTTGGCTACGTTGACGTTTCAAACGCTGGTTTACCTGCTTTTTCCAGCCCATTTTGGGAATTTTTCATTGGATTTTTCAATTTCTGGTACCTACATAGTGTCAAAATGTGACACTGGCATGACTCATTCATCCATAGCTATAGCCCAGTATACCATAGCCATACAGTTTAATTACTTAAATGTCAATCCTTTGTTCTCGAGGGTTAAATTTCTGCGACCTTCATTCTGTGCTCGGGGTGTGTATTGTCATTTTGTGGCGGTAAATTTGAATGTATGGGATACCACGTATAAAATCCGTATGTTATTTCACATCATAAAATTGATATTTCGTCTAGGATAACGTTTGAAATAAATGTGAATAATCTAAAATCCTCAAGTACCTACAATAGCTATTCCACTTTTCTTTTGGTTCTTTCCTCCAGTCTTTGTTTGGAAATGTACATTCGATGTCCTGGAAATAAAAAGCTTTCAAGAGGATTCGCAGCAGCTTCAAATATGTACACTATATATATTCAGACATAAACAATGTAATGAAGACTATAAGTGACCTAGAATGGTATTATTTTTGTTCTTCGATGTATTAGTTTTTTTTTTTTTTAAATTCCTATTTGCAAATTTCAATGTGTAGAATATTTCAGAAGATTTCTTTCTCAAAGTGAAATTCACAGAAGTTGTTATAGAGAGCTTCGAGAGATTTTTCAAGTAAATCCTATTGGTTACATACCTCACGCATGAAAGAGTTATTCAATATTAAGGTGCATTTTTATAAAGCTAATTTTTCGACGCAGATCACTTTTTATTTGAAGTTCTGCAATTTGTAAAAAATATATGAAAAATCTAAAGAGCTACTATTCTACAAAACACTAATGGCTACTATACTTTGTTCAACCATCCTTTGCCGTTACGTCATACGTTGTCCAACTTTATCTCTCATTCATGAAATGGATGAGACGGAATTATGACGTCATTAACGTATGTCTAATGTCGATGTTAATTTTATTTGTCATTTTTGACAGTTCAGTTTTCATAGTTTGATTTGTTTAGTATTTCTGGTCATTTTCGCCTTTTTCAGTTGATTTTTCATTGTCAAAATGCCTTTCCGGTATAATGAGAAGGAGCAAAGCTTAAATTTGAAGTGAATTGACTACTAAAGAGAAAGAGATGCTGGAGTGCCGCTTTTACCGTTAAAGGCAGTCTACAACGTATGTATCTACCTATGTTATGCAAAATGTAAGTCTTTATTGATTTGATTTAATTCTATAGCGTGTTGCTGATGCTCCAGAAATATCTATTAGAACTAATCAAAACTAGCTACCAGTGAAATGGAAACAGATGAAGACTACAAAATCAAAGTTCATGCCGGACATGTTTATGCTCGAGGATCATCGATTTATATCATACATCAATATGCAATAGGAACACCAGTGTATGAGATGTATTCTGCAGATAGGTACATACTAATAATAATTTTGAGGTTGAGTGTGAAATAATTTTCAACTAATATAAGACAAACGTAAAACAGCAGAATACGTCACCGATTATGACGTAACGGCAAAGGATGGTTGAACAAAGTATACCTATTGACTTCCTTCGGAAACCTCAAGAGAGATGAAAATTTGTCTCTAGCCTTCGATAAACATCCGCGATAAGCATATACTTCTCCACCTTGGTAGTTAGCCATAATAATTCAAAATACAATATTTCAACTCATACTAACGTTCATCAATCAAGTTGATTGACAACACCTCGATATGTCAAACTGCTGAAGTTGGTGTTCTGTGGAGAGTGTCTCTACTGTACGGTTATGGTATACTGGGGTTATACCTAGAGTTGACACAACCTACTTCGAATTGAATCTCCCCAGTTCAACTTCCGTTTCCATAAGAGGCATCGAACACTGATCCATACTCAATGAACAAGTAGCAATCTCTTAATTTCCTTTGGGAAAGTGCAAGTAGTTTCTTTAGGTTCTCTTTTTGTTCTATTCTGTTCTGTCATAAGTAAATTGATGACATTCAACGAATGGTACACACATGGTCGAGTGGGATAACATCACACAACAGTTTTACCTCCTCAACAAACATTAAAACAATATTTACCAGTACGGTAATGAATGAGTTTTTTCCATAAAGTTCATCAACTGATTTTCAAAGGATTGAAAACCACCTCCATTATACTTCATACCTTTCAAGTTCATCAGTGGATTTTGAAAATTCTTGTGAATTTCTCGTCTAACAGCTTTGAATATCAATAAATCAAAGTCATTATTTCAATAAGTTGTTTTTAATACTAAAAATTTGATTCACACTGAAAATTCACACAAACCTAAGATACAGCTGTTTGGGTTCGAATTTCTACTGTCTACATATTATTGAAATCAAAAAGTGAACTAAAATGAGAATAATAAAATCTAGACATGACAATTGTAATGAAAATACGATATGATCAAAATATACAGAGAGGAAAGGGAACAAAATTAATAATAAAACAAATATAAATGATAAAAAAGAGTTAGTTGATTCAAACAGAATTGTACAATGGAACATTATCGGCCGGAAGTAACTGGTACTGGAGAGTTATCCGGGTTTATTTACTATGGTCCACAGGTTTATATTCCTGACGTTTCGCCCACATCTGTGGTAGGCATTTTCGAAGTCTGAGAGGTAACGGATGCAATGTTCTCGTTCTCACTGCATATATCAGTATAAGCATATGTCAGTATATGCAGTAAGAACGAGAACATTGCATGCGTTACCTCTCAGACTTTGAAAATGCCCACCACAGATGTGGGCGAAACGTCAGGGATATAAACCTGTGGACCATGGCAAATGAACCCGGATAACTCCCCAGTACCAGTAAAACCAAGTTTCATAAGGTTAAATTCGTTTGATTTCTGTCAATTCCTTCCTTTAAATATTTCAATTTTCTCTATTTGATTTTTTGACTAGCCGTTAGTTTATTTTTTATTGTTTAGGGTTGTGAAACCAAAGATTGTACTACTGATATTATTCCTTGTATTGTTTCGACCTGCTCTGCCTATTCAATATGATTTTCTTCATTTTTGACAGGTTTCAATACTTTCCAACAAGCAATATTATCAGTCATATTCAGTAATTGATACATTCCAAAATATATCCAGAAAAGGTACAATATTCATACCTTTCGAAGTATATACCCCATTATAGGTTTCATTCAAAGAGTTGAGAAACCTTATATTCAGGGTACACTGCGAAATATTTGTAAACGGAAGAGATTCAATACACCCTCAATAAATAAGTTGATTTCAACTTGTAAACTTTATCTCACTATTTATTAGTAAAGAGTGTGTCTTCAACTTCGATTAGTTAGTTTGGTTAATTTCTCGATTATTTTTTTTTCAGATAATCATTTGATCAAACGAGAAATCTGAAGAAATGAGTATTCTGAATTATTTGACTTTATATAAATTGCATATTCTTTCAACACCTCGATAAAAGTCAGATGACATTATATTCATACATATCGTAAGTATTTATTGTGCCTCTATATTGCATTATTTTAATGAATTCGAATATTTTGAATTACAGAGTCGAATTATTATTCTATACGAAAAACAGAAGTCCTAATTTCTAACAGTGCAACACCCAAATGTTTTCAATTCATCCCTTGATAACACCCTTTCGCTGCGAAGATAACAATCTTCAAAAACGTTAAATCGAGTTGCACGATTTTTCCGAACATTACAGGATTTTCTTTCCATGTCAATCTAAAGATGGTTTGAGAATCCAGAATGAATTGCTACTGCTGAACGACTGTTGACTTCAAGATTCAGATTGTACAAAGTTCATTCTATTCTTTGGAATAAAAATAAAATTTTTTTATCGCTCTGATTTTCCATCACGCCATCGGAAGATGGTGATAAGGTGTCATCAATTCAGTTGAATTGGAATGTAAACAGAATAAAGAGAAACAATTAATCTCTGTTGAGTAGGGATTTACAAAGATTTATTGAAAGCGTACGTTATCTGGCGCGTTGATACACGTGTTGAATTAATTATTTTTCGAGAATCCTTTGCTCTCAGAACCAAAAATTAAAACTCTGTAGGGATTGAATTGGTTGTTTTTCAGAAGTGATGTTTGAGTTTTCTCTTTTTGGCAATTAATTTTAATAATACAATGTATAGTAGTTTTCACAATAAATGGTATTGATTGAAGGATTATAATAAAACCAATTAGACCCTTAAGTTGTAAAATCCGAGATGCACATCATAAATGTAAAAGGACCGGATTCAGGTAATTTTGTTTCTCAGAGAGGGATCGTAGAGGATTACAGCTTACACTTCTTGTTCATTTTAGTCTTTGTATTTCATTGGAAGTGTTCACTTGTGTTACGGCGTGCAATAATTTTATAACATTCATTTGTTATTACAGACATTGATAGCAAAGATTTTATACCCCAACGTACAGAATAGGCAGTATGTGGCGTCCGTGGATAAAAAGTAATAGTGCTTCTTCCAGTGGTTCGTTAAAGAAGAATCACTTATCTTGTGACGAGAAAATCATTATGAAAAATGTGTATATTTCCTTACTTCAGCAAGGATATAACGCGGGTGCTGTATCAAAAGTAACCAGTAATTTGACGAAGGTGCCTCTTACTTCAGTTAGACGCACTGTTGAAAATTCCATGGAATCAAGAAAAAAGCGTAAAGATTCCGGTGTCACAAAAAGTCTAGACGACTGGGAAAAAGATTTGATAAGGCGAAAAATCTACACTATGTACGATGAGCAGCGTGTCCCTACAATCAAAAGTCTGAAACAGCGGCTCATCAATGACGAAACTCACATCAACTGTGGCCTCACTTCTCTTTGGCGAGCTCTGTCTGCAATGAGCTTCAAATATCGCAAAATTGACAAGAGACAAGTAATAATGGAATCCACACGTTTAATAAACTGGCGTTCTGAATATATAACGTCAATAAGAAAATACCAGTCTGAAAATCGGCCAATACTCTACGTCGACGAGACGTGGTTTGACACGCATGACACCCCTTCCAAAGGATGGTCTGATTCCTCTGATAAGTGTTAAACAAAAGCACCATCAAATAAAGGGAAGAGAATCACAATATTACACGCAGGATCAGAAAATGGTTGGATCCCAAACGCTAGGTGGCTTTCTGCCAAAAATAATGAGGACTCTTGTGTTTATTATCACGAAGGTACGACAGCAGAGCTTTTTGAAGATTGGTTTGAAAATTGTCTGTTACACAACATTCCGCCAAACAGCGTTATAGTAATGGACAACGCAAGCTATCATAGTCGACAATTGCAAAAAATTCCTGGCTCAAAGAATAAGAAATTGGAGATTCAAAACTTCATGGCTGCAAATGACATATATTTTGAGGAAAATTATACAAAAAAAGAACTTTTACAAGTGCTGCAGTCATCTTCTTTTAAAAAAACGTATGTTTGTGATACAATTGCAGAAGAATTGGGACATACAGTGTTACGACTACCTCCCTACTACTGCGTGTTCAATCCCATAGAGCTTATGTGGCACCAACTTAAATCGAGCGTGTGCGGAAAAAATACTTCTCCGACTTTAAGTGGTACTGTGATAGAATTAATTAGGAACTGTATGAATGACATTCCTACCGAGAGTTGGAAAAGTTCTGTTAGTCATGTTATAAATGTTGAAAACTCGTACCTTTCTGTAAAATCAATTGCGCCAATTATAATTAATTTAGATTAGGATAGCGACACTGAACTAAATATAGGATAGAATTGTAACATTTAAATAAATTACTTGTATATCTCCTACATTATGCAAAATTCAAATTTCTTAAGTTCGACCCTGTAGCACATTTGCATCTTTTACCAGATGATTTTCTGCACAATGGGATCAAATCGGGTAGTTTATTGCACTTAATAGGCCAATACCATTTACTGTGAAAAATACTATACTACAGCAAGGAACATTATTGTTGTGGAGAAAAGAAAGTTTTTAGAAAGAACCCAAAAACCTCTTGGGAAAAGTTTCAGTTTGTGTAGCCAGTGCCATTTATCGTTAAACAATGGTATATTGTTGACGAGCAAGGAAAGATTGTCATTTCCCACGAGTACAAGGCATATCATATCATACGAGTGGGAAATCATCATTCCATGCGAGTAATACACTATACTTTTTCTACGGCTATAACAAATAATAGCGAAATGATTTAACTAACATGAACTTCGAACTTGATGTCATTCGAAATTTCCATTTGGGTACAATGGAATAAGTTATTGGAGCAGTTATTGTTCGAAATTTGATATTCAATGGGAGACCCGATTTATTGTGCAATAATAAGTACAACTGTAACACAATGAAGCCATTGTTTGATCAGGTGAGGAAATGAACATGCTACAACTGTAACACAATGTAGTCATTATCAAGTGAGGAAACTAAATTGTTTGTTTTATGTTATAGCCGTGGAGAATATAAACCAGTTCTGGAGGAGTCCCAGGAATGAAAATTTCATCATCACTCATCGTTTTACTTTCGAGGACACCAGCAATTGAATTTATAAACGTCAAGTTTGACAATTCAGCCTTAACATGTTTCCAAGGTAAACCAAAAAATTTCATTGCGAATTTCAAAGCGCCATTCATTTGTGAATGAAATTATTCGTGATTTTCTCAAAATCAATCAATACCCGTCGAATTTTAAACAACTTTCTGAAAAATAGAATGTTTATCTCGTAGGAGAAATCACATTTCTGGACTCTGTGTTGCTAAGTCTCGGCTTGCGCCTAGACTCAAACTTGAGGAACGCGTCCACAGGTACGCATCGTACGTATCGTTCGGATCGTATGAAACGGATTTAAGAATTATTAGTATAGTAAGTTATACATATGCGTCCACTGACCGGCAGCGGACGGATCGCACGTATCGGTCCGTCGGTAATGTCGATGAAATTGATCGAAGGGGCAACTTTTCCGAGTGGTGCGGATGACGTCATGCGGATTGCCGATAAGTGGACGCATGAGACATATGAAAATACTGTAATAATTTTACGTCGTCGTTGAGCAAATCAGTGAACAGTGTGTGATATTCTCCAAATTGTGATCTTTTTTTGAATATGTCATGTATTCACATCCTTTGTCTTCTCTCATTTCCTCTCCTTTCTTCTTCATCTAATAATAAAGCAATAATGACAAGTTCTTCATCACTTTCCATGATCGGAAACATTAAACACTGTAATGTTTTCGATCGTCCACTTACAACGAAAATGCGAATGTTACTTAAAAGCCGACCATCGCATCGGCAATCCGATCGCTACGGTTACAGTGGACGCACTACCACAAATCGATCCGTTTTATACGATCCGTACGATACGTACGATGCATACCTATGGACGCTTACCTTTGACAGTCGTTCAGGAATGTTAGTCTTTTTCTACCTGGAAAACAATGTTCTATTCTTTCGTGTTCCAGACAAGTTTTTTTTTCAATTTCAATGAAAAATATTCTTTGTATCAATTTATCATGTTAGATATCGCTTGTACAGATTTTTACCAGAAATCGTGTTCTCCAATCGTTAGAATTACAAACGGATTGAATTTCGACGTATCATTGAACCCGAGAAGGATAAGTTGACAATATTGATTGAGAGTTGAAAAATTATTTTACAGATGATATCGAATTTTTCGTTCGACGATTGGAATGAAAAAAAAAAAAGAAAATCGATATCGTAGGTCGAGCAATCGGTATCAAATGACGCGACCTCAGACTGTACCATTAAAAGCGCAATGCAGACTCAATCGATGATAGGTGCGGCCTTCATCAGGTTTATACATTTATCTTCACGTGGAATGTGAAACTCTCAAACTTGTTGTCGAAAAGTCATGGCTGCAGACAGAGACAGGTTACCGTTATTTCACAACGGTTTACCATATCGGTTCGGTCCGGTCACTCGGTTATTATTATGATAGTCTGACGAAGGGAAATGATCGAATGAAAACAGCTCCGAGATTTGATGGGACATTAAGATACTCGTTTCGATGGATCTTCTTTATGTCAAAGTGATTCATCGATGGAATTCGAGGAATTTTCGAAACCGGTTCAGAAAGTAATACTGTCTTGAATGTTGTATCGCAATTTTTGGATTGATTTCTTTAAACTTATTGTAGTGACCAATTTTTATGAAAGTTCTCCTGAAGGGGTACCTTCAGAGAAGTCAATACGATTAATCTTCAAGTAGCGATAAAGAAGTAGAATCTGACAGAAAGTCTAGTTTTATCGTCAATCTGAATATTAATCGAAGATTGTACAACCTGCCCTTAGAGGGTTGATTTGACTCAAACTGAAACGTGAATGCCCCAGGTGTTTTGAAGCATTAACGTGAGATCGGGTAACTGTGAATGCCTATATGTGAGTACATTTTTTGTCATTTCCAGCTGTTTCAAAAATTTCAAAATAAAGTAATCGTCACATGCTAATGTCTGCTTTCATATCATATATATATATATATATATATATATATATATATATATATATATATATATATATATATATTTATATTTATATATACATATATATGGGGTGTTTATTAAATTTGAGGGACTATTCCTTGGGCTATTCTAAGGATATTTTGTCCTCTGATGATTTTCCATAGGGCGCTTTGTTTCGAGGATACGGGGCGAAAAGAAATTCTACAATAACACTTTTGGTAGTTTTAAAATTATTAACGTAGCCGAAATCAAAGTGTATCGCACTACACTGGACCCACCAAGTAATAAAAATTCCTACTCCAGTTGCAGATGTGTAAGATTTGGGAAATTGGATAATAGCTGGATGTTAACGCAATCTTCGAAACAAAGCGCCCAATCAAAAATCATCAGAGGACAAATTATCCCTAGAATAGCCCAAGGAATAGTCCCTCAAATTTTTGCCGCATGTTTAATGAACACCCTATATATATTTATATTTATATATTTATACCTTCAGAAAGGTCTAAAACAAAAATCAACCAAAATTTGTTGATAATTAAAATTTCTATTAATTGTCTATAATTGTTTCAGAAAAAACTTTAACAATATCTTGGTCCACTAAAACATCTGAGTCTTCAAATTTTGGTCATGAGAATTTAGTTTTCCCATATTTCAGAATTATTCTGCTTATAATTCGCTCGGTCAATGCTCATCATACGTCTCTTAATTTCTTCTACTGAATATTTTGAGTGTGAACGTATACGCGATAAAGAGTTCATACTTACCCTAAGCCATGCGGTCACACTTACCCCAGAATTCATTTTTATTGGGGTAAGTGTGATCTATTCCTTAAAATTGTTTTGAATGGAATAATCATCGAATGTAAAGAATCCAAACTAAACTAGAATCCCAAAGATACATATTCAAGTATAGACATCAGAAATCACCGTCAATTCAAAAAAGTTTTTTATATTTCCAAAAATACCAGTTCACCCATCACTCATGGGCGTACTTTCAAGAGTGTTTAACGAAAGGGAAAATATAATACAAAAAGATCCGGCCTGAGAAACCAAATGAAGATTATCGATAAAAAAGTTGGTTTTAATAAGTTTTCAAATTTTTTATCTTCGATCGAAAGATCTGAGACTGAAAAAATCGTTTACTCTTTTCACTGATTCCATTCACGATTGAGAAATCGTCTTTTTTCAGTCGACCTTTCGAAAACTATTCAATAAGATTTCAGGGTTCAAATTGAATCCGGCTCGAAGGACCAAACGAACGCAAATTATTCTATTAATCACATCGTTGTGTTCAGGTGGTAATATCCACATCCATTTTGATAACTCAACTCATTGATTTTTCTGTTTCATCTTTTTTACATTTCAATTCAAACCGCAGTTTTTTCCACTCGCTCAGCCAACTGCAAATATCTGCAACGTTCTCAAAGACATCCATTCAACAAACTAATCGTACCTATTTGCCGCAACTCGCGGCGATAAGGCCAACTACCGGAAACGTCGACAAAGTAAACCCATTATCGCAATTTTTTCAACAATAATATCCTAACCAAACCTATAAATAACAACAATGCCGGCAGTGTTGTTTGCTCGACCATTTATCTGTCGCGTGATAAGACAAAATTTTATATTAAAGCTTTCGTTGAGCCGACGCGATGACGCAAGTCTTTTGTTATTATTATTATTCGCCGTCATTATCTACATTATTGTAACTGTTAAAATATTTGCAGAGATCTCGATGAATTATTACGGAGGTGATAAAATGTTCGTTCATCGGGTTTTCTGGTTTGGATCGATGAAAAGATATTGATTGTTTCATATCATATGGCCGTACGCACCACTTAATGATAATAATAATAATTTGTTAATTTTCAACAGGTTCACACCAACAAATAGAGAAAATAGAAATACTAATAAGTTTAATGAAAATACAATTGGAAATATAAAAAAATGTGTGATACATTCATAACATCGAATTTTGAATGAATTTAAAATTACGTGTTTGCATCATGATGTGTGTCACATTGGTTGGATACTTTGTTAAACAGCTCGCACATCACAAACACATGTGTTTTCTTTAATAGTTGCATTTGAAGAACATAAACTGAATGCACCTACGTTGAACAGACTCCAAACGCTGGATCTAGTTTCGTTAGATTGGGGACCATATTAGAGATGCACAGTCGTCATTCCTTCTCGTAAAAGTAAAATACAACATTTTGAGGGTATTTACATTTGAAAAATTTCCCCAGTTCCTGGAGAAATATCCCAGCAGCCTCAATGCCGACGATACAACATTAGATATATGGATGTAGAATGAAAGCGTTCGATAATAAACGACTGCTAGATCCCTAAATGTGTAAGAGTTTTCAAGTGTCGTAGTATCGAGAAAGTATCTGTTAATTATTGGGTGATGTTTTCTCTAGAAGGACATCACTTTGCTTTTAATTGAAATAAGCTGTAGTTTATTTTCATTACAATCTGTAAACTTAACCGAAAGAGGTTTGTTTGTGCCAGCAATCTTCTACTTTGTTGATTTCTGAGTATAAGGCATGGTATCTTTTTCGATATTTCATTCAAGAAAAGGAGAAATAAAAGTGGTCCCAAATTAAAACCCCGTGGGACTCCGGAAGTAGGGATGTAGCAATTAGATTGCACACCACTGTATTCAACAAACTGAATTCGATTTCACAGGTAGGATTTGCATAGTTCTCTCGAAGACTTCGATAATTCGTTTTTTTTTGAGTTTGTCTAGCAGTAAAAAGTGGTCAATCTTATCGAAGGATTTTCCTATATCAGTGTATTTAACATCTACTTGTTTGGATGAATCGTGAAACAAAGAGATGTATTCTGTTATGCTTGCCAAGTTAGTGACAGTCGATCTTTTGGACTTGAATCCGTGATGATTGGGGCTATTTCAATTCGAACAGAGCTATGTATTCAATCATTAACAACAATTTCGAATAGTTCTCCAAAGTTGCACAATATTGCTATTTATCTGTAATTTGTTACTAGTGATCGATCGCCTGATCTGAATATGGGACATATTTTTGATCTCGACATATCTCAGGATAGGTTTCTGAAGGTATACTTGAATCAATGGATTTCTATTGATTCCAGAAAATGACAGATAAAATTTCTATTGGAAATTATTGAAGTCAAAACAATAGCGAAAAACAGACTAGCCAAGTATAAAAATATCTATCGAAGAATGAGTGAAAGTTTTTGAAGAAGCAAATAAATTAAAACTGGAAAAAACGTTAAGGCAAGAGTTGGGCAAAGAAGAGTCTACTGGAAGTTCTGATGAATATAATGTATGGAAACCCCGGCTAAAGTTACATTTCTCTCTCAAGAAATTGTTTACCTCGGCAAAAATTTTCTCCTGAACATACAATCTCGTAATTTTCTCGGACGTGTAATTCGCGTTGTCGTCGCTTAGGGCAGTTTTCCGAAATTAATTTTTCGCGGGCACGCTACCGAATCTTCACGGGTGCGTGTCGCGTGACGTCGAAACATTCTTGTAGGTAGTCGGCGTGTAGCGTGGCCGCTTTCGCGTCGTTGCATGCAGACGGAGAAGTCTTCTGGCGGGCCAGAGGCGCGTCCGAAAAAAATCACTGGTCTGCAAAAAATATGTTTTTCTCTTCTTTGAATTGTATGCACTTTTCATGATAATTTCAAGATTTTGAATAGATATATAGTTTGAAAAATTATGATTATGAATTTAAAAAAAAACTCTTATTGTGCTTCAAATTTCAATCATTTATTTCTGAAAAAATAAGAAATAATATTGGAACCTATACAAGTGTAGAAGGTCAGAAGAAACAATCTATAGTTGAAAAAACAAATACTCATCAATATAATTCATGACTTACAAAAATATTCTATATAAATTGAAAAATATTCACTCTACAACTTTTCAACGTACTGCACGCTACGAAATCATAGCTACAACTGCTGTGACGCAAGTATTGATATCAAAAACACCGTCAGGTGATATCGTTCTTCTTTTTCTATTATTAAAAATAGATTTTGTGAAAGTTAAAATGACGTTAATTGAATGAAATATCGTTAAAGCAAAAACGACGGAGAAAAAATACATAATATTGAGTTATCAAAAAAAATATAATAGCAAAAAGTGAAAAGCAAATCTGATTTTATGATGTTCAACTCCTCCTATTGATCATATTTTCATTCAAAGTAGGATTTCGTTGCAGACCAGTGAAATTGGACGGAACGTACTCAGAATAAATTGATTCCTGTAGCTTATAACAAATAACCTTGCATTGGTTACAGATAAAACATCCCTAAAGAGTTGGGGAAGCTCAGGAACCACCCCTCCACCAACGCAGAAATTTTCTGTCTTGCAAGAAATTAGTAAACTTCAAACTATGTAGTAATAACCTGATGGAGGCCATTTATCAATTGAAAATCTCGTTAATCAATACTGGAACCACGAAAATAGTCCCCCATTGGCTGAAGCCTTCGCCTGAATACCAGAGAGGATAAATGATATTAACTCACAAAATGTATTGTTCCAATTCAAATTTCCTGTGTTGATGTTCAAGCCAACGGTCATACTCCCCAACTTCTCATTCAAGCTCTAACAAAATCGATACTGCGAACAATTGAATATTCCGACACAATATACCGTGATGGGTCTTAAAGTGATCATGGTACTGAAAGTGCATTCTATTACAAAATAAAAATATTATTTTTCAGTTCCACCTCTCCAATGAGACTTCAATTCATACAGTAGATGGTATATGCTATCCAAGCGCTTTTGTGGGTTAAAACAAAACGGCGTAGCAAGTTAAGTCATCAGATTCCAAATCTGTCCTCCTTTCCCTTACTAACTACAGAAGACATATTTATGAAAATAACCTAATCTTTGAGATTACGAGGGCCGGTTTCATCCTGCTATCAAGAATATCAATTTAGGAGAAAAGAGAAACGACCATCTAGCAACATTGTGTACACGTGAAGTCGAGACCACAGAACTCATTTTCTCTTTATGAATTCTGTGTTCTGTGATCCAAACGGCCAATTAGGTATATTCTGGTGAATCTTTAATAACTTTCAATATTGAATATTGGTTTTTGAAGATTTATAATATTCAATTCCCGAAAAAGTTTCGAAAAATATTGAAATTGTTTAATATGCACCATAATTGCATTTGGTCCCATTCTTAAATATTTCTCAGCGATCTAATGATATTCAAGAATCAATAGGCCACCAGAATAGATCTGATTATTCCAAAAACTAACCAAATTTTTTTTTCACGGATCGATTAGAATCTTTCGAGTCGGCTATAATGGTTCCTTGATATTCTTATGGAATGAAGATGGCCGGACTGGACAATTTATATTCGATTCGTATCGTGAAATTTGCCAAGCAGCCTTCAAGTTTCAAGTCTCTACGATCAGCGGTTTGAGTTGTGCGTTGATCCGTCAGCATTTTATATTGTATAGATTAACAAAGAACTCTTGTAATGATTCAAATAAAAACCCTAACTATATACTACCATAGACTGTTTCGTAGAACTGATCGAGACCAACATATTTGGTGAACATTATGTTCGTCCGAATATTTCCGAAGATAACTCCATACAAACAAATAAAGTTTCAAACGAACCTCTTTATAATATCAGTATGGATATTTGGAAATACGGAAAACCAATTCTGGATCCAGAAGAATATAAAAACATACAGTGATTAACTTGTACAAACTTGTGCTGGGGACAGCATTACTGAAATAGGTGTCATGAAGTACATTGGTAAATTATGAAACTATATTGGAACCTTTGGTGTGAAAGTTTTCCTAGACATCGATTATTATACTAACACCAAACTGATATTTTTGCACTCGACGCGCGTTTCGCTAACAAGGTTAGCATCTTCAGGAGAAGAAAATTGATACTAATCTGAAGCTAGGGTTAGTTATGTGTATACATGAAGCTTTCCGGACCGATATGGACTTTGTTTGTTACTGCTAATTAATCAAAGGTAATACCACGAGTCCTTCAAATTCAATCGATAATTTTTCATTTTACACAAAAACTTTTTTATTTGGCAAAAGTATGAAAACAAACCGATTGATAAAATCACGAGTCCGTAGGACGAGTGATTTATATCTAATTCGGTTTGTTTGGATGCTTTTGCCTCAAAATAAAGAAGTTTGAGTGTTTCGAAAATGAAAATTTAACTTATTAAATTTGAAGATCGAGTTGTATTTGGAGAGATCATTTTTTGAACAAATGAAAGGAAGAACAATTTAATTGATCAGTATATCAGTATTTCATTTACATAAGAAGAGAAGGAGAATAGAGGTGTCTTCTGGCGCTCTTGTATTTGAAACGTATTCGTCTCTCCATCTTTTTCTCACTATCTGGCTGTCATGTCCGTAAGTGAAAGAGAAGGAGACATACGAATACGTTTTGAATACATGAGCGCCAGAAAACACCTTAGGTGGAAATTTTACAAATTTGAAATGTCAAACAACGATGTATGCCCTCTATGATCCAGAAGAGATATGATGCTTACGCAGTGAATATGATAATACTTGCCGACGATACCAAGAGATGGCGTCACACCTCTCATTGTACAAGGTTGACAATTGAAAATTTTTTATGAAATGAAAATCGCGCCAGAAGGAACATAAAATCATTCGTTATGTCGTTGTATCAAAATCTTCATACAACGGTTTCTTCTCATACAACAAAAAATTAATTGTATTTAATAAAAACTAATTGTACGCCATCTTCATTTGAGTTGAGGAAACCTTAAATATTTGAATCGGTCGTTCGCTATATCTGTCATAAAGTTGGGGTTATGAGCTATTTATGTGTTTGAGTGTTCATTGAAATGTGTTATGTTATTATTATGCTGAAAAAGTGAATGACTATTATTAATAAGGTAACTCTTCATTCATGATAATTTATATAAATATGAGCCAGTTCGACGCGGTAAACCGTATAGTTTTGATAGTTCAAAGGTAAACTACGTTTTATCGAAAGGACCAGGCAGTTTTATCAGTATAATATCCAATGATTGGCTAGAATAACCATAGAAAAACCCGCTACTATTGGTTGAAATGCCAAAAACGTCACATATTGACAAGTGAAAAAAATAATCTGAATAATTTCTTGAAAATGAACTGGTCCAATCACTACCTGCAAAGTTTGTTGGTCCGTCATCTGTTATTATTGATTATTCTGATTACTTCCTCAACGATAAATTGAAAAGCGGCTTGTCACCATATATGCTGTTTTTACATTTTGCCATTTCTAGACTCTCCCATGCATCGAGTAGTCTTGGGTCATGCACATGCTTGATCAGTTCAAGATTGCTTTCACCAATTTCGTGGTGATTGTCTAGAGCGTGTTAGGCGACACTGGATTCTTCTCCCTTCCATAATTTATGTGTGCAAAATTCTCCTTGAAAAGGGTTTTAATAGCTCGTCGGCTCTGGCCGATGTATTTTTTGTTGCAATCTTGACAACTGATTTCGTAATTTCCCGACTTCTCTGAGTTTTCTAATTTATCTTCTGGATTACCAAGAAGCTGTTGTAATTTGTAAGAAGTTTTAAATGCAATTTTCATATACGCTTCATCGAAAGTCTGTAGAAGTCCTCTTGTGTATTGAGGTTCATATGGAACTACTATTACCTTTTCGTTTTTCTCATCTTTTTGAAAAGTCAAAGATTTACGAAGTGTTTCCCTGAAGCGCTTTCCGGAGACTCGCCAGCAAGTAGACAGGCCGGGCAGCTTCCAAGAAGTAGAAAAAAAACGCGCCAGACTGTTTGTTCCTTAAAATTCCATCGTGATGCACGCCAGTGTTCGACTTGCAAGAGACATTACCGAGCGATTAAATGCACTTGCGTGTCGTTTTTCTGTTGGCGAATGTGCTAGTAGCACAATGGCCAAACAGGTTCTCGTAATGATGGATTTTTGCTCGACCTGCGTGGAAACCGCTTTCTGAACTGAAT
Source organism: Zygogramma bicolorata (assembly GCA_032362365.1). Lineage (NCBI taxonomy): Eukaryota > Metazoa > Arthropoda > Insecta > Coleoptera > Chrysomelidae > Zygogramma > Zygogramma bicolorata. The sequence goes on from JAVJAQ010002299.1 coordinate 1,446,901, forward strand.
TTTGCGTTCCTAATGATTTTGCTTCTTAATCGTTTCGCGTGTCGAACAAGAGAGGTTTAATCGTGGAATACTGGCCAACAGAAAATTGTCAAATCAGACACGGTGTCACGAGAAATACAATAAATTAGACACGGTGTCACGAGAAATACAAATTATCAAACAAAAATCTTCCAGGGGTTTTGGTTCTATCCATGAAGCCTGAACTCATTACAACTCCTATTGAGTCACTTCAGAAATTGTGAGACGGTTTATTCTTGGATCGTTTACGGATTGGAAAGGAAAGAGACGAAGACCTGTCCACAATAATTTGCCAGGTAGGAAAAGCCAAACATTCCTGGACGACTGTGAAGATTGCAAAGTCGAGGCGCAATCCGAGACTTAGCAAGACAGAGTCCAGAAATGTGGCTTTCCCTACGACGTAAGCATACAATTTTTCAGCAAATCGTTTAAAATTCGACAGTTAATAAATAATTCAAAAAAATCGCGAATAATTTTTTTCACATATAAATGTTGCTTAGAAATTCGTAATGAAATTACTTGGGTTACTGTGGAAACGTATAAAGGTTCAATTACTGGTGTTCTCGAAAGAGAAAAGACAAGTGATGATGAAGTTTTCATTCCTGGGACTCCTACAGAGCTGGTTAAGGCAGTGAAAACTGCTTTATCAGAATTATTGCTAAAGAAATCAAGAGAAGTACGTTTTATGGACTATCGCAAAAAAACAATATGTTTCCAATCATTTATGTAGAACACTAACAACTTTTAGGAAATATCTATTCCTAACTGTAAGGAAATAATATTTCCTCACAGTTATAGGAAATCTTGACTTTTCCTTTGAGAAATTTTGTCTGGAATAACACTTGACATAGTCAGTGGGCATACTTGAAGACTGGCGTTAAATCAAATCATCTTTCGAACAATCTGTTCAGGCCAGTCTCAAATCACCTACACAGTAGGTTTCGGCTGGCACCTATCAGAAAACAACTACTCCCCTGGCTGATACCACGAAGGGCATTGAATTATATCCGACCGGTGCCAGTGCAGGTTTCTTCACAGAAGTTAATTATGGGAATCATCGACTTTATGTTGATGATGGCACTGCCTTGCACTGACGAGGACGAGTGGCCAAATAGCCCGAAACCGGTCTGCAAGTGTGTCCGTCCCTATAATTGAAAATCAATTCCTTCATTTGTATCGACGAAAGCAAATGCAGGATTTACTTCTGCGAAGAAACCTGCACTGGCACCGGTTGGATATAATTCAATGCCCTTCGTGGTATTAGCCAGGGAAGTAGTTGTTTTCTGACAGGTGCCAGCCGAAACCTACTGTGTAGGTAATTTGAGACCGGCCTGAACAGATTGTCTGGAATGTTCAGCGATTGGCCGAAAAGTTATTTCTACCATTCGGCTTAAAGCTCAGAACGTGGCAATACTGTAATTTCAAATTGAGATCGCAACGCCATGTCACATTGAAGGAAACGTCAATTGATCTGAACCACTTTGACAATCAGGCAATCCATATCACGTGACAAACAATGTCGGACTAGCATTTATTTACCATACGAGTAACATTGTGTTGCTAGTCCTCAGATAGTAAATATTGAATTTTTGACTATTTTCGCAGTTTTAGTGCTAACCGGAACTTCTGAAGGCATAAATGCTTACAAAAATTCCAGCTAGCAAGATAATCCAGATTGAAGTCGTTGGTGAAACCGGGTCTTAATATGCAGAGTGATTATCTGAAGACGTTAAATGTGGAGACGTTGGCAAAAGGTATGCTTGGAAATAAATTTGAATTCTTCGTTTACATTTCGATCATCGTTAGTTACAGGTGAATAGATCAATCAATAATGCAGATCCTTACATATTGAATATTTCTGAGCGATATTATACAACTGATGGTGTCCCTCCTTGTTACAAATATGGACATTGTTTGGCTTTTGGTTTCGAGTCACAGTTTTTATTCCCAAGTACAGATAAGGCTTATAAATGTTTGGGGTCTGAATAAATATTTTATTATAAAAATCCATTATAATAATAAACTACAAGTTGCAGTTGATGTTCCTTGTGTTTTCTAAAAATACTCGATCAAAAAGCAGCTGTGGAACCCTACACTCCGAATTAATAAGGGCGCGTTTCACTAAAGGCCCAAAAAGACCAGCCTATGCTGTGGCATAGGGATAGCAAGGCATTCTCCTTCATTTCTTGGGTTTTCTTTCCCCTAGAAATAAAAGGAAAAAGCTTCAAGTTCTTTTAATATCTGTTTTTTTTTCTGGACAAATTGGTATATTTGCCCCTATACATAACTGCAATATGAAAAGATGCAAAATTGAGTGACTCTTTTGTCAGTTACATATCGTATTTTTATGAAATTGGAGATTTAATGGAAAAATTCATTGATAAAATGCATATACTTTCCCTTGGCGACGCGACGTTTCGAAAGCTAGACTGCCTCCTTTTTCGAGCCTTTTGGAAAAAAAAATATTGGAATTTCAATTTCTGGTGACTTATTCATCCATAGCTATACTAAAAATCAACTCTAGGTATATCTAAGATGAATAAGCCACGCCAGTGTCACATTTCGACACTACTTACCAGAAATTGATATTCCATCAGAAATGTTCCAAAATAGACTCGAAAAAAGAGGCAGACTAGCTTCCGAAACGTCGCCAGTGGAAGTACATGCATTTTATCAATAAATTTTTATAAGAACTTGAAGCTTTTTCTAGGGGGGAAAAAACCTAAAGTGGATTCCGGAACATTTTACCCTCTTCAACAAACTTTCAAACAATATTTAGTGTCCTTCAGCTGAAGCACAAATAATAATTTACAATCGAATGAAATACGCAGAGGAAATAACGAAATAGTTTCATCAACATTGTCGCTTATGAGAAAATCCAATCCGAACCAACATCCTCCATATTGGTGTTGATTTGATAGGTCTCTGGAATGCCTGATTAACCACAAATATTCGAACATCATTTTTAGTGGTTTTTCACTTTTTATATAAATGCTGATCACGAATGTTGCTTCATAAATATATCAGTTATGGTTGTATTAACATTAACCAATTTCAAAATAACATAACAGCGCTACTTTGCCAAAACTTCAACGAAATTCCACAACTGACATCGATCAGAGGATGAACCTATCTCTTTCCTTGAGATCCCAATACACTGAACTTCAGTGCTTAGAACATAAATATAATATGAATTGAAAAGGACGAATACTAAACCAATATACGGCATTTTTCCTATTCACCAAGTTACATCATGATGATGTTCTAGAACTGAAGATGACGGTATACCGTCCAAACTAGCCGCTGTCACTAACGAATACGAGTTGAGTCACTTTTTCTTTAATATTCTATAAAATAGCAGCACCTTCTGGAACATTACAAAAAGCGACTTGTATTATCTATTCGAAATCAATGAAAAAATCAAGTTTGATAGAAATCAACACGAAGATTTGACGAATCGAAGATGCCAACTTTTTCAGTAATTTTAGAAAACAGGAATCAATTCGAAAAGGTAAATTATAACTCGAAAGTGACTTAAAAACATTGGAAAACACCTTCTGTTCGACCTGAAATGAAATTAATATAAAATGCTCATTCATCCAGAGCAGATATGATCAAATTTGACATTTTTGAAAATGTTTTTTGTACTCAGAGCCACGTGCATGGATTGCACCTGAGCTTCAACGCAAAACAGCTACACCTCACCTTCAATCTTCATCTAGAGCTGAGTTTGGCTTAGCTTTACATCGATGGGAGAGTTTTCCTGAAGAGCTCAAGGGTTAGTTGCTATAAAATTCAGGTTACTATGCTTGGAATTCCAATTGAGCAAGAATATGTGACTTTTATGTAATTCAACGCTTGTCGAGCCTTATAGCCAGGGGAACAGTTTTGAATAGACGTTTTTCTCCCTCCTTCGAATGAACCGATCATTTATGAATGATAGATAGATAGATAGTGATTTATTTGATTACGGTATGTAGGTATATGTACATTTGTAGCAAGTCAATAACATATCCACAATTTCAAGAGAATTGCAATATGAGAATTAAGTTGGTATAAATAAAACCTGAGGAATGAAAACAAAATTTCACAATATTATAACTATCACACACATACATGTTAAAAAAAGAAAGGTAAAAATACTTGGGTCAGAGTCTCGCACAATATTCCGCACATCAATATACAGCAAGCTCATTTTATGTCTAACCCAGAGCTTAAGAACTCTTCAACTGAGTATAAAGAGTGTTCGAGAAGAAAGGATCTAATTTTAATTTTAAATCTGTTTATTGGAAGTTGCTTTATGTTTTCAGGTAATCTATTGAAAAGTCCTATTGGTGGCGAGTTATTCTTTGATTTTGTGAGTCTGTAAAATGGAGTTTTGATGATATTTGATGATAGTACAAAAGTATTTTTTTGTTTGTGTATATCAATCATGGAGTAGTAGATGAACAGACAAGGAAGTGGCAATATTCCATATTCAATAAAAAGGGGTTTACAGTGTTGCCTGTAGTCTGCATTTGCTATTATTCGAATACATTATTTTTGTATTTATAATGCAGAAAAACTCAAAGTCGTCTCCACAATTTAATACTTGAAAGATGTTCAGTACGGTGATTCAGTACTGAACATCTTTCAAATATTAAATTGTGGGGACGACTTTGAGTTTTTCTGCATCGTAAATCTACTACACTCCACTTTGAGATACAATGTACTTCTACCACAGATTATTTTTGTAGTTCGAAAATTTTATCGGCTCTGCTCGCATTTCCCCAGAGAATAACACCATAAGTTATTTGCGAGTGCACTAGAGAATAGTAAACTGAAAGTAAAGTAGGTGTATTTAGTACATTTTTGAGTTGTCTGATTAGGAAAATATGACAGGATATTTTTGAACTGATCCTTCTTATATGGTCTGTCCAGTTTAGCCTATCATCCACATCAATGCCTAATAATCTGACCAATTTTCCTGTAGTAATCTGATGATTGGTTGAAAAAGTAATATTTTGGGTTTTATCCCTGTTTAGTTTGAGATTATCAGCATTATACCACGCCTCAGCTTTGTTCTCTGTGTCTTCTATGATATTATTTAATTTCCAAAGACACTTGTCTGAATTGATTACTGTTGCGTCATCCGCGAACATAACAATAGGTGATGGAAAAAGGTAATAAAAAAGATCATTAATATAGATGATAAACAGAAGTGGACCTAGAATGGCCCCCTGTGGTACTCCGTGATTAACTGGTTTGAAATCAGAGAACTCATTGTTTACATAAACGCACTGCTTTCTACCTAGCAAGTAAGATCTGAGCAGCTCGAGTGGTAGTCCCCTGATACCGTAAAACTTCAACTTTTTCAGTAAGATACTGTGAGAGACACAGTCAAAGGCCTTGCTTAGGTCACATAAAGTTATACCAACATGTTTACCCAACTCAAGGCCCTCCACAATATCCCCCACAATACCACATATGGCATCAATGGTTGAACAGCCGCTTCTGAACCCGAATTGGTTTCTATGCAATAGACAATGTTTCTCGAAATAATTTGTTTTTTTTCTGTTTGAGTAATATTTCGAAAATTCTAGAAAAAAACGGTACCAGAGAGATTGGTCGGTAATTGTCTGGTAATAGTTCATTACCTTTTTTAAAGATAGGAATGATTTTTGAAACTTTCCAGACATCGGGAAACAGTCCTTCGCTAAAACAAGCATTTATTAAATAAGTCATTGGTCGGACTAAAAAACTCCATAGACTCCTTGATGATGGTAGCATTTACGTTATGAAAGTCATAGCTTTTAGTAGTCTTTAGAGAATTGATTGCACTCCTGACTTCATGCTCAGTTACAAGGGCTTAAAAAAAAACATTTACATTTTTTGGAACATGTTTCAGAAAGTCCTCAGCTTCTAGGTTATTTGGATTTAAAGAGTTGATTAAATTGTCAGCGACCGTTGCGAAGAAGTCTATGAAGATATCAGATTGAATAGACAGACTGCTTGAAGATACCCTGTCTGAATTTCTTTCATAACTGATGAGCTTCCAGCTGTCTCTAGGTTTATTTTTCGAATTTTCAATATAATTGCTGTATGCATTTCTCTTGGTTTCATTGATTTTTCGTTTGTACTCTTTTTGGTAGTTAGTGTAAGCTGCTTTGTCATCCGGATTTTTTGTGTGGTCGTAGATATTTTTTATAGACGCTAGAGTATCTCGCATGTTCCGTAATTCATGGTTAAACCATCTAACTGGTGGTTTTGACGTCAACTTAGATTTTCTCACAGAGAAATGTTTCTCAATTAAAGTCTGATATATATTTAATAAATTTTCGGCTAATTGATTGATGTTACAATGATTTATGTGTGAGAAAACAGAGAAATCTATTTGGGTTAGGGAGTTTTTGAATTGTCTAATTCTATTTTCATCAAAGCGCCTTTTCCAAATGAAAGTTCCGCGGTTAGGTGTGCTGCTGGTAATATTTATAAATTGTCCATAATGATCAGACAAACATGGCACAACAATACCTGTTATACTGATACACACATATAAAGGAATAAACTGATGAAAAACACAATCAAATCTTCTAAACGTCTTTGAACGAATTTAACAGCTATTGTTCCGATTCAGTTCACAACAGATTTCAAAAAAATCTTGGTATGTTTCAAGCTCGCTACATAATGAGAATCCTCCGGCTTGTCGATATTCCATACAAACCTCAGCACGGGGACTCTGATAAATAGAAACGTATAATAGAATCGAAATGTGACGTCAAATTCGACATCTCGGTCCTATACTTACATTGCCGAGATCTCGAATTTGACGTCAATTTGACGTCACATTTCGATTCTAATATACGCTTCTATTTATCAGAGTCCCCGTGCAGTTCCCAGTAATCACGAGAGTAAAAACTCCGGTAGTCTATAGCAACTCTTAGAAAACTGGAAAGATATAATCGGAGAAAGGAAAAAAATCAGATATATACGAATTCATTCATAATATGTATGGAAAAAAATACACGTTGGTCAAAGTCGATGAGCTATTGGCACTCGTTTCAAAGAACATCGTGAGGAGGTCTGCTACAGAGTCGATGACCGAGACTAGACGCCTTCACCTACAATTTTATGTGTATTCTACATACTACCATAATCACCCAGAACTTGTAATGAGACGAATTCATATCCCGAACCTAACCTCGAACGTCATCTAACCGTCAATCTCGTTCCGCTACGTTGTTCCACGGTACACGAAACTTTCTCGGACCGTCAAAACGACACAACGAAAGAGACGGCCTCTCTTCTTCTTTTTTCGTTGCGTAAAGCGTGTCTTCGGTTTTTGCCGACGTCTCCTCCCAAGCGAAAAACATTCCCATGCCTATTTCCGATCGTTGGGCTGTGCGAATGTCAGTCGAGACGATAACGAGAGTTGCGGCATTGCCAGTTCGGCAGTGTTGCCAAATGTAGGCGATTATGAGGATTTTTTACATAAACAGGTCAAAGATTCAGATTGAGTGAACGAATAGCAATGGAAGAGAGACAAACAGAGTGTTATAGTAGTGCGCACACTGCGCACGTACATCGCAGAGGTCAAGATAAATAGTTGACCAGTACCAAACAATATATAAAGTTTTTTGGAATGACTAATGAATGAATAACTGAAAGAAGTGGCCGTTACTTGATGGAAATGTATATCAAACAAATAATATACAGTTGCCTCTAAGATTTTCACATATTAAGTTTTACCAAACCGCGACACGTGTTTCACTGTACAATAGCTTCCTCAAGCAGGAACTTTCAACTAATCCTAACATTATAACATTTCGAATTTATACAACATTATATCCGACGGTCAATAAGAATATAGTCCGACAACTAATTAATAGATTAATTAATGGCCCGACGTCAAATCCTTATTAGTACAATTTCCTGGAAAGAACATATTCAACAAAGGCGAATTATCCAACTCCGTCTGATCATTCATCAGGAACTGTGAATGTTCACACTTATTAATTTCCAAACTCTCCCAGAGATTGAGTTTCAAACCCATCCCTTGGAAATGAAGTGTATTTGGTGAGATGCATACGTAGAATTCGTCTTACCATTTTGGAAACTACTTCTGTGTTCTTTCACGCGTGTATCAAATGTTCTTCCCGTTTGACCGACATAAAAGATAGGACATGTACCACACAATGATCTATAAACTCCTAATCCATCTGACACTGAACTTTCAATTTCAATCTGTTAATGAGAGATTGTAATCTGTCAATGATACATTAAAATCTGTCGATAGATTTAATTCTGTCAATACGCCATTGACATATTTTTATCTGTTGATAAGCCATTGATAGATACGAATAGATACATGGTGTATGTTTTTCTGATGAAGCGATCAAAGAAATCGCGAAACCTCAACAGAGATCTAGATTATATAATTATAAACCCCTGGTATGCATAGATTACAATAAATATCGATTTCTCCACCTTGTCATGCGTTTTTCAAAATCTTTCGATAATATTGTCCAAAATAAATGTATTCTGAAAATTGGGGATTTCTTTGAGAAGGTACTATTCAGCAAGTGCATTGGGGAAGTCTGTATATTCAGGTCGGCAACACTGCACGATCGGCATTGCATCGTGACCTTCCTCCTTGTAAGGTGTCTTTTGTTTCGTATTGCGACTCAACAAATTTACGGCTGTGGATGGGTGTAGTAGGTACACGCTCAGACAGTTGAAAGAGATACGCTTCGCCAGGCAAATTTAGATAGCGCGGATAAGCGGGTACGGGTCCGTTCGCTATAGTCCAGGCAATCGGTTAGTTTTCCAGCGTGGATTCGTACATCAGGTGATCCCTAAATTATCGAGTATATTGCACAGGAGAATATTATATTCTTCTTATATTCCACAACCCAATACTCCACAATACAATATTGTGAATCCTGAATTGTACGGTGAAATGTTGTACAATCCTATATTCCACAGCACAATATTGTACACTTTTATATTCCACAACCCAATACTGCACAATACAATATTTTACGACTTCGTGCGGTAAAATATTGTACAATCTCACACTGTGCAGCACAATATTGTACAATCTTATATTCTACATTCTCAATACTGCATAATACAATATTATACAATATTTTATTGTACGATGGAATATTCAATCTCATTTGTACAATCTTATATTGCGCAGCACAATATTGTACAATCTTATATTCAATAGCCCAATACTTCACGATACAATATTTTTCACAAGTTTGTATCGTACGGTCAAATATTGTGCAATCTACATTGTGCAGCACAATATTGTACAATCTTATTTTCTACACCCTAATACTGCATAATACAATATTATACTATATTTCATTGTACGATAAAATATTCAATCTCATTTGTACAATCCTATATTGCGTAGCACAATATTATACAATCTTATATTCTTCAACCCAATACTGCATAATGCAATACTATACAATCTTTTATGGTACGATGAAATATTCAATCTCATTTGTACAATCCTATATTGCGCAGCACAATATTGTACAATCTTATATTCAATAACCCAATACTACACAATACAATATTTCACATTTTTGTATCGTACGGTGAAATATTTAACAATCTTACATTGTGCAGCACAATATTGTACAATCTTATATTCTTCAACCCAATACTGCATAATACAGTATTATACAATCTTTCATTGTACGATGAAATGTTCAATATCACATGAACAATCTTATGTTGCGCAGCACAATATTGTACAATCTCAATCTCATATTCAACAACCCAATACTGCATGATACAATATCATACAATCTTGTATTAGACGATGAAATATTCAATCTTATTTGTACAATCTTATATTTCATCTTACATACATCACATAACCCAAAGACGATTGCAGATACCAGCAATCGAAACGTTGTGAGTACACTTAACTCGAAACTTGGTGGAAACCCAAATGTATCATTTCGACCATGTCAGAAGAACAATCAGGTCTTTGGATTTTTGTTGCCTATAAAAAATAGATTGATATGTTTGCAACTCATTTGTCTCCAACTCAAAAATGTCACTTCGACCCTTTGACATCTGTCATCCTCATTTGTATTTATCGAGGTGAAGAAACAAAAAAAAACGTCTTTATAATCAAGAGGAAACATCACACGAGACTATACCCAACTGCGAGTTCGATAAAACTTTTCTTCCACCCCCCCAATTATTTTAATTAAACCCGAACAACAGTTGACGTCTTCGTTCCGGTCGAAGATACTCCAATTCAATACAAATAAAGACGCAATTAACGTTCGAATTACTCGAAGCTGTTATACTCCTAGTCGTCTCGGTTGACGTAACAATGGTCCGCCTCGTTTAACATTCACTTTCCAGCGCCCCCTTCGCCCCCCGCGTGGTAATTACTCAAGAACAATGCGTCATTGAAGACGGTTCCATTCAGTGCTTGTGGGGTCCCACTCCCACGACTGGATTCGGGTGCGTGGGGATTTCTCTGGGTCACTGGCCGGCGGGAAAATTAATTCCAGAAAAATCATTCAAGAAACATTCTAGCAAGAAGATCGCACTTTTTTTTCAGTTTTTTTGGTCCTTAACCCATTAACGGCCAAGACTATAGAAATTTGTAATTTAGAAAAACCAATCATTTTGCACGTCCAGAACACTCAAACAAACAACAATTCGTCATTAAAAAAAATATCAACTGACAGTATTGAAAAAAACAAGTCGGTGCGTAAGCGCACCTTTGGCAAAAAATGGTTATAATAATCTAATAAAAAAAAAACGAAATAAATTCAGAGTAGGTGCCCTATTTCTCAATATGATAATTTTCGGAACAATCTGGGTTAACATGCACTTTACATTTCTTACATAAATGAAGGGTGTTACTTTTACAAAATCGACATTTTCTTCTTGCACTGTTGGTATCTATGATTATCACATGTCCAACATTATCAAATCTTATATCATCGGATAGAGCTGATTAGATGGTCTTCCTTATAATGGGTTATGCTTGAATGGTCACCACATTTAGTAGACTTCTTGCTACTTCACTCAGAGGGATATCGTCTTCGGAATCATAACTATCTTCATTCAATTGTATTCCAGAAGTTCCGGCAACATTTGCCTCAACACCTTCTGCTATCCCTCTCAAAGGGATGTTATCATCTGAATCATCACTATCCTTATCCACTTGTATTTCATAAGTTCCCGCAATATCCCCCTCTATTATTTCTACTCCGATTATATTTTCATCAATGTTCTCCTCATCATCGGTTAGAATGTCTGTTTTCGGCGGAACATAAACAACATCAATCGAATCATAATTTTGATAATCCAACTCTTCCTAATAAAGCTCTCAACTCTTCCCTCGTCAGTGCTCTCTTCATTTCCCATTTCGAAAATTGACTATAATAATGATATTGACATACCAAAATCTACACTCGAGTTATGATTCTTACCTCATTTTGACAATGTTATCAAAAAATACGAGGAATCATTTCTACCGATACTGATTTGCACTGAAAAACTCGAGCAAGGCGAATAATCAACTGACCATCGCAACGTATCCTGATATTCGAGACTCGCATACTAGTGAATGAAAATTTTCACCATTATCGGCCAAAGGTGCGTATACGCAACCATCACCAGTAAATGAAAAAATAAACGACATCCGAGAATATTTTCGTAAATGAAAATACACGTTATCATTGAGCAAATATTTCACTACTGTTCGGCACGAAATAAATTTATGATTTTATATTCAGTACCGGAAAAAAAAATATTTTATTTGAGAATTACAATAACGGTCAATTTATAACATTTTCAAGCGAATTTGAGAGATTGAAACAATCATGTTTTGGATTGAATAAAATATTTTTACCTCTTCTGGATCATTCTTATGAATATCCATCAGAATATATATTAATAATATTGATACAAATTACAAAAAAAAAATAATAAATAAAAGTTGCGTTTACGCACCTTTGGCGGTTAATGGGTTTAACCTACCACAATCTGGAAAAATAAGAATTATTTTTATTTTTATATGTAGATTCACACGAAAGGGAAGCCCCGTAATGTTCAAAGAACACCGCGTGAATCAAGAGACAGGAGATACGAATTAACATCCACTTGGAATTTCTGTGGTTTGTAAGCCTCAGGAGAAACCTCTTTTGGTAAGGAGTTCCAAAGCTCAGCTGTTCTGTTGAAGAAAGATCCCTTAGCAATAGAAGTTCGACAGGTTTCCAAATTCACAACAAAAGGGTGGGAATTGTGTTCTCGTCGAGTCATCCGTGTAGATATTGCCAAGGGTGGAACGATTGATAACAATTCGAAAGGGATCGATCGTGAAAGTATCTTTAGAAGAGAGACAAGTCTCCGACCCTTCTACGATGTTCCAATGAAGTGAGTGAGTCTGTGAGCGAAGAATCACCAACAAGACGAATTGCCTTTCTCTGAATAGAATCAAGAAACATCAATGAATGTTTTGGTGCCGAACTCCACACATGAGAACTGTATTCCATGACAGGTCGTATCTGAGCCTTGTAGATCAATAGAAGCTGACGAGAAGTGAAGTATTTCTTCGCACGAGATAGAAATCCAAGTTTCTGGAAAGCACCTTTAGTGATCGATCTCACATGGTTTTTCCATTAGAGATTATCCCTGATTGTAATTCCTAGCATCGAGATACTTGATTTTGTAGGAATAATTACTACTGACATCTGAATATTGGAATCTATACAAGTGTTCTCAAAACTCTCACAAATATTTTCTTCTAGTTTAGTTTCAAAGTAGGTTTTTGTGAATGTCAGAAATTTGAGTTTTGACATATGGCGCGATCTATATGAACCGAAGTGTTTCAGATGCAAGCATCAGCAGACAGCATGATAAAAGCTGATTCCTTTAACTTTCGTCTCCTGGTTTTGCTATCTCTTGCTATCATTTGAGTGTTATTCCATTCAACTGTGTGATCTCTATCGGCAGTGAGAATGTGTTCTGATAATTTAGAACCACAAATATGTTCTTGGTGTACAACTTGTGTTCACTCTCTCGCACTTTCAAGGGTCGTGACGTTTCACCGATATATTTTTGACCGCACGAACAAGGGATTCGATAAATAAAATTCTTTGCGTTTTCTGTTATTTTAGTTGGTTTAGTGTGTGTCAGTATTGAACGTAAAGTATTTGTTGTTTTCGATGTTGTTCTAACATTATAGCTGTTGTCGATCCGTTTTATCTTCTCAGAAAGTCGAGGGACATGAGGTATAATATTATGTTTGTCACAGAATGTGTAGTTTGTACAGGTTGTGGTAGGTTACGAACGAAAAAAAAAACTAGGAGAAAGATTCCTTCCACCACAAAGAAATGGCATTCAAACAGTACTAAGATCATAACGTTGTTCGAAAAAGCGTCCTTTTCCAAAGTATACATTTACCGGCCTCATTGTAGGGAGCAAAGTCCCTTGGGAGGAAAAGTAAAAGTGACGTTTGATACGTCATCAAAGAAATAACTTATACGGCATTGACGACCTATATATTCTATTATATAAGTATAAAAAGTTAAATGTCAAATATTATAAGAGATCTATAGCAATACGCTATATTCATGATTCCGCAAAAATATCCTGCAAGTCTTCTTGGCGCAAAGTGTTGATGGAACAGATATTATTCATGATAAGGATGAAGGCAAATGTAGATGTTGGTTCAGATCCGGCATCAATACTTTTATTTTCTTTTTTGTTTTGTAGCTTCTCCTAATTTTGAGAATTTCAGGTGCATGCTATACTGTGCCTACTTTTTAGTGTTACTTCTTCATTAAATTCTATTTAATAGATATCAAAATTTTCGATTTTCAAAAAACCTGGATCATCCCATATTCCAGATGAAAACAGTTACATTCGGGTCCTGTAGGTCCTACGACATGATTCATGTGTATGGGGATCTCTTTGGATCGCTGGTCAATGGTAAAACATATTCAACAATCATTGAAGGAACATTATTGCAAGATTCTCGAAAAAATTATCTATGGACCATCTATCCTACTCCGCACGGGCATAAAGTACACTGTTATATAATTGTTAACTAAGCGATAAATAAAAACAATAATCAACTAGGATGACAATAGATTTTCTATGCTGCGTAGTTCATGTCGAAATCATGAATTGTATTTGAAACAGAAAGCCCCCAAAATATTGTTTTTCTTAAATTTTTTGGCAATAGATTCATGCAAGTTGTAAGTCAAGTCACCGAATGTAATAAAATTTAACATAACAAAAGCGCAAATATACTTGAAGCACTACGCAGCGCGTGAATTTTATTGCCCCCCCAAGTATTTTTTCTTTCGAAGGAAGATTGTAAAAAATTGGTCTGAAAAATATATCGCTGTCCCCCGGTCTTTCAGGCGTACGACGCTGGTTCGTCGCCCGTCGACGTTACGTCGCCCGTCGATGTTACGTCACTTTACAACGATCGCTCAGTGCGCACCCGGCTCCAGACCTGCGTGTACGAAGTTTTCGTCTAAAATTGTTCGACATGTCGAATCCACAAACTAGAAAATCGTGCGTTGTGCCAAAGTGTTCGAACACAACTACCAATGCGCCCAAAAAGTTGTTCTTTATCGTTCCATCGGAACCTACAAATCGAAACAAATGGATGCAAGTCATGAGAAGGAACGATCCGATCGGTGCTAAAAGTACTGTGTATTGTTGCGAAGATCATTTCGATGTAAGGTTATGTTTCTGCTGTACAGTGCAGTAGTTAGTTATGTATTTTGATAAACGTACAGCTTATCCAATCCATCTTGGCACAAACTCAGCTTCTTTTCCAGTTGCACACTGGTAGAAGGAAACCATGACGAAAAAAAAACGCCTACTAGGAATAAATTTCAACACACTGAACACCTATTATAATAGATGTTTTTTTATCTTACCATACTTCACAGAGATAGCTGGGCATATTCGTCATTAGTTTTGTGCAAAGGTGGATTGGATAATCTGTACCTAAATATTTGTTAAGAAATTCTTTTGTTGTAAGTTACCTCGGAAAGAGGTTGATTATTAGTAGTTTAATTCATTCTTGTCTATGTTCCAGATCGAAGAGGACATGGAAAGCTACGTAAAATATAAGTTAGTTGGAGGTAGAATAAAACTCAAAAAAGGAGTTGTTCCTCATAAATTTGATTGCAAAAAAAAAGTCCACAAGAGGCCTAAAAGGTCATCAGTACGAAAACAGGACCATCCTATCTCATCAACATCTCACATGCCTGACGAAATATTCGTTGCTTGTAATAAGAATGACGTGATAGAAGATAAAAGCAAACGAAGTTCAGAATACTATGCAAACAGTCACAAAGCTGTGCAAGTGAATCACAAAGCTGTACAAGTGGCATTGAAAAACATTGTTTGTCATATGGAAACAATGACTGAAGAAAAATATTTCAGAAAGAGAAAGAACAATTAAGAATTGAAGTCTATGCAAACATTCGATTGCTACAGTTTTAATTAACATGATACGTACGAAAAAGAGTCATCGCCTTCGGAATCAGATGAAACAGGAATGCTTTTAGGATATCTATCAAGCGATGAAAGTAAATCGAGCTTAGGAATTACAAAACTATACAAGTCAGATTGAAAAATACAGTAAGCGATGAAACAGCCCACAATTTCTTTCCGTTCTTTTCGTGACA
Organism: Zygogramma bicolorata; assembly: GCA_032362365.1. Lineage (NCBI taxonomy): Eukaryota > Metazoa > Arthropoda > Insecta > Coleoptera > Chrysomelidae > Zygogramma > Zygogramma bicolorata. The sequence continues at coordinate 1,462,602 of JAVJAQ010002299.1, forward strand.
ATTCTAAACAATCAAACTCCTCATAATAATGAATCATATTGCTCCTGAATTAGTAGTTTGTGCAACAAGAATGGATATGGCTAATGTCAATTCGAGTTATACAGTTAATTTTTGTTTCTACCAGGAAAATACTTCGAAACTCTCTTACGAATATCATATTGATTATCAATTTTGGATCAAGTGTATTTATTCGATATTTATGAAGAACTCAAGGAAAATAAACTTCATTGAATTCAATATTGAACGATACAAATTAAATTGGTAATGTCAAATGTCAAATTGAAAAAGTACAAAAAAAATCGGGTTTGCTGAGACTCGAACCAACGACTAGAATCACATATTTTTGTAGATGATTCTCTCACAGAAAACACTGATAATTACAATGAAATTCATGACAGTAACGAAGTTTCTGAAATCGCAAAGGAAGCCGTAATTTTGAAGATGAAATTTTACACTTTAATACGACGAGAAAATCGAGATGTTACAATTATTGTTAACATCCATTTTTGCAACTGATTTTGTTTTTTTTTTTCATTGATTCTTGAAAATATTTTTTGTAAAAATTTTTATAATTTGGTAGACAGATCAGAATTGTGGCGTTTCTACTAACCAAGTGAAATATATAGAAATGTAGTCCAATCAAATGAACTTTTTTCGTAAAATTTCTACCTACCCGAAAAGTAGCTTAGGATTCCGGCAGACACATGTGTCCCTATTATCCCCTAAAGTTGGCGCCAGATTCTGTCAGTGCGTTTAGCAACAATTAGCGGTTGAATGCCGGAAAACATTATTTTTTTTTGTTTTTTGCTTGTATAAGGAAAACTATTGGTCGGATCGAGAAAAAGTTGAATTGAAAATTGTAGATAATTGAAAAATCTATCGATTAGCGTTGGCCCGATTTCGATATTCTGATTTGTTGCTTAACTATTGCGATCGGAATTTGAAAAAAGGCGTTTTTTCCATTACTCTATTGAAAAATGTTGAAATGCATTTGGGGGTTGCGACTGTGAATTTGGGAAGCTTCCAACCAGAAGAAACCACAGTTTCAATTCGGTTGGAAACCAATTGATAGGTTAGCAACAATCTGATTTGTTACTGAAAAAGGTGTCCCACTAGATTGTTATTTCTTGCCCTAAAAATTTTTCATTTTCAGAATTTGTGTAATATCATTTAGAATTCATCATACTCAGCAGGGGGGGGTCTTAGTTTTTGTGACGAAATATTTCTAGGGGGGGGGTCACAAAATGTGTGACACAGCGTGACGTATTTTATGAACGGCCCCTATGGTATGGTCCAACACGATTTGTCCCCGGCAATTAAAAAATGAAATCTAATTTTGCCGTTGCGTTGTAGGAAATGATACTGTACTGTATTCTGGTTTATCATAGTTGTCCCTACCTACCAAGGTCTATGAGGGTATTCGATTACTTATTGTGAAATTCAAACGAAAATTAAACAACAGATATAGAAAAATACATTTATTCGAAACGTTACCTAAATAACAATTTCATCAAAAATAAAAAAAATAACATTCTTGAAATGAAGTAATCACTGAACGATTGAGAAACTCGATAAGTATCTAATGACCGATAAGGTCATAATGTAGGTCAACTGTCAAAATATAAATCGATAACAGGTAAGCCGTTTATCGTTTTTGGAAATCAAAAACAGAAAAACATTTTTATAATCCGGCATAAATACATAGATAAAGATACAATCAGGAGTTGTTGACATAAATTCCAAAGGTTGCAACTCGCATTTCGAAACTATATTATTTGATCTGATTTAATACGGAAAAAAATGTTAAAACACCAGGTGACATATTAAATTCAATTGATTCATTTCTCAATTTCTGGATATAGAGAAAAATGTTGGTCCTAATGATTCTTTGAAATTCGTGAAATAGTGTTTTTTTTGTCATCTTTGGCTCTTAAAGGCCTATCATTAATGCTTTCAAATTGGGTATCGTTCTATTCTTTCGCATTCGAATTGATGCAGGTCTAAACTTCTCGAAGGTTCTGACCCATCAACATATTTTCGGAAAAAAAACTGAGAATTTATGATTATTTTGGAATAACAGAATATTAAAGAAATTATAGTATGTCATGAATCAAATTGCACATAATAATTTTTGACAAACCTGGCATATACTGATTTAATCTATTATACTAACAGAAATGAATTCTAAATGTAGGAATTTAACGAGTTACACTTTTGGAAGACTTCAATGAAAATTCAGATAATGTAATTCCATCACCTTCGGAAAAATCTGAGAACCAATAATGGAAATATTCTTTATTCAGGAGAATACTTTGTACTGTGTTGATTGAACATGTCACAAACATTTGAAGAATGCATGTTCGAGATCATATTTGACATTTCACTATTGCCGGCAACCCATCTTTCAAAAAAATTAACGAACAAAGCTTGTTATATCAAAATGGCAAGTATTGTGATTCTGACCATGAATCAGTAGATGTTCATTACCAATCATGAACTATTTGTCCAGGGGAAAAATTATTCACCTTCTGTTGAGCCACATTCTTATCACCTCAGAGTATTGTAAAAATTGACATCTTCCTTCACGGCATGATGAATCAAAATAAAAAGCGTCATTTATGGAAGTTAACGAAAAAATAGATTTCTACAGGTCTGGAAACAATTCTACGAAATTCTATTCGATAAGTGAACTTAACTAAATTTGTATCGATTTTTGAAATTTATGAGATTCAGCCATGTAGTCCTGAAGTGGTGTTTTTTCGCATGAAGGGGAAAAAATTAAATTGACTATGAAAGAAAGAACACATATTCAAAATGTTGGGTAAATGTTAATTGATAGCAATTGTTTTTTTAATAATAACTTGAAAATAAGTACTCTGTGTTCAGAATCCCAAGTAATTTTCAATAATTCGAAAATATACTATTTTCAACTCGATATAATGAAAGGGTGTGAAAATTGTGAAGGAAAACAAAGGTATAATTCGAACAAAAATGTAAAATCCAAATAAAAATGATTCTTCTATTATTCTTGAATATCGTTCTTGAGATATCTGCACCATAACAGCACCTTCACAAACGTGGAACTACAACTTCCAGCCAAAATAAAATAGACAAATGCACATCAGTCTCACTCCTACCTGCTATCACCGTTTATATAGTCCCGGAGCCAGCTCAAAACTCAATTCAAAGAAAATTTTCTTTTTCGCCGAGTGCTTTCGAATTAAACTGTGTCAACGTTCAACGCTACTAAAACTAAGTGGCCCCTCATTATAGGCGTATTTATCGCAAAATAGTCGTTGGACCCCGAACTATTTTTAGTCCGAGCCCACGTACTAATCCCAACGCGCTTCACCCTTGCCCCGCACCTCGCTCAATTTCACGTCCAGCACCATATTCACTATGTCCCTCTGGATTTTCACCTGATTGACTGCACTCAATTTTTTCACGGTATCGGCGACGCCCCTGAAAAAGGAATCGATCTCGTTTTCGGGCGGGGGCGGCACGGTGGGCAACCGAGCGCCCTCCCCCAGCAAGGGATGGTGCCTCGAATAGTCGAGGAGCGCCCCCAAAAAATGACCCCCGTTTCCTAAGACCGGGGGATGCATGTTGAGGAAGTACGTCGGCATCGGTTCGTCTTCTCTCGCTTCCTTCACGTCTTCCGACTCTTCGGAAACTTCTTCTTTGGGGGCGACGATGGCGGGAGCGGTAGGGGCGGCTGCTGCGGCCGCCAGCGGGAAGCTGAGAGAGAGGTACGGCGCGAGGAACTGCATCGCGTTGCTGTAGCGCCAGTTCCTTCTCGGTTTGACATTTTGGCCGCTGCTCAGCGCCATTTTGTATTTGGTTTCTTTGACGTAGGAGTCGCGCAGGCTTTTCCAGCGCATGCGCACCGTTCTCACTGAAAAATATTGTGAATGTGAAATCATTCAGTAGGTGTTTATTTATATCAATCATAAAGTTCGTCATCATTATGTACATCAAAATGTAGACTTTAACCGTATCGAACGAGTCACCATTCACAATTCGTTAAAAATATATACTATAATCGACAAGAGTCAGGAACGTGTTTATCATAATGAACGAAACCATAATAAAAAAAAAATACTTCGTAATGAATCGCAACTTGAAGAATCTCCTAACGTACTGTATCAAAAAGAGACACAAACGTAGTGAATCGTAATCGAAAAGAATAAACACTCCATTATAATTGTAAAGGATCATAAAAATACATCATACATTATGATCGAAAGAGATTTCATATCAAATCAGTGCTAAATCGAAAAGTATCATGACATTACTCCGTCAAAAATCATAATCAAGAGAGCATTTGAAGAATAATTCATCATTATTTGGCTGAATGCGCCGTACGGAAGCAAATGCCAAGAAATCATAGAGAGAGAGAATTCATCATTATACAAAGGAATCATAATGTGATCGTATCATAAACATACCAAATCGAACTACATCACGAAGTACGACTGCTAAAAGATCATAGTTTATGAGCATCATGAATATACTTCATCGAAATTAAAAAAGAAGAAACATTTTTTTCTGATTGACAGACATAATTTTGAAACCTACCCCAATTTGAAATCGATTACCAGTGTAGGACAGTTTTTCAATCTACCCCAAAAAGTTGCTGTCAACCAATTGCGTTTCCCTTAAAACTTATTCACAAATTCTTTTTTTTTTTAAATCCGTTATTAACAATCTGTCAAAGATCTGAGATATGACATAACATTTTGGGGTACTGTTCATCTATTTCATTCGATTTCTGCCATATGTATTTCGTTTTTTTAATATTTTTTAATTTTTACGAACTAAAACCACAAAAATAAAAAACTGGTAGGCTAGCATGCAGAAAGTTTTTCTGGAAGTATGTTCTTTGATATATTGAAAATTTTTATTGACGGATTGAAACTTGAAGTTTTTTGATGGAAACAATACCTACTTTGAATGAACACGAAGTTGATTGCAAAGGCTGATGATCATTGATTTTGTGGATATTATTCACTGAATCTGAAATATTTCGAAATGGAGCTTACGTTTATCGAGACGTTTATTCTAAGGCATTACGATTCCTTTATTGAGATGATGTATAATAGAATACAAAATGATTTGTGCTGAGCCGCCTATCCTATTTGATAGTAACTACCTATGTACCGACTTTGTCAAATTGCTGTGAAGGTTATTTGTCTGTCATTCTCTTGAAAGATGCATCAACGGTTATTGAATATTTTGAAAGTTTCTTTGATAAACCCTCACGACCTGACGTTTCAACAAGTTAATGTTGCCATGAAAAACCAAACATTCCATCGATAATCAACGTTGATTTGCGTGTTAGAATTATATAAATACGCATTTGCGTATGAGAAAGATCACTTACTGACATTATAGTCAATAATTAAATATTTTTTCATAGTAAAATGCATTTACGCAATGGTTGAAACTGATAATAATTACAGCAAAAAATAGATGGAGTATATATTTAAAACATTACACAATATTTCTACGAAACCATGATAGAGAAATATAGCAGTGGAGTTCGTTGGGTTACATAATGAAATCTAGAGATACTGAGGCATTAACGTGACTATGAGACTTTTTTTCGGTCACGGCTCGGGTCAACAACTGATGGTCGCTTAGACACTAATTTTGATGAGTGTGGTGTAGTGATCTAATATATTGATCGACCTGGTAGCACTAAAGGGTTTCCCTACAGTCGAAATATCAAATGCGCTATCAAGAAATCAGTAAAACGCCCTAGCCCTAGAGCGCTAGGATACTCAAGAACATTAACCGTCCCTTGCCCGCACAAGGTTCTGCCTTCTGAACGCACTCGTACAGTATTTGAAAAAGGGGGAAATATAAAATGTTACTGATTGAGAAAGCTGTATAGAAAAACAAATAGCGGTTACTAAAGAATGGCAATGGAAGTAGTCCGTAGACAATGAGTCAGGTGAATGAACTGCAAACGAATGCCTACACTGGAATTTTTGAAGGCAATCTACTTTGCTGCCGAGTTGAACATATAATTTTTTCTTCGATTGTTTATAATAATATATGTATTTTATTTGCAAATTATTGAATTTACCAAAATCTTTTTATTTTGTCTGTAGTGATAAATTAACGGAATTTGATAGAAATCGCAAGTGTTGGAATGGTTGGTTGCTGTGGAAATATAGGTATATGTTCATAGTGATTATAGTTTGACAACATCATGGAAAGTGATAGCGACTCATAAGTACTTACTCCAAACACATAACAATCAGCCAATCTTTACTTTTGGCTTCCTAGGCAGGAAAAGTAATACTTTGCTGATTATTATGTGTCTGCAAAATTGATATTTGCTGTCAATCGGAGGAAAAATATTCGTCAACTTCATTTTGGAGAAAATTACAGGAAACTGTGTTTTTTTTTCCATATGGAGATTCATCAAGTATTAACCAGTTCTGTACAAACTTTATCTGTGTTGATCTGTACAAGAAAGCGAATATGTGAAAACTTATCCCAATTCACACAACTATCAAATTCATTTGAGTAACCAGTTGGAACATTTATAGTAAGTATGATTGGAACTTTTGGTGTGGATACGAAACTTTCCTCAACAGAGTTCAATTACCGAAACACCAAACTGATGATGTTGGCATCCTCAGAAGAAGAAATGTTGAGTAATTATTGAACTGAATTGATTACACAAAAATTTATTTATGGGACGAACATTTCAATCAGTAAAGGAATTTGAACTTTCTCAAGTAATTATGGAAAATGAGGTGCTTCGACAGATGTAACGACAATGAAAAGGATTGTAAAAAATCACAATGGCAATATTTCATTGAATAATCAAGAATGGAAAAACTTCATCAAATTGAAATTTATGTTTAGATTAGCATACTCATGGAGAATTTCCAGGTTATAGTGATTAGTAACAGGTAGAATAGAAATATAATAGAATAGAAAAATATTTATTGTGAGCTAGCATTCTTGACTTGTTGAAACTTCATGAATCATGAAAAAAACTTGTAATGCAAAACATTCAATCGTAAAAAGTTTCGGTGAAAAAGCAAAGTTTGCGGTACATTTCGAAGAGAAAATATTGATGTGACGCCACTCTTGGCCAAGGGGTTATCAACTTTTTTTTACCAAAAATCTTTCAAATCTCTACCGATCACTAATTTATTCTTGAGAATCGAGTCTACTGCTATCAATTCATCAGCAGCTTTCTTTTTCGTTTGAAATATCTTGAACACTAAATGAAACTGCTAATAGGTAAGGACCAGGTATCAGTTATTTAATCTAAGATGATCTTCAATCACGGATTAACTTAGTTTCATTCGTATCATTCATGGAAAATTACCGTCCTAATCGTATATAACCCTACAATAATTTATTCTTGAAAGGATTAGGATATAGTTTATTTTACAATATTATATAAAGGTCTCTTGAATAAGGAAATTGAAACGAATTGATCCAGGATCAAAAAGACCTCTTCGAATTTTTGAATATAAATCAGTTTTGGACAGAGAATTGGAAGACTTTTTCACTGAGCTATAACAAAAGGGACTCTCTTTCATTTGAAAAAATATATCACTCCTTGGAGACAATTGTCATGCCTCATTGAAGACGCATTCCATTTAGAATAGTACCTCACTAAATGTTTGTTTTGTTACAAAATCCAGATGAGTCAATCAAATAGGGTCGCTTTTGTCGCAAAATATATGATTTATGTCTGACCCTGTATAAGGTCATCAAGTGAAATATATATTTTTGAAAAGGTATTTCGTTCCTGGAACTAATAAAGAATGATAGCAAGAAAATAGTTCAATTCAAAAGAGTCACATTTGCTGATACAAAATTATCAAACTCATATAAGATTGAATATTCAAAAGTAAAATGGTTAAGGCTTCCGTGGCCGAAGTTTTCAGTATAACTACTCTCCTGGCGAAACGTCAGGAAGAAATTCCAAAGAACGACGGCCTTCAAACCCGAAGAAAAGTAGTAATACTATAAAAAAGTATCTTATAAAGTTGAAATTTTGCAAGAGGACTCAATAATCCATTTCATTTGGGAAGTATCACCTATTCTGACATTATTTTCGAAAAAACACAAAACAAAAATTAAATAGAACTTGCCGATAGATTACAGTTTCCTGTGAGATTTTCACAAAATGAGTTTTAAAAAAATGCAACACGTGTTTCGCTAGAGCTTCTTCATGCCGAAAAGATAATTTTCCATCTAAATTATAACTGTCAAGTAGACAAATTAACAGATTAATATATACTAAATATGGCTGTGCCAATTGCCTGAGACAAAAAATACTTTCAAAAGAAGCGAATTGTTCGACTGTCGTTGATTGTTTATCGGATATTGAAAATCTTTGACTTTGTTGATCCACAATTTCCAAGAGGCTAAGGTTCAAGCTTCTCTTCCGAAAATGAATATAACAGATTATGCAAATCACGAAGCAACATTTTCTTTGTTGTGTTCCATCTTGATCGAAGCAGAAACTGACGCCAAATTCGAATATGTAATCACACTGTAATGTCCGTTTATTTGAACCGAAGACGAATATAATATGGTATGATTTCAACATAGAAGACTTAGAAAACCCGGTCCAGTAATCTACCGATAAACGCTGATACGCTGAAGGCGTATTACTCATCGTATCCCCCTCGTACGCTAATACCCCCCGCCGGTACGACCTTGTGTCCCCGGTAGATCCAACATCGCGCCGCGGGCTTTCTTATATAAAAACTCGCATCGCCGCAACAAACAACTCTAACTAGTACGTAGTACCGCAACCTCGACAGCGGCTACGACAATCGTAACGACAATACACGAAAAAAAAAAGCATTCGCGATTTTTGCAGACACTAACCTGCTTTCTCGTCGCACTGCCCCCTCAGCTTGTACGCCACCTCGCACCAGATGACCTGTTTGACGTCCTTGTTCTTGAAATCCTTGTGGGAGTTGTCGTAGAGAGCGGGGTGGTTCCTCACCTCGGAGATGAGTTTCGTGTCGTAGTCCATGTTCGTCGTCGGAAAGAGCGACGGTACCGCTTCGGAAGGTACCACTTTGGAAGGTAGTACCACTTTGGAAGGTAGTACCACTTTGGAAGGTACCACCGGCGGTGGCAGGTACTACCGCAACGTCTTCGAGCACCGACTCGGTGCTATCAACTGGGCGTTGAAACGACTCTGAGCGTCGCCGCGCGAGAAGCGTTGGGAATTCCAGAAGGCGGTACCACACCGCTTCTCGGCAGGTACTACCCGGGGGCGCCGCAGCGGCGACGGCTTTTTGCCGAGTATTTCGGTGGTTTTTTCGATCGACCGAACGCGAAGTTTTTACGCACAGCGAGGCTATTCGACGGAGCGATGTCGAAAGGAACAGAGAAGGAATTGTTTTGCTGTCGAAAACGGTTATTGGCGTTCACGAATCAAACGACGGACTACCGCCCGTCTATGTACAGGGTGAGAAAGGACGATCATAGGGTATACCTAAGCATAAAATTTAAATTCGTCTCGAAAATAGTTTTTATCGTCATATAATAATTAAAAAATTTTTCTGTCAGTTTATCCCTTTTACCCATAAAACATCATATGCATCAAAATCAAAGAATCAGGGGGGGAAATTCAAACTCACAAAACGCGTCATCATTGGTCAAAACGAGATGTGACGTCAGACGACACAACACATGATTATTTATCAGCATCGATATTCATAGTGTGTTGGTGGTAAAATATTTCAAACCTTTATTCCTTTGACAATTTATAGTGAATCTAGATTTGTAGTGAATCTAGAACGTTGACTAGAAGCGGTTTTATCTAAGCACAATCGGACAGTATATTTTGCATAAAATTTACGTACGCAGAAATCGAATGAGTGCAGGCTGCGAGGTGAACATGATGTTATATGATGTATTCGAGTCCATAACATGGATCAGTATTCATAAATTCCCACATCAGAGATGTATATTATCAATCTAAATAGTTAATGCAAAACCTACTTCTAATAAATTTTCACGAGTTGTATATAAATATTAATGTTAAAATGATCTTCACAACAATATAAACACGATTTTGGAGATACATTATTTTACACCATTATATTCATACTTTTGCATGCATATTCCTTATTTGAGTCACTACTTAACATTAAAGTACTTCTTCAAAGGTCCTGCACTTTTAGGTTCTTGATATATCAACGACAGGTGAATTTTCGCAATCGAAGATGATTGAGGATCTTTTTTGTAATTTCTCCTCCAAGTCGAAAACAAAACAGAATTTATATGAGAAAAGTAAAATCACAAATTTGTATACACTATGTTAATATATTTATGTATATCATTAATAAGCGTTTATTTTCGTTCAGAGAAAAAAGGAAGTCTCATCTAGAATATTTAATCCTTGCCTCGAAGCAAAGTTGGACTGAATTGTGAATTCACTTGATTTGAATTGAAGTGGATTACATTTATTGACTTGATAAAAAGTGAGTTGTGAGTTGCTATCTTTTTTCCGCTTATTTTTTTTTCTAACGCCAGTAGAACATCACCAATTTTCCATGGATAATACAATTTCTCACTCATTGATAGATTAGTTATACACAGGTATAAAATCAGTATGTCCGAAGATAACCTCTTACAAACAAACAAAAAGTTAGAAACTTGACCTCTTTATATTAGTATTATAGATTTTTGCACAATATAAAGGAGTAATGAGATGAGTTCTTTCTAATAAATGAATTTCAGTAACCAATATAAGCATAGACGAGCTTTGACTCATTGAATCCTGCCTTTCAAATGTATATGGATGATATACAGATTTCAACACAGAGAATATTTTTCAATGTTTTTTATTGAATATGAATTGAAATTGAATCTAGTGAGCTTTCAACACTGATTTGAGAATGATTCGACACGTGAAAAATGATCAATGATCACGAAAAGAGATCTTTAAAATACTTATCCAGTTTCACCTGAGTTTTATACTAAAATGAGGTTCACAGAAGCGCGACACGTGTTTCTGAACATGTAGCTCAGTTTTGTAAATCTTATTTTAGTGAAACTTTTGCACAACCATTTATTCTCAAATGCATCTCCTCTGGGAATCATATATTGAGTGCACAGATAAATCTTTTGGCCGTATATTTTCCTTGTATGTACACAAAATTCGATAAGTGGCGGTTTTTCAGCGTTATCTTTACTTGGATTCTGCTATAGAAAAAAAACAGCAGCCGAATTGAATAAAAAAATATATCTGAAACCACTCCATATAATACCATTACTGAAAAACCTCTACAGTCCTAGTATCAAGAACTACTATTTCAATTTTATTGAGTAGTTGGAATATGCAAGGTGAAAAAGAAGGCCTCGATAATTTGTCTATTATTTCTCTCAATTCTTCTTCATTAGCAGACAACTCCATAACGAAATGATTTCGTTATTTGGTGGGACAGTACCCCACAAGGATCTATGCTTGGTCCATTTATATTCAAATGTGACTTATTCATTCTATGAGATATCAAAGTTGACTCAGCAATACAGTGCAGTAGAGTCAAATAACCAGATCGAGATTGAAATAGAAAAAATGATGAAATCTTGGATTGAAAGAAAGTTACTTTGACAGTACTCAATGGTGACATGATCAACGAACTGCGGATATTTTTTGGTTCTTTTGTATCAGTAAATTCGTTGAATTTTACTCATCGTCTGATGGAACTCCAACTTGCAATAGGGTTGTCTGGTTGTTATTGGTTGGTGCATTCATTTTTTCGAACTCAAGCAGATAAAAAATACAAGGTTTCTTGATGTTCAGCAGGAACTCTAGAAATACCATTCTTCCTACGGCCATAACACATAACTGATCTTGTCTTGTTTGAATGTCATTATTTTGTAGTGGATAGATACCTTCTTCTCTTTCTTCAAATGTCAAAATTCAAATTTCTGACATTTACAAGAATAACCCAAAAACTAAACTATAAGTCGGGATGTTCAAAAGATAGAATTCAAGGACGCTTGAACAGTGAATGCCTGCATAGCCACGCCTTCTAAACTGAAATAAATGAAGAACTGTTTACACTGTACTGTACTCATTTGTGCTTGGTATTTACGTGTGTTACGTTAATTAAATAATATGGATGGAAACACTCTTTCACCTCCAAGAAAAAATCAAAAAAAAGACATTTGACTATAGAGGAAAAAGTGTAATGATGAACACTTATAAAAAAGCATCCCAAGAGTTGGCGGGAGAACGACGCGGGGACGTTTTTGTTAAAATTTTGAAAACGCAAACAGATTTGGTTTCCGAAACGTCAACGATGAGTATTTTGATAAATATTAGTTCTTGTATTTTTATGATAGACAAACTTGAAATATACGAAAAGTTGTTGACTAATTGAAGGTGTTCCATTAGAAGAAACGGTTTTCGAATTATTGCAGCAACTTATCGGGGTAGATTGAAAATCTGCCTCCTGCCCTTGTATAGATTCCAATATTAATTATTATTTTTTCAGATTGTGGTAGGTCAAGAAGCCAAAAAACTAGAAGAAAAAATGTTCTCCTCTTAATAGAACAATGAGGTACGTTGTATGTCTCAAAAAAACAACAAAAAAAACCCTCACCTGATAACACATGCAATGACTTCATAGTGTTATAGTTGTACTCATTATTACACAAAAGATCAGGTAGTCCATTGGAATGTCTAATTTCGAGCAGTGACAGCTCTAGATACTCATTTAATTGTTCCTGAATGGAAATTTCGGATGACATTAAATGTGAAGTTCATGTTATTTGTTAAATAATGGCTATTATCTGTTATAGCCGTAGAAAAAGTATATTGTATAACAGTGGCGTGTTTAGAATTCTGTTTTGGGGGGGGGGGGCGAAGCATAAATGAAAAATATTGCCAAAAATTGTGTTCGTGGTTCACCTCGCCAAAATAAAAAAAGAACGAAAAATGAAACTAAACAACAGAATGACGAGTCTTTTTGATGTTTTTCATTCAATCATCTGACCCTGACCAGTCTTTGAGGTATATTCGTCTAGGTTTACTTGCAGCAAATCAATTTATTATATTTTCGATATTCATATCAACTTTTTTATGAATGTTGAATAAGGTTAAACCATTCAAACGCTCTTCTGGCATGGTTGATCTCGAATGTGTCTTGGTGATAGTGGAAAAGCTCTGCAATAAAAGCTTTATTGTGGGAAACAAACTCGTCCCAAAACAAAGTGCTTCTATTGCTGTGGAAGGCAAATCTGGTTTATTTTCCCATCTTTTTGCTACATCATTATTTCAGCTCTCAGTTCTTGTTCTGATATATCAATGTCTGCTTCATAAACCAAACAAGCCTTGATAATTGTTTCTGTGATGTGAATTCTTTAATTTTTTGGGATGAGACCTTCGCGATAGGAAATATTTCAGTTAATCTGTTATTGAATCGAGAATCAAGCTGGGCCATCAATAATATACTCTTCCACTGGTCATGTATCCGCCGCAAATATGACTAACGTCCAAACCAACGGGTTTCTCATCAAATTATATATTCATACATACATATACATACGTGTAGGAAGAAAAAATGATCATATATTAATTATCAGTAGATTTCATTAAGCATCAATTCAGAGTGGATGGACGGATATTATCGTTTTTTCTTCGAGCTGCTTTGGGGGGGGGGCTCTGCCCCCCCCCCCTTAGACACGCCACTGGTGTATAACTCGTACGAAATTCTAATTTCCCTCTCGTACGATTTGCTTCATACTCGTGGGAAGAGACCATCATTCCTTGATCGTTATTTCTATTTATCTGCCCGATTGACATGATTTTTTTCTCTCATTCCGGTTATTTTCGTCCGTTCCAGACAATAATTAGAAACAAGTGTTACCATGTCTAACAACCAGAGGCTAAAAGGAACACGAGCAAGGAACGTTTCCTCCTGCAATATATTTAACAGGCTTTTAAATTTAGACGGTTAGCTTTAAATAACCGCCCCGTTCCGTAGATTTGGCAACGTGAAATGCAGAAATATTTCTCTGAGGAACGTGACGAGCAGTGTTGCCACACGCGCGGAAAGCTGTGATATTTTTTCTCTCAAGTTCACCCACAAAGGGTTCTCAAAGTATTTCGCAGAGAGCGAGGGACAGGATGTTGCGGAAGATTTCATGTTCGGCAGGTCTCTAGAATTAACAAAAATATAGGGAGAAAGGAACAGTCGGGTCCATAGCGATAAAATTGCAACGATCAGAAGAGTTGACTTTTTTGTGTCTATGGATGCGTCAAACAAACAAACTTTCTCTACAATGAAAAAAAAAAGTTTTTCCCAATTGAGAACAAATATTAATTTTGCAGGCTAGACAGCAAAAGTAATAATTTCCTGATTGATGTGTCTAGAGGAGTAAGTCGCTATCACTGTCCATAATGTTGAAAAACTATAATAATTACTATGAACATATACATTTACATAGCAACCAACCATTTCAACACTTGCGAATTCTCTCAAATTTTGTTTCAATTTATCACTACAGGAAAAATAAGAAGATTGTGAGATTTGTAATGATTTGCAAATGCAATATCCCATATAGATCATTATAAACAATCGGAGAAAAAATTATATATGTTTTCTGACGCGGCAGGAATGGTTGGTTCATACACCACACTTTTACTTTTACTTCAGAAAGTTGTCACAATGTAAATCAATCGAGGCGTTTATACACGGCACTTTTACTTTTAGTTTAAGGATGAGAACTTTTACTTTAGAATGAGATAATTTTAGGGACTGCGCATGCGTGCATGTGAAGTCATCACAGCAAGCAGTGCCACCAACATTATAAGGAAACGTAGCCCTGTTCTTCTTCTGGATATTTCACAGAAATGATATAAAATGGGTGTTCTGTGAATTCAGATATAAACAAAATAGCAAATTTAAAATCAAAACAATGACGTAACCCACGATTACTTCTTCTTCTTCGTTTGTTTTTGATCACTGCGCATGCGTCCTGTTTACTTCAACACTGGTGTATGAACGGTCCAATTCCATTCTTAAGGTAAAAGTAAAAGATGAAGTAAAAGTAAAAGTGTGGTGTATGAACCGACCATTTTAATCTTCTACTTTGCTGCCTAATAAAACAAACAAAAATTTCCGCAGATGATTTTTTTTCACTGCTAGAAAAATATCGTCGCAAATGAATGTTTTTATATTAAAATTGCTTTCGAGCATAGAATAATGGCTCAAACACCTTGAATTTGTCTTGTAAGAAATATAACATAGTATTTTCTGTTGCGATTTTTACATTCTTTGTACGACACCATTCCCTATACTGAGTGTACACTTTTTTACACAAGCTTCGATTTGCTTAGCAAAACGATTTTGAAGGTGAAGAAAGAGGAATTGTAGTTTTGGCAATCAATAATTATTGAAAATTGCGCGTTTCCATGATAATAAGAGATAAAGTGAAATTGATTGATTATTAGTTATGTATGGGAGAGGTTGAAATATCGTGGTAGAAAAATCGTGTTCAATAGCACATTCCAATTTCGAGTAACAACTAGAAATCAGCAATTATTTCGACTTAGAACACGAAATTGGCTCAAATGTAAATCATTTATTCTACGTAAGGAAAATTCTACTTTTCCACACTAGTGCGGAAAAGTAAATCTGTTGAGTTCTTGGGTAGTACAGTGATATTTGAATACTTGAAATAAATTCGTATGGTTGTTGTTCACAGAATAACTGAAAAATTAAGAAATTCATTACAATTCTGCTATAATTTTCAATATAAAAGAGGATGTTTCAATCATTTTTTAATGGCCCCGGTGTGAGCCTTATCAAATGAAGGTCGAAAAATAATAAACATCTGACATTTTTCATTTGTTACTTTGGATTACAAAGAAAAAAATTAACAACAACAAATCAACAAGGAAAAAAATAAATTTGTCAGTTAAAACCAATTTTATGACTTCGTCCAGCCAAGTTGCTGACAAAGCGGTGGAAAACCGAAATCAAGTTGCAGAATTGCAGAGTGCAAATTGCACGCTCAATATCAATATTAATAATAATTAATTTGTATAATATGGAATATGTATTTAATGTTTTTAATAATAAAGGTTCATTTAGCTTTAGGGTTTTTTCCGCCTTCAAGTAGAAAAAATATTGTACCTAACACGAGCGTAAAGTGACGCCTCTGATGCGTCGTTCGGCCATCTGCTTTCGCGTGCGAAAAAGTATTACTTTCCGCACTCGTTAGGTAATAGTATATTGTGCAACAAATGAAAAAATGTGCTGATTTTCAACAAGTTTGAAGAAGCTGCGGAACGAGCGCAAGCGAATGCTGCAATTCAAACAAGCGAGGATTTGCATTTCTGCTCGTATACACACTATACTTTTTGTACGACACACTTCTTGCTGAAAGTTATTGTATACTTTAGGACGAAATTAATGTCAGTGACTCAGTTTGAGCTGTATGGTGGCTAAGAGAAGCAAAGGGTCAATTTTAGCGATGATTATATTAACCATACAGTAGGGGCTTTCCTTGATTTGGATAGTTATAATAATAATAATATTTATTTCCCATTAGACACAGGTAATAGTTCTTCAAAATATGCTGAAATTATATTTCCAGAAAAAATTTTAGTTTTGTATTTTTTCTTTCAATCTATGAACCGTGTGTATGCAGTATCATAGTTTTCTTTTGAAGTTGAAGGTCGTAAATTCCATGAGAATGACTCAACTTGTTCTCTTAGTTCTGGCGGAGTAATTTCAATTTCTGAACTGTCCCTATCCATTTTAGTTCAATCGCATTTGAGAAATTATGGAACATGAATATTCTACAAATATTTTATGCTTGACGTTTGTTGACATTCAAATGATCCGATCGATGTTGCCCCGTTGCCTAGCAGTGGATAGTGTGTATTAATTTGAGACAGCAGCAGTGATTGAAACATTTTGGCACAGCAATGTCACCTTGTGGCAAAATAATGTCGAATTTCAATCATTGTGAGGTAAAATCATCATTTCGAACGTAAAACTATGCAGAAAAGGGTGTGTTGGACTGTTGTTGTAGAAAAACTATTGTTCAAATTAGAAAAAGAAGAATCGGACAGGTTCTTCTAGTACTCTATTATTCCTCCTTCCCAGAGAAATGACTGAAATTCGCCCTTGATTCTGATTATTGAAACACAGACAATTATTATGAGTGAGGCAAGGCGATATTTATAAATTATTGGAGTGGTGCTGCAAGCTAGAATTATTTTCCGATCGAATGAATGTTTCTAGATAACTCCCGATCAGATGAATCGTTGAAAATTGAAAAACTCGTATCAACCGGCGAACATAAAAATCCCGCTTCTAGATACTTTTCGGAAATGCGGCAACACCGCCGCCGTGTGCATTCGCCAGATAAGATCAGAGAGTTGCGGGTGGAAGACACGCAGCCCGATGATACGTCACTAGTCCTTGAACTCCATTCTCGTTTCACGTGCGGTCATAAAAATGTGACCGGTTCGATGGTGCGGCGTTGCCGCTTTTTCGCGTTCCGAGAATCGGCGTTTCCATGCGAATTCCGTTGTTTGCGGAGCCATATTTGCACGAGGTGCGAATGTGTACGCATTCAATTTGCGATTTTTCACGTTCGAGGTTCGCTGGCGATATGTTGTCGCAAATAATCTGTTTGGTAGGAAAGTTACTCCAAGGTGGTCGCACGATATTTGCAATATAGACCAGGCGAATTAACATGTTTTTAACACAAAAATGAAAATTGTTAGCAGCATTTCGATACTGGGGAATTTCAAAGTGGCCTATATTGAATAAAAAAAAAAGGAAAGAAATGTTGGGTGGAAAAGTCACAAATTTCAACAAGATTCATAACTTTTGTGCGAAATTTTCGGAAATTTGAATGAGTAATCGACATATATTAAGAAACTCACAGTTGCGAAGTCCATTTCCATGTTTTATTTTTCATTTGAGTGTTTTCGATTGGAGACTATCATTTTTCAGTTTCTTTCCAAAAATACACGATAGATCGCTGAAGGAGGAATTAAATTCAAAAATAGTAATTTTCGCGAAAAAATGTATCATCTATGGAGGAATTCGATTTAAAATTCCGAAAAAAAATAATTCAATAAGGACATGCCAAAGTATATTTCTACTGAATTTTGTTGAAACACCCTTAATATTTCCTATACAAAAATAACAATCATCGTGATGGTTTCTCGGTTCCCTCCAAACCATTGGTACTCCAAACATTAGGAACTTCCTCTTTCCAATAATTTACCATTGCCGCAAATGTTCAACGCATATTTTACATACATAATGTGGAGCCCACGATTTATCCTAGTCTTCCAAGTGGACGCCAAAATAGGCCAGATAAGCTCTCTTCATAAAGTCAGAAACAGGTTTTCTACTTTCTTTGAGAGTGTATTCACTACATATATAACAAAACACGTCTGGTTGATTCAAACAACTTCGACTTGTGACATGCCTTCAATATAATATTCAGAAAACGTACACAAAATAATAATAAGCAACTTCACCTACGAAGGCTCAAAAGTAAACTGAAAGTTTCAAGAGTAGAAATATACAGGATGTATAGAGATGTCGGTTTTTACAATCATGGGCAATAACAAGTACCTAAAAGGGGGTAAATACATGTCAATTTGATAGAAGAAATTTTCGTTTTGACATGCAAAGATATCATTATTTCATTATTTCCACCTGTTATTAGAAATAAAATTGATTGGCCTGTATCTGAAAAACTAGAGCTGCTACGAAACTCCACACATTTTTGAAATCAAAAACATTCAGAAGCAGGTTTTCTACCGGCACCAAAAAAATATATTATTTTATTGGGTTGTGATAATAAGTTATTGATAGATCGGTACTGCATACACAAAGTTTCATCTGCGGCTTCAGGCTATCTACCAAGAATAAAAAAGGTGGTATAGTAGTTTTCACAATAAATGGTATTGACTGAAGGATTATAATTAAACCAATTAGACCCTTAAGTTGTAAAATCCGAGATGCACATCATAAATGTAAAAGGACCGAATTCAGGAAATTTTGTTTCTGCAATGGGCTTCAAATATCGCAAAATTGACAAGAGACAAGTAATAATGGAATCCACACGTTTAATAAACTGGCGTTCTGAATATGTAACGTCAATAAGAAAATACCGGTCTGAAAATCGGCCAATACTCTATCTCGACGAGACTTGGTTTGACACGCATGACACCCCTTCCAAAGGATGGTCTGATTCCTCTGATAAGTGTAAAATAAAAGCACCATCAAATAAAGGGAAGAGAATCACAATATTATACGCAGGGTCAGAAAATGGTTGGATTCCAAACGTTATGTGGCTTTCTGCCAAAAATATTAAGGACTCTTGTGTTGATTATCACGAAGATACGACAGCAGAGCTTTTTGAAGATTGGTTTAAAAATTGTCTGTTACCCAACATTCCCCCAAAACAGCGTTATAGTAATGGACAACGCAAGCTATCATAGTCGACAATTGCAAAAAATTCCTGGTTCAAAGAATACGAAATTGGAGATTCAAAACTTCATGGCTGCAAATGACATATATTTTGAGGAAAATTATACATAAAAAGAACTTTTACAAGTGCTGCAGTCATTTTCTTAAAAAAAAAACGTATGTTTGTGATACAATTGCAGAAGAATTGGGACATACATTGTTACGACTACCTCCCTACTACTGCGTGTTCAATCCCATAAAGCTTATGTGGCACCAACTTAAATCGAGCGTGCGCGGAAAAAATACTTCTCCGACTTTAACTAGTAGTGTGGTAGAATTAATTAGGAACTGTATGAATGACATTCCTACAGAGAGTTGGAAAAGTTCTGTTAGTCATGTTATAAATGTTGAAAACTCGTACCTTTCTGTAAAATCAATTGCGCCAATTATTTATTTTAGATGAGGATAGCGATAGCGACACTGAACTAAATATAAAATAGATTTGTAACATTTAAATAAATTACTTGTATATCTCCTACATTATGCAAAATTCAAATTTCTTAAGTTCGACCCTATAGCACATTTGCATCCTTTACCTGATGATTTTCTACACAATGGGATTAAATCGGGTAGTTTATCGCAGTTAATAAGCCAATACCATCTACTGTGAAAAATACTATACGTACTAGCTCAGATTCAAAACATAAAAAATAATAGTACTACTTGAATGAAAAACGGACTAAACTGCAAATAACGAAACTACATTAAATTAAGATGATGTTGGGAAAACTCGAAATCAGCTGTGGAACCCATATCTTCAAGATAAAAATTAAACATCAAATCATATTATATCAATAAGGTCTGACAGGTGGCGTCTCTAGCGACGCAATTGAGAAAACAACATGATACGATAAAAGTGTCACCATAAAATTCTAAACAACGAAATCGCTTCAAACGCAACACCAGGGTTTTTAGACATCATAATTATATGGACAGGTAATAGTTGTTTTTTTAGATAAACTGTTTCCTTGTGAACAAGTCAAACGTCTGAATATTATTCATATAGCAACAGAGAGTGTTTACTTATTTTGTTACTTTCTTTTACAGATGTTAAAAATGAAAATCGGTTCATGCAAAATCAATGCAGTTCGAACGAGGCAAAAGTGGACTAGAATGCAATTAGAAGGGTTATTCACGGCAGACTACCAAATATCAAATTGAACCGTGCCATCTTCACTACTTTTTCTGCGAACAACTGATACGTGGGAATCTGGCAGTCGCCGCCGCTCAAATGACTGAAAATGAAGTAGTTCAATAACGCTAAATGATAGTCCGTCGTGACCAAACGACTCCGAGAGCTGGCAGGCTCAACTTTGCAGTGAAAGTTTTATGAACCGATATTCTGTAGAAGTATTTCATTACCTTTCCTGGAAATGAAAAAGCTTTGAATTCTCATGATATCTGTTTATAAGGCAAATCGATACATTTGTTCTAAAATTGTTCGTTTGTTTTTCGTTAACCAGCTGACGAACGTCAACCCTCAGAAGTCGAAACTTGTGCGAGCAATGGATTAACGATTTCCTCAGATACATAACTGCAATATCAAGTAAGAAAAATCAAAACTGACTGAATATTCTTTTTCGAATTCGAAGATTTAAGAAAAATGTACAAAATATTTCATACTGTCCCTTGGCGACGTTTCGGAAACTACTGTGCTTGAGTCTTCAAGCCCTTTGGAAAAATTCATTTGGCGATTCTAGTTTCAGTGAGTTGTGTCAGAATGTGACACTGGCATGAGTAACTCATCAATAGTTCTACCAAGTGTTGATTTTGACACAACATACTTTGTACTGAATCTTCCCAGTTCACTTCTCTCAAAAAAAGATACTTGAATATCATTAAACGGGAATGAGAAGATTGCTACTTACTCATTGAATATAGATATTGATGTTGGATCAAATCAATGGTTTAATAGTCAGTCAATTCTACTTTTTCGTAATATTGCAGAACGTATCGGGGGAAATATACCATTGCTTTATAAACAAATATCAAAAGAATTCCAAGCTTATTCATTTTTAGGGGAGAGAAATCCCAAAAAAGGATTTCAATTTCTTTTCATTGATTTGGAAATGAATTAAGGTTGAATTTCCAAACTTGACGTTTATAAATTCAATTGTTGGTGTTCTCGAAAGTAAAATGATAACTGATGATGAAATTTTCATTCCTGGGATTCCTTCAGAGCTGTTTGAGGCAGTGAAAACTTCTTCATCAAAAAAATTTTTGCCGAAGAAATCAACAGAGAAGTACGTTTTATGGGCTATCGCAAATAAACAATGTGTTTCCAATCATCCATGTAGAAGACTAACAATTGTGAGGAAATATCATAGCAAATAAACCATTGTTCCATAAACAAATATCAAAAGAATTCAAATCTTCTTCATTTTCAGGGGAGAGAAACCCAAGAAATGGATCTGAATTCCTTTCAGTTGATTTTGAGAGAAAAGAGTCACGTCACAAATCGAATAGTTGCTCTTCAAAAAAACAACCAGGCTCCCACATGAATAAGATGCCAAGGAAACCCTGGTGTATCTACTAACACCTGAATGATTTTGGGATAAACTTGGCGAAAACGATTGCTTGATTTTTGAGATCATAAAAACTTCAGATCGCTATTGTAGATGGCGATCAGTAATATACCATATGAAGCTTAATTTTCACTAGAAAGAAATGTGCAACCGAATATTCTACTACTGTTCATTATTTGCCTACTGAGATTTTGACAGCCCTGATAGACAATCAAATGCGTTTCAGAAAACGTGCATGTAACGTGGAAACCTACCGTTAACAACCTGTCAATCCTGTCACTGTTAATTGCTACCGCTACAAGTTTTTAGAGTGTTCATATATCAGTTTGTAAGACTAGACTTTGATTCCGAGAAAATAAACTTTGCCCATTCACCTGAGAATGTACGACAAAGTTCATGCTAGTGTATTGAAAGTGATAGACTATCTTGGAATTGGGGATACACACATCAGTTACGCTACGGTTCAAAATACTTTGTTTCAATCTCTTATTGATAAAAGCTATAGATGTTTCCTCCTCGATATAAGACTTTCGCTCAAGCTGAAATGAATAAAATCATCTATTACGCTACATTCATGTTATTTTTTTTAGGGCGATTTGTTTTGTACTTTCCTTAGGTACTGAATGAAGACGAATATCTGGATCCCAAGATTTTACTGTCCACACAAAATACAAAATCTTCTACACATCGTGATAAAGTACTTGAATTAACTTCAAAACTTATTCTACTTAAATAAACTTTCAAACACTGTTGAATACGAAGAAATACTTTCAAGAGTTTCCATTGACAACAATAAACCTCCAAGTTACGTCAATCTGACAAAACCGACATTCGACAGATTTTTGAAAATGCTCATATAACGCCTCCTATACAAAAATTAAAAAGCTTTCGTAATCGTCGATTTTCGCCTAGAAATATCGAATCAGTAGATACACCAGGGTTTCCTAGGTATCTTACACATGAAACCTTATTGTCTCTTGCAACATATTCGAAACAAAATCGTCACCCGGCCGTATGAATCGTATCGACTCTTCTCGGAATGTAGTTCACGAACAGACCATCAAACCGGAATTGTGTCCCGCCACCGTCACTGCAGAAACGAATCCCGATCTTTCAGATGCCAACCTGACCGGAATGCGAAACTAGAGAGGAGGAGGACTCCATCCATATTGATCAAGCTGCAGAATATAAATTAGACACGACGAGGTGTTTTTCCAGACAAAATGAAAACCCGGTTCTAATAGTAGGAGAGCCCACGATGCTAAATCGGGATCTACTCGAACGTCATAGAGACCTATTGGGTTGCGAAGCTTAGATGATAAAAAGAAAAAAATGTTATATAATGTATACCTTTTCGTCGGTGGGGGGAGCAGCTATAGACTTTCAAAAATGTAAAAAAAACTGTTGCATGGACATACTCGAGCGAGTCAGATATTGATATCATCTATGTCCTATATATTTTAAAAAATGTGCGCATGTTAATTTGATCGTTTCCGTGATGGGGTTGGTTGTACGTAAGGGTTGAAAATGAAAAAGAAATTTTTTTCTCGAGCGCGTCAGATTTTCTGAGGGGATGTTAAATGAACCTAAAAAAAGGCTCTTATATAATAATCTGACGGTTCGGTTGTGACGCAGTTTCGCGGCCGTTATTAGAATGTGAAAAAAATCGTCATTTTGAAATACACAAGCACGTCGGATTATAGTTATTTATGTAATAAGGATCATAAAGACGATATTATGGTACAAGTCGTGAATGTTATCACGGCGTGTGCCATAATGATTGTTTATGATTCGTATTACATACAAAATTTTATCTGATGGCATTTATATCAATACATTCGAATAAACTTTTTTGATCAAACCATTACATGTTTTGCTTATAGAATTTCATTATGGTACTTAGTACAACAAGAGTGGGGACGAAGTGAGAGAGCAATAGATAAAGAAAAAGTGAGAGAGAAATAGAAACGTGGAGAGGGGAATACAGGCATCACGTATCTGCACTCATTAAAATTTATCGATGAATTTTTATTATTTCGGCTTGTGGAAATCGTCAGATTATATATTTTTTTGCAATTCTTCAATTATTCCCTTAAAAATAAAAGTAGAATTAGCCACGCTCGAGAATGTCGAGAGACGATTTTTTTTCAACTTTGTAGCCCTCCTCCTTCTTTATGTCACTCTCGAATTGTCAGATTAGTGGAATATACACGTTTCAGGATGTAACTAACTCACCCTACCTTAATCTGACGCGCTCGAGAATTTCAGATGATCATTTTTTTTACTAATCTGATCCTTTATACTTGAAGGGCGGCCATATATAAAGGGCTCGTATATGGTGGAAGTACTTAAACGGGTACAAGGTATCCCCCTGTATATTAATCTGCCGCGCTTGAGTAAATCCCGAAATCCCCGCTTAGGCTCCCCTATTATAACGAAATATACCCGTCAAACTTGGAGGTCGCCCAGGATATTCGGGGCGTGCTGAAAAATTGGAAAACTTCATGAAAAACGAGGGACATTTAGCGATCAGGTAATCTCTCCACAAAAAAAATCAGGCACATGATGCTGAAACTTCGTCGAATTCTTTTTATTTATTAATGTTCAGTTCCATAAAAAATGCGTGGTACATTTGAAACAGGAATCTCCGACAAAGGACTCTAGACAGGGGTGATACTGAAGATTTTTCTAAAATGAGTTCATTCGCAATAATACCAAAATGTGCACATTTCTAAGCTTTCATGGGGTTTGAAAGTGGCCAATTAATTATCAGAAGTTGCCAGAAAAGAACTTTTCGCACAACCGGACGCAAAACAAGCATTTTGTGGCCTTAGTATACGAATAGTATAGTGTTTACCAGGTAGGAAAAACCCAGCATTCCCAGCGCAAGCCGAGAGTCCAAAAATGTGGCCTTTCCTACGAGGTAAACAAACTTCTTTCGCCAATCGTCTAAAATTCGACAGTTATTAATTTATTCGCGAATAATTTTATTCACAAATGAATGGTGCTTTGGAATTCGCAATGAAATTACTTTGGTTACTGTGGAAAAAAATGTATTCACGGTCAAGGATTTTCAGCGAAACGGTAAGTTTTATCATAAAAATATCTCAGACAAGATCATAAAATGATCTACAAAAAATGTATCAAGACTTTTTTCCTACGAGCCACCGTATTTGAGATATAACGATTCAAAAAGTTGTACAAGTTGCAATCGTCATAATATGCACAAGTTTCCACGCCACCTATGAGGAAGTGTACTTCAGCTTTTTTTGACGTGGTTTCCCCCGTAGGCCTACTCCACCGGTCAGTTGTGATCCTTTTTAATTTGAAACTATTGCAAAATTACGGAAATTTGTAAATATTGGAAAAGATAAAATGCGATGTAAATTAAAAAAGTGGTGAATTTTATTCGTCTGAATTGTAACCGTCAAACTCTTCTCGTTCTTCTTCTTCTTCTTCTTGTTCTTCTTCATTCGGTATTTCATTTATTATAGCATGTATGAGACCCTAGCCACGCACACAATAGAACAAGAGACAGATGTTGTCTCAAAGTTACACTGGCGTATGAAGTGAGGGACTGGGACTCAAAAACGGTGGCTCGTAGAAAAAAAAGTATTGATACATTTTTTATAGATTATTTTGTGATCTACAATATTCGTCTGAGATATTTTTATGATAAAACTAATCATTTTCGAAAAACTCATTTTTTTAACCTTAGACCTTGAATAAAATTTTTCCATGCGGGGGAAAGATGGGGAACTTTCAAATTCCATGTTTAATCATATTTTTAACAATCTTACTGATTTTCAGCTTGATGGGAGTTTATGTACCTTCGCTCATTTTTAGGTCTTGATTGACCGGATTACAGAACATTTTTATTATTTGAAATTCCGCTTATATTATAAAAGCTGAAAGTTTCTCTGCGCATCTCCCCAACACACTAGCACAGGTGAGAACGAACAGCGACTATGAGGTTTGGATGATGGTTACTTGGTCAGATACCAAAAGTTGTTATTTCTATTTTTTGCTTCGGAGAAGAAAGTCAAAAAATGGTACATTAATGTTTACATTCACCTAAAAAAATATGCCAAATGATAGTGTTCAATAATACTGACAAAAATGATTATTATGTATCAGATGGTACGTCCCCAAGAAGTTCGTTTTTAGTAGTGCATGAGTAACCAGTGTTTGGAATTTTTTTTTTCATTTCCATGTATGTTTGAAGAAAATAACGATTCAATTGTAACCGTTACAACTCCTTCTGTCTGAGCAGAGTGAAATCAAAATGGTAATATTAGTCAGGAACTTCTCGTATAACTGAATTTTGACCATTGCAAAATTATATATATGAATATATATATATATATATATATATATATATATATATATATATATATATGTATATATATGTATATATATATATATATATATATATATATATATATATATATATATATATATATATATATATATATATATATATATATATATATATATATATAAAGAATTCCGTCCAACCTGAGCCAACAATAGCAAACCGTACATGCAATCTTGAGCCAGTTCAACAAAGCTGAGCCGTATATGTGGCTCAGGTTTGTTTTCATGTGTTTAAGGGTTTATGTGATCTGAAAATACCATATATTCTTGTTCCAAACGAGGCCCATTTTATACCAATCCTCATCCACAACTCGTTTCACGTGATTAGTTTTTATGATACCCTCTACCCGCCACTTTTTCCCTCCATAAATTGGCTCAGCTTGATACGAAAAATATGAATTTTAGTTCAGCATAAAGTCTACTGTGGCGCTGCAGATCTAGCCACATATACAAAATGTCTATATGTGAAACTAACTTCGTACATTAAAACCTGAGCCATATAAATGCGGCAACATTGGAATTCTATGAATAGATATCGTTTTAGAGTTTTGGTTGGTTCAGAAGTTGTACTGAGAAAGCTTGTCTTACGATTAAACAGTTCTCTAGATTGCTGCATGATTGGTATATATTTTGTTACGAATTAGACTTACGATTACCGACTTCAGAGGTACGATTGCTGCATGAATTCACCATTAGTTGTTTCGAATGTTTGGAATTCGATACTCTCAGATAGATGATAGATTTCATTGAGGATTATATTTCTGCTGACAGAATTGTATATTACCTCCGGTCTGACCGGGAAATTTGGATATTTTATAAAGAAAGAGTTACTTCCTGTATTTTTTATTGAATTGTTAGTTGGCAGTGAGAACTTTGAGATAAGTAGAATCAAGCTGAAAAAGTCACACTTGCCCTGTATTAGAGTTGCAGAATAATTCTCGTCGCAGGTTTTGCCAACAAGTTGACACCACCAGGAGATGAGTAAAATTGTTTCATGTCTTGATGATGCCAATTCAGTTTTCGGAACGGGTCAAGAATTGGCTTTTCATATAATTCATTGGCCTCAATGAATTATATTTTCGATCAAAATTATTAATTTCAAATATTCGAAGCAACTGAATAACGGAATGTACAATAATTTAATTAGCACCATGAAGTACTTGATTCAAATATTTTTAATGAATTCTTCCATGACAAAAAATCCTCTTGAATATCAATTTTACGTTATGATATTTTTTGATGCTGTTGTATCGAAGAGCAGCAGAAATAATTATTCAGATTCAGGCCAAAATATTTCGATTCATTTATTATTGAAAATTCTATGCCAGTTACAATCCCTAATAATTATGAAATGAAATTCACTTCTTCATTCTTCACTCCAATTATCGAAAAAACAAATATAAGAGCATACATTTTGAGATTTCAATTACTTCCTTTTAAATAAGTCTTCATCAGAGAATCTGATTATATAATGATAATAATAATAAAATCAGTCTCGACGTTAATTGACTACAACTACACTATAAATACCAAATGTCGGAAAAATATTCATAAGTTTCATTTTCGTATTGATAATACTTCACCTGAAAAAAGCTATACTGAACTGAAAACCTCGAACAAACTTTTTCAAAATTTGAAAGATTCTGATTCAGTATCGAATTGGGTAATAGAGGTGGAATCAGAAATGTTAAAACAACAATTTAACAACTTCTAGGAAGAGTGATAATTCCAAATATGAAAAGCCTTCTTCTGAAAGAGAAAATCAATTCCATGAGGAGAATATCGAAATAGCTTCAATTAATAGGACTGAAAAAATACCATACAAGGAATGTCATGGTCAAATTTTATTTTCAGAGAGTACTAACAAAAATCATCTGCTTCTCAGCTGTGATAAAAACTAACTAAAATATCATGACAATATCAAGAATATATCCACAACAGAAAGTTACTTCAAGTTACCATTAATTAAAGTTCGTCAAAAAGAAAACGTTGCACATATTGATCTTGAATCAGAACCATTCGATCTCCCTATTATCATTGAATCAGGAAATGACAATTATCATCGTGCAATAGTGAATCATCATGAAAGTGATAGTTTTCATCCTTATTTCATTTCGAGTGAAAAAAATGTCGATTCATTGGTGAGTAAACTCATCTACAATTTTGTTATACTTACACTATACTTTTTCTATGGTTATAAGAGGTAATAGCAAAATAATTTAAAATTTCCATTTAGGTACAATTGAATAAGTAAATAGAGCTGTCATTACTTGAAATTTGATATTCCATGGGAGACTTGATTTGTTATGTAATAATAACTACAACTGTAACAGAATGAAGTAATTGTTTTATCAGGTAAGGAAATTGAAGATATACTGATACTGTAAAACAAGGAGGTCATTGTATCATCATTATCTAGAACAGTAAGAAAGAGCAGTTTTTTGTGTTATAGCTTTAGAAAAAATATATTCACAGTCATAAAGTGACACAGGACAAAGAAAGAATAATGATATATGCACTTCAATAATGGTTTCCGGACTACTTCATCAGATAACAATAGTAAATACTATGAGATCATGGAAAAGGAAAATACAGAAACCTCACCCAAATCACACCGAAGTATTATTCCCATGAAGAAAAAAATTAATGTGTTATCTCAGTATGTTTTTCAACTCAGAAAGCAGAAATGTGTTCGAGGCAAACAGCAATAATAATATAATAGATCGTGATGAAGCCTGCGAGTTGCCTTCGCCTGTCTATCCTAGCAAAGAATTCAATACACATTTACCCATTAAATCTGATTGTGTGGTCACCCAGGTTTCGAAGATCCTTATGAATTCCAGAATGAAGATACTGAAGACATCGAAAATGATGGGAGGAATGCGTTTTTCAATGACCCTAGTGACGAGAGTGTGGATGCTGAGGTTAATATGAATAGGAAATATGCATAAAATTTGAATGTCTCAATAATTTTTTTCTCGAATCTTTATTATCGTAATATTATAATCAAATGCTAGTTTTTTAATTCAATTATTATTTCAACACATAAAATAACATATCAGAATCAATGAATTAGGGAGGGTTATTCAAACTTCCAAACCGGTCAGCATTGGTCGAAAAGAAATTTGGCCTCAGACGTTACAACAGTGGATTCAAATCTCGATTTCACTTACGAAGAGATCAACATTATGTTAAATGATGTATTTGAGTCTATAACATAGATTGGTGTTCATGATAAATGCCCACAGCAGATATGTACATTATAAATCTATATTCCGAACTTTGTTAACTAGGTTAGGGTAGGTAATAGTGTGTACAACCGAATTTTCCATTGCCAAATAGCTAATATACTTACTTCTGACAATTCACACTGAGCTGTATATAAAAATAGCACAGTTACGAAAATCATCTCTACAACAATAAAATACAACAGAAACATTCTGAGCAGTATTTTTCTCAAACATTGATAGTGAAAAATATCAGAATAATTATTTGATTTGTCCATTTGTGATATGAAATGTGTTTAAGATATGCACCTGTGTTCATATGCATCAATACATCATTTGTTTAATTAGCACAGTATATTGGCAAGTTCCAAATGAGTGCTTGTAGGTATCTTTCTTGTACACGTTCATTTAAAAAAACTCAACCCGCCTTTTCTCTAACAACAACTTTGGCAACAATGTAGGGCTCAGGATTGTTAACTCAAATAAAGAAAGTTGTATATTTGGTTCAGTTTTGATAGGTATTTCTTAATGGATCAGGATTGTACGGATCAAATCTTTGTATATAAAAAAGTTAGTTTTTTCTTAAAAAAGCTGTCTTCCAGATGTATATCCCTATTAGAAATTACCTTTTAGCTTGTAAATGAAACAAATATCAAAAACCTTAATTTCCAATAATTATTTATGGATGGCTCAGTATATGTTGGTTAAAGTAGTGGCTCGGATTTGATAGAAAGATCTATATATATATATATATATATATATATATATATATATATATATATATATATATATATATACAGTGTGTAACAACGAAGAAAACTTAACAGAGCCGTTCTTTAATAATAAATGAAGTAAGAGTTTTAAAAAATCTCGGACACGTCGATTTCTAATTGAAGGGGGACTACTTAGATTTTTTGTAGTACGCACCCGCTAGGAGGGTTGCTTCCGACGACCCTTATTTAAATAGGGAAAGTAGGTCGAGTGGCACCTTCTTTCAAAGGTCTTTCGAGTACCTTCACAACTCTGTTGAAAGGTGCAAGAGTAAGAATGGTCCAAACCAATCTTGTAAACCATTGATACATTATCACTTTTTTCTCTTCAAATGTATCTAGGTACTATATTCTGTCAATAAATGCATATTATTATTATAAAAGAAAATTTTTGTAACGATTGGTAACCAACCCCATCCCCCGAAAAAATCTCCTCGTAATACAAAAAATCTGAGTAGTCTGAAAGGTGTCCCCCTCTGATTAGAAATCGACGTGTCCGAGCTTTTTTAAATAATCTTACTTTTTATATTCAACAACGGCTCTGTTAAGTTTTCGTTGTTACACACTGTATATATATATATATATATATATATATATATATATATATATATATATATATAAATATATATATATATATATATATATATAGTTTCGGAAACTAAATTGCTTTCAAACAATTATTATTATCTTCATTATCTTCCACGCGCAAAACACCAGCCTCCATTTCGCAGAGGCTCTCAACCTACGCATCTCTGCATCGAAGTGGGCACAGAGCGCTCCGCATTAAGCGACGTTTCGACCCTCGTCACGTCCCGATATATCGGAGCGGTCGCTGTATCGCGAGATTCGACAGTTTTTGCCCTCGAAAAAAGAACGCACCGTTCGGGATTCCCATACGCCGTTAGCTACGATTCGCTTCTTATAGACGCAATAAACATTTATACGGAATTGGAAGTCTGATAATGTTCGCAGGATGTATGTGAGTGGAATAGTTCGCACACGAACAGGGCCGGCGTTGAAAGTCCCTGTGGTTCGAGTGTCGAAAGGGGCAGAGAAAACATATTTATCCAACACATTACAGTCATAACTGCCAATATTGATGTCATTTTAGTAAACTATCAAATAACACACTAGTGTGTTATAATCCATATCTCACTAGTGAGTTATAGACTCACGTTCATATTTAAAGTAGTGTTCTATTCATTTATTACTATTACAAACAGAATTCACATTGATATTGGAATTGAAGGAAAATGCAAACGACTCAGTCGAATTTGAAGTTAGTGTAAAATTCGGTGGCTCATTGGAACCAGACGCTTCCATTTCTGTACAGCTGCTGATAGTGCTGGAAGACGCCGACACATCAGAACCTTGTATTTTTCCTGAAATTTGTATTTTGTTATGCACCGATTCTTTTTGGTATCCTTCTGCTACCATCGAGGACTTCCATCCCCCGTGACTGCCGTGACGCTTCAAAGTAGTCATGTTAGCCCCTGCATTGGCAAAAACGTCGCTGAAAACCTTCTCAGGGAGTGACCTGTATCGAGCGCTGGTTTCTCCAATTTCAAAAACATTGCAATTCTTGAAGGTAACTTCGACAACGTGTTCATTCCTACACATTGGCTGGTACACCTCCCATTTTTGTAAGAAACAAAAAAGCGGCTAGAGCTTGTATTCTTTGGTCTCAAAGACATTTATTTTTCACATAAAGTGATCGGGTTGACTGAAAATCCTTCTTCAAGTATAGTGAAACTTCTGGATTTCTTGGTTTTAGTGTCTGGTAAAAATATGTGAAAATATTTTCCTTTGTCTTGAATATTTTCTATTTTCAAATTGACCAATTCATCGCATCTACACCGTTAATCCCCATTATCAAAGCCACTTTCATTAACAAGTACTCGTCGTCGGGAGCTTCGTTCGAAAACTTATCTATCGCAGGTCGTTCTAATGTCTTGTACTTCTTTGGTTTGTACCCCTCTGATTTGCTTTTCAAAAAGCTCGTTATTTTGCCATATTTTGAAATGTCGATTTCTCTATAAAGCTGAATAGGCGAGAGAAGCATCGAATAATTTCATCATTACCTTTTATCTTCCGTGAATTCATCCAAAACTCAAACATTTTGAACTCCCAGTCGTAGGCATCTCGGGACTTTTCTGACAAAATATGCATCTCTGCTTCTTCTGCTTCCGCAAGGATATCCTCAGGAACGTAATTTTCATCAGTTTCCTCCTTTTTATTTGAGTTTTTACTCTTCAAGAAAGTTTTCCTCTTCTTCAGCCAAACAAACAACCTACTTTGACCAAAATGTAAAGACATTCATAGGTTACTGAGACGCAAGTAGCCTTGATTTGATTACAAAACTTATTATTGTCCCACAATAAAAAAGATTTCTTCCACTTGTTGGTTGAAAAATTGTATGCCACTCGTGTGTTATGTGTCCTAAGTCACTTGAGTATTTATACCACTCGGCCTGATGGTGTCTTGTGACTTATTTTCAACATAACACACTAGTACCATAAATAACTATTATTGTTCTACTATAAAAAATGTATATTTCGATAATTTGATTATGAACAGGTTATATAAAACTTTTTCTACTCGTTCATTATGTATTTGACAGCTGTTAGGTAATGGCTTATTCAAAACAAACGAGTTAATGGCGGCCGTTTCCGAAGGATTTTTTATAAAGTCATAAGATATGAAGCATTCGACCTGATGAATCAAAACATCTCATAAAAACATTCAATTATCCAAAAGCGGAATTCAGCGAATTTTTCTTCCGAATTCTCTGTGATATTGAATTAAAAATAATATCTTTAAGAAATTTTTTGGTCAACAGTTTCAACAATCGACAAGCAATTGTTTCACACTATTGCTGTCATGACTTGCTGTCTCGTCGATCATTAAAAATGGGTGATAACGAGGAAATTTGTGCTAAACCACCAGATATTACCGCACAAGCATGGTGGGAATAGAAAAAGTACAGTACGAAACTCGAGAGTAAGGCCACTTACATGCACTCGCGCTATCGCCTCATGCTCACAAATTGTCGCTCGTGAGTAATAGGCTACTCATCCTCCTTGTTACGAATTTACTATTACCCACAGCCATTACCCACAACAGACATAAGGTGCTTCATAGGTGAATGAATACGATAATTTGTTAATTTTTTCGACATCTTCATAGAAATGAGACTATTCAGCCAAAGTCACTATTTTTTTAGTCACACATGAGTATGAAAATATCAAACCACATCCTGTATTTGAAAAGATTGCATTCGTCAACCTGGTATATCAATAGTCGTAAAAAGAGTATAGTATGCAACCCGCATATGATGTACTATTATCAGGTACCTATCTATTCAACTATGTGAATAGAAAATCTACGGTTTCAGAAAGCAGAGTTAGGAATGAATAGAGTCTCAACTGAAAGGGACTACCCGTTTCGTAAAAATTCACGAACTCTCAGAAAGTG
Organism: Zygogramma bicolorata; assembly: GCA_032362365.1. Classification (NCBI taxonomy): domain Eukaryota; kingdom Metazoa; phylum Arthropoda; class Insecta; order Coleoptera; family Chrysomelidae; genus Zygogramma; species Zygogramma bicolorata. Next base: position 1,496,495 of record JAVJAQ010002299.1, read on the forward strand.
GATTAGCAGAATGTAGGGTTCTTCAGGGCTCGGTGCTCGAACCAATTTTGTTCTTTTTGTATAACAATGAATTGACCAATGTTGCAACTGAGGGATCCTTCAGATTGAGAACATGCGCAGATGACAAACGAAGTTACTTTTGAATTCGATGTAGAATATGAATATGCAATAGAATACAGGGTGTTCTATTAAAAAAAAAACAAAGTTCGAATCCACTTTGTATAAAATCGTGTCCTGAACTTGAAACTATTTTGACCTCATACTGCCAGGTTTTCACAAATTCCTCATTCATACTCCCAGTAATATCTATCCATGAAGTTCCTGGAAAGACACCCTGCATGAAAATTTGATGCGTTAATTTCCTGTACAAACATTTATGTTTCTTGGGATTAACGAACTCATTAAAAATCAAAACTCACAGCCTCCTCGAACTGGACCATCACTCCTCCCTTCCGCCCATACACAGCCAAGCTATCGAACGAAAGTTTGTCAACTCTCGGGAAAAACTTGGGAAAGAGAGCCGAGCGCCGAAATCAATAAAAGACCGCGTTGCAAGCGTATTGATTTTTGGTGGCGTGTATGTATGTAACAGAGACAAGATATATGGACCTACCCCTAGCTTTCTACGCTCGAGATCGATGCCGGGAATTCCTTTTCACGTTTCGCTCTTTCAATGGAAGTGAAATCGGACGAATTTGGCGAGAACGGCTGCACAATGGGCGATTATCGTTCGATACTGAGTGGCGTACAGTCGCTGGACCACGCAAGGCAATAATTGGCAATTCAAGATTAGATGCCAGCGCCAAAGTGGCAAAAATTCGAACCACTCTCGAGTATATTGTTATCATTGTTGTCTTTGGGTTTTTACGGTTTATATTTGAATATTTTCATTTTGTTTTAATTTTCAGTTTTTTCATGCACTATTTTTCATTTCAAGAGTGAAGTGATTTCTCCAGGTCGTACAACAGCATCATTTGTTAATACTCATTTTGAAGGAATCTTGTATGTATTAATCACCTTGCAAAAAACATTTATTTTGTGGGCTGGAATGATTCACAATAATCACAATTCTTTTCTTTCGTTTCCAGGAACACTAAATTTGTCATTCTCTTGGATCACTAGCTAATAACCTACTACTTTTTCATATTGGATTTAATGTGAGTCAAAAGTGATGAAAAATGCCTTAATTAATAATATATGTTTCAGATTATTTCTTTGTAAGAAATAATGCCTGGAATATGGTTGACATTGGTAAAATGACGAGAACAAACTTTCATGAAGTTAGACACCGGTTTTCCTATTTTCAGGAGATATATCCAGGCTCGCCGTCTGTCTAGAGACTCTCTTAATCCTAGACTAGTCTGCACTATAACGTTTCTTTCATTTTCCCGCGGAAAAAGATGAAAACTTATTCCAGTACTTCTTTGCCGTTTTGCCCAAGAGTCACATTGAGGTACACAACAATAATGGTTTGAACTTGAAGCACTCATTTCACATCTGGAAACTAGTAACAGTCAACAGCAACAGAATATCCTGAATATCCACCATATACATGTACAAGATTTTTATTACGTATCATATAATAATAATCACAAAAATATACAAAAACAACGACCAGAATGCACAGAGTCAAAGGAATTTAAACGTAAACGACGATTTCAATGTACTTATAAATAGTTTCAAAATTTGACACCAGAGGGAGTACTCCTTATGTTGAATTCCCAATTGCCTTACGGTAATTATTACTACGACACATTTCAATAAACACTCAAATTTCACACACGTAGATAGCTCATGAACATAACCAAGTTCACGACAGATATTGCAAACATAATGTTCATGAAAAATGTTGGTCTCTATTACTTCTCCGAAAAAGTCCATGGTACTATATAGCTAGCTTTTATATTCGGATCACTACAAAGGTTTTTTTTTCATTTATTTTAATTAAATGCTTTATACTGAATAACTGACTGACGGACCAATGCACAGCCTAAACATCTCATCGTAGGGACCTGAAACTTGAAGGGTGTGTTATTTGTGCGACGTAGGGATCCGATAGGAGAGGGTTTTCAGAAATTCCACCCCAAAGGGGCGATGAGGGGAGCAAAGTTTGTATGATGCCTTGGTCCAATCTACCTCAAATTCCGCAAAAACATTCTTAAACAAAATTGATGGAAGAAGTGTTTCATATATTATTGAAAGTCATCGCCTTACGGGGTGAAAAGGGGTAGAAAGTTATTTTGGGGGTTGAACAACCCACAACCGATGAATAAACGATGAAATTGGAACCTTGGTGTAAAAGTTGAAACTTTTTGTAGAGATCAATTACCCTAACACCAAAGTGATATTTTTGCACTCGATGTGCGTTTCGCTAACAAGGTTAGCATCTTCAGGAGGAGGAAATTGATACCGCTGATCGTAGGGACCTGAAACTTGAAGGGTGTGTTCTTTGTATGACGGAGGCATCCGATAAGAGAGAGGTTTTCCGAAATTCCATCCCTAAGGGGATGGAAAACGGGGTCAAAATCTGTATAGAGCAACGTGATTCATATATCCAATCTACTTCAAATTTTGCATGAACATTCTTCGACAGAATGATGAAAGATGTTTCGTTTTTTATTGAAATTCATCGCCTAACCCGGTGAAAAATTGGTTTCATAACATTTTCCACTCCTAGAACTCCATTTTAACATTATGTTCTTGTTTTCATACTTCAGAATCCTGAAGATGAAACAATAACGTTTCGAAACGTCGACAGTTTAACAACAGGTTCGCTTTGACATTTCGACCGAATTCCCGCCAACTTAACAATCATATTCAACGGTCGCCATCCTCTTCAACTATTCATTACGTTCCATGAAGAAGCGTCCGACTCAATATCGAGCTCATTTCCGCTTCGACGGCCGCCGCACGCTCATTTCCCGGAAAATTAAAGCCCTCGACAAACTCGAGAGAGATTAGCGTTCTCGGAAAACGGAAGAAACCCCCAACAACGCCAGCGGGGATTGATCCGTTTCCCGCGAAGCGAATCGCTGCATTATCGACTGGACGCGGCTCGTCTGGGAATCGCGCGACGCGCACGCGCGTTCAGTACGCGCGGGCGCAATCGTCGAAGGTCGAAAAGAGGTCGTTCGCTCGGAAAGCGTCCCGTCACGGCCTTCCATATTTCCAAGCCGCGTCCGAGAAATTTGGCAAACGCGCTAGAGTGATCAAAAGTTGCTTAGAATTAGTCAATTTATCGACTTCCGCACTCATTTTCAATGAGAAATTTTTTGCCCCCAAGAAGGGGTGGCATCCACCCCCAGGGAAAAAGCAACCCTCGGCACGAGAAAGACTTGCTGCTGTATGGGATAAATACAGGATAATGGTCTTCGACTGAATTAAATCTTATGAGGAACAGCTTGAAACATCTAGATGAAGCCTTGAATGCGGCGGATCCAGGATCAGGTCAAGGGGGGGGTCTATAACTCAAAATTTATATATATATTTATATTTATATATATATATATATATATATATATATATATATATATATATATTATGAGCTACCGTATAGCAAAAACTAGTCAAGATAAAAAAAAAGGTTGAAGAGATTGACATGAGCAAAATTTCAAGGTGTAGCCAGGAGGTAAAGTAGGTTCGAAATTTAAATTTTTTTAAATCAAATCGAGTTGATTCAACCCAACCAACAGCATATTCTACTCATCATACATAGTATATTCAAATTGTTACCGGCATACACACTACTCATCACAAATGTAACAAGTCTAATTTTTCAAATACTGCGCCAAAAAGGATCCAATGGCAGCACTGTCAGAAATTTCTCGAACTTTTCCTCGATATGCCTGACAAGTGTCAATTTTCTTTGAAGTGTCATCGAGAAAAATTGCAATTTGATAATTAAAAAAAAAAACATTTTATTTTGAACCTACAACATGAAGAGGACTCCATTTTCATATTTCATTCGGCTTGATCTAGCGTCTGAACCGACTGAACCAGAAAAAAAAGGAAAGAACAATCGGTGAGTCCAAAAATTTCAAGCGAAATTTGTTTGTTAGTTTGGGTAACATTCAATTCAGATATTGTTTGTACTATTTTTAATTCTTGAGAATGATTTTTTTTAGGAATTGGAGGATTATTGAATTGAAAAAATTGATGAAATTGGTTTTGAAAAATGAAAATTTTATGTTTTTTAATTCTTAATTTTAAAGCTAAAAAAATTTATGCTATTTTATTTTTTTGTCTTGCACATGTGATATTTTTTTGTTCCCTAACAAAATTTGGAATTTAGGAGCCGATAAAAATTGAAAAAAAAATCTCTCATTTTCTCAATTGGGGGGGGGGGGTCCGGACCCGAAAACTCCGCCGTGGATCCGCCACTGCTTGAATATATCATGCGAGGAAAATTCTCCGTATTCCTGAAATCTTGACATTTGAAGAGATCACTTGAGCCATATGCTCAAAGAAAATAGATATCAGATGGATATTCTTTAACAACGATTATTATGTCTTTCATGAAATTGTCTATCCTTAACTACTTTTATAACAACTCTTTATCACAATACAATACAACATAATCACTTGAATCATTCCGCTAACTATCCAACGCTCTGTACTAAACCTTCTGATAAACTCTCTTTCATAGAAATTCTCTACTTCGACTATCGCACTTAGCAATACCAAAGCTCTCTCCGAATAACTATCTGAACAACTCTGCTAAACTCCCTCTCTGATTAGCTGTCTCACTGAATAACTGTGTCTCTAAAACTCAACTGTCCCGCGGTGAAGTGTCTCCTTTTATACCTGCGTACGCCTACGGAGAATCTTCGAGTCAAATCTCGTTAATCGAATATTCCAGGCGTGACGAGAGTTCCTGGGAAAGTGACGTTCGCTCTTCGATCCCTCATCTGCGTTTACGATCGTCAGGGCCGGCGCTAACAATATATACAATTCCTCAGTCCACTTATGGAATTTCGAGAATTTTTTCGTTTGATCCGATGAAGTATTTACAGCGACTTTCTGTTGATCTGTATTCATCTCCAAATAATGATTTTGATAATAATAATTATATATATGTAATTGATCAAAACAGAACATGAATTCGGTATCAAGGCAAACTTTTTTTCAGTTCCTATGTTTTTTTTAATAAAAGAATATTCAAGAAATTCTTGGCCAATCCAATGATTTTCTAACCAGTTATATCGGGGTAAAAATCTTCGAAATAGATAAATTTCATGTTTCTTCTGGGATTTCTTTTCATGAAATTAATTCTTACAAGCATTCCACATGACACTTCCCACATCGTACTCCCTGTTGCATGGAATGCGGCATTGCCAATTCTCCGTGCATGGCTGGGAACATCATAAAAAAAGGCTGTGGTCCCGTGGAAATTCATTGAAACTTCGGCGATTGGTTTGCCGATGAGGGCCTGACGCTTTCCAAAGATAAGTTGAATACAGGATTTTGAAATGGAAGCCGGCTAAGAATCCGATAATCCATATAAGGCGTTGACGTTATAGCAGACGAACAAAACACACATGAAAGAAGAAACTTGAATTGGTTGACAATGTTTTTTGCTGAATGGTATTGGTTCAGATTTCCATTGTCTTTATTATCACCTCTATTGAAACCTGTTACCGAGCAAAAAAATAAAAATCGAATAAAGCAATCAGATCCAAACGAAAAAAGGTTGCAATGGATGTTTGCCCAAAAAAAGTAAATTAACGGTTTGATTGATCAAAGAAAATAATATTGTTACAAAAAATTGAGATATCGAATATGAAAAAGCAGTCAATTTAAATGAAAAATATATTAAGTAATGAACGAAATGTTAAAACCAAGTTTCAAGTTTAGTGTACTCAAACGTCTTCACCCGAAGATTTGATTGCCTAATTCGATTTGTATTTTTTTTGTTTTCTGTCTTTTTTGCTCTTATGGAAACGTCTATCATCAAGACCTTTCGGAGTATTTGCCAGGGAATAAGTTGTTTCTTGGCCAATATCTTTACTCCAGTATATCGTACAAGAGGCTACAAAAAGACACATGGAAAAGCCTTACAGAATGTAGAGCTTTTTCAGGAAAGAAAATAATCACTAGGTCCATGTTCTTTTCAATCAAGCCACGATACTGGTCTGTTGGGTATTTTCTTTTCAGAAAATAATAGGTTGTAGCTACTTCTACTAGTATTTTTCAGTGAAGCTGCATGAAATGAGAGATTTTTCAGTGTATGTGTTTCCATAAGTAACCATACAATAACCTAAGGTCGTTTTTCATTATTTTGTGGTGGATCAAATGGTATTTATATTTCAGAGCATATAAAACTACTTGTTCCGAAAGGTAGAGCATTGCGCATTAGTTCTTAGTGAAGGTTAGAACATTTAGTACCAAGTAAAATGTTGGCAGAAGAGCCAGAAGGCCACATGGTTTTCCCATGAGAGAATATCACTGATCGTGATTCCTAGCATCGAGATACTTGACTTTGTAGGAATAGTTACTACTGACATCTGAATACTAGATGCTGATAGATCGGCTTTCCTTGAGGAAGGACATGCCTGGGTTTTCCTAGCATTAAATTCCACTAAGTTCATGTTACCCCATTCTATTATTTTTAATTTCACTGACGTAAATGTGTCTTCGGATTTTTGTTTCTAGAGTTGGTATGGGGACTCTGGAAGAGAAACTAGTATGAAGAGTACTGTCGTCCCCAAAACTATGTACTGAACAAGATGTTTTTTCGAGCGTATCATTGATATGAAGCAGTAACAAAGTGGGCGCCAGATCTGAACCCTGCATTCATTGGGAGGGTATCAGATGATACTCCATCAACAACCACATACAGAGACCTATCAGACAAAAAACTCTTCAACAAAGTACACAACTGAGGAGGCAAACCATATGACGGCAGCTTAGAAAGAAGACCTCGATGCCAAACTCGATCAAACGCTTTTGAAATATCAAGTACTTTGTAGGAACAGTTACTTCTGAATAATGAAATGTTTCTGAATGTTGATTCCGCTTGCAAATTCAAATCGACTACGGTCAAATTGAAGTTCCTATACACCGCGGGCATATCTGACAGACGACAGTAAATGACGGTGTCAATCCAGCCTGCTGGACATACAAACCTGATTTATCTATGCTGAGTGTGTATTTATGTCATATTTTAAAATATTTTTTCTCAATAATGGCTCAATTTTGTGCGATTGTGAAATATGGAAGTAATAGCGGCAGACATAATGTTTCATTCCATCGATTCCCTTCTATTTTCGACAATAGAAACAAGATCAATCCTCTTGCTGAAAAGAGATGTGAATTGTGGATTCAGGCAACTAGAAGAGCAGATTTAACTTCTTATAAGTTGAAATGGGCAACGGTGTGTTCAAAACATTTTGTAGGAGATATTTTCAAAGAATCTAGGAAACATAGGCAACATAATTTTATTTATTTTTTTTTTCATTTCAGACAAGCCAAGTGCACTCAAAGATGTTGACAATATAGACTGGGTACCGAATCAATTACTTGGCTACAAAACAAATACCAATGCAGTTCAAAGCATTCAGAGATTGTATCGTAGGGAACAGCGTGATAAAAATGACATCGCAAATATTCCAGTTGATATGGATAAATTTGATGATGATTCTTTGTGTGAATGACCCAGCTGTTCAAAACTTGAATATTATTGATGAGCAAAATCAAACTCTGAATCATATAAATTAACCAGTTGAAGGAGTGGAACATCCACAAAACTCTGGTGAACACCTATGTCCCGATTTTGATTTCGAGTTGCAGAATTGTTATCGTGAAATCCATCATCTCCGGGAAACTTTGCAGAATTAATCATTCCCATTGGGAAGTTTAAAGCATAACTCATCTAAATGCCTTTTTTTATACAGGAATACCATATGAAAAGATGGTTGTGGTTTATAATTTTGTAGAGCCTTATACAACATATCCTAAATCTGTTCTTTCAAAATTATTATTTATTAAAGTACATTTTCAGTATTGTTTCCACAAGCTTCACTCCAATCCCTCTAATCCATTTAGATATGAACATATTGCATGAATCCAAACTTTTATAGCCTTCGAAGTCTTCTCCTGTGCATACACTTTTATATACAAAATAGTTTATAATGTCATACAACATGTCATGAAACTTTAGGAAAGTATTCCACAGCATTACTACAATCCCCAAATTTTAATAAATAAGGATCACATCCCTTATTCTCCTTTAGTTTCTCTAAATATCTCTTCTGGCTATCCATAGACAAGGTGTTGAAATAATCACTTTTATCAGCCATTTCACATACAATTTCCTTGCAAGCAGGAAGAATAATGAATATATAGATTGCAAAATTTAGACATTTATATATGTCAGGTACGCTAAGGGTATACCCAAAATTAGGGTAAACCCGTAATTTCTTCATAATTACGATAATAATCTCATTAAATTACCATTGATGCTTATGGAAGTAGGGTTTGTTTGTCCAGCAGGCTGATTGAGAGTTGTCTTGTGACGTCACATGCCCGCGGTGTATTGAAGACATTCGCACCGAAAGCGATGATGCAGCTAGAGCGTGGGTGCATACATAAATCTCGTGGACCGAAGACGGTCATGCGAGGGAGAACAAGAATAATGGGCCTTATTCGTCGTCTGCTCGAACCCGTATATTGCAATAAGGTCTAGACCGATCGTTTTCGCACGAAGCGATCGCGTATTGAGGAATTCCACCTCGAATCTCGCAAATGACGACGATTCATTCACGATCGTGATGTTCGCATCGCGTGCAGGGGTCGACCGTCTCAGGGAGCTTTTCCATTTCGTGGATTCCGTGACCGCCGAAAGCGATTATCGACTGGCCTGCAGTGGCAGCCCGGGAAGGTTTTAGACGTCACCGAGTACAAGAGACTTTTTTCCACTACCACTCGAAAATATGCCCATTTCTTTGTAGTTTACCAAACGGATAAGTAGGCGATTTCAGTCTACAGTACTCTTCATACTAGTTTCTCTTCCAGAGTCCCCATACCAGCACGAGAAACGAAAATTCGAAGAAATATTCGGGGGTTATATCCCGAGTGCACCAAGTTTAATCGGTTGAAATGTGTGCTGCAATTCCATGATTCTCGAAATTTTGCTTAGCAAATGACTTGAATATATGATAATTTGATAAAATCACGAGACCGCAGGTCGAGGGATTTTATTTTAAATTATTATACATGAAAGCATTTGCTTGAAAGCAAAATTTTGAAAATCATGGAAATGCAAGCATTTTGGTCGATTGAACTTGGTGAAGGAGGGATATATGTTTAGATTATTTCCAGAAAACATGTAAACTCAGGAAACATCAAAATCGAACACAGGAACAATATAGTACCAGAGATAGTACCTGAAAAGCGATCCAAACGATGACTTGTTAAAAATGATAGAATTGGGTGACATGAACTCAGTGGAATTTAATGCTAGGAAAACCCAGGCATGTCTTTCCTCAAGGAAAGCCGATCTATCATCATCTAGTATTCAGATGTCAGGAGTAACTATTTCTACAAAGCTAAGTATCTCGATGATAGGAATTAGGATCAGTGAAAATCTTTCATGGGAAAACCACGTGAGATCGATCGCTAAAGGTGCTTCCCAGAAACTCGGATTTCTATTTCGTGCGAAGAAATACTTCAGTTCTCGTCAACTTCTAATGATCTACAAGGCTCAGAAACGATTTCCAAACTTTCTAGGTTGAGTTTCCAACCTTTCTGCTCAAAATGCCGTATTTTGAACTCGTGGTTGAACTCATGACCTTCTATAATGAGGAGAGATGCATAATTAGAATTTGTTATTCCATTCAAAAAACTAGTTCTGTGTTCTCTTAGGCGTGTGTTAAACGATCTTTCCGTTTGGCCCACGTAGTACATCGGACATGACCCACATGTTAATTCATAAACTCCTGATCTTTGTGACGATTCATTTTTGTCTTCATTATTTTTGATATATATCCCCAATTTATTATGCATCTCACCTCATTAGAGAAGGTCAAGAGTTCAACCACGAGTTCAAAATACGGCATTTTGAGCAGAAAGGTTGGAAACTCTACCTTCTAGAAAGTTTGGAAATCAATAGAGGGAAAAATTTAGAATATCCATTGAATGATCAGGTTGAATTAAATAACTCATATCACCATTGTTGAATATGTTCCCGGTCAATAATTAACATATAGCCTATTTCTAGAAATAATCACCCAATGCAATTAATTAAGTAATATTTGGACATATTGATTACGGGTTGAACATCGGACCTAAGTCGGACCTTTATTGTTCGACCTACATGTATATATGTAAATGTGAGATCGATCGGTAAAGGTGCTTCCCAGAAACTTAGATTTCTATTTTGTGCGAAGAAATACTTCACTTCTCGTCAGCTTCTGATGATCTACAAGGCTCAGATACGACCTGTCTTGAAATATAGTTCTTATATATATATAGAGCTCGGCACCAAAACATTCATTGAAGCTTCTTCATTCTATTCAGAGAAAGACAATCCATCTTGTTGGTGGCTCTTCGCTCACAGACTCGCTCACTTCATTGGATCATCGTTGAAGGGTCTTGGAATATAGTTCTCATGTATGGAGTTCGGCACCAAAACATTCATTGAGGCTTCTGATTCTATTCAGAAAAAAGCAATCGTCTTGTTGATGATTCTTCGCTCACTTCATTGGAACATCGTAGAAGGGTCGGAGACATGTCTCTCTTCTATAGATATTTTCACGGTCTGTGCTCTTCTGAATTGTTAACAATCGTTCCACCCTTAGCTATATCTACAAGGATGACTCGACGAGTACGGAATTCCCACTCCTTTGTTCTGAATTCGGAGACCTGTCGAACCTCTCTTACTCAGAGATCTTTTTTCAATAGAACAACTGAGCTTTGGAACTCCTTGCCGAAAGAGGTTTTCCTGAGGCTTACAAACTTTAAACATTCAAAGTGAATGTTAATTCATATCTCCTGTCCCATGATTCACGCGGTGTTCTTGAACATTACAGGGCTTCCTTTTCATGTGAATTTCCATATTGAAAAACTGAATCGTTATGATTTCATATCCACACAAGGCAGGATATGAATTGCACCAATCACAGAAAAAAAAATTCGTTACCAGGGACAACCTTGTAGAAAATTCTGATCTGTCTACCAAGAAACACGAAATCCAAATTGTTTCATTTGAGCATAAATAAATGTATTTATATCTGAAATATTCTCTAGTTTATTGAATCTAGTTTGAATTACCACTATCGATGTTTTTTTTCGTTGAATTGAAGGACATCTACTCTTTATACCAATAATTAACTAAAATTGTTTAGCCCAATTGGCCTAGTTGGTTGAGGCGTATGTCCACTTCACAGTCGTTGGTTCAAGTTTCACCAAAGCCGATTTTTTTCACTATTTTAACCAACTTAATTTGTATCGTTTGATATCGAATTTAATACAGTTTCTTCTCTTTGAGTTTTTATGAATTATAAATATTGAAAAATACACTTTATCTGAAATTGACTATCAATATGACAGTTAAAAGAGAGTTCTGAAGTATTCACCTGGTCGAAGAACCTACGTACTAAAAATTGCAATTTCATTGAAAAAATTTTTCTCAAGTGGAAATCCAATGAAATTTGTTGATTTGAAGTCATCTGATCGAACACAATCAATCAGAATAAAATTATACTGAATATTTCCCTCATATATAAAATGTCCCATGAGAGCAATGCAATTATCGAAAACTTACAGCGGTAATTGCATTGTATCAAGTCACCATAACAACACATTTGAAACCGTATCGCTAGACGTCAGTAAACAAACAAATAAATGTCAGATAGACTTCAAAAATAGAAAAACATTTCGCGTTTAGGTGAGTGCTCCATATAATCTATAAAGGAAAGTATAAATGAACAAAAAATAACATTTCCTTGAGAATTTCTTTATTCGTGAAATATTCCAATGAATCACATTCGTGCATAAAAATGACCAGATAATTTTGCATTCAAGCGTGATATCTTATACAAATTGCATTCGGTTATTTTCATATTTTGTATAAGAGCCCTCGTCCTTCGGACTCGGGCACTTTCGCCAAAATATGAAAATAAACTTGCAATTTTTACATATCACGCTTTCTTGCAAAATTATCGGTAATTTCTTTGCACTCGTGCAATTATAACCGAAAAGATCCCATGGGCTCTTTTCACTTTATTATATTATTGCCATGGAAACACAAATTGATTTATTTCGATTTTGACGTTTCAAATATTTCATATTGCAAAATGTCACCAACCATGTATTACAACCAAATGTTGTATTACAACAATTTGGTTGTAATACTATCTGGAATATCAATGAAATTATAGAATCAAATAAAAACAAAAATTACAGTTTACAGTCAAGAATTTGTATGCAAAGAGCATTTATGAACTTTGGAAATGATGGAAAGTATCATTTAGATGGAAATCGGGAGGCGGAAGAATTGGCGTCAATTTCAAAGGATTGGGCTGTGAACATGGAAACAAAAGATGGAACAGAGTTCAAATCAGCTACGGTCAAAACCGTAACAGAATGAATTGCTTTTGCTCTGTATATTTTTTCAATAATTAGCGATTTCTATCCGAATAACCTTCGAACATTGATAAATGCTCAAAAATTTTATAACAACTTTCTCAAGCTTGTTGTTCATAGGTAGCTTTCGAAATTTGTTATAAAATTTTCGAACAATTATAAATGTCCTTGGGTTATTACTACTGAATATTTTCATTACAGACTTGAAAAAGAAGGCTGACTAGCTACCGATAGTCGCCAAGGAGAAGTATAAGCATTATTTGACGAATTCATCAAATTAAATCTCCAAATTCATAAAGTTACAATACTTAATTCACAATCTAGTCACACAATTTTGCATTTTTTTAATATTGCGTACCTACGTATCGGGGTTAATATACCAATTCGCCCAAAAAACAGTTAGCTGTTGCTTTTTTTTTTCATTTCCAAGGAAGAGAAAACTAGAAAATGGATTCCAGAACATTTTCACCTTGAAAATCATTCAAACAATAAAGCCACTAGCAATATACGACGAAACAATGTCAATGAAACATGTTATACCTACTGAAAAAGAAATGAGCACAGAGGACATAAACGTAGACTCAATACAAAAAAAGTTATAAAGAAAATTGTGGCGCGCCTTGTATATCAAGAAAAGGAATAATTTTCTTTTACATGAAATTGTATTTATATATTTATGATTTTTAAAATTTTGAAAAATGAAATTCTGATGATATGTTGAGACCAAATATGAAAAAATGAATCTACCTGACAAAAATTTGCTTTTTATTATTTGAGTACAATTATTCGAAATGATAAAAAAATTATGAAAAGTCCAAATCTAATGCCCTAAAATAAGAAGAATTTTTTTCCGGTTTTTTAATTTTTGAATAAACTGCGATCCATGTTCAAAAAGTTATAATTCCGAATGAGGGATTTCTTGAATTGAAAACAAAAATCAGTCTTCATACGAGTTCAAGAAAAAAATACTTAGTTAATATTGGGCTATAAATAGGTACGCATAAAACCGAATGTGAGAATCCTACCCGAAGATAATTTCACCAGTCTAAGACATAGTATGTTACTTTTATTTGCGACACCTCGTAGTTGTCAAATACTTATGAAAAATCAACGGATTATCCTCACCAGTTGCAAATGCTATTTTTTGTGTAATGGTCACTGTATTGTTGCCAAGACTTGCTAGAAAAAAGTACATTTTTACGTTGAAAGAAACACAATTTTTTAATATTTCATCGACATTATCAAAATAACTACAAACAATGACAGTTACAAAATTTTTATGGGCCAATAAAATTGAAAAAGAAAACAAAAAAGTAGCTGCCTCCTGTGAGGTTTGAACTCACGACCCCTGGTTTACGAGACCAGTGCTCTACCACTGAGCTAAAGAGGCTTATATTAAAATATAAAGACCATACTTCACTGATGTGGTCGATTTAAAATTAACCATTTCTCTGTAATTTGATACAAATATCCATTATGAATATTTCATTATTTTGATTGTTTCATAGTATGAGCACGCTAAAAATAATTTGGTTCACTTTGAATTGTGAGTGAAGAATATTTTATCAATAGTATTTTTGAACTCTACAGTAGGTAGGTACCTATTTATGAATGGATTTTTTCGAAGATTGAAATATTTTCTAGTGGTCGAAGTGACACCTGACTCAATGCAGTGTAACATATATTTTCACTAGGGTATTATCATCTTATCATTTGGTCTTGAGGTTTTTCAGTATGGTGTTTTACTTATTGATGTACTTAATGAGTCATTTAACAATAAAAATGTAATAGACACCAAAAATAGTGTAATCATGTTTTCGTTCTCAATTTCAATTGTACAAGTAGGTATTTGAAATTCGCCTTTAAAGAAGGAAAAAAAACAGACAAATGAAAACGATCATTCAGAAGCTAAAATCGTATAGGCAAGTATGCTGCGTGATCACATCATAAGTAGGAACTTAAAAAAATTGACAAGCATAGTCAATCATGATCAATATTTTAAAAAAGTGTCGATGTCAAACAGCAGATGGAAGTGCAAGTGAAATTAGAATATGACAAATGATATAATAATTGTATTGTACTGAATCAAAGATACTTAACATGATGAAAATTTGTTATAAAAGTGAAATTGTTTCCACTGATGGCACTGATTCCAAAAGTTACTGAACACCAAAATAAATAACACTGCGACAGAATCTAAGTTGGCAATTCAGTATAGAAGAATTAATTATTATTGGACTGAGTGAAAAAATGTCAGACATATGACACCTGTCTCTTAGGAGACTTACTTTACCGATATTTTCAAAGTTTTCTGATATCGTGTCATAATCACAACTAATAAACCTGAAAGTTGCAAATCTGAAGGCCACATTTCTATTATTAGGAATAACACTCATGTCAGAATTATTCGCCAGTGATAAACAATAAACAAAGAATAATTTTGAATTAACAATTTACGTTCGTACATAAACAAAACACCTACATCATTTTATTCACTGTTGATTACAGTTTGTATATACTTAATATGGAAGAGATAAGAGGCATTTCTGCTTTTGAATTCACGTGATGAGCTTATTTAGTTCATTAAAATAATACAAAGAACAGTTTTGTGCAATCGAATTTATTTTCCAAATATAGATAAGAAATGAGACAGTCATTTAACTGATGAACTGGGTAAGTATAATACACACAAATAAAATAGAGATATACGTAGGGTAGGTGCCTATCTGATATGATTTTGAACAACTTCAAAAAAAAACTGAAAATCATGTTGATTTTTCATCCCCAGTAAGCCTCCTTTCTCACTACAAATTCCTATTCATTTCTATATTCACTTCACGTCTTGAATCACAATACCCACGTGATACAAGAAAGAAAGGGTATGAGGCCAAGGTCTCATAATAATTATGCACCCTTTTCTTTCGTCACCGTCCCCTAAGCTGTTTCGAAAATTTGCATAACAACACATCTTTTATTCAAATCAAATCGATCACGGAAGAATACAAAGGAGAATGAGAAATTCGGGGCCTATCCAAACTTTTCCATCAGCAGATGGGTTCGTTGAATTTCCGATTTGTTTCAGTCGGAACTGAAAATATAAATTCAGTCAACTAAGTTTTTATAAATATTAGCTCGATGGATTTAAAAACTATAGCTGAACGAATTGATAAAAAGAGAAAAGCTCGAAAGTGTTTTCATATATATACATGGTAACAAGAGAAAACCAAAGCTTCATCTTTGTTCATCATCATTTCTTCTGAAAATATTGCACTCGAGACAATCTTTGAGCGATTTGGATAAAACGGACTACCGAGGCGGTAAGTGAAAAATTTCTCTCAATTTTTTTTTTGCCCAGGTTTGTATACCATTTTATCCACGACAATTGTATAATGTACGTTTCATACGACCTCAAGAATAATCATTAATCATGGCAGTGATTAATGAGTCAGGTTCTTCCTTGATTCAGCTATATAATTGTGTTTTTGATGTTAATTGAGATCAACTTGACAAATTGTTCAGATATCACAACTGTCAATAACTATAAATGAATATATTGTAGTATAATTTTCATCTTTTAAGATTAGATACGTGATATTTGATAAGCTGAAGTCATAGATTTTTGTGTTGATTAGTATGAGATACAATACAATTATTATAACTTTCGGTAACTATGTACTGTGTATAGATGAACAATAATATATTTTATTTACAACCATATGTGTAATGCTGTCATTACTAATGTCATTAAAGGTTGGGAAGTGTCACATTACACACCTCTTCTTCCTGCCCTCACTTTCCGCCCTCATTTCATCTATTGTAGACTTTATCTGTCATTTATTGACTTCATCTGACATTTATTTATATTGGTGACAATTGTATACCCCGTAGTGACGGTAACAATATATCTAATTGATTATTCTTTGAAAACCGCGTTCTTGGTTATTTGTCGTTAAATGTAATATTTTAGATATGTTCAGAACGAATCAGAGATTTATTAATTTTAATCGAAATATGATGGTTGTATAGTAGTTTTCACAATAAATGGTATTGACTGAGGGATTATAATAAAACCAATTAGACCCTTAAGTTGTAAAATCCGAGATGCACATCATAAATGTAAAAGGACCGGATTCAGGTAATTTTGTTTCTCAGAGAGGGATTGTAGAGGATTACAGCTTACACTTCTTGTCCATTTTAGTCTTTGTATTTCATTGGAAGTGTTCACTTGTGTAACGGCGTGCAATAATTTTATAACATTTATTTGTTATTACAGACATTAATAGCAAAGATTTTATACCCCAACGTACAGAATAGGCAGTATGTGGCGTCCGTGGATAAAAAGTGATAGTGCTTCTTCCAGTGGTTCGTTAAAGAAGAATCACTTATCTTGTGACGCGAAAATCATTATAAAAAATGTGTATAGTTCCTTACTTCAGTAGGGATATAACGCGGGTGCTGCAGCAAAAGTAACCAGTAATTTGACGAAGGTGCCTCTTACTTCAGTTAGACGAATTTTTGAAAATTCCATGGAATCAAGAAAAAAGCGTAAATGCGTCTCGGTTAACTAACTGATCTCACGACAGGGATGGTTCACTTCCCACATCGGTGTGTAATATACTATTATGAAATATTTGTTGTAATGAAATGATAGTGTTTCTGAAAATATGTATGCAATGTAACGAAATTCTCCAACAAAAATATTTATTAGTCGTGGATAGAGTATTCTACTCGCGTATAATGACTATTATTCTCTCGTTACTAATAGCCATCATCTCGGCCATCATGGAATGCTCCTTTCGAAATGATTTCATGAAACTTACAAGGAATTTTAATACATTTTGTGTTTCGAGTAGGCATTGCAAATAGAGGAACTACTATTCATTTGTTTTGTTCCCAAATAATGATCCTGTGAAGTGTAGTAATTTCGAAAAAATATTAAAAACTTTTCAAATAATACATGCCACCAAAACTGCTGAGGAATATTTGTTAGGAGGTAATAATGGGGTGAAACGATGCGAAATTTCGGCTCTGTCAACCTTTTTTACACGATGAGTGGGGTTGTTATATTTTCGTTTCGTTCATCGTGAAACATGAATGCAAATTTTGAAGTCAAAAGACCCTTTTACAGACCGAAAAAACTTTTAAATTCACTCCGTGGTACTTTCAACCCACCGTATAGGCAACCAACAATACGAGACGGTGACGTGTAGCCAGTGTTGCCGATTGGTGTAAAATTTACGTCTGCCCTGGTATTTTATGAAATCGCTCAAACAGTCAATGTTGAGTAAGAAGCAGTTGCAAAAATAGCTATATATGTAACCAGTTAAGATAAAGTTTGATTTTGTGTAAGAAGCACAATTTCGACAAAACGAATGAACATGTATTTCTGAAATATGTAAAAATATGTATTGAATGATGTAGTGCCGATTCAAAAGATTTTTCCAAAAAAAAGTCATCTTTGTCAATTTGACATTTGCTGAAGAATTTTTATTTGCGTTGAGTGATTTTCTAGTTGAGAATTTAAATAAAAAAATCTTAACTGGTTATAAAAAGTGAAAAAATAAGATATCGTGTGTAAGCCAATTCAGGTTCACCCCAATAGCTTTTTGTCTCTCCCGGTATCAGTGTGAAATTTTGGTCATTCATATGGCGTCATGATCTGGATTCATCGCCTCAAAATTAATTTCTGCAACATTTCTAGTTTTACAGAAAATCGCTCTAACATTGAATTTCCAAACGGACTACCTACTAAAAATATTAAAACGGTGTTAAACGTCATCTTGTGAACCACTTCATTTGTACGATTTCGCACGAGTCAATTTGGGTAACCAAGTTCTGAGTTAAGGCAACTCACTCGTTTCGATAACCAGTAACCGCGATTGTCTTCAGGTGATAACTGTATTTCGCTGAAGCCAATGCAAGGCCTCCTTATTGAATCTCTCAATGTTCATTACCATCGTATCGAAAATGGTGAATCTTTTAATATCCTTGATGTATTCATTATTCTGCGGAAAATCGATGGTCCACCTTTAGAAGTGGAAGTAAAAGTGAAGATCAAAGTTTATGTTGCCTAAATCCACCTTAAAAGATGGATTTATGCAACATTAACTTATATTTTCACATCACTTTGAAATGGGAATTTTTCAGATATTTATTAATAGTTATTAATAATTGAATAATTGACATTAGAATTAATATCAATTAGAATATCAAGCATCTGACAGCAGTGATTGAAGACTAATTGATTACTGTCGTGATTAATGGGTTGTATTAGGTTCGAGCAAATAAACGTACAGCTTATCCAAACCATCTTGGCACAGAACTCATGACATATATGCCCAGCAATCTCTGTGAAATATAGTGAGATAAAAAAACACCCATTTTATGTGTTCACTGAGTTGAAATTCAATCCTAGAAGGTAATTCTTCTGTCGTCATGGTCTACGCTACCATAGTCTATATACAAAGCTACCAGTGTGTAACTGGAAAAGTAGAAGATGGATTGGATGAGCTGTACAATCAGTATTTAACTGAGAAGACTAAGAGAGAGACTTGGATAAGCTGTATACTGGGTACATTATACAACAGTTGTGGATAAAATAGTATACAAACCTCGGCAGAAGATACAATGTTTCTATTGGGAGAAATTATTCAATTTAATAAAGCTTTGACTTTGACTAGGCACGTATACAAGAACACTATTGAGCATTTCTCTTTCTACCAATTCATTTAGAAGATCAGCTATAATCTATAATAGCTACAGTTTTCGGTTCATAAAACCAAAATCCAAATCGTTCAGTCCCCCGTCCGGTACATTTCGACAAGTGGCAACACCGCCTCAACCTGTTTGCGTCGAGAAAATGACAGTTCCGCTCGCCTGGCCGCCACGTAAAGTGTTGCGACATACGTGCGTGTTTCCAGCGTTTCCCATCGACCGATCCTCCGTTCTTATTGCGAGCCCTTAAGCCCGCTCGCGCGATACAAGATGGCAGAAAGATTCACCCGAGACGAGTACATGGTGCTGATCAACACGATGAAGGAGTACAGATCGCTCTACGACCCGCAACACAAAGACTACAAATGCAAAATGGTCAGAGAGAAATCGTGGGAGGCTATCGCGAACGTGCTCGGAAAGACAGGTTAGTTTTGCCGGGTGGAAGTTATAAGAATGTGACGATCGTAGTAGCGGGAAACCTGAAAGTTTAGCTAATGACGACGACTAGTTTGACGGCCTATCAGGTGTCGTTCCATGATAAGCTAATGCAGACGCTGTAATCGTCGAGCCTAGCTCAATTGTTTTGTTAGCGTGACCTTGCTCGTTACACTCTGTGGAACAGGCCATTTCACTTTCCATATTTAATTGGACATTTCGACCTGAGAATCGTACTGTAATTCGACGGAAATATAACAGACAAGATAGATTGACTTCAACGAAGTTTTCATCACATAAGATTCGAGTTTGTTTTTGGAATGCATCAATCAGCTGATGTCAATACGATCACGAACAGTAGCGGATCAAGAATTATTTCATGGGGCGTTTAAAAATCGTATAATATTATTTCTGTTGGCATTTCAAATTGGCGGATTCGGTAAACGATAAGCACAATTTAGTGGATAACACGTAATCAATAATTTAGTGGATATCTCTGAAGACAGACTCATTGCAAGGACATTGAACACCTTCAGAAAGTATAGCTGATTAGCAAATTTCATCATTCTGTCAGTGACGTCAGCGCGATGCCTTAAACAACCAAAAACATATATTCTCCCAGTTCACAAATGTTGATATTCATTTTTGTTGTTGTGAATTCATGTCATTATTCAGTATAAAAACTCTCATTATGAAGTGGATTACACTGAGTTTCAAGTAGAAAGCACAGGTACAACACACACATTTAAATCGTTAGATTAGTTCGAACTTCATCATATTAGTTGAACTTCATCACGAAAAAGAAATATGAACTACGGACGGTATCGCGATGACGTCAGTTGACATGATTACATTGCAGTACAAGGAACTGGCCGTCTCCGTAATGATGTTTAATGTTCCAAGGACATTAAACCATTCAATGGACGTATAAGCGATATTTAGAGGATAATTGATAATTTAGTGGTCATCTCTAATGTACAATCGAGTGTACAATGTATGAAGGTGGATTCATGCAACAATAACTGAATTATAATGAATTCAACATTTAGATAAATTTTGAATTCAGAATATGTCGGCGTCCATGTAGCATCAGTTAATGAACGAACGTTTTTCCACTAGTTC
The DNA here is from genome assembly GCA_032362365.1 of Zygogramma bicolorata. Taxonomy (NCBI): domain Eukaryota; kingdom Metazoa; phylum Arthropoda; class Insecta; order Coleoptera; family Chrysomelidae; genus Zygogramma; species Zygogramma bicolorata. Next base: position 1,517,348 of record JAVJAQ010002299.1, read on the forward strand.
AATCCATTCTGATCTGATTCAATGCCAGTATCGAACTGAAATAAGAAAGCTCCGAATGAAAAAAAAAACACCTATGATCGAAAGTATTGAAGTAAGCAAATATAGAAAAATAACCTCAATATAACGTTCAGTTATAATTGAAGGTGGATTCATGCGAGCAAAACCCAGCTTGTACTTGATTCAACTTATCCTAAAGTTAAATAAAAAAAAGGATATTTCATTCATGCAGCAACTCCTGAATTTGAATAGCGAGAATATGCGCGACTGATTTTGACAGGTGACAAATTTTAGAAGCGTTATCGGAAAAAGAGTTGATAACTTACTGAATATAATGCATAAATGCTTCCATTTGATTTCGAACATCGAACTTCTCGAGTTACTTGCTTGTATCCACCTTGAGACTTCAATTTTTATTTCCTTGCATTTCTTGTTTTCATATATTTATATAGTAGTTTCACTTGGAAATCTGGTTTACTCTTGTATTCACTAAACGTTTCATATAAACCTAATTCATATTATTGAATTGTGTGTTATCATTGGTCATTGACTGTTAACTGTCTTTACATGTGACAAAGGCATCCCAGGAACAGTTTCGGATTTCCGAAACTGCGCATTTCATAAGAAAATTTGAGAATTCATGGTTATCAGTTATGAAATATCCAATATGAGTTATTCACTTCAAAATTAGTAAAATCTGCACATTGAATACCTAATATATTCAACTTTGATAAATTGTGCCTTAAAATTATGATTTATGCACTGAATTGTGCTCATTCGCGGGTCACATAATACTACTGTATCTTTTCCGAAATATTTTCAAACCAGTGATCGTCTTTTGTTTCTCACATCAACAATCTGTTGAACAATGGTATCATAGATAACGTCATGGTAGCATCATATCAATTTGGGAACAATGGTTCCTACGCCGCCATTTGTGGTAAATCGTTGGGACGAGAATTTCATGTTAAGGAAAAAATACAGTTTGTCATTATCATTCAATATCGAAGAATCGGTCATATTTATTCGTTTGACGCGTGGTTCTTTTTCAATCACCGACCAGGAGATTAACAGCCGATCCCACCGACTTTTTATTATGGGAGTATCAAGCTAATGAACCATTAAAGGTCATTCGCACTGCAGCGTTTTCACCATAATTGAAGAGATTATTAAAAACCCTTTAATGAACCCCCATCCATCTTAAGGAGTCCCTTTGGTAATGGTCTCACAAGAAAAATTCGGTGCAATCGGCTATGAGAAATTCGAGGGTAAATTATTAATGACAGATTGATAGGTTATGTTGTTAGGAATATCTGCAATCATTCCGGTATGCTTGCTGCATATGCTTTGTTCCTTGCCATCAAATCTATTGTAATGAAATCACGCGAGAAAATTGCATAATTTGAAGAAACGAGAATTCTAGAAAATTGTTTAAAATCCGTATGTAGAATTTTGAATTGTTCAACATTCTGCACAAGGATTAATACCCGAAAGGACTATATTCTATATTACAGCGTCCGTGAAAAACATTCAATTCTTAAGCGATAATGATATGATTTGAAATGACTCATATGAAAGTAGTTTCCAGTCCAAAATACACTACTTTTTCTATTTTCAGTGGAGTTACCAACACTTATTTAGATTCTACTCGTATTGATGATAAAAAAAAATAACACGAACTTCTTCAATAGTCCGATCAAGAGTTAATTTTTTTTCAGTGAAGGAATGTCGAATGAAATGGAGGAATTTGAGGGACCACTACATGAGAGGGCATCTGAAAAACGGAAGCCGACACACGCAATGGACTTTTTATGAGCCCCTATCATTTCTAGAAAAGATTAGAAACCAAACGCATTTCAACGGAAGGTGAGTGATACCTTATCAGCAGCGGAAAATTAAAATCAAGGGCGAGCTTTTTCTGAGTAATTCAAAATCAGCCGCATTGTTATCGGTGGTATATTGTTTACAAAGTTTGTCCGGTTTCAAGTGATTAAACAATCTCTGTTGCTTGAGATGCTTTCAAAGAAGCATTTCTGTGAAAAAGTGAACCAGAAATATTCGAGAGTATTAATTTTTGCCTGTGATAGTTTGATTTTTCTGTTGGAAAACACACAACTTTTCGGCATTTCAACCTTTTTTCCAACTGTAACTGTATCGTCTACTTCTCAATCATCTTGTCTTGGTTCTAGTTTAAGCTCGAAACAATCCCCGGAAAGAATATTTCATAAAAAACAGTTCTACAGAAATGTCTTACTATAAGCGCTATTCTGTAATCCGACTTTTGTAATTGAAGAAACTCTTTAGAAATCAATATTTCAGCTGTTTGTCCTTCCTTGAAGAAAGAAGTGAGGAGCTGTTTTACTATTTGAGCCATGTAATACCAAATTGAACCTTATAATTTTCATTGGAAGGGGGATAAATTTTGCCAATACTGACAAAAAAAAAGCAGTCGTTGATATTACGAATGGAAACATAAGCTTCTAAACTGGTTGTAGTAAATTGTTATATTTCATTTTTATTCCTTAGGATTTATAAACATTTGGCCAATTATTTCTCCAAAGGTAACAAAGAATAAACCCAATGGGAGAAAGTAAGGATGGTTGGTTCGATAATATACCGCAGGTAGAAAAATAATTTCAATTGTTAAGTAAGGGACCATAAACAGATGAAAACCGTTTTAGTATCGTCTTGGATTATATGCGCTATTAGTGTTGACGGTACAATGTCTGTTCGTTAATGTTTTGCTGAAAATTGAAAACACAAGATTTTCCAGATTACAACTTATATGTCATGCAATCTTCACCTTTGAAGAACATTTCTATTCTAAGCCCATAATCTATTTTTACGGAAATCTAAGCGAAATCAGTTGTTTAAACGCTGGCCCTCCACAATTTGAGTTGAGGGACCCTATAGAGATGAAAACAGTTTCAGTATCGTCTTGGATTATATTTGCTATCAGTATTAACGGTACAATGTCTGTTCATTTCAGGGTTGGGCTGATTAAAATCAAGTGATTAAAATCATGATTTAAATCGCTTGATTTTTTAAATTAAAATCATGATTTAAATCAATTATTGTTTTTTTATTCAGAACCAGATAACAACATAATGTTAAAAGTTTCCTCGAAGATCAAAAGCAGTATCTGCTTTTAGCAAAAACAACAAAAAAGAAGTAAATAATTTCAAATTCTTAAACTAAACGTAACACCTAAATTTTATCGCTGTATATTTTCAGTCTATTCATTTTCGTTATACAATTTAAACAAAAACACGAGTTTTCCTCCTTTTTCTATGCCTAATTTGTTTGTAATATCCGAGTGTACAACTAGCGAAATGCGTGAAATTGTTGGGCAACGTCAATTAATAGGTTGACAAGGAAAACAAGCCTTGACAGGGATATTCTTGCAAAAAGCACAACAAACGCGTTCGTGCCTCACTCGGCACTGTATAGCGAGTGTATAGGACAGAAGGAAAACAAATCACAAGAATTTTCTCGCAAGAAGCGCGAAAAATGCGTTGTCACAAATTTTTGAACCGCAAATTGTATTAAAATTTTTAGACTTATACATTAAAATAATCAAAAATAATTTCAAAGAATCAAAATGTTCAAATTTTATATTTAAATAAAAAAAATCAAATGAATCGTGATTTTCTTTAAATGAATGATTTTTAATTTCTTTAATAAAAATCAGATTTTGCCCCACACTGGTTCATTTTTACTTATTTTGCTAAAAACTAAAATTACGAGATTTTCCAGATTACTATGTCATGTGGCCAAATGCAATCTTCACTTTTGATTTACATTTTTTTTCTCATCCCAATATCTATTTTTACAGGAATCTGAGCAAAATTGGTTTTTAAAAGGTTGACACTATATAATTTCATTTACAGTTGAATTAATCTAGCATTATAGGGTGCCTCTAGTTTAACATTCGAAAGCAAAATTCTCTGCACCGATTATTTCAAACGAGTGCTGATCAGATTATAAAATACAATTTTTAGCTTGAAATCAAGCATTTCCATAAGATTGGATGTCGTTTTTTGACCTCAGTAGATTTATTTAGCTTGGAAATGACTGTGGTTAGGTCGAATAACTGAATTTCGTTGCCAACTTTTATAAAGTCATCCTCAGGGTAATTTCTGGTTCAAGTATGATACACCTTACTGCACATGCATTTGCTGTTATCATGAAGAATCGTGATGTAATGAAAATAAAGTTAAAAGTTGCCATCTTCTTAGTGCGACTAATGTAATTGTTATGCAGTAATGTGTGGCATAAACGCTTCCACTATAGAAAGGGTTGGTTTTCAAATTTTCTCAATGATAGTTGCATGAACCGGCCTTAAATGTTTTTCCATATTATTTGGCCGGAGTTATTAAGAACACCGCGTGACTTGATTTTTCAGTTCCGAAACAGCAGAAAACGACCAAAACGACGACGAGGACGACGTATTTTCCGAAACGGACGAAATCACGAGCAACGGTAGCGGCGGCCAGCGAACGGAAATCTGTCACACCGGCGACGAAGACCGCCTCATCATCACGACGGTCCAGGTCGAAGACACGCTCGCCGACGACTTGGACGCCGACGTGGACGATTTCATGAGGAACATCGGCGCCAGACTCAAAAAATTGCCTCAACATTCCATCGACCTCGCCAAGATGAACATCCTCGCCCAAGTCACGGAACTCGAGCTCGAACAGTCGTGGACGTTGTCCGCTTTGGAACCGTATTCTTAACGGCGCGAAGCGCGACCATGTTTCAGTATATTTTTGTTCACATTTTATCGGTATGGGTACTGACCACGCGGACATTCACGAACATTATGAGTTATGCTGCTGTTATGACAATGAGTTTATGAACGGTATCATTATGATGAAGTACATTATGATTTCTCCGAAGCAAATTTTCTCGTTCAAGCGGACATTTATTATCATTATGATACGCTATGCTGTTGATAAGGTATAACAATTATTAGTATTATTAGGAAGGAGTACTTTTCGACTGTGTGCTATGATTCGTCAAAACAATTCCAGCTGAAAATCTTACTTTTGTTTTATATTATGCATTAGGCTGCTATTATAACAGAATTTTATGATTATAGTCGTGATGATGGGAGTCCTTTTCGACTGCACACTATTTTTGCTCCCAACCTCATGATAAAATGGATTCTGACTACAATTTAATTTGTATCATTATGATTAGGTAGTATCTGACACAACTACACTAATTTCTCAAGCAAAACCATTTTTGGCTGCTCAACCACACATTCATGTATATAAAATGTATTTTTGCCTTATGCTATGTCACGACAGCATAAGTTTATGATTATGTACCATTATGAGGTACTTTTCATTTTTTACATTTTTGAACGTTATAATGCGTTGAGTTACTGTTATGACAATAGTTTCATGTTTGAAATCATCGTGATGAAGTAATTTTCGAGTGTTCACTCCAAACAAACCAAATTTTACTTTCCGAGAAGACACATACAAGCAGTATGATGTTGTATGCAACTGTTATGGAATGATTTTATGATAATATACACTCGACTACTCATCTTAATTTCATAAAATTCGTTTCGATTTGCTCGCTCAGGCGAACATCAAAGAACATGATGATATGTTATGCCGCTATTCTGACAGAATCGATAGTGTATCATTATGATTAGGTACTATCCGACAGAGTACACCATAATTTCCGAAATCAAATCTGCTCGCTCAAGCAGACATTCATTAATAAACATTATTTTGATAAGTTATGCTATTGTTACGACAGATTTAGTTTATGATTTTGTTTCATCATAATAAAGTACTGTCTGACTGATATTGTATCGATATGAGTTGATTTCTCTGATATGGCTGAATTGTATGCGCGTTGAGATTCGACACAAATCTGTAATAGCAAGAGCGTGATACTTTACATTTTTCAATAATATATTGATGTTTTTATATGTTCTTTTTTCCCCATTGAATTCATTCAATCCCGCATGCAGTTTTCGCATACCACGCTTTTAGCGAGGGCTTTCGAAAGATCACAGATAAATTATTCCTGCACCCGAAATTGGCCAAAAACTAATTTTGTGGCAAAGGCAGTCACGGACATGCTGCTGTTACGATGGGTTCATGATTTTGTATCATAATAATGAAAGGCTTTTCGACTTTACACGATTATTTCTTTTAACAATCTTGTTGGTTCAAACAGAGGTTTGAACGTTATGATGCTTTGAGTTACAGTTAAGACAGAGTAAGGTCATGTATAAAATTTTCATATTGAAGTGCTGTCAGACTATACCCCATCATTGCCACAAACTCAATTTCTCACTGTCTGACTAAATTATAATTTCTGCGTGTACTTGTTCAAGAGGACACATTCAAGCATTATGATGTATTATAGAATCATTTTATGAACAGCATCATTATGATGAAGCACACTACTTTTTTCATCGAAACCACAAAAACTAATTTTCTCGCTCAGACGAATAATTTTGAATAAATAATACAGAATCGATTATGTATGAGTAGGTACTATCTGGCAAAGTACACTTAAATTTCACAAATCAAATTCGCTTGCTCCATCAGACATTTATTAATGAACATTCTTTTTTCCCCTGTTGGGGCAGAAGTTTTTTTCATTACAATGAACTTTCTGAGCGAGTACTCTAGGATGGAGTGTGCTGTGATATTGTATCAAAATAAATTTATTTGATCTGTGTGGATTACTATCACTATCCGATTGTGTAATACCAAGATCGCGATATTACATATTTTTCAGTAACCCGTTGATCTTTTTTTACCGAAATTATACGGTCCTGCATTCAGTTATTGCCTTAGCTAAGCTTTTGGTGAGCCTTTTCGAACACCACACGGTTGAAAAATCACCAGCAAATTGCAGTGTACTTATGAACAATAACATAATTGAACAATCTGAGGCACAATCACCTCTTTTGGCTGGTGTCCTGTTTTTCAATAATAAACATCCCAGAAATATAAAAAAATCTTCCTCGTACATGATCTTCAAAGGTAGGTTTAAGAATATTTCAATAGAAAATTGTTTTCACAACCTAAATGAATTCAAAGGTTTTTTCCTCGGAACAAATAAATTAGTTGTTTTCATTTTTGCATCGGCACTATATACCGATAACTGTTATCGTAACCGTTTCCTGTACTATTTTTAAACTAATGTTCGTATTCATTTTCAAACTGACCTTTCCAATCTATCGTGAAATGGAAAAGTGGATTCAATGAATTTTTAAGATCACAGGCCGAGGAGAAATTTTTGCATATCGAAAAGTGGTCAAAGCTCAATATCGGTGTGGGCTAATTAATAGTTATTTATGTAATAAGGATCATAAAGACGATCATTATGGTACAAGTCGTGAATGTTATCGCGGCGAGGCGTAACCGAGTCCGATACGGCGTGTGCCATAATGATTGTTTATGATTCGTATTACATACAAAATTTTATCTGATGGCATTTATATCAATACATTTGAATAAACTTTTTTGATCAAACCATTACATGTTTTCCTTATAAAATTTCATTATGGTACTTAGTACCATAATAATGGATAAAAAAAATCTGACCTAGCTTCTTTAGTTCTGGATTTATACAGGAAAAATCGAAAATTTCGAAATTCTTCTTTTGCCTATATCTTTTTATTTTACGAAGATTTTTTTTAAATGTTGCCACTTTGCCATAGCAACTTTCTGTGGGCTATCCAAATATCTGAATAAAAATTATATACAGGGTATCGTATAAATTGGGCCACTCTCAACTTTTAATTTTCAAATACGGACCTGTATTTTTTATTGCATTTTTTGAATGCCAAGAGTCATGTTTCATATTGGAGTAACATTTTCATCTGAACTACAGAGTGTTTTAGAAATATTGAACTAATATCAGTGATGTTCCATAATTTTTTTATTCCATAACAACTGTAATTGAATCATATCAGAGAATGAAAGGTGAATCAGACAAATTGATTCTTTAAGAATAATCAATTTCAGAATTTCCAGATTATCTAGTCTCACTACTTGTTCGGAATAACAATAAAATAAAATCAACAATTCCAAGAGACATTTTTCTTTACCATAATGTAGCACTAGTAGAATACCCAATGAACACAGATATGTGTCAGTCTTGTATCTATTATATAACACCGGTAACATAGGATGTGTCAGACATGTCATTTGTATAGTTCAGGTACTCCCCATTTACCACACGATGTCCGCCTCAACTGATGTAACATACACGTATCTGAATAAAAAATGAAACATGATTTCAGCATTCAGTGTTATGTATCAGACATGTCTCTTGGAAATGTTTATGACATATTTCTTGAAAGGAACAAATTATTTGCACGAAAAGAACAATTTCATTAACTGTCTATGTTTCAGACATAAAACATGTAATATATTTTTTCATTCCACTGTTATCTGTTTGATTCGTTTCACTGATCTTAGCGAGAATGATTCCTGAAACGAACAAATGAATGGCATGTACGCTAACATTTTCATTCATTTAATTTATGAGGTATGATACTTTATTAAATGAAATATGTTGTAAGTATCAAATCTCATATATTAAAAGAATAAAAATGTTAGCGTACGTGCCATTTATTTGTATTCATTTTTGTTTCATGAATCAACTCTATTGGTTTTTCAATACCCAGGTAAAATGAAATGAATTGCAATAAATCATATATTTTCTGTCAATAACAAACATATTTCAAAACCAAACACATTCCATTTCATCATTAATTGCCTTTCATGGTTCTCCCTTGCAAACCTCAGCTTTGACTGCCGCAACCATTCACTCACTATATTCTCGAACTCTTCCAGCAAATGAGGGCAGTTGTCTGCTACAGCAGCTGAAATTATTAATTCAATGTTACACAAATTGAATTGACAGGGCGATACTAAAAATCCATGTCAACCAAAAATATCAGTTTTCTATACAAAATTCTGACAATTGGTTTACAGAATGGCAAAATGTATTTCGCTAAATGAAATCTTCCTTGAGCAGGATAAATTCATTCTGCACGTATTTCGCTATACCATAGTCAAAATATTTGATTTTCTGTAAAAAAATATAACAAGGTGCTGTAGGTTGAACGAACTCTCTGAAATTATATTTCATTGTGTTAATATTCATTATTACAGATAGTAGGCCTATTTGATGTTTAATGTGTTGAGATTTAATTTCAGATAGAATAGGTCAGGATATAGGTAAACATTGTTTTCAATAGGTGAGCAAACTATATTGGTTTCATTTTTTGACTAATAATTCATAGATCTACTTGCATTTTTTGACTAATAATTCATGGATCTACTTGAGGCTGCTTGTTGGACTGCTCCCTTTCAGAAATTCAATTGGTGAAAAAAGCGGTGTGCGTGTCAGAAATGAGTGCACAGTATTTTCCAAAAGGAAGGGGGCACAGAGCAAAAAAACAGACATTCAAGAATAAATGCAAATGATTCAGACGATTTAGAAGGGGAAATTATGGTTAATCAGTTGTAATAATATTTTGAAACTCAATTGATGTATCTTGATAATGCGGTGTGCGTGTCAGAAATGAGTGCACAGTATTTTCCAAAAGGAAGGGGGCATAGAGCAAAAAAACAGACATTCAAGAATAAATGCAAATGATTCAGACGATTTAGAAGGGGAAATTATGGTTAATCAGTTGTAATAATATTTTGAAACTCAATTGATGTATCTTGATAATTTTTGATGATTTCAGATATAATAAAAATGACAACATTTCCTGAAAATATAAGAAGAATGGAATTGAATGAATCTGGTATGTTTTCATTGTCAATATTTTCTTTGGGGAGGGCAATATATTGTTGTGTCCATAAATATGTTGTATCTCCACTAAAAATAAAAAGTAAAACAGATTCAATTCAAATTATAAACACTTCATAAAGCTAATAGTTCGAAATGCATGCCCTCTTGGAACAATAATTTCTAGAGAGCCTAGCAGTTGAAAAAGAACTGTACAGATAATGTTACCCATAATGAATCATGACTTAAGGTGGATTCATGCAACTTCAATAATTATCAAGTAACAATGAACAAGTAGCGATTAACAATTATCAAGTAGAAAGTAATGAAAAAGCAGGCATTCATGCACCTTAATTTTACAATGATCGAAGCTTGTGGAAGGGGATAAACTTTAACCTTACAAAAACTTTTGAGTAGCCTTGTTTATTCATTTTTATAAACCCTAACTTCGTTCTGGAGAGTTGAAGATTGAAATTGAAAAATCATTGTTTACCTAATAAAGTCCACTAGAATCGCATCTACAGTTTCAATTTCAACTCGCTCACATTCCATGAACAGAAAAACAATCGCGAAAAGCAAATTATTTGAATCAAAATTTGGTTATGATCATATAATCCCTCATAACCTGCACATTAGAGACACATAATTTACAATTAAAGTAAGAAAGTTAAAAGTTGGCCAACTCTTACTTGTTACTTGATAGTTGATAATTTGGTTGCATGAATCATCTACAGTAAATTAGGCAGCTCAACTCATCATTGATAATTGTTACTTGCTACTTGTTAATTGTTCCTTGATAATTGAAGCTGCATGAATCCACCTTTTAGTGTAGATGTAATGAAAGAAACACAGCACCTAAGACACTTACCACGAAAACACTCTAACCTGAGAAGTATTCTGAGAAAGCTCTCTATTCGCTGATGATGAAGACTATGGTTTATCACTTGAGGGATCCAGAGCATATCACTTTACACAAGTTTACGACGTTTCTGCAGTCTGCTTAGTTCATAGAAGTATTTTTTCCAGACATTTTTCGCACTAAATAAACTCAACTCATATGCAGAACACACATCTCACAATTCAGCACAAACATTGATATCAAGATGATACAGTTTCGAAATGTGCTCAAATTCTGGTGGTACCTGAACTTCTATCAAAGTTTCACAAACACAAACATGATACTATATAACCTCAAATACAAAATCTTGGCCTGAGCGCTTGAGGCAGTCTGACACATCATAGTCTTCTTTTACCTGTCGTTAACTGGAAAAGACTGTTTCGCGACATGAAAAAAGTTGTTTCCCGGAAATTTTCGAGTACCTTTCATTATTTGGGTAACTTATATATCCGGTACATATCTGGTTCATATCGTGATCAATGGCGTGCAATGTTCATCTATATGTACAAATTCTGAACCCATACATATGTCATAAAACGAACAAAGTTGGTGCAATGAAACCATCTAGCACAGTAACAAATTCAGCTCTCTTATATGTCCGATATGTATATAGTGATATGCCATTTGAAAGATACAGGTAGGTTTTGAATTATATGTCAGAAATGTACCAAACGGAGATCATTGAAATGTTTCAAATTTGTTTCGGTGAACTCCAAATGGTATATGGCAGACATATGTGTGTTCATTGGGTAATTATTCATCCCCATGTCGATTGACCTCAGTAGGTATGAAGATCTGTTGTATGTATTCTGCTGAGAACTCACAAACACAATGTGTCACAAACATAACATTGTATTTGATCATATAGCTTTTCATATTTTATAACTAATCACACAAGAACTTGTTTAATTATTATCAAGAATTGGAATAACAGCCATTATAAGTATTCATAATCGAAATAAATGTTCAAATTGACGACCTTCTCGTTCGTCAATTCGAGTCGTTTTTATTTGCTCTGAAAATATTTCTTCGCCGTAGTGATGCGAAAGCGTTCATGATTTTAATTCTTAAATCTTCTATATTTTCAATTTCGTTTTGATATATTCTATTTTTTAGTGTACCCCATAAAAAAAAGTCAAGTACACTGAGATCAGGGGATCTTACAGGCCCATTATTTGCTATCCATCTGTCTTGAAATGTTTCTTGTAAAAATTGATTAACGTCTCTTGTGCAATGTGGGCGAGCTCCATCGTGTTGAAACCACAACCGATTTAAATTAGCAATGGGAATATCATCGAGATATTCACTGAAAGTTTGTCTGAGGAAGTCTAGATAACGTTCGCCATTGAGCGTCCCGGCAAAGATGTAGGGACCTAGAACTCGATCCTTCAAAATTCCAGCCCATACATTTAGACCAAAGCGCACTTGAGGTCTCGCTTCTCTAAAATTATTTTCATTGATTTGTGACCAAACATGCTCGTTGTTTCTATTGAAAACACCACAATTTGTGAAACGAGTTTCATCCGACCAAATAATACTATTCAAAAAGTTTCTGTCATCGCCCAATTTTTGCAACATCCAATTACAAACATTTTGCCGTCTTTCGGCGTCTCCTGGATACAATTTATGAACAATTTTAACTTTATAGCATTTGAATCTGTTTTTTCTCAAAGTACGCCATACTGTAGTTTGCGGCAAATTCAATTCCTCAGCAATTTGAACTGTTGATTTTGATTGATTTGTATTGATCTGAAATATGGAGATGAGCCTAATTTACATTTTTTCAGTATTACCTACTTACCGCTTGAAGTATGTTTTCCTGTAACTCAATAGGAGTTTTGTTCCCATATTTTCTCCTTGGTTTTCTGAAAGATCCATATTCGCGAAGGTTTCTGTCCAAAAGTCTGAAATATGTGGGATGCGACTGATGTCTTTCTGGGTACAGGTCTAAATAATTTTCAGCGGAAAGATGAATGTTCCTATTATTTCTGTAGAAAACGTTAACCATATCTCTTTTCTGCTCTGTGGGGAAACCCATTTTCAGTACTAACAGATTTTTCATCAAATATATATATATCAAAATATATATAGGAAGGGTAGTCGTTGCTGACTAGTTAAGAATAGAACCAGTGAATAGTGGGGTGTTTCAGCAAGTAAAGCGGAGTACTCTTTTAAGTTAGTCCAAGCTTTCGGAAAATTTTATTTCCATCATCAGGGAAACTACAATAATATATAAAAAGTTGTAAAGTAATTCTAAAATATTAATAGCTAATGAAATAAGATGTAAGTCATTAGCTATTAATATTTTAGAATTACTTTACAACATCAGGAGGAAGTTTCAAGGAGGTGATTTTTTGCTTTTTCTCCTTTGAGTCAATGCAGAATTAATATTCTACTACTCTGGTGATGAATAAATTAGTATTATTATATCTGCTAATCATTCACAGACGTTCAAGTAAAAAAAAAACAAGAAAGAGTATTTTCAAAACAGCTAATCCCCTGAAACTTTTCCTAGCACCAAACTGATATCTTTTGCACTCGACGCGCGTTTCGCTAACAAGGTTAGCATCTTCAGGAGAAGAAAATTGATTCTAAATCTAAAGCTAGGTTAGCTAAAGTTTTTTTGGTCCGATATGGACTTAGTTGATCACTGTTAATTATTCCAATTAATTTCTCGATTATGAACTAGTATAGTGACTACCTGCCAAATTTATTGGTCCGTCATCTGTTATCATTGATTATTCTGATTACTTTCTCAACAATAAATCAAAAAGCGGGCTGAAAGGAATAGGTCCCTTGTTACCATTCATACTGTTTTTAAATTTCTAGACTCTCACATGCATCGAGTAGTGTTGTGTCAAGCACATGCTTGATCAGTTTAATCTCCTACCTTGGTTCAAAATAACTTTTTCGATAATTTCTGGTGTAGCTGGTTAGAAAATTCTATAATTTATTTATATGCCCATTGATGAGCTCAAGAAATAGCTCTGAGCGAAACAAGCTTGTCTGGGTTTGAAAATGAAATGTCCCAAATAGCACACGACGTCCTGAAGACGAACCATTTATGTCCCAGTTACGTCGATACGTCCCGGGACGTATGGAAGACATTCGAAGAACGTACATTTCCGGATGTTTCATTCATGTACTATATAGACGTCCCATGTAGGTACATATTTGGTCCCGTTCCAATCGGAATGTAATAAAAACGTACATGCTTGGAAGTACTATGTACGTACTGTAGTAAGTGTCCCGGGTACGTTCATAATCACTCCTTTTCAGGTACGTACATTTCGGAACGAGTTAGGGACATAACAATGACGTGCTTTCTTGATAATTTCTTGTACGTACTGTTTATAAGTATCATTGACGTACATCTTTGGAAGGACTATGCACGTACTGTTTGGACCTTCCAGGTGCGTACATATTGGGTCCCTTTCAAAATCGTATCTTTTGAAACTTTTGAGGATCATAGTGATGACGTACATTGTTGGGAATCGTATGTATTTGGACGTCTCCTTGACGTACGCCAAGAAACCTACTTTGTACATTCAGCTAGATCCCCTCAAATCTTCTTCAGAAACAAGTCTCTCCGTACCGTAGAGCGTTGAAGTGGTAAACAGTGAAATATTCAATGTGAAGGTCCGGGTTCAAGTCCCGCAGCAGCCAGAGTTTTTTCCAGGTTAGTATTCGGTAAGTACATGTGCATGAGTGAAATTTTCAAGTTGACTAATTGGTAAAGAAGAAATGAATAATTCCGAATATGAGAACTGAGAAGTGACATCAATTGAATTTTTTTTCGTCGATATATAATTAACAAGAAGGTACGTTTTCGGAATGTCCCAAACAGTTCCCCTTTCTGTACATTACAGGTCCTGTGTGGACTAGAAAAGTACGTACTTGGGATTACCGACTGCGGAAACGGTAAGTTCCAGGGAGGTCTTATGAACGTCTCTCGGAGACTAAAGTACGTCTCAAATACGTACAATACATCCTCACCGTACATATGCAGTACGTCCAATGGACGTACTTGTGCTATCTGGGGTTATCCTGATGAATGGATTTTGTTGCAAACTACTCTCTAGTTGTAAAGAAATATCCTGTGAATGGCATCTGTTTGATGGTGAACAGAGAATTGCAATCCCTTTTGAACTAGGTGCAGCAAGACCCCCCTTCTCATTTGAAATTTTTGACGGGATGCTCATAATTCAACGGGGGTTCACTATGGACCGCACTCTTTCTTCCCTTTTGTAAATTACCTTAACGTCTATAAATGAATTTCACATATCAATAGAGAATATTCGCTGAATATTTGATGATAGTTCTTGAAGTTTTGTATTAACTTGAAAAAAACCAAAGCCGAAATCACTTTCTCAAAATAAATTAGGTTTTCGATTTTCTTCGATTTCTGTTATTTTCTCTTTCCAGTAAAGGGCCTGCAATGAGAGTATAGGTGGAAAAATAAATGTTGCAATTGAGATGAGGAAGTAAAACTCGAAAAACCAACAAGTACAGTAACATTGATTCTAATTAATATTTTATTTCTGATCAAAACATGGACGAGAAAATCCCCTGAAAGACCAAAAAATATTTTCCATACTTAAGGAAGATTCGCCTTCAAACTGAGCAAAAAAAGCAAGGTGGCTTTCTTCGCCAGCCTACCGAAATAATTTGAATAACATCAGCAACCCATTATTGTTTTTTATCGAGTCTTTGCATGCCCCAACCGGTCACATCCTGCGTCCAACGACAAAAAAAAAGCCAGCGAAGGTATATTTCAGGGAGCAATTGTAAAAAGTACAAAGGAGATAAAATCGAAGAAAAAATCCATTGGAGGGTATAAGCATACAAGCCGATTGCGTCACACAAACGGCAAACAAAGTTCCCTTCTTAAAGATGTATGCGTGATAGGCCAGGAAAATTAAACTCAAATAAAATGCGAAACGGGAAGTAGGTAGAAAAGTTGGTGGACTTGGAATGACGTATAAAATATTATATTGTTTAACGAGCAATGAAGGATTATAATTTCCCATGAATATGAAGTGGGACATTAGTTATACGCCATAATCTTTTCATGGCTTTGAAAGATAATAGTGAAATGATTATACAAATAACATTAACTTCGAATTTAAAGTCATTCAAAGCAAACAAGCAAAATAGACTAATAGATAATAATAATAGATTTTTCAGTTACGTATCGAATCAATTATGAATTTGGAGACTCAATTGAACAAGTTTTTACATACGCTTTCTCTTGGCGACGTTTCGGTAGCTAGTCTGTCTAGTTCTTCAAGCCTTTGTGAATTTTTTTTAGGATTTTGGTAAATACTGTAGAAAATTGACACTGACATTATTATTATTCCAATCAACCATGCGTGTACCATTTCTTGATAGTGAATGTTCAGCTAATTGAGATTCGTCTATTTCTTGTCTTCTTGAGTTGTTTTTATATTCAGCTGTTCTTATTCTCAATGGCCTTGATGTTTTACCAGTATAAACACTGCCATATGAGCAGTACACATACAATTTTTTAAATTATATCCCGAATTTAGTTTCTTTCGACTCAATGAGGATGTAGTCCTTTTCTCTGCCTTGAATATTATTCTTACATATTGAATCTACCACCTATACATTCGATTTTTTACGATAAACGTTGAATATAAGGAATGATCATTTTTATCTGAGGAATTTGATGTATATTGGTGTTTGCTGAATACGAACGAACCCCTTCCCAACTTTGGGATGGTTTTATTCCTCAAATAAAAATAATCAATCCTTATATCTCCAAAGTTTATCGGAAAAAGCAAACGAGCAGGTGATAGATTCAATGTAAGAACAATATTCGAAACGGAGAACACGATTAGATACCTGTTGAGTTGAAACAAACCTCTGAATGCGGAACATAATTCAAAAAATTGTGTTTATGGTATCGCATGTATGTGTGAACTGGTGAAACACTAAGGTCATTAAGAATAAAAACAGCTGAACATGAAAGTAACTTGAGAAGACAAGAAAAAAATGAGTTGAAATTAGCTGAATACATATTATCAAGGAATGGTACATACATGATTTATCGGAATAATATTAATTCACTGGACAGAAAAGAATGAAACAGGAAGGAAACTCGAAGAGGAAACTTACTTGTCAAACATGAAAAACTATGACCAAGATGTATAGAAAGCCTAATGGAATAGCTTGGATAATGGCGCATGTAATATTATTTCATCTAAAATATTAGACCTATAACTCACTTGGTGATCCGTTATAGATGGCGCCAAGCAACTACTATCAGCAGCGACACCCAATAATAACATTAATACTAATAAATGGTCTTCTCAATGAAGATACTGTTTTTGAACCCAACCTTGAACGATCAATATTATAAATGAGTGGGTAATTGTAAAACAAAAGTATGAATATAACATAAATAAAAATGATAAAAATAAAGAATAACCACATAAAAACATATCATACATAATGAAATTATCCCATCATATAAAGAGAGATACATCACGTACAGAATATGAACTTAAGTTACCAGAGGACAGTCAGTTACTGAGTAATAGATACGTCATTATCTTTTTGAAGTTGAAAATTGTATAATGTCTGCTTTCACTAGGAAGGACTTTATATAGTTTTGGAGCATTATACAAGAAACTATAGGTAAACAAGGAGGGCGAGTACTTCGGTATTAGTATATAGGTGTGTTAATTTACTGTATTAGGATTGTTGATCGATCGAAACGTGCCCAATTTTTCAAAGACTGTGGTTTCTTTGATCTTGAAAGTTCGTGAGTGGTAATCAACAAATGCATTCTCCTTTACATTTAGAGTCTTAGTGAACCTGATTCCTTCATCTTTGTAAAAACGTGATTACATTTTCTGATGCGATAGGAGAAACGAAGACAATAGTTTTATATTCGTTGAAGGCTTGAAAAAAAAAAGGCAGACTAGTGTCACCCAAACGTCACCATGGGAAGTATATCCAATTTTTAATATATTTTTTTTCCTTTCCAAATTCATGAAAAATTCGATACCAAATAACTGACAAAATAGTCAGTCAATTTGTCTTCTTTAAAATATTGCAGTTACGTAACGCGGCAAATATTAAAGGTTTATTTGCTTTTTCATCTCCGGGGTAGGATAAATCCAGAATAGTATATTACACACCGAGGTGGAAAGTGATTCATTCCTGTCGTGAAATCAGTTAGTTAACCGAGACGCAGAGCGTCGAGGTTACCTATGACCCCGAGACAGGAATGAAACTTCTTACCGAGGTTTTTATACTATTTTATTCACAACCATCATATTTCGATTGAAATTATTAGATCTCTGTTTCGTTCTGAACATATCTAAAATATTACATTCAACGACAACTCACCAAGAACGCGGTTTTCTCAGAATAATCAAGTAGATATATTGTTACCGTGACTACGGGGTATACAATTGTTACCAATATAGATAAATGTCAGATGAAGTCAATAAATGCCAGATAAAGTCTATAATAGATGAAATGAGGGCGGGAAGTAGAGGTGTGTAATGTAACACTTCCCAACCTTCAATGACGTTAGTAATGACAGCATTACATATATGGTTGTAAATAATAGTATATTACACACCGCGGTGAAAAGTGATTCATTCCTGTCGTGAGATCAATGAATAAATGTCAGATAAGGTCAATGAATGACAGATACAGTCTAGAATAGATGAAATGAGGGCGGGGAGTAGAGGTGTGTAATGTGACACTTCCCAACCTTCAATGACGTTAGTAATGACAGCATTATATGTATGGTTGTGAATAAAATGTATTCCAGGACATTCCTACCTCCTGAAAAAAATATTCAAACAGTATTTACTATCAACTATAATTTTTTTTCTTCAATTTTCCGGCTATTCCATTGAGAACTCTACACATCTATATCTAGTACCCCTGGCCTATATTAATCGCCAGCCGGTTCCGTTTTCTTGGGCCCCCTTTTCGCAGCTGTTCTTGCGGGGTTTCTTATTCCTTCGAGAGGGCACCTGGGCCCCGTTACGCGAACGTCTTTGTTGCGATCGACATTTGCGCGCGTGGCTTCTTACCCGGCATTGTAGTCGGTTGAGGCGACACCTTTCGCTTTTCCTTTCAGCAGCAGCGACGTGTATAGGCCGGTCGTCGGGGATAGAAATGAGGGCGAGTCCGGAAAAAATAGGTGACGGCGTTTTTTTGGGCTTATGGTTCATTGTAATATACATTTCAAGAATCTTGATTTGTAGACACTGTTTTCATATGGCAAGATAAGTACATTTTCGTGAGAAGGTGAAATTTTTCAAGTTTCGTGCCACATCTCGCAAAATATCAGGAATTTGCCAAATTTACTAGGGATCGAAAAAATTTGCTATCGAATTGACAAATAAAAGTGTCTCTAGGCATAAACTTGTCTAATAAATGGTTTTCCAGGTGTGAGGACTGAAAGGTCGGCCTGAATGGTGAAAATCACTCAAAAACACCTACTCTTATATTTCTACTCGATTATTTTTCAGGTCTCGGACAAGGAAAGTGAATTCCAACTCGACGATTGATGAATAAGAGTGCGATAAAACAGCCTATAATAGGTTAAGATCCAGTAGACGGCAGGCATGATGAACTAACTCCGTCTTAGGTAGGTTAAGTCGTAGGTGGGGAGGGGGGGGGCAGGCACAAAAATCAACCGAATATCATAAATATTTCAGTAAAGTTGCCGTTTGTATATCTTGTTTATATAATTATTCTGATGAAAAATTCGAAATGGCAAACGTTATGGCAGTACATATATATATATATATATATATATATATATATATATATATATATATATATATAGAGAGAGAGAGAGAAAAAGAAGTTAGAAGTTTCATTTCTTTAACTCTCAATCTCTATCGTCATTTTCTTCGTCATCGCATAGGTGTTCGTCGTCCACAGCATCGATGTGTGTGAATATAAAATTCTTAGTTGTAAATCAAATCAAACATCATCAGAATAATATTACCTGGAGAATCTTCCACCAAATCACTCACAAGATTTGGAAGGTGGTCTTCCTCAAACCATTTAAAATTGTAGAAACTTCCGTTTTCAATCCAGCCATATGCTAGATGGCTCAGTATGGTATGATCTCGATCAATAAGATTTTTATCTATGGGAAATGTTCGGAAAAAAGTTCTCAGAACAGAATTGTTAGAAAGGGTTACCCAAATTTTTGAAGAGTTGAATCCTTATGAAGTTTGGAGATACTTGACCTAGGAATCCTGACATCTGAAGATTAGATAAAGACAGATCGTTTTTGAAAGAGACATGCAGCATTGAATTTCACTTTAGATACCCTTGGTATATAAATAACTATTGAACGAAAATATTTTCATGGATTTTCGAGAAGGCTATATCACCGGTTTGATGTGGTTACGTAATCGATGATTTTTCTTATGGAAAAATATAGATCTTGTGATCCTTCATCCGTAAAGTGTCAATAACGAATTCAGTAATGGTTCAAATAATTTGATTTATCAGTAATGGGCAGAAATCGATATTTCATTATTATTTCTCAATATTAATATTATTCCACACACCCACCCTCTTCAGCAAGAATCTCTGAAAATTAACATAGAATCAAGAAAGACATAGAGAGCTACAAGTATGACTTAATGATTTATATACAATGGTAAGAAAACGCATCAAATCGCTGGACTGGCCAGTCAGAGGAACTTGAACAGTGACGTGCAACAAAAAAGTCAAATTTCGTGTTTTTCCGTTTGAAAATTACAATTACTGTCAAGCTATATAATAAGTTAATTTCAATTGACACAATACTCGAATTCACATCGAATATGCTTCAAAACCGTATACTAGGAAATTTGATCAAAGAAATATTAATGCTTATTGTGAAATGAAGAGTTTGATTTGGAATATAAAAATAATCGAAACTTCGAAAATTGAACAGTTTTTCCAAAAGTGTTGAACTACATTTAACGTTTTGAGTTGTCTGTTCCGGTTGACATTATTTCAAAAATTGCAAAATATATGTTTTCTCCACTCATAGTAGCAATAATCTGTTTTGAAGAATACATTTTTACGAAACAATATTCAGTTCGAGCAATGAATATTGGATGCATATAGAAACCAATTCCAAAAAGTGAGATTTCTCTAGAAATGACTGCGGAAAAAATCAGTAAGTCACCCTGGAGTCTACGGCAATCCACGTGAGACGACCTTTGACCGCACAATGCTCTGCATTCTTAAGGAACTTGAGGATGTTTCAGATGGGAAAATATAGAATAAAATAAATAATCTAGATCACCTGAGTTTTGCCTCATCAACAAGGGATATCAATAATATTCCATCATAAATAAAATAACTGCACATCCAAACTAGCCTAGATAAACTTTCTCTAGGGATCAATTAAACAAAACTGATATCAACAAGGTTAGCATCCTCAGGAGAAGATAACTGATACTAAATCTAAAGTCTAGGGTTAGCCAATTTATATGCTTTTTGAGGTGGTGCAAAAACCACCTGCAAAGTGTTTTGGTTCGATATCCATAGACTTCGTCTTCTACTAATACTAATTCTCAACATTTTGATAAATGTAAAAATGATATGAATGATGATAAAGGGCCTATACCTTTTTAATTCAATTACTAATCCCAGCAAGTATAATTATATGGGTATAATTTGGCTTATATCCTACAGTTACATACACAATATGAATATCTGGATCACAATGGTCCCTTTGCTTGACGCGATTATGAGAGGATTTGTTTGAAAATTATATACGAAACAGAATTAAAAAATTATGGACCTGTTTAATTACCGCTGCTTTAACTTTCACCTGCCTCAAGTCATCCGAATAGACATTAATTAGGAGACTCATTATTTTTTAACAGAGAGAAATACTTTATATCAAAGAATATAGATATTAATTCAACAACAAAACTGAAAATAAATTCCACTTACCTTATTCACACCTTTCTGAATGAAAGCAGCAGTTACTTGATGAAAATCTATGTTAAACAAATAATATACAATTGCCTGTAGGATTTTCAGATATTTGGGTATACTAAACCGCGCCACATGTATTCGCTATACAATAGCTTTCTCAAGCGGGAACTTCAGACAGTTCAAAGTTCTTGCTTGAGGAAGCTATTGTATAGTGAAACACGTGCCGCGGTTTAGTAAACCCTATTATGTGAAAATCTTACAGGTAACTGTATAATATTTGTTCCTAGGTTCTGTTGTAGTATGTAAACTTCAACAGAAGCGTCCACTTAAACACCAATATAACTTTTATTAACATGAAAATATTGAGTGAATTGAAACATTCGTTGAGAACAGAAACTCTCTGTTTCCCAATCGGAATACTAAAAATGAAAAACATCACAAATAGGAAAACTTGCTAATACATCAAATTGTGATATACATAAAGATATGTGATGATTACTGACAATATGGCACTGCTTATGTGAACATTTTGAGTCCCAGAAAACGAAAAAATCAGCGATAATGCGATCTCAAGAATTATTTTATTCAATTATTTTGGTTGAATCAAAATATCCAGACTACAGGGGAAATTTATATGGCATGATGACAGATTTCAGTTCAAAAAACATGTGAAACTTTATATTCATCAAAAACCAAACTTCAGTAAGCTGATTTTTTGTTTCTTCAATATTCAAAAGTACACTTTGCCAGTATAGAAATGAGATTTATTTCGTGCCCGCCAAAATTCACTTTGAAATGTGAATTTGATCCTTTATAAAATAATAACCGCAACCCGTTATACTGGTTGGTGTATAACTGGTCACCTAAACTGGCAACTTCTCAATTTATTTCTAGGAGAAAGAGTTCAATGTTATGCAGCCCACAATACTTTTAATAGCATCAGGGGATCCTTGGATTGAGATTTCAAATTGCAAAAAAACATCTTTCTTTGGCAATATAAACGGAGGAAATTGACGAAAGGAATGCAAATGATTACTGTTAGGAAGAAAAGCTTTAAAATTTCCAGGAGAACTGTAAACATTTTGAAATATTTTCTATCCACCAACAGTAATACAATTCTCAGAATCTCAATGTTTACAGAAATGAAAGGGAATTGCAAGATTTCTCAAACATAACTATAGTGAAATCATTGTCCATTCTGTTTCTTTCTCTATAAACTCATTCTGATAATCAGTTATCATTTGTTAAAATATACTCCTCGAATAACAATTTCTGGAGAAACTGAAGATGGAACTGCAATTTTCGTATCTTGAACTCAAATATAAGATACATTCAAGCTACAATAACATGATACAAGTAAATAATTCCATTATTTGCAGGATTGATTGGAAGAGTAAATGTAAATAAAAAACTCACCCGCTATATTTTTCAGTAGAACCTGTAAGAGAAGACAGAGGAGAATTTGAAAACAATAATAAAAAAAATGTACCTATATTTATACCTAGCAATATTTAGGGAGAACTTTATTTTTCACCCCAAACATAAAGGTATTCCCAGTTTACTTACCATGTTCAGTTTCTACAGGTATTTGATGGCATTCACTTTCACATGCTTCCACAGGTAACTCGAAAAACTTTTTACTACTGTTCATACTCAGGTCACTTTTTAATAAGCTTTCAGCCCCTTGGACTGTTTCATTATTAGTGGTAGAATTTTTTTCTGTGGGTTTGTCTTGGTCATCAGTTTTTGTATCAACATTATAGACAAGAAAATGTTTGTTTGTTCGGAACTCAGCAATTTCTGTTGCCAATTCAGTCAGGTGTTTTCGCTTGTCGTCCAAATTGATATTGATGAGGTTTTTTATTTCATCTCTGAGACTTTCAACTCTTTCCCTACGTGAATTGGTATTAGCGTTATCTTTGACATAGGATGATTTTTTCTGTAATTGATTAGCCCTGATTTCCTTCTTTAGGTCCTCGATTGTTTTGTTCACATTAGCACCGTTAGTAGAAACAAACTTAGACTTCGAAGACTTTTCATCTTTATTTTTAGTACTTACAGAAAATGACTTGGATTTGTAGATTGTCTGGAATTTTTTTGCTTTCGTAAGATTATTTTCTGTGCTACTTGTTGAACTGGTGGTAATTGATGGTTTTAGATTTTTTCTCAAGTAACTCCTCGAGTTAGCAATTCCATCTTTCAATTTCGATCCAACAATGCCACCTGTTTGTTTTGGTTTGAAAGGAAGTGGTTCTTTGGTTGTTGATGAACTACTGGTGAGAGAATAATTGGTTTTGGATTTCAGTTTGTCAGTATTCGATTTATTCGCCAATGAAGAAGTCAAACTCAAAACAAGTGGTTTGGTTTTAGTAGAAGGGTTTGGTATTATAGTGCTTGTAATTCTAGTCTTTTTGTTCCTATTTAATGATGGTTGTGAGGGGGCACATTTCTTAATTTTATTCAAATTTTCTATGGTTTCTATATCAGCATTGACTTCTGGGAATTCACAGTTTTTATGAAGTTTATGGTACCCTATAGTAGGTTGAAAGTGCTTGATAATATGCACATTCCGCTGGGTTTTCTCTCCACAAGTCTTCTTTGATACATTCCTCTGTGATTTCTGTTTATTTGCCATGTTTGCATGCAGAGCCTTAGGTTCAGGTTAGAAATAGAATTACTCTCATCGGCTTTCGTGCCAAAGCTGAATGCAAATGAGTGGAAGGTTGTCCTTCCGTTACACATTTTAGACAAACGTAATACTATTTTATGCTATACACTCAAACTAATATTCATGCTGATGAATTTTTAAATGAGAAAACCGCGGGAACAGAAAATTTTGATTTTGAAAGTGAAATAGACAACACACGACGCACAGTATACAAATCGCAGATGACACTTTTTCGTTCACAGATGACATGTGACATGACACACAACAGCAACAGCTGTTAGAAATCCGTAAGCTGCTTTTCCATCCTGTTTATCTAAGATGCCTGGATCACATGTTTATTATTACTTGAAATGTCGAAATACTTACATTGTCGTCCACCTAAAGTCAAGAAAATGATTGATTTTTTTATTTTCAAAGATTATGAGGATTCTATGTATTGAATTGTATACACAGAACCGGTATTGCGCTTTTTAAGGTCACACGTTTCCGCATTTCCCACAAAAATCTCTGTCATGGAAGAGAAACGAGCCCAATGCAGAACAAGGTATTTATCTCTAGACTGTGGAAGATTTTTGGGCAGGTACAAAAATTCTACTAATAATAATGATCTGTATTGAGTGCGCCTACCTCGAGGAGAAAAGCGCATTGTTGTATGTTAGTTTTTGGGTCGACTATATGTTAATGGGTTCTAAGGGCCACTTTCTCAATGTACTGTTAACGAACTTGACTGTCAGCTGAATCTTCAACAGCCAATCGAATGTAGCTAGTTGATTGTAAAACTCTGGATTGAGTGAAGAGCGATGCCAAAGATTCAGGCTACGTCTAACAGCTGACAGCGCTTCAAGCCACTGCACAAAATTTTACAGTTTTCCATTGTGAAATGTCCAATTTTATGAAGTGGCTTTAACCGCTGTATTCTGTTAGACGCAGTAGGGCCGGTCTTTTCACTAATAGATAAGGTCTCTGATAACTATCCACCACATTAACTACACAGTAATACATATTGATTTCTGACAGATAAGTTATCAAGGACTTTATCTATAAGTGAAAAGACCAGCCCTTACCAGCATAGAGATAGAGAACAGATAAACGTGTTCCATGTATCAGTATAGAACTCTTGTCTATGGTTCCGTGATTTGAACGTTGGGTTCCGTGATAAAAACTTCTGTGAAAAAATGTGACATAATATAAAACATAACCTTAAAAATTACAGATTGGGGATTGGGATTACAAAAGTTTGTTCGGGTTGGGTTTGATTGAAATTTTGTTAACTTTATTGAAAATATGAGCGTTCCACTGCCCCCAGGAACTGGAATTGAAAACATAGACGCAGATCAGATCAAAACAGTATGTTTCATACAAGATTCGATTTTTCATGAATAATGAGTTCCTACATCTTTAATTTCAGTTCAAAGATTTTCTAATATCCTACAACAAATTGACTGAACTATGCTTTACTGACTGTATATCAGACTTCACAACTAGAGCAATCAAAGGAAAAGAAGTAAGTCGTCCCTGTACATAATTTCCCTTTCCATAGGAATGATTTTTTAAGGAAAAATGTGCCCTGAATTGCTTGGAAAAATTCCTCAAGGTGAACCAAAGAATATCCCAACGTTTCCAAGAGTTCCAGATGCTAGCCAATGAAAGCGCCATAGCAGCTGCCCAAAAACTGGAGAAAGGAGCAGGTTGAAAACAAAACGAAAAACAAGATCAATTTTATTTGCATTTGTTGAAAGGTAGTAATACTTTGTTTGAAATAAAAATAATAAAGTTTTATGATATTTGGTTTATAAGAGAGATTCTTGGTGAAATATTCAGGATTATGACACTCAGCAGCAACTTCTCCTTGGTATGTTATCCTCAGGAATCTCCTTCAAGTTTACTATGTCTTCTGTGATCAAAGAACACTGCATGTCATAATGATTTGTTAAGGCAGCTTTCGTTAATTTGAGCATTGCTTCGTCTGAAAACAAAAGTATTATTAGAACAAGGTATCATGATTGACTAGGTTCGAAAATTGAAAAGAGGAGGTTAGTATTATCTGAAGGAAAATGCTACAGATACAGGTCCACTTTACGGAAGTTACATGTTCAAAGTGGTATTGACTTTTGCTTATATAGCATTAGAATCACCAATTTAGTTGTCACATAAGTTTGCGGTAATTTCAATCAAAACATTAAACAAAATAATTGGCTTTGAGTAATGCTAGTTTTTAAATATAGTGTACAATATCAAATATTGATTAATAATTACTTGTTGAAAGATCAATTTACAATCCTGTTGGATACAAAATAAAAATATGTGATGATATTTGCATAAAAAAATATTCTACAGCTTCACATGAAAAGTTGAGTTTTATTGAAATGTGGAGATGTTAACAATCACCTACCTATATTAATATCATTTTTAGCTGATGTGATATACCAACATAAAATGTTATTCTTTTCGCAGTACTCTTTTATTTGATCAGGCACTGTTTTTGTAGTTATATCACCTTTGTTTGCTAAAATTATCACAGGTATTGATTTTCCACCTGGAAGGTAAATTTTTCTCCTTAGATCTGTGAGCCACTGAAAAATTGTACTTTTTTAAAGCTGTCAAGATATATCTTCATGAACATACTTTATCTATGGATTTGAAAGTTTCTGGTCTCGTTAAATCAAAAACTATCGCAGCTGCCACCCTGAAAACATAACACATTGTTTTCATCTCAATGATAATATAAAATTAACTAAACATCGTTGACGATACAAGATATTCAGAAGGAATACTTCTGCAAAAGAAGCCAAAATAAGAAGCAAATGATGGAGTACTCCAAGTTGGAATGATCCTTTCATTATTTGCCTTTCAGCAGTTCATGAAGTTGTAAACATAGAAGCATTTTGCTGGAACGAATAGGTAATCACGATCTATAATCTTATCTAAACCTTGTTAGATATTTTCTCAAACGTGATAAAATTATTTCGTAACAACCTGGAATGCGGTCAATAATTCACTAGTATAAGGAACAAATAAAGATACTATGCCAAATACTATTAAATAAAGACACTACTTGTGTTCACGCTCATCATAATAATTAGAATATTGAGGGATAAGGTTCCGTTAATATTGTGAAGTTTGTGTCATACTATTTCAATATTTAAACAGCAAATAAATGTCCTCAATGAATAGGTATTCACTTCAATGAGCATATGAAAGATTCCGTGTTTGATTTCATTGTACAAGTGATTGTTTTTGTTTCACTTTTCGTTACCTAGTTTTACAATAATAATATAATATACCCAAGTCATTATAAAAGACGTTTCGACATTTTCGTTAATATTGTAAAGTTATGATTGAGATATTACCCTTCGCGAAACTATGTGGTTTTTCTTGAATAAACCAATATGACAATTGATAATGATTGTTTTTTTCACGGAATGTCGATATTACACTGCCAATTAAATGAAAGAGGGTTGCTATAGAACATTGCATATTGACCACATTCCCCAGAAATAAATTAAAATCATGGAATGTTTAATTTAATTTCCATAACTTATTTTGAGAATTTGTTTTCAACTACTTACGCGTGTCTGTAAAAAACACTCAACAAACTACCAAATCTTTCATGACCTGCTATATCCCAAACGTGCAAATTTATCCTCGTATTTTCATCCCATTCCAGTCTTTTGATGGCAAAATCTGCCCCTATTGTTATCTTATATTCTGTTGAGAATTCATCTGAAAAATTCCAAAACTGTATATGAATTTGAAACAATGATGAATTATATGTACCACACCTCAACTTTTTTATTATTTGTGTGAGATTATTACAGAGTGTGGGATTTGTTCATTGAATTTGAAATTATGAAAAAATGTGTTAAAGTAGGTTTTTTTTGCTCAAATTGAATGATATCATGCAATTTTTTCCCTACAACTACCCAATTTATTATTGTCCGACTTATTTCATTTGAAATTTCTCTCTATCAAGATGGTAAGGATGTGGATCCTGAAGATTTGGTGCCTAATTTTGTGAATATATATATATATATATATATATATATATATATATATATATATATATATATATATTTTCTTCACTCGGACAACAACAACTACTTTTTTTTGTAACTAGGAGTCGACGTATAACCTTGGATTATCACAGATAATTATGAGTTCTTCACTTCTTGATGCTCGTATTAAAAAAAACAAGGGTTTAATTCATGACAAAGTCGAAACTTGATCAAAAAGTCATTATCATGATTTAACCCATTCACTAGCGGTCAAGGTTACGTTTGGGGCGAGTTCATTTTCCTTTGGAATGTGCAAAATGGGTTCATTCCTTTGCTGACCCACATATCGATCCAGTAAAGAATTCGAAGAATGTGAAATAATCGATTCTCTAGGAAGTGAACACGTTTTCCGGGAACATTCCAATTCTAACGATAAAATCGAGGTTATTGTCCTACAGGAACTCTTTCTTACCTTCGGTGTATCGTCCTATTATGGATGTCTTTCCTGAAACAAAATGGATCATTGTTGAAATTGAATGATCAATATTTTGAATGAAATACTAAGTTCAATGAAAAATTGCAAAATTTCATCACATTACGTCGAGTTTTTTATGAGGTTATTGAACAATTGAATTCAAATGCTTGAATTACTCAATCAGTATAAACGATGGTATTGGAACCTTTGGTGTAAAAGTTGAAACTTTTAGTCAGTAGGAGTATTCCCATATGAACCTCAAGACACCAGAAGACTTGAAGAAATATATACCTTATTGGTAATCCAGGAGATGAATTGGAAAACACAGAAAAGTCGGTAATTTACGAAATCAGTTGTCAAGACCACAACAACAAATACATTGGGCAGAGCCGACGAGCTATCAAAACCTGTTTCAAGGAGCACTTTGCACACATGAGATACGGAAGGGTAGAAAAATCCAGTGTAGCCTAAGCATGCTCTAGACAATGACCACAAAATTGGTGAAGCTATATGAAAGTGATTAAGCATGGGCATGTCACCAGGCTACTCGATGTATGTGAGAAAATTGCAAAATGTAAAAATAGAATGAATGGTGATAAAGGATCTATCCCTTTCAGCCCGCTTTTCAGTTTATTATTGATACATTGATTAGAATAATCTGTAGTAACAGACGAAGTCCATAACGGACCAAAAACTATGCAGGTAGTGGCTGCACTACCTGCAGATTCATAAGTAACTAAAACAGGTAATCCTAGTCTTTAGATCAAGTAACAATTTTGTTCTCCTGATGATGCTAACCTTGTTTTCGAAACGCGAGTCGAGAGCAAAAATCTCAGTTCGGTTTTAGGGCAATAAATTGATCTCTACAAAAAGTTCCAGTGTCAAAACATGAAGCATTTTTTATCAATTCATGAAGTTTTTGAATTCACGATAGAAATATATTTTGAACAACCCGCAAACGCTTCAGATTTCTAATTGATGCATTCTTTTATCGTCAGGTCCACAAACCTAATATTCAGAGAACATCTCATGAACAGAGTTTAAATGAGAAATCATATTCAACATATTGTGAAGAGATCAGCAGATAACCCTCGGTTCAACAATTCTTCTGAATACAATTTCTTTAAGAAAAATAGAAGTTGATGGGGGGGGGGGGGGGAATAAAAACACAATGAAAGAAAAAATGAGGTTCGACATTCATGAGGAATAACAGGATGACAAAAAGAAGGGGGTTAATCGCGATGGAACTGCCAAAGGTGAAATAATGGTTTTGTTACAAAAAAATCCATCCCCACTTGGATTTTGCCAGCATTATCTAAATGTACCAAGTTTTCTGAACCCTTTCTCTGAAGTACTTCTGAAGCTTCTTACTCATTTATAACGCGTATACTTTCCCCTCTTTCGATGAATGCTTTATTACTGTTCTTTTATAGAAAAATTATGATTTGAAGATCATAAAACTATAGGTCATATATCGGCCTCGGCGATAATGTCTCTCTCGGAACGCGAAAAAGCATTTTGCAACCTTGATATAGAAATAAGTATTATTTCACTACTGATTCAACAGCGATTACACGAAAGAATGAACATATTTCAGAGTAGTATTTAGTTTTTATTCTTCGGTTTTATTATAATAGAGATCTTCAAATAAAAACGATGAGACCTTTGGTGTGAATGTTGAAACTTTTCCTAGAGATCAACTACCCTAACATCAAACTGATATTTTTGCACTCGACGCGCGTTTCGACAACAATTTTCTTCTCCTGAAGATGCTAACCTTGTTGGCGAAACGCGCGTCGAGTGCAAAAATATCAGTTTGGTGCTAGGTTAATAATTGATCTCTAGGAAAAGTTTCATCTTCAAACACAAAAATCACTAGTAATAATTTTGTTATAATTTGTATTGAATTCTGGTTGATAGTAACCCTTCATCGAAGTGGGGTTTTATATCAGATAAGATGATATTATAAAAGTGACGACTGTTTCCAATGAATCCAATATTTTCGCATATTTATGCGTGATATCTACGATGTGATAAAACGCATGTGTGCACTAGCAATAGGCAAATGAGGTGTTCTCATAAGGAGTGGTAGTTTGAAATGAAAGACAACGCTTGAAAAAATGATGATCTCCTCATAAAAAATCAAAGATTGTACAAAAGCTATACATATATTATCTCACCTACTCCAAAGTCTCCAATAACAACAATTTTGAAGTTTAGTTCGTTCTTATGTAAGTTATTCTTTCTGATAATGTCCTGAATGTTGATAAGTTCTCCTCTCGTCAGGCCATTCTTGCAATTCATCCTTGCCTCTCAGCCTAGTTCGGGCATAGAGTTAACGAACCACAAATAACCAGTTAAATTTCGCAAATCTCTTTTATCACAAGATCATAGTTGTCATCGGCTCATATCAAACGAAACCACAGGTGAAACTGATAAAATTAACAAGTTTCTGGGATATATTCAAAATTATCAATTCGCTTGTGCCGCCATCTGTGCATAACGATAATATTGAAGAGGATGTTTGCAAATAATGACTGTTGCCATCTCTTTAACGGTAGATGAACTATCTCAGAGTTCAGACCGATTTTTCATACAGAAAACTGTTATGACAGTGGATGTGAATGTAGCATAGTTCATCTACTATGCAACAGATGTCACTTAACATTTTTTTATAATCTCATTAATATTTTTTATTTATATTCACAGAACTGAATAAAAGCGATTCGAAATTGAAATATTCCGTAATATTTATTGATTATTTATTCAAGAGCAGTTCAAGATAATTATTGCATTGCACAAAGGTGATTTCAATTCCTGTCCCACGATTCACGGGATGTTAGCCCAGTGCGGTAATTCGCGAGTGCACGTTATTGGCCTTATCCCAGAGTCGCATTCTATACTCTTTCTACTTCCACCATCCAGACAGCTGGAGTCCCAGAGTCGCATTCTATACTCTTTCTACTTCCACCATCCAGACAGCTGTAACATAATGACTCAGTTATAAAACACGTGTATTGTAAATTAATGACTGCCGCCAGTGGGAGTAGAAAAAATACTTCACCACTCTTTCCGCTAGTGAAGTATTTCACACGATCTCCACAGTCCTATCTCAGGTCACTGAAACTCAACTCATCACAAAACAAAACAACAGAGGGGAGTAGCTGTTTTAGATAGACTCAAATAAGCTACATAGTCCAGTCATTATAGTAAGTTCACCTCAGAATTCGAGATACCCAGCTGTAAATCTGTGTATACTCAATATATTGACACCTTAAAAGTTGTCCCAAAACCTACATATGGTAGGGTGTAAGCAACTATCAAACTTCAAGGTCAAAGGTCACAAAAATCAGTTTTTTGCGCTTTTTTTGGAAATATCTCGTTTCCTATGTTTTTTTTGCTATTTATATTCATTATCAATATTGTAGAATACAAAATTCTCTACAAATTTTGTTTAAAAAAATTGTTTATACGATGAACCGTTTTCGAGATAAAGGGCGGAGAGCGCGCGGTCACAGCATCACTTCAGGTCAACCGGTGCCTCCGGTCGAAAACGCGCCATATATAGTCGATGAACTATCGATAAATCAATGATTATAAATATTTGTCAATTTTTATTAACTATTCATCAACTATATATGGCGCGTTTTCGACCGGAGGCACCGGTTGACCTGAAGTGATGCTGTGACCACGCGCTCTCCGCCCTCTATCTCGAAAACGGTTCACCGTATAATTTTTTCTTAACAAAATTTGTAGAGAATTTTGTATTCTACAATATTGATAATAAATATGAATAGCAAAAAACCCATAGGAAATGAGATATTCTCAAAGAAAGCGCAAAAAAACGATTTTTGTGTCCTTTAACCTTGAAATTTAATAGTTGCTCACACCCTACCTGCCCTACCATATGTAGGTTTTGAGACAACTTTTAGGGTGTCAATATACAATGAGTATTTACAGACTTACAGCTGGGTATCTCGAATTCCGAGATTCTTACCTAATTTAAGCTTAAATGACTGGACTAACAGAGCAAACTAAAAAAAACTAGTTTCACTTAGTATAAAGTTCCTGCTTGAGAAAACTATTGTATAGCGAAACATGTGTCGCAGTTTAGTAAACCTTGATACGTGAAAATTTTACGGGCAACTTCATATTATTTGTTTAATATGGATTTTCATCAAGTAACGGCAACTTCCATTCAGTTTTAGACATTTTTTTTGCATATGAATCAAACGTCTATGAATGATATACAGGTTTCAAGACATGTTTTGAAACTTTCGTCATACTAGCTCATTATTGTGTTCATTGCTCATTTACCAACTCGATTATAGTGTGCTTTATGCCTGTACGGGCATACGAGACTCACTTTCGGCTCGTTCCGTATCACGGTTTACGCTCGGGTATTGATAACCATCATTACCCAGTTAACACAGACATTTTCGCGATATCTACGAGAGGGGAAAATTAGGATCTTATGCGAACTCCTATTGCGAGATATTGGCGATTGCCATGTTCCATCACCAGTCGACATTCTCACTGTTGTCTCTATAAAAAATCTCGGGGTGCTCACATTACAACTGCTATGTTTCATCTGATTGCGAGTTCCCTAAGTCATCCTGAATACAACCATTATAAGAAATTCGCAATGATGTCTTTATAAGAAATATTGGGGACCTTACAATTACAACTAATATATTTCATCTTATTGCGAAGCCCTGACTTATTCCAAATTCAACTGAAACAAAGAATTCGCACTGATGTCTCCATGAGAAATCTTGGAGACCTCACTTTGCAATTGCTGATAAATTTTTTTGGGCGATTTCTAAGTCTTTCCGGATACAACGAAAACAACAAATTCGCAATGATGTTTCAATAAGAAATCTTGGACACCCCACATCACAACAGCTTTGTTTTTTCTTATTATTTCAAAACAAGAAATTTGCACTGATGACCCCGTCACAAATCATGGAAACCTCAAATTGAAATTGCGAGTTAGCCCAAATACAACCAATTGGATGAAGTAGAAGTTTGAGTCTCTGGTTGTCATCCAGCGATGACCTTGCACCTCAGAGGTTTACACCATCTGCTCCAGACTCAGATTTTTGTTTCGTAAGGAACAGACCGATCGAAATGTTTTGTGTTCTGGAATTGGATTTGTGAATGCAATCGTTTCGATCATGGGAATTTTGATTCGCATAGATAGTCAACTAAAGCAATCAAAGTAAATTTCTCATATGACTCACCGGAGGATATTTTAGAATTGTTCAAAAAACTCGCTGGAGACATACTTGCGACGATCACACAAGTAGCCTTCTTGTGAACTCGCAGGAAACTCGCCACAAGATATCACAAAAAACTCGCCAGTTTGTACTGTTCAAGAATTTCCACATGGGATTACCCAGAGAACTCGACACAAGATATCACAGACAATTAGCCAGGGAAACACGTAGAGACCTCGCCATAAGATATCGCAGAGAAGTCGTAACATAATATCGTAGAGAACTAGTGAGTTTGTACTGTTTGAGAAGTTCCACACAGTACAAAGCAGAGATCTCGCAGAGAATATCGCAGCGGCGGACATTTGGAGCAGGTATAGAAAATTCGTCACAATTTCCTACAGAGAGATTATCGAGAACTCTTTGAGACTTCTTCGTGTTGCCTGGGTACATGATCGTTGCAAAAGATACTATTATTTTATTTTCTTCATACAAGTTTCCATATCCTTCTAATGTTTCTTTCTAGTAGGTTTTTATTCGTTTTTCAATCGGAAAAAATTCAAAAATACTACAAAACCTCATTGTTATTTCCACAAAAATAATCATATTTCAAACTGGAAGTTGTTAACAACTCATCTAAAGGAGCAATTCGTTCAGGCCAGTCTCAACTTACCTACACAGTAGGGTAATGGACCGAAACCTTCCAGAACAACTACTCTCCTGCCTAATACCACGAATGGCGTTGAATTATATCCGTCAGATGTCTGTCACAGAAGTATTACCAGCATTTGCTTTTGGAGATAAAAATCGCATCAATTAATTTTCATTTGTTGGGACGGGCACACTTTTAGACCAGTTTTATGTCCAATTATCAGTAGATTAATTTGCCAGACTTTTCGATGATGTATCATCTTCTATACTATA
The DNA here is from genome assembly GCA_032362365.1 of Zygogramma bicolorata. Classification (NCBI taxonomy): domain Eukaryota; kingdom Metazoa; phylum Arthropoda; class Insecta; order Coleoptera; family Chrysomelidae; genus Zygogramma; species Zygogramma bicolorata. The sequence continues at coordinate 1,552,257 of JAVJAQ010002299.1, forward strand.
CTATTCACGAAGGTAAAAAAAATTGCACCAGTTTAAAAACGATATATTTTCCATTATCCACATACTGAAGCCAGCGGTCACAAAATCAGTCAAGCGCTCTCAAAAAAACTGGTGTCAAGCCACATAACATTAAACAATCAACAAATACGAATAAATAATCCATTAACAAATACATCACCAACAGTGAGATTCTTCACGGCGAGACACCGATTTCTCCTTTGAGAAATGGTTAAAGCAACTTCTAGTCCGGGAGGAAGCGTTGAAATTTTTCAAGTGATTTTGATTACTTTTGAAACGGTTCTGGACCCTATCTTGCATGACAGGGTTGTACATAACTTATCGTTGAAGGGTTTGTTACACCACATAAAAGAACACTGTTGAAGGGCATTGTCACTTGTCACACGTCAACTGTCAGTTCCAGTGCGTCAACTTTCAGTTGCAGCGCGTCAACTGACAGTTCCAGCGCAGCAACCGTCAGCTTTAATGATATTTCAGAAAGTGTCACCAGCCCTTGAGGTGTTGAATTCTGTGCAACCGATTAGGAAAAAATACAGTACATTTCAATATAGTTTCGAGGGTGATTGATGATCAAAACAGATAGAAAAGAATTGGCCACAACCACGGATACTAGAATACACGATAGGGGTCATGAGTCACTCTGAATGCCGCCCATACCCCAACGTGATGAAATCAGAAATTTTTAATAGGAACAAATCGTCCAGTAGATATTGGTAGATTCTGAGAGGTCTCTCCACCAGAATGAATACATTCAATTTCAATTTATTATTAATATTGTCATATTACATGTGAAACTATATTAATATCAAAAAGAGGCCCATTGAATTCACGTACAGAAAATCTCAGAGCCTCTATATGTCTTTATGCTCTGAGCCTGATATGAGCCTTTCCCCCCCGCCAAAAAAAGTAGTGACCTCCGAGATGGTGAATGAGGTTGGTTGAAATTTTTGGAATAGCTGCATTGGTAGATCGAAGAAGATAAGATTATGGCTCTCAAATAGATCTTTTAAAATTTGTGCACACGGGAATTCATCAAACTCTAGTGATTATTACACAAAACTTAAGAGTAACGGCATGGTTAGGACACTCTTAATATTAATGAATGTATGTACCGAAATAAAATCGTACTGGCCTGTGAAATCATACTTTTATCCCTTAGTATTGAAAATATCTAACGAAATTAAAGGCAGCAGGTTCGCTAGAATTGTATTGCATCAATGGTCGCCAACACTGTCATCAGAATAATTGACAAGTGACAGCTTCCTGCATGATGCAAAGATGGAATAAAGAGTTTTGCGCACGCGCAGACACGGCATCGTATGTGAAATATTAATATTTTGATGTTGTCATTACAAATATATTGTTTGTATTATAATGTGCATTGATATTAATTGAGAATTATGAATTGAAATTGGTATTTCAAATGCATGATAACTGGTTACATATCGGTCTATTCATTTCATTTCAGGCTTTGAACAGCTTAAACTACCATTCATAAATATTCATTTGAAATTCGTCGTTACTCACTGTGGATTTATTTTTCTTTTAGCGCCATCGGTATTCAACAGATTTGACATTTGACTGATCTGAAAATTAAGTGCTTTGTGCTCTGTGATCGACGTGATCTATGACTTCTTTGAGTTCTATGACAGACGGACACGCGGGACATGCCTATCATAATGAGACGGAAGACAGAGATAGATAGATTATTCGAATATCGAAGAGACTGAAATTTGTAAATAAGTTACCGTGTCCTCGTTCGAATCAATGACGTAATGCAAAACTAAATGAAGTAAAACTGTGTGCCAATGTGGTATGCATGTACGAAAAAATATTGAATTGTATATAGCAATTCGTACAATTGTATAGCCAGTAGCAGCCCTGATTGTGGACCTGTGGAATCTGTAGACAATGGGCGAGGCGGAGGGTTCAGGGTGACGTCACGGGGACCTGCGCGTGACCCTTACCTGTGTTTCTAGTATCCGTGGTCACAACCTTCTCGAAACGAATCCACTCACACTCAAACGAATTTCAACGCTACTTTCCGGACTATTACATTCGAACGCGTTAAAGCTACTGCTTGACGTGCTGCTCGACGTATTCGACAGCGGCGGCCAGTATTCTCTTCTCTGTCGCTCTCATCGCGACGGCGAGCCGCGCGTTGACGCTCAACCGTTCGTCCGCGAGCACTTTCAGATCTTCCTCCAGAGAAGTCTTGTAAATGCCCAGCAGCAGTTTGAGCCTAGCTTGCAGGAAACACCACGATTTCTTCTCCAAAGACGTATCTAGGGCGCAGTCGGAGTGTTTCAAGTCGTCGGCGCGGTCGCTTTCCAACCAATGCTGGAGTTGGTCTGCAAAAAAAATATACATTGGCGTGTGGAATGAAATTTTCGAAGGGGTTCGATTGAGAATAAACAATGGGAAAAAATCATTCGAAGCGCACACAATTAATTTGAAAGTTTAAAAGTGCCCTGCTATTGCATATCGATATTGAAAAATGATACAGTTCATCCGTGGTTGAATAAAACACAATTAATAGGAGAACACGAGAGTATATTTCAGTGCTTCTTCTTTAGACACATAAGAACGACTAACTAAATTCTCATGATATAATTTATCTTCACACCCCAGACCTATTTCGGGGCATGGTAAAAATCCATAAATATAAGATTACGACCCAGCCAACACATCTGTGACATGACATCCCTGCGATGTCACTATCAAGTAACACTGAGACATTACTTCTGTTAGGTCGCTGCGATGTACACATTTGGCATGTAACTATCGCGATATCGGGTTGATATGATATTTGTGACATCCAGTAGATATCGCTCTTATAATGTCCAGTAGATGTCGCTCTTATGATGTCCAGTGTATATAATTCTGGTAATATCCATAAAATATCAATGATACAGAATACAGTGATCAGTTGATAAAAAATGACATATAAAATGGATCAGTATTTGGATAGACAGATACTATAAACAAAAATTGACAAATTTTCATTAAAAAAATTCTCTGGGGTGGAGATAAGGTTAGCATTTTGTTTTAGTAGAAGTTATGCACATTCATTTTTCGATTATATTCTCTTCAGTGTTGCTTGTTTTAATACTCATTGTAATGGCAGTCACGGAGAGAAACCTCCGGCATCGTCAAACCTGGGAGACCCTTTAAAAAATATGAAAACCGTTGAAGATCTATGAAAAATAATCTTTAAATGAGTATTTACTCAATAAGCCCTCTAGATTTTTCTTGTGATTTCAGAGCCCTTCCTCTTCCAAACAATCCTAGGGGAAAATTGTTGGCTGTTGACAGCGACAGCACTGCCAATGGCCAATACTTGACATTGACATACTTCATACGTCGTCGGTTAACCTAAAATCTGATTACTGATTTGCTTGATACCGCCAAATTAATGTGATTCCTTCTCAAATATTTGATATTTCGGAATTTTCGGACCAGTTGAGTGTACCTAGTCGAGGTGGCCAATTAGTATTATTAGTAAGTATTCTTTTTCTTACTGCTACACAAGATGGAACGTTCTTTTTCCTGTTTTTCTTACCGTCACAAAAGGCGCTTGATTGTAAAAAATTCAGAAATTAGTAGTGGAGGTGAACGAGATCAACAAGCACATATGTTAACGAAGATTGTGTACCTGTTTCGTTAACATACTGTTTGTCTGATTCTGTATCATCTGCAGATGCTCCTGGTTGAGCCAACGGGAAAATATCCAAATATCAAATTTGCGGATAGTTACATTGTTGAGCCGTAAGTATAACATGTTTTGTTGATATCTAGTGACAGTATTTCACAATATTTTTCCAACAACTCCTAGTAGATAATGGTGATATGCATTGTATGTGTATGAAAGAATTACATAAATTGGTTCATCTTAAAGGTTACATCCCACTTGTTTTTTTTTAATATTTTAGTGTTTGCCTCATTGACAGGAAATCAGTAAAAAAGTATTTGTTTTTTATTTGCTATATTTACACAAATAGGCACTCACACAAATAGAAAATATCAGTGACCTGCAACTGGTTTGTTTTATCTTTGGATGACATATGATATTCACAAATTCATTGTAATAATCGTAAAAAAAGCCTGTTGGCAATTATTTTCTTTTATTTGAATAGATTATTATAGCAGTGACTTATTTTATCTGAAAGTTTGGTCAAATACTATTAGATAAACTTGCTAATCTCGTTGATGTGTCAATAAAGTGATAGGTTTCAATTCTATTGAGGCTCCAGTGTAATTAAACATCAGAAATCAATGAAATTACCAGTAATTGTTATTTAATTACTTTTATCTCAAATCGGCTAGGGCATGCAGAATCGTTACAACTTCTAACTTGATCCTGCATATTTAACACATTCCAATGGAAAATTCTTCAAGAACTTGTGCCCAATGAATAATTTTAATTCCAACGTAGGTACTCGTTTTTCAATTAATTTGTAATAGGTTTAAGTTATGTATGGGATTTTTTTTCAGAGCTAAAATTCTTATCCCTTATTTTCAGGAGTCATTGTACAGGAGCATGGCGAGACACAAAAAAGGGTGCAGGAAGTGTGCGCCTACTGGTTTCGTCATGCCAGGCAAAGGTTGGGACGATATGAAAAAAGAAAGGGACGGGCGGATTAGAGTTAGCTCTTTCATTATTTTATTTTATTTTTAAAGATTATTTTTGTTTTATAGTTTTTAAATTTTTATATAAAATAAATTTTATTTTGTGTTGATAATGAAATGTGTTTTGCTGCGTATATTTCTATATACAGAAAAAATACTTCGTATTCGTTTAAAAATGCTAGATTGAGATTTTTCTAATGAATTGCCTTTGGGTTTCATTTATTATTATTTCCATAAATATTTGTGAAAGATTGGAAGCGGAAGGCCTGCCAATATTTCTGGATATATTTCAGAATATATCTCCCATATTAAAGGCAGAAGTACGTCACAGATTCAATAGCGAAATAAATCGCAGTGGCATCGCACATCTTGTCGCAATTACGTCGCAAAGCTGATCGCAATTTTGTCACAAAACTTGTCGCAATTTTGTCACAAAACTTGTCGCAATTTCGTCACAAAACTTGTCGCAATTTTGTCACAAAACTTGTCGCAATTTCGTCACAAAACTTGTCGCAGTTGTGTCACAGACGATGTCGCCTGAGTGTGACATCGCGACATGTGAGCGACGTAAATGCAAGTTCCCTGCGACAAGTTTTGGGACGTCACACGCCTCGTCGTGATATCGCAGGGACATCTCTGCGATGTAACTGTGTTGGCTGGGGACGCACGAAGGAATGCACAATTATCCTTAATAACCATAGTCATAAATAATTAAGACCCTTCGGTTTAATTCATTTCCCTTAACACTTATCAGAGAGTTTTCTGGGAACGTAGTTTCGATTTTGTATATCATCTGTTTAGATACATATTTTAACAATCGAAAAAAAAAACAAAATATCTATATGTTTCAGATAGTTGATTTATTAACGTTTTGTCAATAACTAAAAAATGTTTTTGTTTTGTCAAAAACGTGTCAGTGAATTTACATCAAATTCAAATCAAATTGATTACCGCAAGTAGAATGACTCCAAGTGAAACCGCATTCAGGGCAGGACAAAGAATATAAAAATTTATTCAAGAATTAGAGTACCTCAATTTAGAGAACCACAATGAAATGTCATTAAGAGGGTTTATCTCGGTGAACTCGAGTCGTATAAACAAGGTATCGAGTTTATCTAATCACGTCATTACTCTTTCACAATTTTTTTGGAAAATTTCATGGTCAACCCCCTAAGATCAAAGTCAATTGCGCGTCTTTATAAAACCAGATTTTGAAATTTCAGTTTCACTTGAAGAATATAACTTATTGAAATAGTCTATTGAAGAGATCATCTTGAAAAAAAGGTGTTGATGGTTGCCGTGCTTCATCTGCCTAACTATCCATTCTGCATAAAATTCTCTACAACTTCAGTCTCACTACTTTTTATCGTAAAATCAGAAATAAAAAAATCCATTTACTATTTATCGTCAAATCAAAAATAATAGAGTTAAGAACAAAAATATTTTGAAATTATTTAACAAATTTTCTTTTTGGCAGAATTTTTATTCTAGTTATCTTACAATGAATTGGCATCATCATATTTTTATAGGAGGGGTTTCAACAAGTGATTTTCACTATAGATTTTTCAATTTGGTTCATTTTTCGAAGTTTTACAGCGCTCCGAAGTTGACCGTAATGTCAAATACTTTTTAATACTTTTTAGGATTATAGCGTTAGTTTTTTATTACCTTTTTATTTTCCATATGAATTTGAATTTCTTGAAAATTTTTATTTCATTATTGATCAGTTATCGACCCTTTTTCCCGCCATAAAACTCTTCCTTTATTTTATTGGTTTTTGAAATATTTTCAATTCCGATTGGAAATTCACGAGGATCCTATTCATATAGGTAAGAAAGGCCCAAGTAACCGTTTAGGAATGAAAACTGCATAATCCGTTCGACTATTACTTTAATAATGGTAACATGCAATTTGTACAGTAACCTCCAGAACAGTTCTTAATAATTGTTCATTATCCACGTCCTTTTTTGCGATTGCTTGATCAAGCAAGATTTTACTGTTTTCGCCTTTACACTTCTTATTTTAATTTTTCCTACAAACAAAATAATCGCGTTTGATTGAATATTACAATGTACAGGCTTGAAAAAGTCAAAAAGCTCATCAAAATTGAAAATTCTGCCAACCGAACTCGAAATCGTACAGGCAAAACTCATGATACAATCAAATACTCCTGCGCATGTGCGAAATACGTAAATAATAAGCTAGTGTGTACTTTGATTGTTAACTTGTCCATAACTGCCATTATTATTGGATAAAACTAAGGTGGCTATATACTGGTGTTTTCACTCCATATAAAAGATTGTCAGCAAATCAGATGACCGATCTGGCCTAGTTTATGACTTAGACCGTAGTAATAACTCAAAAAATTCGCCAGGGATCGTCACTCTCGCAGTTGAGATGACAGTCATGTGCACGGTCCTGTGTTGCCAAGTGGCTATGTCTTCGCGAATTCAGGTCTATGTGCTGGAAAAATTAGTTGATTGTTGATATTTTCATTTGAGCAATATAATATTGTGATTTCAATTCAAAAGCTCCGTTTAGAAGTAGTATCACAATTCATCCGAATATTATACACGTTAATGCGTGTGAGCGAATAGGAGTGAGAATTGTGATCAAATTTTATGGATAGGTGAAGTGAAAACATGCCATTTTTTCTGGTGAGTGAAATCATTATTATTTTTTATAATCTTCTGGGTTGAACTGAAAATATCTAAAACACATATCACTACATTTATAGAATATTCAGAACGTGTACACACTCTAGAATGTTTTTGCCAGCAAACTTCTAACCAAAAGTGATCTGTATTGGCAACAACGTGTTCTATGGATTGAGTGATCTCGAAAATTTGTAGGAATTTCAACCACAAACGCACCCTTCAGGTGTAATTTTGAACACCTACCCCCTGTCTACAGGTTTGTCTGAAACAATATCGCAACACTGAAAGCACCATCATATAGCCATCTTAGGTAAAACATTGTATGCCACTTGTGTGTTATGTTTCCTAAGTCACTTGAGAATAGTAAATCTTTCTCGCGTGACTTATTTTCAACATTATACACCACTGCTTCCATAGATAACTATTATTGCTGCTATTATTCACATTACTATGCTCACATTATTGTGCTTGGCTAATATAATATTCACAATATTAATCCTAAACCATATTGGTCTAGAATATGTGTACTATTCGAGCATGGCCTCTTATTCAAATTTCCATTGTTTTTTAGAAAAAAGTCAACCCTTCGAGGCACACACTTAACATAAAATCATAAGCATATGGTATGAAAACTTCAGAATCTCCATGAAATTACTTCACATCAGAACATATATCAATAGAAAAACTGTAGTTTGAAGATTTTGCCTTGTTGCGGAAAATATCTTGCGGAGTTTCAGAATTATGTTGAATATCGCTGGAACAAATGGATATAGAATTGACTCTTAATCGAAAGAAATATATACCCGAGTCCGTTTTACAAATACTCTTCGATTTAAAAAAAGTTTTGCTAGTGATTTGAACCAGAATGTAAAAAAAAATATTTCATACGAGAGTAGTCAAAATTTCACAAAATTATTAAAACATTAATAGGATGCCATATACCTTCCGTTTGAGTACAACTTTCAATTGTGTTGTCCTTCTCCTCTTGATATAATTCAATATTTTCTGCTCTGCCCCGTATTATGTTCGACTTCATAACATCTTGAGCACATCTATCATGCTAATCAAACCCACCCAATCTTTCTGCGATATTAAAATTAATACTGCACAACTGATTTTTAAAAATCATTTGGACCACACTCAATGTTTGTATGGAAACTCATTTGGTGCATTTCAATTCAACAACCTCTCATCGCTGATTCTTTTTCTCTAGGCAAAATATTTCCAAATGGAACATTTCTCATTTTGGGTTCACGACGGGTGAACGATTCCCCATAAAAAGCATCCGGTCGTATAGCTTTCATTCAGCCATTAAACACAGCAATAATCGATTTTACTACTGCAAGATCTGATTCCAAGATCCAAAGATAACTCCAACCAATTTTCTCATCGTAAACTGTGAATGTTGTTTATGACAGATTAACTCGTATAACGGTAAACAGTCAAGAACAATAATGGACAGTTGTCTCACACAAAATGATTTTCCGTTCGCTTTGTCAGATATATCAAAAGCTACAAAAAAGTAAACAAGATATTATCCAGAATTTCTATAAACGAAATACATTTACAAATGCATTGTCAGACAGTTTTTTTCAACCCGCCGTGGATCTCATCAGTGGTACTCGATAGGCCTTTCGGATACAATGATTTGGAATCTGCTCTCTATGAAAGGAAAAATCTCAATTCCAGTTAGCAGATTGTGTGAACTTTACTGAAAACGCCATCTATATTGAATTCGTCCGAAAGACTCAAACTCCAAACGCACCAATTGATGAAGACATCAAAGGGTAAGTTGTACAGAATCTTTTTCGGTCTACTCGCAGGAAAGCCTGCTTGGTGACAGCTTGGCGATGTGCCTGTTTTGAGAGATCTTGATTTAGTTTGAGTTTTTGGTGAAATCCAGTAGACGACGTTTTCCTTAAGGTAAACACCATCTTACATCATAATTTAATAATAATAATGGAAAATTTTCATGAGTAAATGCGAAATACACGTCTTATAATTAATAAATTTCTATGAATGAATCATTAAGAACCCTATGAAATGAAACTTGTAAGGATATGATTCATTCTACAGAATAATAAAATATCAATCAAAGAACAAGAAAATTATTTGAAATCTTTATACAATGAATCGTCGATTTTCAGATTCCGGAAAAAAATCTATCAGTTGTGAGTAACCATTCTCTCACACGTTATTTCTCAATAATTCCTCAAGGCCCAGTTACTGGGCCCTTCCTATATGGAATGTACGCTTATGATTTTTTGCTGAACACTTCACCTATTATCGAAGACTGAAACTAACCTTCATTCATGTTGAATATCCTCAGGAAAGCCAGAAGAGCACCGTCAATAGGATCAGGTCCTTTTTTAATGAAAAAATCACTAGTAGAAGAAATAGCTAGCCTTTGAAGAAGCTCCGTCCGTTTTTCTTGTAAGTTGTCAGACTTGCTGATTCCCAATCTCATCCAGTAGCCATCATGAGCGTTTTCCTCGTATATGAAACTGAGGGGGAAATTATTGAAAATCTAAAAAGTTTTGTGTGCCACCAACAAAATGTTGAGGTTGGAATCTGATTGAATGAAATTTATTGACACATTAATTGAATGGTAGCGGCAATCAGACAAATCTGAGTTGAAAAAAATATCGAGCAGGAATTAAATACAAGGGAATTAAAATTCTGTTGATGTCGACGTTTCTACCTTTTATTTCTTCATCTTCAGAACATAACAGATTTGAAGATGCTCTAAACACCATCCCACCATAGAGTTTTCAAATTGAATGATTTCTGTGATACCAATCATATCTCAAGAATCTCAGCTGAATTTCACGAAGATTGTTACAAATAAGCAATGAGAGGACTCTTATCGGCATTTTCGAAAAATAAATTTAACTGGCCATGAGATAAAGAGACCTGCCTCAAAAATAATTTGAGGCTGTTGCTAATGAAATGGCTGATACACTGGCAACGCTTTATTCATGGAAAGTGGTCTAAGGTCGTCGTTATTGAAGAGTTTGTAGTTTCTGTTGAGGGACAAACTGAGCACCTATCGTAAATCTGTCCGTTGGGTATTGGAGGTAAGGTAGAATTCCGTGTCAGGGGTTAGCTTGTTTTGTATAAATACGGTAGTGTGTACGAATTAGTGGGAAAATAAACACTAAAGTCCGGTGAGCAAACCAATGTTTCGAAAGAAAGAATGAGATGATATCAAAGAAAAGTTCTTTTTCGACCTCTTATTCTTCTTAGTGAACAATTTAGCACTTTTCAACCTGACAGTGGGTGTAAAATAAGTACATTTTCGAATAATCGTGAATGCTTGATTGAATATTGCCATATTCCAGTTAAATACTAAGCCGAGAAGGATATCTCACTAATCAGATTCATCTTTGCATATTTTGTTGATCACACCATCAGCTTATTCGTATCACGTTAATTTCTCACCCGTTGTGAATGAAAAGATCCGCATTCGTTCTAGGTCCGTAGAAAATAAAGAACTGTTCGCCAGGTTCGAAATCCCTCAGTGCAAGACATTCGCTCTGATTCAAAACTGGATTATAAGCTGTAGAAATCTGGAAATTATCATCAAAAAATGCTAATTTGCAGGATAAGTCTCAACATGCAGGGCCTTCCAACTAAAATTCAACCCCCAGCTGTAAGTCAAAAACGGACGCGTGATCGAAAATTTCGGAGAACAGGTCAATTTTATTTCTAGGGAGACTAATTTTGATATGAAAATCATACCCGAAACTTCACCCACTTGCGGTGAGCAGCTACCCCCTATATATTTTTCATTGTAAAAGTTATTTGAGAAAAATGCCAGTGGGGATACCCAAAGTTCACTCTACAAATCTAGAAGAGCAGCAACAAAAAAAAGTTCAGGGACACAGATTATTGATTCTAGACTTCTTGAATAATGCCGCCCTATTGACCAGTTCTTAGAATTTTTCGATCACACGTCCATCTCTGACTTGCAGAGGAGGAGGGGGGGATTTTTGGTTGGAAAGCCCTGTATAGACCGGGCGGCAGTGGCAGATTGTATGAAACAATTTTTTATAGGTTGCCTTTGAAAGAGGAAATATTTGAATCTGAGAAAAAAATGTATAAATATCTACTCGCTGCGTCGTACCTACACCATGTGAAAACCCATAATTTGCTTTTGTTGAAACACAATGTATACTTCCACACAGTAAGCTTCATAAATTTCCGTCAATCTCACGAGGAACCTAGTTAAGGTTGTAATGGGCATATCTATAGATACTTTCACGGTTGATGCTCTTCCGAATTGTTATTAAACGTTCCCCCCCCTTGGGAATATCTACACTCCACGAGTACAGAATACCCACTTTTGTTGTGAATTTGGAAACCTGCCGAACCTCTCTTGCTCAAGGATCTCTTGTCAATGGAACAGCTGAGTTTTGGAACTCCTTGCCAAAAGAGGTTTTTCCTGAGGCTTCCAAATTTCAGAAATTCAAAGTAAATGTTAATTCGTATCTCCTGTCCCATGATTCACGCGGTGTTCTTTGAACATTACAGGGCTTCCCTTTCGTGTGAATCTGCATATAAAAAAAAAGTTTTCCAGCCGATGGGGAGCGATGAAGGCCTTTGCCGTGCAAGGATGGTGTAATTTTAATTTGGGGATATATTATTAGGTTTAGGACCCTGATGAAAAATTCAAGTTTTCGGCCTTGGGGATAGTGCGCGCGATCCGCCATCTTGGATTAAAGGTAAGAAAAACTGGTTTTCCTGATGTAACTCTTTAACGGTTAACCCCACGACAAAAATGTTCAGTAGAATTTGAAGAGGACAAAATTTCCTACAATTTTTGTAACCACCCTTCTTTGCGTAAGTCTAATTGGTCGCGAGTTTACAAGAAACGAAACCTGAATATTTTCCCAAAAAATCGTTTTTTACGGTAAAAATGAATTACATTGTGTTATTCGGATTAGCTATCCATGTAATTTACAATACAAGGTAGTGCAACAACATTGTTACGAAATACCCTATCACCGGCCCTGTCGCTCGGAAACGCAGAATAATATGAGGGGTCGAAGAGAGAACGTCACTTTTCCAGGAACTCTTGATTCGCGTGGCGTACGCAAGTATAAAAAAAGACACTTCATCGCTTAGGAGATAGTTATTCAGATAGCAATCAGAGTTTCTAGCTTAGTGGAGAGGCGGAGAGTTTCGAAAAGTTTTTATCGGAGAGAGCTTTGGTATTGCTAAGTACAGAAGTCGAAGCAGAGAATTTCTATTACCGAGAGTTTTAGTACAGAGCGTTGGATAGTTAGCGGAGCAATTTGAGTGGTTGTGTTGTATTGTGATGAAGAGTTGTAATAAAAGTAGTGAAGTGTTGTTTGGAGTTTTAATAAACGAACCCAAGGAAAGATCGTAAAAATATGAACGATATGGACTTCGCCTGTTAGTAATACTTATTCTTATTAATTTCTCAACAATAGCCCGCGGGCTATTGATATGAAATTAATCGAAAAAAGTAGTTATAGACGGAATCCAAATGGAACAGAAAAATTTGCAGGTAGTCGTTGAACTACCTTATATTGTGAATTATATAAATACGAGTATAAATAGCTAACCTTAGTCTTTATTTAGTTATTTGATATCAATTTTCTTCTCCTGATGAGACAATGACGCTTCAAATATCTCAAGAACGATTTTTGACCACAGAAGAAAACAAAGTTCGTCTGATTTCCATTAAAAAATCCACCAGTTTTACGGTTGAGCACAGCGGTTTTTTGGAAAAATATTCACGTTGCGTCCTCTGTAACTCGCCATCCGTTAGACTTACGAAAAAAACTGCAGATTCAAACATTGTAGGGAATTTTGTCTCCTTTGAATTTGAAATGATCATTTTTGATGAGAATTACTCCACCTCTTGCACGGCAAAAACCACCAGTGACTGGAGTAACGGTGAAAAGTTGGTTTCCATTACATTTTTTCGAAATACATTTGGGTAACTTATAAGTCACCTTGTATCTGAAATAGGATATTCTCATAAGTTTTGTAGTTCGATCGATGTTTTCATGTGCAACAAATGCAAGGCATCCCATAAAAAGGCTTTCATCCACATTATTGTTGAACAGGAAGTACCACACAGCTACTAAATTTATACGCACATTACCATTTATTTCGCCTTCAGTTATACAGGGTGTAAATGGTAAAAAATAATAAAAAAAAGTTACATTGGAAATAAATTTTGGGGGTTGCGTATCTTTTTGGTAGTACAAAACGTCAGGTTAATTTCAATATTGTAACTTATTCAGTGCTTGTGAAAAAAATTGTTATACAAATTTTATATACCCCCTTTCAGGAGCTGTATCTGAACAAGGGATGCTCCAATGAAGTTTCTTTATATGAAAGATCCAATTTTTTTTTCGATGAGGAATCACCTCCTTAAATGTTTTATACTTATTCAGTTACACCCTGTATTATTTACACTTTCAAGTGAAGAATTGGTCCAAAAAATCTTTACTGTCGCCCGGTAGAATAACTTCTCAAAGAATTGTTGATACAGAAACTTACCGTTCCATTGGTGTGATTGCACAAATCCCATAAAGGTATCAAAGCATTTATCATCGACTGACCATCCTCAGAAGGAATGGTGTTCTGTCTGGTCATCACCGTGGATACTGCCCAGCTGTAAAAAATTGAAATATCAAAAGATATTGAAGCTATCACCCACGAGTGTATATTAAGCCAATTCACAAAAAAGTATCAGTGCTTTTGCTCGATAGATGGATCTACTATATGAAAACATAAAAAAAATAAGCGATGAGTCGAAGTTTTTGTTTGCATCCGCGATTTGGGGAGAAAAATTAGTCTGCGTTACGTTAAGAATAATACACTTCTTTGAAAGGAAAAGAAGATCATATAATATTCAGAGAATATTTTGATAATCAACATATAAAAGAAAGGTACTGTTTGTAGTTTTCTGGGTTGTCAACTTCGCATAATGAAAAAACAATAATAATTAATATTGAAATCTATACTAGTTTAGAATGACAGATTTCTAATCTAGCCCGAAAAGTTGCTACGTTATTTCACAAACAGTTCCTTCCCATTAGTCACCAACTTCTCGTATAACTCAAATTCGCCTATCGAAAAAGTACAAGAACAAATATTTATCGGGAGTAATTACACAAGTGCTTCAAAATTACTGATAATTTTCCATGAAAGCATGTCGAAAGAGCCCGACTCCGAAGGCGGAGGGCTCTTTTAGCAAAATATGAAAATAACCGAATGCAGTTTTTTTACTGACAACATGCTTGAATGGAAAATTATCAGGTTTATTTTGATGCACGAGTGTAATTCGGTAGAATATTTCCGGAGTTAAAACAACGACGTTTAAAATTCAGTATTTATGCTTGTCAAGATGACAAATGTACATTTTAAGAATCGTTACTATAGATACATGGACCGAGCGGGTATTTTTCGGGTATTTACTAGCCCGAAAATGTCCCGCCGGGAATTTATCGCTGTAATTGATCGAAAATGTCCCACTTCATATGGGATTTTTAACATACGATGGGAATATTCAAAATAAGTATCATTGTTTACATTTCGAAAATCAAATATGCTTCAGTTTTCAAAACTTTTGCTTAAATATAAATATTTCTGTTCCAGCAGGTTCTTTTCAAAAAATATTTTCGGGAAAGATTAGAAATCTGCCCTTCTACACTTGTATAGATTTCGATATCAATTCTTATTATTTCAGATTGTGGTAGGTTATGTTGTAGCAATAAAAATATTGCATAAAATTATGCCTTCTTTCAATACGGATTGAAAGAAAAGAAATGCTTTTACTTGGAGACACATTTCAATTAGGTTTTAGTTTCTAAAATTTCTTGGTCAGGATTTGAGCCTACTAAATCCAATATGAAAAATGAAGATTCTGCAATTTTGGGCGTGCGCTCAAAAAGGTCAAATATCGGGGTTTTTATTATGAGTAATAATTTTTATCAGTGGCCGATCTGATTTGAAATTACTTTCTATCATGATGTTTCACTGGGGAATCTACAGAAATTTTTGAGGGATGGAAAGCTATTTTTGGAATATAATTTTTTTTGTAACTTTCAGGCTGAATATTCATTGAAAAAAAATAGTCTCTATTATAGTTTTCCACTATTCTGATAGGTGGTGGAGAAAATTTCCGATCACTGAAGTTTGGTATTATTTTTAGAAAATATTAATGAAAGTACCATGTACGCTACTGGAAAGAATTAGAATATGCCATTCGTTCATCCATCGTCACTCAAATGAGATGATCTGGACACAAAAATTAAGAATAAAATTTTTTAGAATGACCTTCACGGATAATTATAATGTCCAGAGCTTTGCTTCAGGTGGATATGTCCACCAATTTGATTTTAGTTTCAAACACAAAATTTTCGTACCCCGAGATTGAATCGAAATTTTGGATTTTTTCTCATTTGCGGATTTTTCTAGAAAAATCCCTAGCAAAAATTTGTGGAAAGAATTCAAGCTGTAGGTAGATCAGAAGTGATAACTAGTATAGCGAGTGTAGAAAAACATCATGTTCCTGTGTCGATGATGACAAATGTATGAAAATTATCATTTCACATT
Source organism: Zygogramma bicolorata (assembly GCA_032362365.1). Lineage (NCBI taxonomy): Eukaryota > Metazoa > Arthropoda > Insecta > Coleoptera > Chrysomelidae > Zygogramma > Zygogramma bicolorata. The sequence goes on from JAVJAQ010002299.1 coordinate 1,568,159, forward strand.
TCGCCGAGCATTTCGCATGCTATACCATTTCAATAATTCATATTGTTCACGTAATTTCCCATGCTTTCATGCAGCACACGAAATATTCAGACGCCACAATCGACGCAAACAATTGAAAGGTTCACTTTCCCCATTAACAACCACGGCACAAGGCGTATACGATTCGAAAAGAAATTACGAACGAGTTGTCATGCGAACGAGGATCAAGGCTGCCATTTAGCATTGCCCTTCGTCGTGCTCTTTTGTTTTGTCTAGACGCAGTGGATTTCAAAAGATTCGTTTCTGAAGGAATTTTTTTTTTCCAGGAAAGATATTTTTTTATTATTATTTTTTATTGAACGTCGGCCTATTTCCGCTACCAAGGCCAATCACCGACGCCAGTGAGCACACTTCCCCAACCGGAAATTTTGCAGAACCCTCTGGCATTCCAACCAGAGCTGGGGATCTTTTAACGAGCCCAACATCTATGGACCCAGGACCGCTGGCTTCACGTCCCCTCCGAAGGAGGCGGCATATTCTCAATATATCTTGTGCTCATTGATATATTGCCTGCGAGCTATAATATGCTTTTTTGCTGCCGTTGTATGGGCTTTCGACACTATCTTTCCCTGCATAAGGTCGCCCTTCCAAGTACTAAACGGGCTCGGCGCTGCTTAACTTCAGATATCGAATGACTGTCAGTCAACCTGAAGAGCTGGACCGTGCCCCCAGGAGAGATATTGAGAAGTGTTTAATAAATATTACTATTTCTCAGAGTTCACCTCGGAAATGGTTAGAAACTAATAGAATTTGTACATCACGAAAATCAACCTCTTAGGCACCAAACAAAATTATGTAAACACATTTTTTTTATATACATTCTCACACGAAAGAGAAACAATGTAATGATCAAAGAACATCGCGTGAATCAAGGGACAGGAGATACGAATTAACATTCACTTTAAATTGTTGGAGTTTGTAAGCCTCAGGAAAAACCTCTTTCGGCAAGGAGTTCCAAAGCTCAGCTGTTCTATTGAAAGAAGATCCCTGAGCAAGGGAGGTTACAGGTCTCCAAGCTCACAACAAAGGGGTGGGAACTCTGCACTCGTCGGGTCATCTTTGTTGGTACTGCCAATGGAGGAACGATTGACGACGATTCAGAAGAGCACCGATCGTGAAAATATCTATAGAAGAGAGACAAGTCCGTGAGCAAAGAACTATATTCCAGAAGCTGACGAGAAGTGAAGTATTTTAATGGAAATATTCTACGAAATAGAGATCGAAGCTTGTGGAAAGCACCTTTAGCGATCGATCATACATTATTTTTCCATGAGAGATTATTACTGATAGTAATTCCTAGCATCGAGATACTTAACTATTTGGGAATAGTAACTCCTGATATATGAATATTGGATGAAGATAGATCGGCTTTCTTTGAGAAGAGACATGTTTGGGTTTTCTTAGCATTAAATTCCACCAAGTTGATGTCAGCCCATTCTATTATTTTTGCCAAATCATCGTTAATACTATTTACGCTAATGCCTCTTTGTATTCTTCTTTCTCGTGCTGATACGCGGACTCTGGAAAAAATCTAGTATGAAGAGTACTGTCGTCCAAGAGACTGCACTGAACAGGATGTTTCATTCAGCAAATCATTATGGAGCGGAAACGAAGTGGGCGCCAGAACTGAACCCTGTGGAGCACCTGCATTAATTGAGTGAATATCAAACTATTCTCCATATACTCATATACAACCTCATGGAGTGACCTCTCGGACAAAAAACTCTTTAAAATAGCACACAATTGAGAAGGTAAACCATAAGACGGCTAGAAATTAGACCCTGATACCAAAGTCGATCTAAAGCTTTTGAAATGTCGAGAGCAACAGCTAATATTTCTCCCCGAATTTTTCAATGGAATGCTACCAAATATGTGGAACATACGTCAAGAAGTCACTGGGTGATATTTGATGGCGAAATCCGTATTGTCGATTATTAATTACTTCCGATTTCTCCAGATATTTTATAAGCTTCATATCGATTGTTTTTTCATAGCTTTGGAAATGATAGACAGCAATGCAATTAGTCTATAGTCACAAATGTACAATTTTCCTAGGATCATTGCAATTATTGCAAATTTGGGGGGGTTCAAACACACGAAACGATATTCATATAATGTTAGTGGTGTTTATGAGAAAAATAGTTTGAACCTGTATTCGTGTGAATCTAGGACGATGACTCAATTTTTTTTCATACAAGCACAACTGGACAATTCACCGGAAATGGATGCATTTTTGATGACAGCATATTTCCCATCAAATCTCGATTTCACGTACGCAGTAATCAAAGGAGTGAAAGCTTATTATTGGGTTATTTGACATATTTTGGTTCATAATATAGAATTGTGTTCATGAGAATACAATACCATTTAATACCATTTCATAATATACCAAAACATAACCTATACACATAACCATTTGACATTAAAAATTGCACTCAAACTCCTATTTCACGTCTATATCATAATGATAATGTATACAGCTTATCCACAGACTCAGATACTTTTCCAGTTGCACAAGAACATGACGAAAGAAAAAACATTTTCTATGAATAAATTTCAACACAATGAACACATATAATAGGTGTTTTTTCATTTAGTACACATGACTGAGATTGCTGGGCATATACGTTATTAGTTCTGTGCCAAGATGGATTGGATAAGCTGTACGTTATAATACTTCTTTGAGGTCAAGTTTATTTACTTTTTGTAAATTACATGATGATGTAGTGATTTGACGTATGATACAAATCGATACTTCGATATTTTAAACTAGTTTAGGTTATAATTATCCTGCTGAGTGAGATTTTTTTCTACAGATAGCTCCCTATCTTACTTTGTGTAGATATTTCATATGTATGCTTCTATTTGATTCCACTCCCATATGGTTGGTATACAAATTGAGCAAGAAAGAGTGATTTCTATGTAACCCAGTGCCCGTCACCACCATATAGGCGAGGGAGTTGCTGTTTTAGATGGACTTTTTCTTCGTTTTTGTGTAAGAATCAAACGTTTTTGAATGATATACACATACACGAGCCTATCTACAGATAGTGTTTGTAAATTTTCGATTTCACTTCTTCCATAGAAGACTGCTAAATATACAATAAAAACAGTTTTGACTAATTTCAATGTTTTTGGTTATCCAATGCATTCCCATTAGTCTTTTTGCACTTCAGTACCATGCGATATTTGTAATAAGGTTCTTCAGTTTCTTTCATGATGTGTATGGCATTATTAGCTAAGAATATATCAAAGTAGCTGGCAGAAATTACAGAAACAACTACAAATGCACTACAAATGCAGAATACTGTGTTATCGACGAACTGATGGCGGATTTTCCATACTTTATTCGTTCGATACAAATCAACCAATATTCATCCTCCCACCAATAACAACACATCTCCTTTGCGAGAAAAAGTTTTCTTCAGAATACATGGCGTCACAAAACTCAAGCCGACTTACATTATATCGCGATTCAATAAAATACATTAATTTCTTATGTAAGTCTTTTTTCAATAGTGGCAACGTTTTCCGAAGAAAGCGGTACTTAGGACACAAAATCTGAAAATTTTATTCCGAAAAGATTTTTGATAGTTTTTTGGTTCGACTCACTCGATCCAAGTATTGAAAACCACTGGGTTATTCTTGGAAGAAACGATGACATTCTTTAAAAAACATGGACTTCATTCACTATTGAATACAAAATAGCTCATATCTCACAGAAAACTATATCATCAAAATGAATTTGAAAGTTATGCTCCAGAGTATTCAAATTGTCAAAATTGCCTTGCATGTCGGATAGATATCAGAGACACCATCATAAGAAGTCAGCGATTCAGTATCTTCACTTCCAACTGGAACGAAATAACCGTCATCAGCGCCTACAGTGGTTGTTGAACCTTAAGATTCCAAGTTTTACGCGAAAGGCGGCTGTTATATTTTCAATTTCATTCATTTGTCTTTCGAACAATTCGTTCAGGCCAGTCTCAAATCTACCTACACAGTAGTTTTTGGCTGGCACCCGTTAGAAAACAACTACTCCCTTGGCTAATACCACGAAGGGTATTGAATTATATCCGACCGGTGCAGAAGGAATTGATTTTCAATTATAGGGACGAACACACTTGCAGACCGGTTTCGGGCTATTCGGTCACTCGTCAGTACAAGGCATCCATCATCAACATTAAGTCGATGACTTCCCATAATTGAAAATTGATGATGGCACTGCCTCGTACTGACGAGAAGCCAATTCTTTCATTTGTATCGCCGAAAGCAAATGCAGGATTTTTCTTCTGTGGAGAAACCTGCACTGGCACCGATCGGATATAATTCAATGTCCATGTCCTTCGTGGCATTAGCCAGGGAAGTAGTTGTTCTCTGACAGGTGCCAGCCAAAACCTACTGTGTAGGAAGATTTGAGACTGGCCTGAACGGATTGTTAGGAAGATGATTTGGTTTAATGCCAGTATTCAAGTATGCCCATCCACTGTGTCGAATGTTTTTTTATTTATTGGTTCTGTGATAGCTGAAATGTCTCAAATGTATTCGATGAAGTGAATTTAACTTTGAAGAATAATAATGATGTGAATATTTAATTTCAGACATAAAAAATCATGCATATTCCCATTGCTTTCGTAAATGTGCTACCGTTCTTTATACTTAACATATTATTACTTTCTTTCAAATTTGGTACAAAGGTAGCACCTTTCTCGTCCATTATAATTAATAGAATCACACGAAGAAAATATTTCGAACACCTCCGAATATAATGGTGTGAATACAAATGCAAGCCATTGCTTTGTTGAGATTCCTCCTGCATGTAAATTCCAATAGCCGAAAAAGAAAGTACAGAAAAAGTGAAACCATTCATTGTCTGCCTGTAACGAAATTACAGATTTGTGAAGACAATGAATCCGAATGCCCTGTTTTGCATATTACGCGCACATTCGAATTTGTTTTTGTTGCGAAAAAGGCGGTAGGAATTTCTTCATTACGACACTCGGGCAATAAAAGACGAATAACAGCGTAATGTGGAATAATTTGCGCCAGCGAAAAACAGAAGCACCAGATCATCTCAATTAAATTTATGATGGTCGACGAAATATTTATAATTATCTGGTGAAAGCTTGAAAATAATGGATTTCCGGAAATAGCGGGTTTAGGACCAATAAATAAGGTGTGATGTAATTTCCATTGTTATTAAACTATATACGGTACTAATAACTGCTAGGGAAAATTAATTTCATCTCTAGGATTGTTGAAGTAAAATCATAGGTATGCACTGTTTGAAAGTAATTATTTTGTGGTCGTAGTTTTTTTTGGGTTCCTTATTCAAGAATTGATATTGAAATTTATACAAGTGTAGAAGGAAAGATTTCTAATCTACCAGGAAAAGTTCCTTCTAAATGAAATGAGTCCTATAAGTATGCAACTTATCGTATAACGTTAGTTTGCGCATTACAATAATAACTTCGCTCCGATAAAGGTTTTTTGAAAAATATGTCAATGATGTGAAATTTGTCCAAGCACTCTTCATTCAAGATTAAATGAACTGGTTGAGATGCAAATGCAAATGAATGCCATCGTTTATAGACATAGACATTATAACCAATGGACTGGCCTTTATGACAGTTTTCCATATAACACGATGCGGAATAGTTTAGAGAGAGAACGGATCCATATTTCAAAGTGAATAGAAGGATGACTTCAGCTTAGACTTGGAGTATTCCATCCTTCACAAGCTATCTTTTTTCAAGCCACATACGGAAGGAAATACCGAGATGCCGAATAGAGGTTTGTGATCAGTATTTATTTGTGTAAATACTCATGTATTCAAATAATATCTGAAAGTCTGTTTGTTTTTACATGAATTATATTGATTTCGAAATACTTCATTGGGACGCTTCCCAACTAAAATTCCTAAAAATAACCCACCTTCAGTCATCAGTCTCTTTTTACGTATCTTCCCTAATGAAGAACCAGGAAAATCGAAAATCGATAGGACAACATAATTTTTCAGAACTTCAGTTCCAAAAATATTATCAAAGTAGCCTTCTTCACTGGAATATTCGCTACAAATCACTGCGGTTTTAGGATTGTAATTACTTCTTCTGAGAGCTACCACACATTTCTCTTTCAACCCTTGGTCTTTTGGTAATCTATATCAGGAAATGGATTATCATTGGTGAATAATTATATGAAAAATAATATTTCACCTGTGGAAATTCAAGTTGAGTTCTCTTTTATATCTGCTGAAGCAGTTGAACACTGCACAAAATACATTATGAATGTTTATGGATAGAGTAACACACAGTTCAAAAGCAGTAACCAAATTCGAATTTAAAGAACAAACGATTCAAATTTGACAAAAATTGAAATGATGTCATGATGATATAAAAAATGTCAAGCATTTCAAATTTTCTTCGGCTGCTCTTATTCTTTTTTCATTGGTGGAGTGGGACAAATTCACCAAATCGAGTAACGAATCAGACACAGGAAAGTAGATATTCATACCGATAATTTTGCAAGAAAGCGTGATATCTAAAAATTGCAAGTCTATTTTCATATTTTGGCGAAAGTGCCGGAGTCCGAAGGAGGAGGGATCTTTTACAAAATATGAAAATAACCGAATGCAATTTGTATAAAATATCATGCTTTAATGCAAAATTATCTGGTCATTTTTATGCACGAATGTAATTCATTGGAATATTTCACGAAAAAAGAAATTCTGAAGGAAATGTTATTTTTTGTTCATTTATACTTTCCTCTATAGATTGTATGGAGCACTCACCAGAACGCGAAATGTTTTTCTATTTTTGAAGTCTATCTGACATTTATTTGTGTTGTTTACTGACGTCTAGCAATACGGTTTCAAATGTGTTGTTATGGTGACTTGATACAATGCAATTACCGCTGTGAGTTTTCGATAACTGAATTGCTCTTATGGGACATTTTATGTATGAGGGAAATATTCATCAAAATGAACTAATAATTCCACCTTACTCATTCAGCAGTCCTCTCTCTCTCTCTCTCTCTCTCTCTCTCTCAGACCAATCCATTAGTTAATTTCTATGTTTATGGAGATATAGTCAATTCAGTCAATGCCTGGGTAAAAGGGATTTGAAACATTTTTACGCCATCTAAACTATAAAGTCGATTTTTCCTTTTACTTGACAGTGCACGACAAAGTTTTCCTACTCTGAAGGGAAATATAGGTGCACAGTTCTGTCTATCAGTTCGACTGAGAGGTTGAAAGAAAGATAATGAAACTTCAAACATAGTTGACGATAGAAGTTTATGGAGGAAATGAAAGTTTAGGCATTGAAATAATTCTCAAAATATGAATCACCGACGATATTGACAAAATAATCTACTTCTATTTCTGAATTGATTGCCATCTTTTGGCATTATGTAAAATTAATCAAGAAATATGGAATTCAGTATTGAATGTTAAGTATTTGTTGTTTTGAATGTTGTCAATTTGATATGTACAATTGTTTAGAATGTTGTTCTAACCGTATACCTGTTTTCAATCCATTTCATCTTTGCACCTCTTGCTCAGGGATCTTTTTTCAATAGTACAGCCGAACTTTGTAATTCCTTGGAGAGAGAGGTTTTTACTGACATGAAAACTTAAAAAATTCTTTGAACTTTACAGGGATTCCCTTTCGCGTGAATCTGCATATACAAAAATTGAATGGGTAATTGTGGGAATTTTTCTCGCTAATTCAGGAACAAGAGAATCAACACCCGGAGCAATCCGGCATCAACAAACCGGTCCTAATATCGTAAATGAGAAAGAAGGCAACTTTCGGTTTTACTACGAGTCACCGCTAGCTATAATAATTGCTCAATGCACGATGCAAGATGAAAACTCGGTTAACCGTCTGTCAGCCGTCGAGGATGTTATTAATAATTAAAAATAGAAATCGTGGTCGCGAGACATCGATACACACGCCATATGCCCGATTCACGGATAATTTTCATTTCCACGAGCCCGAGTCCGTTTCGTTTATGGTAATCTGCACACCGTCTTGACGGTGATATCTTTTGATCCGGGAGCCAGAGCAACAAACGCATTGTGTAGGCGCACCTACAAAATCTTTTTTTAACTCAATTTTTTACAGGGTTGAAAGTTACAATGGAAACACCCTCATAAAACATATACAGGGGTCACCATTAAAAACTAAACAGACGAAATATCTGACTCCGCGGTAATTGAAAAAAAAATCGACCGTACACGTAATTAAATTGGTCAAGGGGGAGGTTTTTTGATACGCAAATATTGAATAAGGCGAAAACAAAGTGAAGCTGAAAATGAATGAAAATATAGCAAACAAGAATCAAATGGAAATTTAACAGAGATTATTTCCCTCAATGCGAATAAACGAAGAAACAGTTGAAGGCTAGACTGCTTTTACAGAGTTTTACAGCGATTGAATGCACTAGACCTTTTAACCGATTAAAATGTTCGAAATAAACCGGGCGTTTGGATCACTTTTCAGGTACTATCTCTGGTACTATATTGTTCCTGTGTTCGATTTTGATGTTTCCTGAGTTTACATGTTTCCTGGAAATAATCTAAACATATATCCCTCCTTCACCAAGTTCAATCGACCAAAATGCGTGCATTTCCATGATTTTCAAAATTTTGTTTTCAAGCGAATGCTTTCGTGTATAATAATTTAAAATAAAATCCCTCGGGATTTTATCAAATTATCATACATTCAAGTCATTTGCTAAGCAAAATTTCGAGAATCTTGGAATTGCAGCACACATTTTAACCGATTAAACTTGGTGCACTCGGGATATAACCCCCGATTAGGGTACTAAAACATGGAATATAATTTTTTTTCTGGGTAATCTTGACGTCTTAATTGCTTGTACCTGCAACCGTCTTCTGGAGCCTGTTTCATAAAAGTACAAGTAGGTCTTTCACTTAGAGGAGCGAAACTTATATTCAATATTTGTTTTTCCTGTACGTAGGGAACAGGCCCCTAATGCCTGTTTCATAAAAGTACAATTCTCTTACCCACAGGAAAATAAACAGATATTTAACATTGTGTTTCTCCTGGTGCCCGCCTCATAAAAGTACAATTCCTTTTTCTACAGGAGGGGGCCTGTTTCATAAAAGTACAAGTCTTTCTCTACAGGAAAAAACAGATACCTACTTAACATTTGTTTCTCCTGTGGGTAAAAGACTACTACTTTTATTGAAACTATTATTAAAAAATTGTGGGTACAAGCGATCACAACGTCTTGATTACATTCAGTTGAAGCATATTTTCATTTTTTACAATTTGATTTTTTATCATTTCAATATTTTTTGAATTACATATTTTCTCGTTTTCAGATGTCAAATTGATGATTGTTTTTTGCCAAGCTCTGCTGTAGAAGATTTCTCAACAATGAAGAGTTATAATCAAAGGTAAGATAATATTTTAGAGATCACTGGGAAAAGTGTATGGGGCCTATATCCCGAGTGCACCAGTTTAATAAGTTGAAATGTGTGCACGCGCACATCCATGATTTTCGAAATTTTGCTCAGCCTTCAATTTTTCAATTGGTTATCCGCACTGAGGGAAATGATCGACTGAGGACACTTTTGAATTATAAAAAAAAAAATAAAAAAAAATTGTCTTCGTTGAGCTAGGTACACCCCTAACTAGGAACGAACGAACCTAATCATAAAAAATACACCTTATAAGAATTATTCTTTCCATACATCTAACCTCTATATGTCTTATGTGACTTCTAAGAGCAGCAACTTCCGACGCTATAAACTCATACGGAATAAAAAAATTCGGTGAAACACATACGTGACAATACAAACGTGCCTTCTTTGAATATATCATTTTCAGTATCCGTAATAAAAACATTCCACTTCTTCGCATCTGGTATAGTATAAATAAACAGACGATGAGATTGAAATTGGATATTTTTTTCTAATGCACCACATTGGATCTGTCGGTGAGTTCAGTCGACGGTATACAAGAGAAGAATTTGTCTAATATAAGCATGTGGCGAAGAATGCCAGGCGGGTCTGTATAAAAATGATACTTGAATGAAATCATCAATAGTAGACTTTGAGTAAAATAACAAGAGGAAGAATCTATCCAAAACAACGACCTCACTACTCACGTCAGGCGTTGAATTCCATAGGCGTCAATATTTCTCTATCAATTTGTAAACCAAGCTCAAGTAGTTTGAAGCAAATAGAATAATTTTTCTACACCCGTACTATATTAATATACTTATATGCCCATAATCCGTTTCATAATGACATACATTATAAAACAGATCCAAAGTCTGTATCGTAATAAAAAATCTGTATCATAATGGGCTCATCGTTTGTCTATTGGAAATCCAATTCAGAATAAAGGCAGCATTTTCAAAACAATATTGGGCTCTGTTGAGTCTGGAAATAATGAAATAAATGTTAATATTCCTCCCACTTCCACATCAGTGTAAACCACAATTAAAATATAAATATAATATTTATAGTTCTTCAATATTTATGGGGTGTAGGAAAAATAGCGTATGCAACTCTCATATAGGTAATGAATATTAATATACTGGCATAAACTATACGAAACTCACCTTCGGCTTGTTTCGTATCCCGGTTAATGCTCGTGTATTAATAACCATCATTACATGATCGTTGCATAATATACTATCACAGGATACTTCAAGGCAACAAGAAGAAAAATATTATATAGAGATATTTATGTGAAAATTTCGATTGCCCCAGGACGAAAGTAAATTATATACGAAGCAGTGCTTTCTTTTTTGGTGTATGCATGTATGAACAAACTTTCTGTGGATGATTTAGGTACACGTAAATTAACAGAGGACATTTTCAAATATTTTGATGTTACGTTTCGACCTGGTCTGACCCGACCGTTACATATCCATCTACAGGAAGCTGAAAACGAAATGTGTGTGGTACACAGATGTAAATCAGTGGTCTACATTCACGAATGATATAAATCAAATACTCTGATAATTGAAGGCATTCATAGCATGCAATTAGATCGAATCATGAGATAATTTTTTTCATGTGTTACCCAGCTATATGAAAAACGATTTCGAGTGGTTTCTTCTATGACTTGAAAGGAGTGAAATTTTAAATTTCTCTTAGAGTTGCCGAAAAAAAACAAAATATGCTGAGTTTGTCCATTTGACATTTTACTGAAAAATACATAGGAAAATATAACCTTTCTTTAACTGAGAACTACTTCAAAGATTTCAACTTGTTATGTAGAGGTATTGAAATATTTACTATAAAGATATAATTCTAATGCATTTGGTTTGCAATTTTTGCAACTGACCCGATATATTCACATCCAACATAGATGAAACGATGAGAATTGTGTGACAACCTCAACTCTTGTCACGAGACCAATTCGATTCTATAATCTTTATGTATTATGGTATGGGTGAGTTCAATATTTTATATATCACAGAAATTAACCTTGTTCTATGCAAATCTTTTTTGAGGTCAATTTCATCATAAGGTAGGACCCGATTCATCGCTGTAAGGTCAGTGGAAGCTGTGTAACCTTCAACTTATCCAATATTCATAGAAAAATAATACACAATGAAGAAAATAAATAATAATAAACATTAACATGAAATTAGAAGCAACAAATTGAAAATATAAGTGCTACCCTCCTTCCTATAATTTGTTGGTCATTGTCTTAAAGGAATAGATTTTCAGTACTTTTTTGACATATTTTCGAACCAAAAACTCCTATATATTTTGAAAAATATTTCAGATCGTCATGATTTGGCGGTTGTCTCTAAAGCTCAACGATCCAATTTTTCATAATAATTTTCCTGATGTCAGTACACACTAAAATTCACTCAATGAGTTTCTGCAATATTGGAGATACGCTGTCTTTTGATCTGTTGGCCCCCTTTCGCATATATTAACTATCCTCAGACGTGAGAAAATGCATATAATTCTGATCTCAATGCATCATGATTCCAAAAATCGAAAACATTTGATTTCGAATCCGAAAAAACAATGTATTCACATTTACGAAATATACTCGTACCAGCAAAATGAAACGTGATAATTTTCTCAGTAATAGGGCCAAAGATGCAAAAGAAAATATGGCTTCCATCCGAAGAACAGAGAAGTTAGTTATGTATCAAGGTGATTGAGTCTCCTACATTTCCGTGGTACATGAATAATTTTATTTTTGATCAATTGTTATCAATCGTTCCCCCCTTGGCAATATCTACACGGATGACTCGACGAGTACAGAATTCCCACCCCTTTGTTGTGAATTTAGAAACCTGTCGAACCTCTCTTGCCAAGGGATATTTTTTCAATAGAACAGCTGAGCTTTGGAACTCATTGCCAAAAGAGGTTCTTCCTGAGGATTACAAACTTCAGAAATTCAAAGTGAATATTAATTCGTATCTCCTGTCCCATGATTTACGCGGTGTTCTTTGAGCATTACAGGGCTTCCTTTCGTGTGAATCTGCATATAAAAAAAATTCAATAAAATTCTATTCTATTCATTTTTGAAACGGAATCAGATTCAATTTATTTCTCTCCCTGTATATTTGAACCAGGTACCTATCCCGATCAGAAATAAAAATCATTACATTTAGCATATTGCTCTCATGTATGGAGCTTGGCGTCACAACAATTATTGAAACTTCTGAATTCTAATGTTACTGATTCTTCGCTCACGGACTCGGTCACTTCATTGGAACATCTTAGAAGGGTCGGAGACTTGTCTCTCTTCTATAACTATTTTCACAGTCGGTGCTCTATACAATTGTCATCAATCGTTCCAAGTGTATTCTTTAGCACTTTTTGCTGTGGCTCACAGACTATACGGCAGATGAAGAGAAAGTATCGTGAAAAAATCGCGGATAGGCATTTCATGGACCATACGTGGAGTCTGCCGAGCGCTAAATTTTCACTCTAACCTAACCGTATTCGAAATGGAAAGTTATTTACACGTTTCGAGCGGTTTAGTATTCGAAATATTGCGGTGTTAGTGCATTTAGTTGCGGTCTTGCGTAATCCGTAATAGACCGGGCGGCATTGACAGATTTTTGGAACATTTTTTTCAAAGTATGCCTTTTGAAGATGAACGAACGCCATAAAATTGGAAGCTCATCGAAGCAACATTGTCATTAAATCTTCAAATAGGGAAATTATTATTGTTACGGTATCATGCATGAATTCGAATAATGTATTGTGAAAACATTACGGTGGAATATTATCAATTCATCTATATTTATAGACAAAACCACTATCACCGTGATGATAAATCGAATTTCAATTACCATAATAATATAAAAGAATAAAATAGATCAATTCACCAATATTAGATGCAATGTACACATGGCAAGTCAAATATTACAAAATGTATTTATTCTGAAAAATACAAATATTAATAGCAGACATACATTGCCGCAAGCAAAGAAACGCAATTGTAAAAGGGAGATTTCTTCAATGTCGATGTTTTTTTTCTATTCATTATATCTTGTTTCATATTCATTTTGATTGATCGATGACGGCTATTCCTTTATATGACTTTTGGCAAAAGTTACACACTTCAGGTTATATAATATTCCTAATGATAATATTGTTTCTCTTATGTATTGTGATAATTTTACGGTTAAGTACTGTCAGCATCGTCCATGGATATACTGACTATTTTGATGATCTCTATTCTATTTGAATGGAAAATTATATTATCTCAGCTTCCCACCACATTGTAATTGGTACTGCGATCAAAGCAGGCTTCGATACGGAGCATTGTCTATAAAAAACAAACCAATATAATAACTGTCGGGATTTTTTTCACTATGGTTCCCAATTCTGGATTTATGAGGGTGAAATCAGTTTTGCAGCTTATAAACCCTTGTTCAGCGCCAGAATCACATATTAAGTGGCTAAAAGCTATAGATCATGAAGATCGAAATGATTAATCAAAAAACGCCATCAACTTTTGGTAGCGCTTTTCACCACGCTATTTTGGAATTTTTCATAAAGGTTCGTTTATTATAATTGCTATAAAATGATTCACAGTTCTTGATGGCAAGATTAAACCATCCACCAGAATATTAAGCTAAACATTTTAGATTGCAATTGTCAATTGATAAATAAAACATGGATCGCAGCACCATTAAATATATTGCCAATAGCCAAAAACATAACAGGTGCGAAATTAAAAATATTCTTATCGTTGGATTTTATGTCGTCATTGATGACGTGCAACAAGACTTCAATTGTATGAACTTTATAAACCAGAATATCTGTTAAGATTAATACTAACACTGTTAGGTGACTTTCCACAGGATGTCGCATTTTTTTCACATATAAAACATTGGTCAAGTCGAAATATGAATGCATTGGAAGATGTTGAATTGTAAATTACGTGCCTGTTATTTGATGGTATAAGTTGATAACGTATTTGATGTTGCCACGGTGTATTTGATGTTATTTCATCTATTGACAACTGTAATTCAGAAGTGAAATCTGTGTGTTTTAGCGGATATTTCAGCTCGGGTATGAGGACTATGTTCTTCGAAACAAATCATTATATAACAATCATCATACACGGCCCCTTTCTGAGAAATAGCGTAACAGGATGGTAACAAGCCGTATCAAGAGTTGGTGTCATCTTAAATTAGTTGTTTCCAGAAGAACAACGTATCTTCATCCTGATATATAATTATGAACAGGCGTGCGTGCGTTTTGATCCAAAATATCACTTTCAGGCACTTAAGTCGATCATGGCAATGAATAAGGGTTCATCGAAGGTTCAAAACTTATTTCTCCCATCAAAACCCATAATTGTTAGTTATTATTGTGGCGAAATAAATTCAGACTATTTTTTATTCTCCATATCGAAGCCTGTTATTGATCACAATAACAAAAGTATGATGAAGATGGAGAAAAACTGAGATAACATAGTTTTTCAATTAAATCTTTTGATTAATATAACTCGGGATAGATTATTAAAATAGTAGGTGAGCATAACTTTACATATTGAAGATACATTTATTTTTTACAATGTATTCACAAATTTCTAAACGATATTCCAACGACAATTTTGCCTGTTTGATGATTTTAATATCAAATGAAGACACGCCTCCGATGACGTGCAAAAGCTTCTAAAATGCACGAGCTGTACTGGAAGAAACACCTATCGAGTAAATATCATGTTCAGTACAATTTGTTTCAAGTTCATTTGATTTTTTTTATATGCAGATTCACACGAAAGGAAGCCCTGTAATGTTCAAAAAACACCGCGTGAATCAAGGGACACGAGATACGAATTAACAACGACCGTGAAAATATCTATAGAAGAGAGACAAGTCGCTGACCCTTCTACTATGTTCCAATGAAGTGAGCGAGCCTCAATGAATATTTTGGTGCCGAACTCTACACATGAGAACTATATTCCAGGACAGGAGGCGTCATGAAAAATTGGTCTAAAAAAATCTGTCACCGTCGCCCGGTCTATAATGCGCAAAATGTAATGAATTTCGGTACCGTTAGTTGTACCTGAATAATTGTCGAATTGTTTCGTAACTCATTATCTAAGGAAAATCGCCATTGCGACGACGACGGTCTTTTGTTAATTGTGATTTTGATGATACCCTGTCGATCAATTAAATGCGATTGCATAGGTACCGGAAGTTACAGGACAATGAACGAACACTCCCGAAAAACGAATTGCCATCGCAATTTTCCACCACAACCTTTCATTAGAGAGATATTGCTGTGACAAATCGTGTGCGGTGTTATTAGCGCAGACGTTATATTGACAGTTGAGCATGCGCAGAATGAGTTCGAGAGACACGTTGCTGTAATACCGTTAGCGCATCACGTTATTTACGACAGAACAACACCTTACGTAAAACGTTGCGCTATCCTACTTCGGACTGAATCGAATAGATCCGGTAGCTGATCGGAAACGGCGGATGTGTGTTTTTATTTTCGAGGTTAAGTTGTAGGTAGTTTGTTTATTTTACGAAGTGGAGTGTTTGTATATATTTTCCGTGATTTCATATAGATCTTTCAATTCCAAAATATGTCCTCTACGAAAAGGTTGAGATTTACCTCGGATGACGATTTATGTTTGTTACGCGAAGTTGTTGGGCAAAATCCTCTTCAGAATCCTGAGAAATGGAACTCAATACAAGCTAACATAAAATCAGTGACGGGAAAAGAATTTGTCATTCGCACATTGAAAGATCATTTAATGCTTCTTTTGACCTTATGGAAGAAAAAATCTGATGGTGACAAATTCCGGTACGATATGTGCATTGTCTTTCTTATTTCTTTAGAAGATGCCAATGGTTTCTGTATTCTATACTCTATACTTTTCAGAAGTGGCACAGAAGAAATATATACTGAAAAGGATACTCTTTTACAAGAAATCTCTGACTTATGTGCAGAATTTTCGGTGCCTACCAAAAAAGCAAAGGTTATTTCCAAAGAAAAACAAATTGCTGAGGTAGGCCGGCAAACCAGGGAAAACATTGCAACAGATGCTTTCTTAGTGAATAGTGAGGATTGCAGTGCAACTTCTGAGGAAATAGTTATTTCAAGTGAACATGATTATTGTGGTAATTCAATTATCTTATGATTATAAAATTTGTATTGCGAACAATTTTTTTTAGATACCAATTCAAACTTACCATCAACTGAGATTTGTGTAGGTGAAGTAGTTACTCTAGATGTCATTGACCAAAACCAAAACACAAAAAGCCGACCAACAGCAAAAAAATCAATAGGTAAGCAAACTGGTGGGTACTCAATTGCATCAGCTGATGAAAAGTTGAGGAGGTACCTACTTTATTTTGATATTCTTGTATAAAACCTTTGTATATAATATTCAAAGATAAAACTAAAAGGAGATATTTATTTTCAGGACCTGGTATAGCTAGGAGCAGACAAAATAAAAGTGTTGTCCTCAGAAGAAATGCCATGGAATATCTAAAAAATAAAAACGAAAAAGAGCAGGAAATAAAATTGAGAGAATTACAATTTCAAGAGCAGAAATTGAAGCTTGATGAGAGAAGAATTGAGATTGAAGAAAAAAGACTGCAAATGGAGATTGAAGATAGAAAAAAAAAGAATGAATTAGAGTTTGAAAGGTTTAAATGTGATATAAAGCAAAGAAGTGAATTACAAGCTCAGATATCAGCACAACAGACATTTCTTGACACACTTCTGAAGAGGTTACAAAAATATGAAGACTGATGCTATAAGACTGCTTTAGCTAAATTATGTTTTTTTATGCTATATGTGAGTTGACTCACAAATATGTACTTAGGTACTCTTTAAGTTTTTTGTAGTTACAGCTCAAAATGATTTTTAGTTTTTTGTGATATTTGTTTTTTACTTTCAAATTTATGTTGAATTTAGTCTATTAGAATATATTTTTTATTTGTTGTTTATTTTTATGGAATATTATTTTGTTGGTTATGTGTTTCCTGTAAAGTTATTAAATCATTTATTCATATTTTCTTTATTGCATTTTCATCCACAACTTTGTACCTGGACTATCAACTTGAAAAGGGTATAATGAAACTCAATGCACATTTGAATATTTATTTCAAACTGAAACTAGGTATATATAATAGTCAAAATTAATTTCCTAAATATTCCTCCAGCACTGGTGGCACTACATGGAAGAACTGATTGGTTTGACTGCCATATAGAGTTGTATGACAATTGCTCAAAAGTATTCCAACTTTATACATACTTTCTATGTCTTGTAAAAGTAATTTTTGGTTTTTTCTGAAGTCTAGGAATGCAAACTGACTGGTAACTTTTTGAAAACCCCACTCAACAGCTATTCTAACTGCACTCATGGATTCATTGAAATGCTGTTGATAAATAGGAATTCCTTGTCGGTTTGGAAAGGGGCATAAAAGTAAGTCCATAATGGGGTAGGCATGGTCACCATATAAAATGAACCTGTGATCAGGAAACACTGCAACATCCCGCAGTTCTGCATACAAATTTGATTCCCGAAAAATTCCAGCATCATGTCTCCGTCCTACATATGCACCCTTCAAACTGGTAATCATACCATCTGGGCATATAACTGACTGATATTTCACACAATGAAACCTCTTGTGACCAGAATAGTATTCTTCTTGATTTATTGATGGCCTGCAAATTGGTCGAGCAGTTCCATCAATAAATCCCCAGCAGTTTGGAATTGCAGCTCCTCTTCCATGAATAGCCTAAAAAATGTACTATAAAAAATTTTCAATATGCTAGAATAATATACACATACTTCAGCATACATATGCATTCTTTGCAAATTCAGCCATGGTAAATTTCGCAAATCATCCAGTAAATGCATGAAATTATTGGCAATGAGGCTCTGCATATGATTGATTATCTGAGATAAAGATTGTGGAGACAGGCCAAATAAGAGCTGGAGATCCTTCAGTCGACCAGGATATGCTAGTCTTCCCAATAAAATACAGAGTCCCATGACACCTAAAGAGGAATTTGATATGTATTTCAGTATTTCAATTCACTGCATATGTTAACATACCTGGAACAGAATTACGTGTTTGGGTTCTGATTACCTCTGGTATATGCAAGGCAGCAGCTAGTCTGAAGATATCGTCTCTTTCGAACCTGAAATTAATTTTTATATCTTCTGCCATCATATTGTCCAGATTGAACCTATCTTCAGCAGCCCCAACAGGAAAATTTTCAACCACGCCGAAAATATTGTGCAAAATCACTTGCTCCACTTCATCGTCATCAGCATCAGCTAAAATTACTGCTTCTAATGCCTCATCCATGTTCAGAAGATTCTCAGGAGAAATTATGCGATGAACAGGGCAAAAATAATCAAAACAAAGCACACTGGTTTTAGAGGTTAGTTCCAAATTCCAAATAAAATTGCGCGTAAATAAAACTTGAAACATAATGGCAATACGTGTACCGCCTCAAATAACGTTAAGACGTAAACGTAATATTTAACGCGGAGTAAATAACACACCGCATGCGCTAACGGAATTTGCAATATCTCTCTATTGTCTTCACTGAGAGCATTATTTTGTCGCGTGAAGGCATACATTTATTGCTACATCAAGTGAACCTCAAGGTTTACAGCTGGACCTCTTGTTTCTCGCTGTATACCATCACAGTCTAAGCAACAAGTTCATTTTCGACGATTTTTCGTCCACCTCCATAGAAAATTATAATTGAGGTGTCTTTCGATTCGGAATATAGAAATTTCTTGAATATTTTTATTTTCTTCAAAAAAAATTGCATAAGTTGTGAGGAAGTTGGTAAAAAATAAAAAACGAGTTTAGTTTTACGAATTCGAAATATAAAAGGAGATCCTAAAAGAGGAGGACACTTCCTACAAACATCTGAAACTCTAGCACCATTATTTCTAAGATGAAGATCAGAGGTGATTATTTGGCTAACAACGGGTAGAGATGCTTCCCAGCGTACCGTTCGATTTCCACCCTTTTCAAAAACATATTTTCATTTAATTAAATATAAAAGTTGAGGAATGACAATATTCAGGCATCATTGAGATACGAAAGCAAACAATAATCCGGCGTCAAAAATTCCTGCAATTTGTTCATTAGTTATGTTTTTGTTAATTTGAAATTGTAACACAAGAACTGATTTTTTTTCAATTGCCTGAATATAATTTTTGTTACTTTATGAGGCAATCGATTTTATTTCGAGAATTCAATCGTTGGAAAAAATAATACATTAAAAGAAAAAACCGTTTTGCATTTGGTGGTAAATTATATAATTTTTTCAAAAATAGTCTTTTATTCTGTTCTTTATATCCTAGAAGAAATGTCTATGCATTTTGATTTGTTTCTTGAAAAAATAAATTGTTATAACCGATTTGGCACATTATTTGTCACATAGTGAGTGAAACAGAATAATAAGGGGCATGGCCCAGCTCTTCAGGTTGACTGACAGTCATTCGATATCTGAAGTCAAGCAACGCCGAGCGCGGTTAGTACTTGGATGGGTGACCATACAGGGAAATACCGTGTCGAAAGCCCGTACAGCTGCAGCGAAGTAGCATATCATAGCTCGCAGACAATATATCAATGAGCACAAGATATATTGAGGATATGCCGTCCTTCGGAGGGGACGTTAAGCCGTCGGTCCCGAGTCCATGGATGTTGGGCTCGTTAAAGATCCCTACCTCTGGTTGGAATACCAGAGGGTTCGGCAAAATTTCCGGTTGGGGGAAGTGTGCTCACCGGCGTCGGTGATTGGCCTTGGTAGCGGAAATAGGCCGACGTTAAATAATGAATAAAAAAAAAAAAAACAGAATAATAAAAATAAGCATGGTAAACTTTGTAGAGATAAAAATATTCAAAAGTCTATTGAAAAGATAAAATATGATAAAAAGAGATACATGGTTGTTTTGATATTTTTTCACCTTTCAAAAAATATAAATAAAAATAAAATTAAAATATCTTGAATTGATAATAAAGAAGCGAAGAATCTTAAAGAATCATAAACTTTTCCAAGGTTGATGTGTTCTAAAGACTTTCGAGAATTAAAAAAAAATTGATGGTTTTTATGTGAATCTTTCAAATGAAAAAGGCCTTCACTCAACAAGAGCATAGCTGATGAATAAATTGCTGAAAATTTCTACTTTTCAAAGCTAGAAATATTGGTGGAACACTTCCAGGAGTTGATGTTTTTTGCAGAAAATTTCCTTCTCTTCTAGAATCGTTTTTTTTAATATTCCGGATATTTTTTTACCATTTTAATTTTTTTTAAAGAAATTTTCAGAAAGTTTCTAGCCGGCATCCCAAATCGATTAACACCTCAACCATAATTTTCGGTGAAGGTGGACGGAAGAAGATTGAGAAAGAAATGGCCTCTGACTATTGTACAATTGGCAAAATACGACAAAGGAAAATATCTGCCCGTTGGCTAATTGAACCTCCATTATTTTGTTGCTTTTTGATTTTTCCTGGCTTTATTCAATTTTAGTTGAATTTTTCTAGACTTTTCCTCTTTTTTCAACGTTTAGAAATTACACGTAAAATGGTAAAACCTCGATAACACTCAGCTCGCAAAAATTTCATGACAAGACTCGTTCATAGGAGGACGTAAGCTGATTAAAGGAAAAATCCATTTTGAACCCGAAATCCAACGACAGTTTGAACCACCGTCACTCATCTTAGAGGGTGTTATTCATATTAAGTATTAGTTTTTGAACGATTTTCATTCGAAATTGCGAGCTAATTATATATTGATTCAGAATAATTCATACTATGAGAACGTAACCATTTACGTCCATAACCAACAAGGCCGTCAGTTCCATATATAAATGTACATAAATAAAGGTAGATGTTATTTCAATGAAGAATAATAAACATTGAATTCATGTTTCCGTATGAATTGATAATGACTTCAGAGCCTGGTTTTGAAATGAACAACGTTCATACCTATCGACAGCTAGTCGAAAAAGTTTGATTTAGCCAAGGGATCAATAGCTTATACTTCATACTATCTATATTTTATATATAAAAGAAAGTCGTGTTAGTTACACTATCAAAAACTCAAAAACTGCAAAACCGATTTGGCTGAAAATTGATGGGAGGCTAGCTTAAAACCAGGAGACGGACATAGAATACTTTTTATCCTGTTTTACAGTGTTTGTGGAAATTAAACCCATAGGGGTTAAAAACGGGCACCAAATTTGTATGGGACAACTTGATGCCTTGGTCCAATCTACTTTAAATTCTGCATAAAAATTCTTTCACAGAATTGATGGTAGACGTGTTTCGTATTACAGTGGAATTAATCGCCTGACGGCATTGAAAAGGGGTAGAAAGTTATTTTAGGGGTTAATCAACGCACAGCCTAAACCACAGATCGTAGAGATCTGAAACTTGGAATGTGTGTTCTTTGAATGACGTAGGCATCCGTTAAGAGAGGGTTTTCCGAAATCACAACCCTATGGGGATGAAAAACGGGGTCAAAGTTTGTATGAGACGACGTACTTCAATCTACTTCAAATTTTGCAGGAATAGTCTCAACAGAATTGATGAAAGATGTGTTCCGTATTTTATTGATGTTCTTTGTCTAACGGGGTAAAAAAGGGGTTCATAACATTTTTGACCCCTTTTGAAACGCTCTTTCGAGTGCGTTCAAAAGGCAGAGGTGTGATGAAGTTGATAAAACTTACTACCAAAAACTACACAATACAATTAATGCACTACAAAAACAATTAACGCCCAACGAGGTGGGTACGGGTCAACTAGTTAGAAAATAAAACAAAATTTATAAAACTGTGTAGAGGTTATGAACGAATTCTGACCATAACTAATAAAAAAAGGTCCCATCATCTGCGAAGTACTTCAACAACTACCTGCCGTCAAACAGACTACTAACAAAACCCGTAAAATTACCCATCATCACCATCAAACAACGCAAATAAGACACCAAACAAGGACGTTAATCCTCCCCAATCGGTTAAAGTCGGATGGTGTAAACCCATCGTTTCCCAGGAAGTCCATGGGATGCCCGTAAACCCACCCTGTCGGAGAAAGCTTCAGTTGAGACACGCCACCATCTGCGATGGTACCATATACAGCGTGTCTCCCTCCCTCCACGTCTCGTGAAAGGTATTATTGTAAACAAATCTTCAATCATTCAAAGTTCGTCGATGGTTTCTCTCGCAATGTTGCTC
The DNA here is from genome assembly GCA_032362365.1 of Zygogramma bicolorata. Lineage (NCBI taxonomy): Eukaryota > Metazoa > Arthropoda > Insecta > Coleoptera > Chrysomelidae > Zygogramma > Zygogramma bicolorata. The sequence goes on from JAVJAQ010002299.1 coordinate 1,590,901, forward strand.
GTTCTCTCTAGATGCGTGCATTGTCGAGCGGTGCGAATGTGCGAACGATTTTAATTTAATTGAAAGAAGGAATGCAGACTTGAATATGAAGTGCTTGCGATTTGTAGTTTTCCTTGTGGTTTTCGGTGTCACCTTCTGCCAGGACGTCGAGGAATACGAGGACTACGGCGAAGGAAATGTCCGTCGGGGTGTTAGACAATACAATAGAGACGTACGTTGATTTCTTCATACATGTATTTTTTGCCATTGTTGAAAAACCGACGTTTCGGCTTGTTTCTGTCGGGAGGCGAAGAGTAATCCACGTAACAAGTTCGGCGACCGTGGAGAATAAAAAATCAATAAATAGTTATTTATTATGCAAGGGAAAAAAGTATTAGATTTTAGCTCGAGGTTATGTTAATGTCAAAAAACCGCGAGCTAAAATCTAATATTTTTCCCGCGTATAATACACAATTTTTTTCTGTGACGGGAAAAATTTGAAAAAAACACAATTTTATCACAAGATAATTCGACTGTTGTATCGAATAGTTCAAGGAACATATCATTCATGCAATGCACATTTAATAATTGTACCTTTGATATAAAGGGAATGTAACTTTTGTATAAGAAATTATTCTAAAAAAAATTTAATTTCTACAATTTCATAAAAAGTGACATTTAGTGACATTTTGTCCTTCACTTATGTGCGTGTATATATATATATATATATATATATATATATATATATATATATATATATATATATATATATATATATCTCCAGGAAAAAATTGATCAGTTTTTTCCCGGGTAAGTAATTTCATAAAAAGTGACATTTTGTTACCTGTCATCAGAGATGGAATATAGTATGTCAAACATTTTTCCCGCCACAGAAAAAACACATTTCTTTTCCTAATTTTGGCATATAAAGTCTCATTTTCCAAAACTGACTGCAATTTCAAAATCCCTCACTTCGCATAATCAGTTACTTTATATTCTTCAGTTATGGGAAGTAAAACAAAAGCATTTTCCGCAAATCGCCATTGAAATTCCTGTCAAAATTTAATTAATTAATATCTGTCCGATTTTAAACGATTGTCGAAAAAATATTGTTTTCCTCGTAGAAAAAGCCACATTCCTGGATTCTGCTTTGCTAGGTCTAGGTTTTCCTACCTAGAAAAGAATTCACTACTACTCGCATTGAAATCACACATGAAATCTCCCATAAGCTCAATCAATCAATCAATAAATATGTTTATTGTACATAGGAACAAATTTGCGTTGACAAACACAGGTAAATTATATATACATAAATGAGCATTTTAAATGCAATATTTAAAACTTTGAAATATAGCCCAGTAATAGCAATGCAGGCATGTGGGTATGTACATGATAATCAAGATTAAAATTAATAAAATATTATCATAAACATTCTTAATTTTTTTCAACATAAATAATCATTAATATGAACCGTCATAAAACTCTACTAAACTATGATAAGCTTCATCAAGGAGAAGTTTTTTTGTCATCTTTCTGAAAATATCATACCCCTTCAACTTAATATCACATGGTGATTTATTATACATTTTCAACTGGGTTGATCATGGGAAAGGGAAGCTCTGAAATATTGTCATTTTGACGAGTAAAATAGGGAACATCATTTACTTCGTAATCTAATCTATGTTTGTTGATTAATGACACAGTTAGAAACAACCCTCAAAACGTAACGATCAGATGCCAATTTTTTGTTCAAATTTCTTATGTGCTCATCAAATTTCGAATTTGTGACCAAGTGGATTCCTAAAAATTTTGCTAGGTCCTTATTTACTAATTTTTGATAACCTATATTCACATTCGGAATAACAGTTATTAAGGAAATGGCACTAGACTTTTTGGTATTCAGTGAAAGTAAGAATCACACCAGTCTTTAATTAGGACATTGAAGTGATATTTATTTGTTATTAAGTATCAAAATACTTCTATGATACAAATCTCACAATGTTAAAAAAATCTAAACTTTCAATATCCTAATTTCAATCATGATTGAGAATACACGTATTGTCTTTATTTAATGGTTTTTGGCATAGTATCTTTATAATAATATGCTCCTTCCTCTATATCTATAATGTATCGATGTAAAGGTTTATTTCAAAAGACGGCGTATTTGGGTCACTGTAAAAATGAAATTTATCTCCATCGACAGATTCTAATCTGTCAATGACAGATTAAAATCTAGCAATAGGCCATTGACAGATTATGATCTGTCATTGACAGGTATTAATCTGTCAATGGAGATATTTTTTATTTTTACAGTGACCCGAATAAGCCGTCATATTTTCAGCCTTTCAACAAGCACAATCATTGCATCCTAATAAAAGTATCAAAATTATAAAATGCTTCAGATAAACTAAAATAACTATAGTATTTATCTTGTCACTTGCTTATTATCATTCAAAACGCCTTAAAAAATTGTTATCAGGTCGAAATATTTGTAATGTCTGCAATGCCGGAATTTCCTTCTGAAACATTTCAGATAATTTTCTTTTTACTACATAAAAAGCTCTGCGTTATTAATTTTATCCGAAACGTTCATATAAATAATTCTCTGATAAACGCTTATGGAAACTGAAATGCGAGAATAATAAAATAATCATATGCTTGCTCATGCATATGTTATTTTCCTCGTATCTCACAGTTCCCACAAACGTTCATCATAGGTTTATATGGGCTCTTCGGATAAAATATATAAGGCACAGAGTTTTCAGTGAAGAAAATTGTAACAAGATAAAAAAATTCACAATGTATAATGTACTACTTTGCGGGATCTCGTTATGTTCGTCCCGCAGAAATCGGGTTCGTTATACAAAGTGTATTTTTTTCTAGTTTCATAAAAAGCTAGCATTATATTTTTTTGCAGAGAAAAATTTTGAACATGTTCATTCTAATGTTAATTGAATATTGATATTCGAACAGAATTTTGAGTACATGCGTAGAATAAAAAATCAATGAGACATATCTTTATACTATTTCTTTGAAGAACATAATTTCGATTCCAAAATGTTTCAGAAACATTTTAATTTTTATTAATATTTTTGATTGCATTCATCTGTCATTCTAGAAATAGGTAGATTGAAATTGAGAAAACCAAAAGTCTGGAAAATCACTCATGAAAATCATTCACTGGATTATTTCACTGTCTTCATCATCAGTTTTATTGCCATTCTAATAATATCGATGCTTGTTAGCACTGATTTTCATTTAGTTAAATGTTACTAATATGTATTCTATTTTAAATTATTAAGTAATGCGATGTCTGTCTTTTAAGTTATGTAGTGATGAGCAAGGCATATAAATAAATAAATCATTGTGTTTATTGTCACTACAACCCTGCGAAGACGAAGATAGAATTTTGCGATGAAAAATCGAAATGCTTTCCAACAGGAAAAGTTCAATCCCTCAACAATTTTGAAATTTCAGAGACCAAAAAACTGTTCAATGAATGATATCTAAATGCGTTGTATGCCCAAACCAAGCAAAAATTATTGAGACACCACCTCTGTGCTATTACATTATCTTCATTTGTGCTGTCATTAGAGGTGGTTATTTTGAACCTGCAAGTTCATCAACCTCGTCATCAACTGATATATTTCTGCAAGGAATCGGAAAATATTTGGTGAAGTTCTGGTTTTTACATGAACCTAGAAACACCATCGATCGCAACTATTACCAGATTGCTCTGATCATAAATGTCTAAATCAATAATAATCCATCACCAAGTAGCATCTTTAACAGATATTGTCTTCGAAGAAATATAAATTTCACTTATCTGTAATTACCTAATCATTATTTTAGAGTATCCATTCGACAGATAGAAAACTGAGAAGTAATGTCAAAAATTTGTTCGGTATTTTCTATATTGATATCTCGATTGATATTCTTCAAGGAATAATTATCAATGTTTCTTTTCCATTGATTCCACAATGCATAGGGGCCGTTCATAAAATACGTTTGCATACAAGGGGGGGGGGGTCTGGCTGAGTGTGACAAGATGTGATAAGGGGGGACGGGGGGTATACGGCAACGTGACGTTCGCCGTTTATTATTTTTTGACATGAGCGCTAGCCAGCGTGACCACTTTTGGTAGAAATCTACTTTTTTAGTATGTTTCTGACGAAAATTGAAAAGTTTTGGTATGAAAGAAATTTTCAGTAGATTTTGGTAGAAATCTACATGTGCCATATCTTCTAACGAATTCCTAAACTCGTCAGATTTTTTAATCAAATCTATAGTGACTCCAGAATGGTTAGATGACGATAAAGTGGACGGTAGTTTTGAAGATGAAGAAGAAGATGGTGCAATACCGATAGTAGATATTTCGGCTCATTTAGAAAATCCTTGTACTTCTGAATAATAGAAATATTATTTATTATTTATATGTTCGTTATAAAAGATTTTTATTAATTTAGTTAAATTTTATTATAATAACTAAATAAATATTTTTAATTTTCAGAATTTATCATACTCAGCAGGGGGGGGTCTTAGTTTTTGTGGCGAAATATTTCTAGGGGGGGGTCACAAAAAGTGTGACACAGCGTGACAATGGGAGGGGGAGGGGGTCAAAAAAAGCTGATTTTAGTGTGACGTATTTTATGAACGGCCCCATACTCCTCGATTTTTTATTTTTTCGAGAAAAAAAATTGTTCACGGAACCATTTCTAAATTTCCTCAATAGAGAAAAATATGTTGAGGGATCTGAGAAAACGCCAAAAGTTTCACAGGAAAAAATCAAACACACATTTCTTTCTTATCTCAGAAGGAAGCCTCATTTTTTATTACACTTTCCTGGGGCACGTCTGACTCTTGAACATGAAAATTTATAACACCCTGAATATTTCCTATAGTTTATGTCACTTGTTCCGATTGACAAACACAGAGCTGAAAGCATTATATGGACCAAGAGCCAAAAAGTCAAATGACTGTAATTATGTAATGAATCCCAGAAAGCCTTTTTGGGATTTCCATTTATATATTACGCCCAAGAAAACGACTTACCTAAATCAACTAATCAACCGAGATCGTTAATAACCTTTTACTCTCATTCAAGATCATTGAACTACGTTTTGCAATCCATATAGATCTAAATAGTTCATTAACTTATCTAGTACCGACGACAGTACCTATATTACCATCAACAAATATTTATCTTGTTCTCTCTCAGCGAACAAAACCGCATTTTGAGATTTGTATGCGGTCCATGAAAAGGAATCTGTAGAAAGTGCAATCAATTATTCGACAAAGACGAGTGAATACGAATAAGCTCATTTGAATAAGTATATACTCTCACTTTTTCGTCGATTTGTGGGGTGTGGTTTTACGTGGTCAAATCATATTGGGGAAAATTTTATTGAAACTGCAAAGGATAGCGCAAAATTATGTCTTTCACGTCGTTTTACATCACATAATGACTCAGTTTTTTGCTGGTGAAACTGGTGATCAGTGTACCATACTGTATTAAAGCTCTTGGAATTTATTGTGCAGGTGATTCGGTATATTGAGAAGGTATTTCAGAGTTAAAATAATTTATCAAATGTTAATATGGTGAAAGGCTGCAACTATGGACAGAAAAGACTTTTATCACCGATTGGTATCAGAATTATGAATATTATTATAATCAATAGGAGGAGTGAAAACGAACTATAATATATACAGGTTTGTTCAATTTTTGTTGGCGATTCATTCGTCAATTTAATTAAATTTTTCTTATGATTCCATTCCGATATTTTCAGAGTTTTTTGGTCACTTATTACACGACAGCTTTTTTTGTCGAAGTAAACTGCCTCTAAAAAAATTACGAGTCCGTAGGACGATTATTTTTTTCTGTCAGTTTTTTCAGTTAATTTGCCGGAAGGCAACTAAACTCGAATCATAATTAAATATCAAGTTTTCTTCGCCAAAAAAAGGTCGAGTGTACTTCGGTACGACAATTTAATGAATACAGTTTAGTTTATTCAACGGAAAAGTACAATTGGTAAAAACACAATTCCTATATTTCATTTTCAGAGATCAGATATTATACTCTTTTGACAACGCAAGTGAAAAATTGACAAAGACGCCGTCAAAGATTTGTTTACAATTCTGATTGCCATGCTTTCAAGAGTTTGGTTCCGTTTTGTCGCTGAAAAACTTAGGGCAAAGTTTTTTCGCTGTCATAATGACAAAATCACGGCGGCTTATGAGATATTTTATACATGAGTATAAATGATTTCCAGAGTTTTTCTTCAAAAGCGAATTTTTACAAAAAAAATCAGCTAATACCAAGGAAATATTTTCAAGAAAATCTAATATTCCGGAAATCGAGCTCTTGGGGGATTATGAGTGAAAATTTCACACCAACAGTTTTTGACCAATGAAATGTGTAGTTTGCGTTTTTTTTTTCGCGTTACCATGGCAACTACTGGCAACTCAGGTTATCGGAAAAGTTTTTCCGCATCGGTAACCTAGAGCGAATTATAGTGGAAATTTTTCGACATAAGCAGAGAATATTTTGTTTGGCATAACATGTTACTTACCCACTTTGAGAAGAAGTAAACGAAATGTAACCTTTGAATTCGGCACAAGAGCAATTTACCAGACTAATGAAGAAACAATCTTCATCCACATCTTTATTTACGAGCCATTGACACTTCACTATCAACTGAAGTCGGTACAATGAATAACTTTGGTAGTTTCTTGACCGAATCGATTCATTTTGTGTAAATCTGTGATGTAATCTGTAAAGCTCATCTCGACGTGCTTTGAAAGGCTAAGACATGAATTTCAAATCACTCGTTAAAGTTCGATATGGGGTGATATTTTCTCACCAAATATCATGCGTACTTGAGCTATCCTTGAAATTTTTTTCTTGCTCACGAATATTTCAAGAAAAATTTTCAAAATATTCGAGAGATCGGAGAAATTTCTGGAAAAAATTCAAGCACTAGTGGTATTTCAAGTGAAAACTACACAAATGAACATTATAATTATATCAAATTGAATTCGAACTTCAAGTAACAGGCCATTTAATATTTACACATACTTTATTTCCCTAAATTTTGAAGCGCCCTCAAGTATCAAAAGTGATCGTGAATATGCATTCAAATCCAAATTCATTGAATTTTCTATTGTAACACGAGCAATATATCAATTTGAGAAGAAATGACGAAAGATTTCTTGAAAACACCATAGTTTCCACAAAAATAATGTTTTATATACTGACCTAATCTAGAGACAGTAATCAAAATGAATAGACTGAAAATTAATCGATAAAATGGCATGAAATGGAAAATTGCGTTCGATTATTCGGAGACAAAGGTAACAATTTGAAAAACTGGAAAAACAAAAACCAGTAGAAATCGAACAGAGAATTGAAAAACAGTGGAAAAGTTTATGGAAAGCGTGAAAATCGCTCATCCGACAAAAGCACCAACTCCGACTCACCGAGAGAAAGCTTTGCGCTATACCACTGTTTTCATCTCTCCACCAACCATTTCAAACGAAATCCTCTCAAAAATTTGTCAGTCGTCGTTTCAATATATTTTTTTTTTAATTTTTGTTCAATTGATGTCTTTCTCTAAATATTTTAATTTTTTCTGAGTTCTCTTTTTCAATATAATTTATCGCAATAATTCCTTTAATTTTATAACCGCACTTTTGAAAATAGCTATCGATGAACGGTTCATTTGAAGGTCTATCACCTGCATTTTTTTTCGTCCAAGAAGTTACCTTACAGGTTTTGGAGGAATGAAGAATAAGTAATATGAGAAATTAAAGAGCCACTAACAAGAAGCAGTGTTAATAAACCACATTCAAACAAGGAGTAATTAGTTTTCTATACACGTCAATGTCAAATGCTTCAATCAACCACTAATTTCATCCCTCCACCAACTATTTCAAACTAATTTCTTTCGAAAATTTGTCAGTCGTCGTTTCAATATTTTTCTTTATTTTTTTGTTCAATGGATTTGTCTTTCTTTTAATTGTCTTAATTTTATCTGATTTCCTTTTTTTTCAATATAATTCACCGCAATAATTCCCTTAATTTTATAACCGCAGTTTTGAAAATATCTTGCGATGAAAACTCAATTCAAGATCTATCAGCTGCATTTTTTTCGTCCAAGAAGTTACTTCAAGGTTTGGGAGGATTAAAGAATAAATAATGTGGGAAATGGAAGTGCCACTAACGAGGAACAGTGTTAATAAACCACATTCGAACAGAGAGTAATTAGTTTTCTGTACACGTCAATGTCGAATGCTTCAATCAAGCAGCTTTTGCAGTCAGAGAGTCTGAAATGAAAACATTCTAATATAGTCACTCACTCAACTCGATCATGATTTCCGAGAAACATCTGTAAAACAGCACAATACGACCGAAGTCATTAGCGATAACTTTTATTCATTATTATTTTCATTGTTGAGCAAAATGTATGCCAATGTTTGACATTGAATCATAATCTGATTACCGCTAATCGTATTCGTTTTGATCGTTATTTACGGAATGTTACATATAGAAGTTGTTTACCATAATATTGTTTGAAAAATGGAATACGATTCAAAGGAACGAGTGACCTCAACAGAGATTAATCGGATATTCCTAGTAAATAACATCACCGTTAGTTTGAAGAGAACATCCATTATTATTATAAGAGAGATAAATATTAACTGGAAGGCTATTCAAACCACTTCGATCGTCTTTCCTTTGATTCTTGAAAAATGAGAGATGATGGCATGAAATGTGTAGGATGGAAGATGTGTAAATAGTTCAGTATTCGTGTAACAAGTGCGTAAGTAGGTCTTTTTTACACGCATGAGATATTTGCGCAATCTCATGCGTGAAAAAAATACACTTTATGTACGAGTTACATACGATATTTTTTTAACGATCGTAGATATTGAACTGATATAAAATAACAATATAGAAACGATTTTTTCAATATGCAGATTCACACCAGAGGGAAGCCCTGTGATGTTCAAAGAATACCGCGTGAATCGAGAGACCGAAGATACGACTGAATATTCACTTTGTATTTTTGAAGTTTGCAAGCCTCAGGAAAACCTCTTCCGGTAAGGAGTTCCAAAGCTCAGCTGTTCTATTGAAAAAAGATCCCTCTATGACCCAGAGAGGTTCGACAGGTCTCCAAATTCACAACAAAGGGGTGGGAATTCTGTACTCGTCGAGTCATCCGTGTAGGTATTGCCAAAGGTGGAACGATTGATAACAATTCAGAATGGCACAGACCGTGAAAATATCTATAGAAGAGAGACAAGTCTCCGACCCTTTTACGATGTTCCAATGAAGTGAGCGAGTCTGTTAGCGAAGTATCACCAACAAGATGGATTGCCTTTCTTTGAATTGAATCGAGAAGCCTCAATGAATGTTTCGGTGCCGAACCCCACATATGAGAACTATATTCCAAGACAGGTCGTATCTGAGCCTTGTAGATCTTTAGAATCTGACAAGAAGTGAAGTATTTCTTCGCACAAAATAGAAATACAAGTTTTCGGGAAGCACCTTTAGCGATCGATATCACATGGTTTTCCCATGAGAGATTATCACTGATCGTAATTCCTAGCATCGAAATACTTGACTTTGTAGGAACAGTTACTCCTGACATCTGAATACTAGATGATAGATCGGCTTTAATTAAGAAGAGACATGCCTGGGCTTTCCTAGCATTAATTTTCACCAAGTTCATGCTACCCCATTCTATTATTTTAACCAAGTCATCGTTAATTTTATTGACGTGAATGTTTCTTTGAATTTTTGTTTCTCGAGTTGGTACCCGACTCCTCTGAGTTTTCTAATTTATCTTTTGGGTTACCAAGGAGCTGTTGTAATTTGTTAAAATTTTATATGCAACATTCACTTTATCGAAAATCTGTTGGAAACCTCTAGTGTATATGGGATTACTTTTAATTTATATCATCTTTTCAAAAAGTCGAAGATTTACGAATTCGATCGTTCCCTGAAGATGCTAACCTTGTTAGCCAAACGTCAGTTTGGTGTTAGGGTAATTATTGATCTCTAAGAAAAGTTTCAACTTTTACACCAAAGGTTCCCATCTCGTGTATTCTGTCGTTTGTGCTTACATTGCGAACGCTGGCTGAACCCTACGAGATAGATCAAAATAATGTACTACAGTATCGTAAACTTCGAAAAGGTCCGCGATGATATGTATATCTCTTAGGAATAACCCACAATGACCATTTTTTATCAGTGCGAAGCTGGGGCTAGTCGTACAAATAACGAAACTACTCAAACTACGATGAACAATAAGAGAAGTGGAGCCCATCTTTCAGAACAAATATTAATAAGCACACATGTCGTTCTTTTTGTGATGCCTAACATTGGCGTCATCCAGCGATAGAATTGACATGGCCTGATCCGTAAAAAAGTGTCGCCATAAAATTAAACACAATATTGCATCAGTTCTAACAAGGTTTTTTTAACATCTGTTATGCCTAGTCTGAAGAGATCATCATCAAATGCACCAATTCCCAAAATCTTATTCACTAACGAATAGTGCGTAATAATATTGAGAGAATGGCTAGGTTCAAATACAGCATGGAATCATGTCGCTCCAAGAACTTTATTTGTTTCATTGACTTGTGGTTAACTTCAGCTACCTCGATGACAACTAAATGTAAACTTTCAAGCTTCATTGGGTTGTGAACTCAAAATTTATGTCAGCTGAATGCGAGATGCACAGATACAGAACTGTCAATTCGTATTAATTTGCTGAACAATTTCGAGTTATCGTTTAGTGTGTGGTTTTGTTGCACAAATATATTCAATGAAGGATTATTAACTTGATTGATATCGGAGCGTGATGCCTTCTATAGCATTTGATTATTCAAATTGCATCCGAAATATATATTGATTCACGAAAAAAAAAAACAATCACAATTACGAATTCCATTAACAATTATTCGAAACTGGGCATATTTACAACCTACTCTAAGGTTGGAATGTGACCAATTATTTACTCAGAAGAAGACATAGTAGGAAATGACTTTCTACCACTTTTCAACCCTGTTGGACGATTAATTTCACTAAAATACGAAACACGTCTTCCATTGATTCTGTTAAAAAATATTTATGCGAAATTTGAAGTAGATTGGACCTAGGAATCGCGTTGTTCCATACAAACTTTGACTCCGTATTTCACCCCCTTGGGGGGTGGTATTTCGGTATCTCTACGATCAGCGAGCGGTTTAGGCTGTTAATTCGACAGCCACTTAGCACAAAGCATTTTATGTGTATAGATTAACAAAGAAAACATTTCTTATGATTCAAATATAAAAGCTAGCTATAGTACCACAAATTCGTAGAACTGATAGATACAAACATTTTTGGTGAACGTTCGTCTATGCCGAACCGTTTAGTCCGGCATAGACTAGAATTTTTGTTCAATCAAAGTAAAATGTAACCTATATCATTCCTGAATAGTGTTGCTTTCTGTTAGTGAAGTAATTCTCATGATTGGATCAGTACTTTCGAAAATAACAAACAAAGTTAGAAACGAACCTCTTTATAATATTAGTAAATATATCGTATCCGCCTTCTCAAAATAAAAACATTGAGACAGTATTCCCTTTTCATTTTGATATTGAAGACACGTTTAGAGTAAAGAGCTTTCGAATAAAGATATTGAGAGAAAACATCGCATTTTTCAACAGAAATATCACCTAGATTTAACATCAATTCCTTAACAACCAATTCCTTAACCCTCATTAAATCCATATATATTTCTTCGATAGGCATAAGGTGATTCGATATTGTCGTTACTCCTTGTACAGTTGCCGGTGAGCTCGTTTTAATTTCACTGGGACGTTATCACATCTGCAGTGCATACCTGTTCACGGTAATTAAATCTAATTTTCATTTTCTCACGTCTACCTGGCCATATTCAACGGATTAAAACACTTAACACAGAAAGCTCGAGAAAATCCTGATATTACTTCGGTTGTATTGCTCCTTTTGAATTAGAAAATTTCTCTATACCGGGGACACAGAAACTTTTCGTTTCAATTCCTTCGGCTATTTTCACGATATTCAAAATATTGCATAGATTCACAAAGATGTACTTTTTGGCGTAGCGGGAGTTTTTTTCAACTTTCGGTTTATCCGCAAATGGCATCATCGTTTGATTTTTCGAATGAAACACCCTATATTATATTACATTCCTGTAACGTACATCCTTTTTGTATCCAGTTGATATTTGAATAATGGATTGGGACGCATGGTTCTGTCAGGTGGCCTGCAAGATCACCTGACTTCACCCCTTTAGATTTTTAGGTCCTCGTGGTCGATTATCTGTTAATCTCAGTTAATTAATGTCTCGATTAATGTTTATATAGTATGGATAAAATACATGAGTTGTAAATGTTCCAAGTCAATAAACAAGAAAGGGTATGAGCAGCTAAGTTATGGGAAATATAAAAAAATTGCACATTGCAATAGACCGAGCGTCTCGACACTTGAAATATCAACTATAGGGTATCATTGAATTCAGAAAATCATGTAATGTAATGGCATACAGGGTGTTTCATTTGGAATTCAAACATTGATGTCATTTTCGGAAAATCCAGAAGTTGCTGATACGTCGAAATGTGCCTCTCCATGAGCTCATTCACTCAAAATTTCAGAGAAAAAAGCTGAAGACATAAAGAATCAACCGAATCCCACGACGCAATTTGTTGCTGCAACTTAAAAATAGTTGGTTTGCATATGTATTTGTGAGTGTATGTATGTGTGTTTTTATATGTGTGTGTGTATATGTATACTCATGTCAGTTTATTCTTAATAGGTTGTATTTATACTAATAGTTTTTTAAATGGAAAGGTGCTGATGCTTATTTTTTGTGAATTTAGATGTATCCAAAATATTAAATATTCGATACTCACGTACAGGCTCTGCCTCTGTGGGCTTTCCATCATTTATTCGTTTATTTTCGTGATATTATTTGTTAGTTTTTACCTGTTTATATGCATGTTTTCCAATGGTGAATAATTATATTATTATTATTATTAATTTCAAGCTGCAACTTGTCGCTGCGAGAAATGTCGTCAATCTGTCTGTTTTCATTACCAATAACAATTACGCAAATGAAAAAAAAATGATTGAAAATCAGTAAGACGCCCCAGAGCGCTTTGGCACCCTAGTTGATTAGCCGACCCATACCCGCACAAGGGTAAGGGTCGGCTTCTGGCCGCCTTCTGGGCGCACTCATAAGAGTGTTCATGAAAAGAAAAAATATAAATAGAATGAAATTAATTCAAAAAATAAATTAATTTTCAGTTCTTTCAATTCTAAGAGAAATATTTTTCTTGTGTCCTTCGCAGTTTCGAAAAGTAATTGAAATATCCTAAATCACTATTCTAGCACCATCAAATATCTAATTTTCAATGTGTGAAAATGGCCGTTTTGCCCTTTTCACCAAAAAATATTCCCAAGTTTTAGTTCAGGATCACCATTTTTTTGAAACGTTGCACGTTCTCTGCTTGAAAGTCATTGTATTTGCAAGTTAATCAACGAACAGTCGATAGATATCATATTATTATACTCCCAAATTTCAAGGTTCAAAAACTATATAAAATGAATGAAATATATACGATTTAGGTGAGTCAAGGTTATCCACATTAGCCTCCTTCTCCAGACTTGCATCTCTTTTACAAATATTAAGATATATGAAAGTAAGTGACTCGAAACGAAGATTTCAAAGAATTTTTACTTCACTATATATCGCTAACCAGAAAAAGGCTGTATTCGAGAAGAAATACTTGTTCTATAAATACAAATCAATAAATGTTCTGAACATTTTTACAACTCATGAATTATCATAGGTTTTTTTCCCTGAAATTGAATGGCCTTATATTCAGAAACTAATTTATACCGTTTGTTTTTTCCAGGACTGGCGACCTGCAAGAATAGCGCAGCAAGAAAACTGGTCACCCAACGTGGAGCCACGAGCACCAGAAGTCATACCCAGAAGAAGACGCTTGCGTAAACGCATAAGGAGGCCGCCGGTATACGACGACTTTTTCTACCCAGAGAGGCCTCTGCGCAGAAGAAGAATACGCCCCCAAAGATTAGACCAGATTCGAGAGCCATGGGAGGAAATGGAAGCAGATGCAATCAGCAGACCAAACGTGAGAAGAAGAGTTACTCCAGTATACCAGCCTCCAGAAGAAAGCGAGGAAGAATCGGATAGGAATAGGGGAGCAGAGAATGAAGTAGTTGAGACTGAGACCACTCCGCAGGAACCAGAGCTCAACTCGATGACCAATTCGAAAAGCGAAAATGTCATATCAACCGAAGGGCCCAAGCGAGTCACCGAAATCCCATCATCGACAGAGCCGGCGCAGAGCTCAAAATACACGAGAATACCCTCATACGTAGCAGCTAAGAAGACCACAGACAGAAACTTCGAAGTGGAAAGGGATTCTGTGGAATCGCTGAGCTCTAAAGAGATAATGGAGGCGCAGAGAAGGAGGGTTGCTTTACTCGGAGCCAAAGAAAATAAACTGTACTCCAATTTGGTCAAGCTCGATGTGGTTACTGAAGCCACTACCGAAAGGAGGATCTTCGTGCCAGCTCATCCCAAGTACTACACTTCGCTAAACTTCAAGCCAAACTTCGACGACGGACCTGTGGAGCAAACATCCACTCTGGCGCCTTCTACTAGTACCAGTACTACAACTTCGCCTAGTACCAGTACAACCACTTTGTCTAGCACAACATCTGTTGAAACGCGTCCAACGATAAAGAAAAAGGGTTATTTGCCAATGACCAACGCTAAACTGAAACAGTCTACCAAGGTGGTGAAGGAGGAATCAAACTTTCCGTTCCCCTTTAATTTTCCTAAACCCGAAACAATCAGTCTCAATGAAATCCTTGGCTTCCCCGAAACAAGTGAGAAAGATAGGACTGAGGAATCAAACAAAAACGTAGACATCGAGGAAATAAGCAAAGATCCAATGGTCGATAGCTTAAGCAAAGATGAAGCTATTGAAGAGGCAGGTGAGCCTCTACGGATGCCGATAGACATAGAGGCTAGCCTCGAGAATAACAAAGACCGGATAGGTACGTCAACCGAATTTCCAGCGGGCAACGTGACCTTGGTAACGGCCAGGGAAGAAATTATGGAAATGATCAAAGATCCTTCAGCTAGAGATTCTCTGTCTCGCATCTTGGAACGGAGAAACATGACGCTGCAGGAACTAGTAGAGCAAAGAGAACGCGGTTCTAGTCAACGACACCTGGCCGACATTTTCCATAACAAAACTAGAGAACCAGAGCCAAAGGAGGAACCTTTCATCGGCAGGATAAATGCAGAGTACTTCAGCAGTTTCAAACCGTACGAGAGGAAGCAGAAGAGTTTGGAAGTGAGAGGGGAGACGCTTGGAATCAGCTCTTCCACAACTATCAAGTCTGCTGAACCAGTAACGAGGAAGATGGAAATTGTGACAGTCCCTCCGACGGAACCGCCTCCAGCAGCCGAGGAAGAACCTGCTGTCAACTCCATCAGTTTCCCTTGGAGACAGCTGTACCCAGACTTGTTCTCGGATCCTCTGCAAAACGAGAACCTTGATTCTCGAGAGAACCTAATAGACGAACCCGAAAGACACTTGGAAGACAGCGAGAGTGGCTATATTTCTTCTATCAACGATCGTTTCGACACCGATGAGGACATCTTCATGAACATACCCTACGGCGTCAGATCAGCTTTGTTCGTGAGCCTAGCGATAATAGGGCTATCCCTGATCATTTTCGTCGCCATATTGGTGATCCTCAGGTGTTTACAGAAGAAAACTCGCGCTGCTAACTACTGCAGCAGCTTATCTTCGCGGATGCGGTCGCCCATGATTCTTCAAGGTCGCAGTACAGCCGCTATAAAGACTTTCATGAACGAAACGTTGGGTAGGAAGAAAAATTACTTCAGATCTAGCATGCAGAGTATGTCCGAAGAAATTTGGGACACGAGTAAAGAGAGGAAGCCTTCGTTTTGATCCTGTGGCGTTATGAGACAGTTTTGTTATTTATTTTTTTTTATTTATGTGATCAAGAGTGCAATACAAATAGGTTTAGCGAGAAACTTTCTATGGGTGTTTATAATTTGGAAAGTTGAAAGTGAAGAGACATTCGAATTATGGACCTTTTTTTATTGATATTTATTATGTGTATGATATTAAACCTGTAATATTTAGTTAGGTCCGTTGTTATTTTCTTGCAAGAATGATTGGACTGAATGAAATAAAAGCGCATGTTTTATCGATTCTGATGGGAATTAAGGTTACAATTCATAATGCTATATTACGTAACGAATAGAATAAGAAGCTTATTACGCACGAGCGAATTGCACGTAACTAGCCTTATCCTCGAGTTGCGTAATGTACTTATTCTATTCTCACCATGCTTGTGCGGTGATTTTTGCTGGTATAGCACAAATTTTTTCGTTATCCCTCATTTTCAATGATCAACGAGACCCTGAATGACAGCAAGTAGGTAAAACAATGGCTTGGTTCATGGAAATAAGTAGACAGTACCAATCCACAAACTGTTAGACAAAAATTTCCCAAAAATATCATTTTAAATTCAATTTTACAAAGAATTTCAAACAAAAAATCGCTGAATTCGGTTCTTGGGCAATTGAATGTAGTCATGAGATCAAGTTCATCAGGTCAAATGTTACATATCCCATCATTAAAAAAAAACAATTCTGGAAGCGTTTGCCATTAATTTAGAATTTATGTGTATTCTGAACGAGTCATAACCTAATAGCTGTCAAATATGTAATGAACGATTTCAAATAGTGGGAGTAGAAGAATAATATTGTATTTTTTCTCTACCCCCGTACTCTAATAATACACTTATATGCCCACAACCCGTTTTATAATGAAATCCATTACGATACAGATTTTTCATTACGATACAGATTTTCAACCAATAGAAACCCATTAATTTTCAATCAAGCATGATGTAAATGCTCTGCATTTGACGTTTGTCAAGTCAAAATCGGTATAGGTATTGAATTGTTGAAGAATATAGCCAAATTTCGATGATCATTACAAAATGTCTGATACCAGCGATATGGGAGAATCACCTTCGACACCTTCTCCGGCAGAAATACAGTTAGAATGATTGAATTTTTCATTTGACAAATGCATGATTTATTTCTCTATTTTTCAATCAAATTTTCTGAGCTCTCCGTAGGCGAGCGGTCTAAGGCGCTGAAATTATATTAGCTAGTTGGAAGGGACATGGGTTCGATTCCAGCCCCGAGTAATCTCTTTCTTTTTTTTTCTCTTCTTTTCTCATCGTTTCATTTCTCGAAGTAATATCATTAATTACAATTTTGTAGTATTTTCAAAAGAAATTTGTTCAATTAGTATCATTGTGTGCAATACAAATAAAAATATAATATTTGTAGTTCTTCACCATTGATCGGGTGTTGATAAAATAGCGTATGCAACTCTCATGTTATGGTTATTACATGATCGTTGCATAATATACTATTATTTCCAAAGCATAAGAAATGATGTAAAATCAGAAAACGTTAAAAACGAAAAACGAAACGTACCAGTGCAAACTCTGAAATATAATAAAAATGAATGATAAAAGTGAGTTTTGGCTTTTTCTTCCCAAAGTCAATGCAAAACTTCTATAGAAAGAGTAACATCTAATATTATTCTTACTCTCTGTTGATGAGTATAATTCATAGACGTTTAATTAATCCACAGAAAAACAGGAAAAAGAATTTCAAAAACAGTATCATTCCTACCCTTCTTGCTCCATTGTGAATGAAACGAATGAACGTCTATGAATGACACATAATATACACATTAACAGAGGGTGTTTGTGAATAATTTGATCTTCTTCTCTAGAAGTTTTTTTTCTCTTTCTGTATTGACTTTGAAAAACAAAAATCACTTCCTGAAAACTTCCTTTTTTCACCAAAAATAATTCATTTTTTTCGATAATTTTCCATTTCCCAATGAAAAATGTATTATCTAGCAACAATATCAGAGCAACTAGCATGACGAAACTGCGATTTCATATGGAGTTTGAGTTGGAAAAACGGTAACTTGTCGAGCGCTATCAAAAAGAAATCTATTTTTTGAATTAATCCGAACTGCATTGAATAATGTCTTACGTGAAACGTTTCTTGTTTTTTCTGAAAAAAAAACACGAATAACAAAGAAATCATTACATTCAAGGAAAATGGAATAAATAATCCGCATCACAGACCAGATTGTCAGTATCCTGCGAGGAATCAAGCGTTTTTTGTAATTTCAAGATCAAGGCAATGACATTCACAATTTTATATTCTCCCGCGATGATAGGATACTTTCAGTTATGTACACCCATAAGTATTGATTCGCCGTTTTCAAATCAAAATTCAAAAGGAAACAACACATTCGATAAAGAATTCACAGAAGAAAATGCCATCAGAACTGTTATCTGTCAAAACCCAACAACAATGATTCTTGATTGCCTAGTTATAGGCCAAGAGCCAGAGCAAAAAAAGTAGGTTCATAATGCAATCTTCTACAGAATTGATTTTCTTGTTGGAAAATGTTTGGGGGGGGTCCCCTGAATATAAATTCAAGTTGGCGGGACAGGGGGGTTGAGCTTCAGCCGCCATCTTGGAAAACACGTTTTATCAAATATCTCGTGAACCGTGCATCGTACGACAAAAACAGTAGGGATCATTTTCGTAGATAATAAAATTCTCTTCAACTTTTATTCGAAACTTTTTTCCGTATAGTGCATAGGTTTTCATTTATAGCGCGCCAAACTTTTCCCAGCATGGTTATTGCTAAATATATAGTTAACGGTTGATGAAACAGTATAAATGCCAGTATTTTGGCGCGCCATAAATAAAAACCTATGCTTCATACAAAAAAAAGTTTCAAATAAAAGTTGCAGAGAATTTCATTATCTACAAAAACGATCCTTACTGTTTTTATCGTACGATGCACGGTTCACGAGATATTCGATAAAACGTGTTTTCCAAGATGGCGGCTGAAGCTCAACCCCTCCCCCCCCGTCCCGCCAACTTGAATTTACATTCAGGGGACACCTCCGAACATTTTCCAACAAGAATATCAATTCTGTAGAAGATTGCAGAAATAAAGTACCTGGCTCTTGGCCTATTATTTCAGCAGGCAAAACGTCTTGTTGCTGTAACACGTAGCAAAAGCTGCCCAGCCTTAGACTACAGTGTCCAATCAAAGTATACGCGTCAAAAAAAAAAACAATCATCACCATCAAAAAAGTTCTGCTAGTAAATATAAGGGAAAGGGAGATATATGCATTTTTCCGATGAATTGTGAGAGTCAACTAGATGTTTCCAACAGACTTGTGTTTAGAATGTTTCTCCTCTATCTAGCTCTATCTAGTCAGAGTGCTTCCAAACTATTCATGCGGCAATTTCCCATCAAGATAACGCGTGTTGGTTTTGTGTCTCCAGAAGATAACAATAATATGCCATTATCTAGAATACGTGCCCGGAAATGGAATTTCGGTCACGTGTGAGCAAAGCCAACTTGACCAGTTTGTTTATACTTCACAGAGAAAAGAAATGATTCAGTATTCCAGATTTGACGCTAATGATAATGCAAATGATTTATAATCTGTCAGCTCTTGATGATCAAGAGTGACACTATCAAAGAACATAATTTTTTGGAATACATTCTCAAAAAGTCAATATTAAAAAAAAAAATGAAATTTAATGGCTTTGTGGTTCATATTCCCTGACTATGCTCGTGAATATGTATTCCTATGCAGATGAAGAACAGAAATCAAACAAGGCTTAATTCTAAACTGATCAAATGAGGCTTTTCTATGATTTGCCACTTTAAAATCATTGATATTCTAATGATTATGAACAAAACCAATCAGCAAACGAGCACCTGTATAAAAGGAAAGGCCAATTCAAAATAGTCAACAAGCAGCCACTTCTCATTTAATTCATTAACTATTTCTCAGCAAGGAAAACGTTGAGTTTGCAAGCAGATCAAAAGCTAAAGATGCGCACATGATACTACCATCTTACCAACAGTAATAAACAAATGTCACTAGTGATCGATATTCGAATGTTTCAAATGGCGCCGTATTCACCTCCACAAAGTTAGCAAGGCCCGAGGCAAGGCCACTTGCAGTAAAATCATTGTAACATTTTTTCTTGAAGGTCGTATAATTGTCGAGAATTTGTCGTGGAAAGAAAATAATTGTCGCGCTTATACTTTTTTTTCTAAGGGGTGGCTTTGCTAACTTTGTATTAAGTTAACACAGCCACCTTGCTAAAATTCCTAATGAAACTTAAATCTCGAAACAATTAACGTAGACAATTGTCGAGTAATTGTCGTAGTTCATTCTATGTGAAAAAGCACCAAAAAAGTTATTTATATTCTGGAAACCACGCCCTTGTCATGTTTTACCTCGCATATTTCCTACGTTTTCTACCATGTGACAACACCGCTAGGATTTTCCCCTTTTTCAACATTCTTTCATAAAATCGCGAAAGGAACCGGACTATGCAATTGTCGAAAAAGCAGTATCGATATGTCATCAGTATTTTCGTTGAAAAAGCGCCTGAGGAGAGAACAAATTGTAACTATGGATTTTTTCACGAATTCCTTTCGAAACAAAACAGTTTTTTCAATTCCCAAAGTATTGATCAAATGTCGTATGATATTCGACAATTAATTGTTCATGAACAAAAAATCGATTGTCGCGCATATAGGTTTTTTTCTAAGGGGTGGCTTTGCTAACTTAATATTAAGTCAGCCACTTTTTCAACGAAAATAGTGATGACATATCGATACTGACTTCTCGACAATTGCATATTCCGGTTCCTTTCACGATTTTATGAAAGAGTGTTGAAAAAAACAGTGAAAATCCTAGCGGTGTTGCCACATGGTAAAAAACGTAGGACATATGCGAGGTAAAACATGACAAGGGCGTGATTTTCAGGAAATAAAAAACACTTTTGGTGGTTTTTCGTATGGAATGAACTACGACAATTACTTGACAATTATTAACGAAAATAGTTTCGAAATTTGAGTTTCATTAGGAATTTTAGCAAGGTGGCTGTGCTAACTTAATATTAAGTTAGCAAAGCCACCCCTTAGAAAAAAAATATAAGCGCGACAATTATTTTCTTTTCACGACAAATTCACGACAATTATACGACATTTGAAAAAAAATGTTACAATGATTTTCCTGCAAATGGCTTTGCTAACTTTATGGAGGTGCCCAATTTTCCGTATGGAAGTTTGAATCTCGGTTTGAATGTTGAAAGTGTAGTCCTTTTTTCGATAAACACATGCAAGTAGTGCTAAAGTGTTCAGGGGAAGTGTTCGTAAGAAAAAAAATATTCCAGGTGTTTTTGGTGGTGGAAAAGTATTCAAAAATAAACATGTAGGTACCTATCTCATCCAAGTATAGTTTAGAGACTCCCAGACCCAGACATGCAACACACATTTAATATAATATCACTCACCAATACTCTGCATATGTGAACTTTTCCCGCATTATTCTACTTATTGGATCCAGATAAGTATGGAACAGTTTATGAAAATAAGCGTACTGCCTAGCAATGCACTTTGTCTGCTTCAAAGCGATCTCCAAAGTCGGACTACCTTTCAACTCTTCTAGCTCATCAACGGTAAAATAGAGTACCGTACTATATTTTCCCGGTAACATATCGATATAAGGCGCCCAGAAAGAATCCTTTTTGAATTTCTCATAAAGCAATAAAATGGCCAACGTCACATTGGGCATGTTGCTCAAAATTTGATCCTTTTTGACTAGATTTTTCAACTCACTCCCTTTTGCCAATTCGGCGGTTATCATGAGCTTTCTGGGGACAGATATAACGAGCGAGGAAGCCGGAATTTGCATGTTGACTCTGAGCCCCAAGTCGAACCCTTCGATTTCCTGGATGTCGCAACCTTTGAATTCCGCGCCATTATCTTTTGCCCAGTTCGTGAAACGCTCGATGGTGGCAGCACTAGCTCGGTTACCGACTGAATCGGAAACTTCCTTAGAAGACGTTTTATTCGCCTCCAAAATTTTTATTCTATCGGTAATTGAGCTAATTTCTCTTTGGTTTTCTAGGGCTTTCGCCAAGTTTGGTTCTTGCGGTAAAGTACTAATTCTGAGCAACTTATCTACGTATAGGGCGATATCCTTGTCATTGTTCCTGACATTTCTCTCGTTCTTGGAAGTGACGGTGTTCCTCGACCTTTGAACTTGTCCTTTTCGTCCCATCGTTCACTATCATTCGTTTATCGGTGATAAGATAAGATCAATTAGTCTTTGATTCATTGATTCACTACACGTGGGATCACAAATACATCTTGGGTTTTATTTATAAACAACAGTGTTGCCACGTATTTTATTGAATTTTGAAGTAACAAGTACGCAACAATCGTATCACAAGCGTTGGAATAGGTAATATTTCATTTTCTTCAATGTAATAATGGTAAAATCACTGATTGGCAAGTTTGAAAAGGGATGTGTTGGTATTGGTCTGTAGTATTATCCATATATCTTGGTAAATATAAAAATGCAACTGTAGATCTCCATGAAAATCAGTAGCTGTGGCAACTCTGATTTGAAGGAGTTTACTCTTTCTGTCATGTACCAGGAAGCGGGATGTTCGGCTTCTGGATACCAGATGGCAATATGAGAACAAAGTCTCATTTTCGTGCACCTGTCAGTATTTGAATAATTTTCGTGGTTAATTAGTATCTTGAGAGGTCTGTGAACCATTATTCGAGCATTGGAATTGAATCGTGAATAAGAAAAATAAAATGTTACCATATACAGTGTGTTCCAAATCGTTTCCTACAAATGGAAAACTTTTATTATTGATTCGTCAGAAAATTACACTCATAAAAAAATTCTGCATCAAGTTTCAGATTGATAAAAATGTGACCTATTGCAGGATATTTGCTTGGTTCCCATGGTTATTGGTACAAAAAGTGAAATGACTGTTTCGACGATGCAATTTGTCACTGCAACTCCAGGAAATTGCATGTATTCATGCAAGTTTTTCGAGTGGCATGAATATTTTTTGGCTCGATAAGTTGCAGCGACTTAGTAATTTCTATGATGATTTTGAATATTCCAATTAAATTTCGAAACTGAAGGAATCAAGTGAAGTAATTAGGTGAAGTTATCACAGTTTCAATTATGGAAATGAATCAGTTTTGATAATATAGACATCCATCTTGGTAACATTCAGTGCTATTTTTTAATATTGGTAATGTAAAGTGACAGAAAGATGACGTTTCTCGCAGCGACAAGTTGCAGCGACAAATTGCATCGTCGAAACAGGGTGTTATATTCAAGTATTGAGTAAAAAAAAACTGCTCATTGACATTTTTCATAACAATTCCCATTTGAAATGTCAACGAGCTCTTCATCCTCACTATCTCAAGATTCCTACTATTGAATTGAACTTGATTTATTTTTATACGTTGACATAAGGTTTGCCTCGCCGGTATTCTATCACAAGAAATTGACTACATGAAGATTTGAATTCAAATTCATTTGTTTGATGAGTATTGAACACAACCTGAAGTCTTGTAGCAGAGTATTCAGAATATTGACTGGAAATGGATATTGATTGAGTGATTCTTCTTCCAATAAAATAAATAGTACACCCCCCAGAAAAATAATACTTGCATAGAACTGCTACCTACCTGTTTTTAGTGTCAAATTAGTCTTCCAACGAATCTCAAAATTAGTGGTTGTATAAAAAATTTTGTGTTCAACTAGTAGTAGTTCGGGACTCATAACTCTATAACTAGAACTAACAGAAAACGTGCATTTTTTTACTATAGTAAATTGAATATCTTTTTCAATATTTGGGATATATACCGGGTATCCAAGAATTTTCATAACAAACGATATCTCCATTATTGCAAGAGATGGAAAAATAAAAATTTGGCATTATGTCAAACATTTTTTGGAATTTCTACCTTACGTTTCGCTGGCGCAAGTGGCTATCTTCTTCAGAGGCTCATACATCTTGAGTTTGACTCCGATGACTGCCTCAACCATTTTGTCATTGCACTCTTCGTTTGCATAAAACAAATGTTAGCCAGAAATATTTTTCTCGTTTGTAATCTTCAGAATATACACCATACTCTATTATTCATGTCACACCTAGCATACTGGCAAAAATTGGACCACAATTCTATTCCACAATGAACGAGAATAAATTGAAAGTTAAGCTGAAATTGCACGTTACTGTTCTTATCATTAGTCGTTACGGAGATAGGTAATTGGAAAAAATATTTTTTGTATTTGTATCTTGTCGTAACATTTATGTAGGAAATAGTTATTTTTTGTAAAGCTGTTAAAAAATCTCAACATTTCTGCATCTCTACTGATGCGTAAAAATTTAGTTTTTTCACCGTGAAAAAAGCCGTTTTTTCCACTGCCAAAATAATTTACAAAATGAACACAAAATATCTCTTTATGAATAATTGTTCTTACGGAATCAATTATTAATTGATTATCCAACAAAAAAAAATTCAATTATTGGAAATTCCCGAAGATGTTCCATGTTGCTGCTGATCAGGAAACACAATCAAATAGAAAACACGCGGCTTGCCAACAAACTGTTTCTATAGAAACGACACAGAAAGACCACTGGATGCAGTGAAATTGTGCGATAACTTATCGGGACGAAAAACCACGTCAAGATGTATTGGAAGTATAATTCATTTCAAATATATATCAGACGATGTGAAATCACATTCACAATTGTTCGAAAAAAGTTGTTTGTATTTCGTGCATAAAATTCGTATTTTCTTGGCACATTCGAGAGAATTTTGGGCGGTCTCAGCCAATGTGAGACCATGTGCCATTAAAAAAACACTCATTTTACGCACTCAATACAAAAATAACTATTCTATACAAACGTAAAGTGCGATGAGAACAACTCGTAGAAGTTCGAATTTAATGTATATAATGAATCCTATTTACTTGAATTCATTAAAAACATTTTTATACACGTGATTTGAAATATTTATTGTTCGGAAGTCCGGTGATGTTCTGGTGTCAATATATGTAGGGAGGAACGATGTTTTTGTGAAGTTGAAGTTTTCTTCTTCGTAGAAGATGCAAGTATCATCAGCTACGATTCCACCGGCTGTTGAAAATGAAAAAGAGATCATTCAAATAAATGTTGAACAGTATTGGTCTCAGTATGGATCCTTGGAGCACGCCGAACTCAATACTTTTTTTGCACTATTGATATTATTGATTTGCACAAATTGGTATCTTTTTGAATGGTACGATTTGAATATCTGTAACCCAACACTTCTGATACTCACATCTAGAGCGATTAATAGTAATACATGGCTGACAGTGATTATTGATTGTGACCATAGCGTAAATCCTCTGATGTTGAGTTGCCTCTATAATATACGGATTAGATCTAACAACCTGGCAATAGAACACCACTTTTCTTTGGTTTTGTAGGTAATATCCGAACATCGCTATTTGTGCTTATTATGGCTGTTCATAAAATTCTGGAAAGGACTTTGATAGTTGCCAATCGACTCTAAAACTCCACCATAAAAGCGCTACCCTTCATAAACCGATGATATATCGCCTTTTCATTACTCGCGTAAATCCAGATGAAACATAAGGTATCGAAAAAGCAGCAATCAAATTCCCCAGTGGATATTGAAACATCCAGCCTCCCGGTCCATCATCCACTTGTTGTCATGCGTCAAATGGAGCGCTAAAATCTGAAACGGGCATTCTGTCGGATCCCAGTTTGCAATTTAACACGAGCTTACGAACTCAGGTTCCGGTGTCGGGATTTTTTTTCGCGGCAAAGTCCGTGATTGTTTCCATACGGTCGGTCCTAAAAGGATTTTTTTACCAAAAACAGTGGGAGATGCGGTGTAAGGATTTGCACCGTGATTGTCCCCGGCGTGAAAGTTGATCGGAAAACTTTCATTTTGAACTGAGTTCGGTCGAGAAGATGAATGGTAGAAGACTTTGTAATGTGTTGTTTCTTTTGGTAGCCCTCATTGGTGAGTTCGATTTTGTTTGAAATTAAAATTCTCAACTTGATTTATACTGCAACAACTTGCAAAAATAAAAATTTATCATTTCTTATATGTTCTTGGGTACGGAACCGCGGAGGTTGTAGAAATTGAGGGGGCGAAACTGTTTTTGGGGATAGAAGAAAATAAAAGTGGTTGCGTCTGTATGATTGGTTCTTGGATTGATATGATGCGAAACTTGATATGTAGAGAACACGATTGAAATTATAACTCTGAGATGATTGCGGATATCACGAAATCAGCTTTTATGGCTTTCTTCTTCGGCGAATAAAAATTTAGAAATTACAACTTAACAACGGCTGAATCGGTTTGCTTGAAGATTGGTGTGGGAGGTAGCTTATAACCAGGAGACGGACATAGGATACTTCTCGGGATACTTTTTATCCCGTTTAACCGTGTTCCGAAAATTCCATCTCAGAGGGGGTGAAAAACAGGCGCCAAATTTATACGAGACAACGTGATGCCTTGGTCCAATCTACTTCAAATCTTGCAAGAACATTCTTTCACAGAATTGATGAAGGACCAAACACTGATCGAAGAGATATAAAACTTGAAGGGTGTGTTCTTTGTTTGATTGGGGGATAAGTTCTTTATGACGTAGGCATCCGATAAGAAAGAGTTTTCCGAAATTCCACCCCTAAGGGGGTGGAAATCAGGGTCAAAGTTTCTACGGAACAACGTACTTCAATCAACTCTTCAAGAGAATTGATAGAAGTCGTGTTTATCCCGTTATTTCGGGAAAATTAGGAATACTTATGCTCTGGCTGCTCTTTTTTGTTTGGCGGCTGGGTATTTCTAGAAGCACTTCGAAAAAGTATATTTCAAACTTAAGATTCCTTTATTTTTAAAAACATTCGACATAGTCAGTGGGCATACTTGAAGACTGGCGCTAAATCAAATCATCTTTCGAACAATTTGTTCAGGCCAGTCTCAAATAACCTACACAGTAGGTTTCGGCTGGCACCTGTCAGAAAACAATTACTCCCCTGGCTAATACCACGAAGGGCATTGAATTATATTTGACCGGTGCCAGTGCAGGTTTCTTCACAAAAGTAAATCCTGCATTTGCTTTGGCGATACAAATGAAGGAATTGATTTTCAATTATAGGGACGGACACACTTGCAGACCGGTGGTTTCGGGCTATTTGGCCACTCGTCAGTGCAAGGCAACATAAAGTCGATGACTTTCCATAATTAAAAATCAAAATCCTTCATAGTATCAAGCCCCGACCAAAGCTGATGCGAACAACGAAGTTATTGCGCCATCTACAGTACTACACAATAAAATTTTCAAAAAATGTCGTTGGGATTTTCAGTATACCAATCAAATGAAATAACTTGCATTCAGTTTGTATTGAAATTCCTTTCAAGCCTGTAATACACCTCCCCGACGAAAAAAAGTTCTACCTACTTATGTTCACCATTTTGACCGCATTGCAAATTATAAAATTTTTGATCGCCTTAGATAAACTAAAATACACTCTGAAGTTATTTCTATTATTTCGGCGACAAACAATTCACAGATAGATAGATATTTGACAAAATGGTTAAGGCTTTCGCGGCCGAGGTTATTAGTATAACTACTTTTCTTCGGGCTCAAAGGCCGTCGTTCTTTGGAATTTCTTCCTGACGTTTCGCTAGCGCGAATGGCCAGTTTCTTCAGAGGCTTACCCATTTCCGATGACTGAGTCATCCAATGACCGAGTCATCGGAAATGAGTAAGCCTCTGAAGAAGCTGGGCACTCGCGCTAGCGAAACGTCAGGAAGAAATTCCAAAGAACGACGGCCTTCAAGCCCGAAGAAAAATAGTTATACAGATAGATATTTATTTTCCAAACTAATAAATATGGGATTACTAGGTCGTCAAGGTAGTTCAATGCATACAATGCTTGTTCATATACAAGAATAACTATGATTGAAATATAACAAAAGTATGAGGTATAAATAAAAACTGGCGAGTGTCCATCATACAAGTTCTAGTTCAGTCATGCTCAGATCAAGATACTCCCTGACCGTATGAAAACATTTAACTAATAGAAAAGCTCTGATTCTATTTTTGAATTGGTAAAAGTTGAGGCACCGTATTTTGAATGATAATTTGTTGTACAGGTGCAGATTTAGAGAACCCCTATTCTTATGATTCGTTTAGGTTTCATAAACAAAAACGGATACCTGCACCCGATCTCAGTGTTTACCCCTAAGAAAAAGTAGCATCTCACCCCGGGTGTCTTGATAATATCTCCTGCTGAATATTACACAAGTTCACTGCTAATGAATCATCTCTCAGAAACTGTAATTCGCCGCAATTCATCTTAAAGTGGTTATCAAGGAGATGTCGCTTGTCACTTTTTCGTGAAATGTTGCAGTTGAGAAACAAGATGACTGGATTCGCTGCTAATTAAATATCTTGCTCGTAGAACGGTGACAGTTGAGAAAGTGACATTTTAATAGGAACGCCTGGAGTCCTGGAGCGCCCTAAAAGTGAATTCCTACAAACACAGTGTGAACCAAATTTAAGGTTTGGAAACGGAAGGCATAGTGAGTAGATAATAGAACTTTTCTTCATTTGCAGACCGATAACTTTCTTGTATATCCTGGTATCAATGAAAAATTTTGGTGGTTCATATGGCAAAATACAAGGTAAAATTCCGTTATCGGGCTTCGCCTTGAGAATAAAAACTTTTTGGTGGAACTTACGTATTTTGGCCTCCTGAACAAAAAATTGAATTTTTGGGGCTCTCAACTAGTTTCGGAGATACGGCCCCCCAAAGACAGGAAATCGAGGTTTTACGCCTATGTTTGTTTCTCAGACAATTCTGCTAGAAATTCCTCCTTCTTTCTATCAGCACAATATACAAATCTTATACCACCTTCTTCATCACTTCCCAACCGAATTATATGCATTTTTTCATATTTCGCTACAAGACTCTGAAAAATAAATCGTTAAAAGAATTCGAGGTTAGCAAAACAGTAGCAGTTTTCCTATTGGAAAAGCAACTTGATGATGACCTGTCATCACTCAAATTGAACTTCGCCTTCCATTTCCATATGAAATGAGTATTTTATAAGTATGCCACTCAATGTCCAAACGTAATTGGAAATAATAAAGACATTATTATTATTATTATTATTGGGAATAAAAAATTCATTTGAATTTCAGCTCTTCAATAGATGTTCAATTAATTTCGCATTGAAAGGGAATGATAATTCTCAATATATACAGAGTATATGCTCAATTATAACTTCAATCACATGCGGCGATGACTTGATTTGTTCTCGTAATACAATGATCTGAACTTTCAATGAATATTTGGTTTTTGGTTAATAATTCTGAATAATACAGTATTCACCAAACATCAGTTTCAACAGTTTTTGGGTTGTTAACCTACCAAAATCTGAAAAAATCAAGAATTGATATTGGAATCTGTGGAAGTGTAGAAGGGTAGAACATATTTATATTTTAGTCCTGCGATAATGTTACATATGTCACTAGGAGTTATAGCCAGCACTATAGCCATCCGCGGATATATTTCCTAATGGCTGTTCTAATGTTTGTTCCTTCACATATGATTTCTGTTATAATCTGTACTAACTCAATGTTGTTGATGAATAAATATATTGCTCAATTGAAGGAAAACCTCTCATGTACCGTTTTGAGCCAAAAACAGTATTACTAATAGTAATAGGTACATATTTTCCAAATAATTACACCAGTTAACCTTGTCAAAAAAATCTTGAGGACATACAATCTGATATTTCATGCAAAATTCTTTGTATTTTCCAAATAGTTTCCTTCTAGGAATCCGACTTTCAAAAACCTGAACTGGCATCATTAGTTTCTCGTAAACACTATACAGCATTGCTATCTTTCATGTGAAGCAGACGTGAAAAATTCGGTCACTCAGCCACTATGAACTTGAAACCAGAGAAAAAACAACAATTTTTTGCAATTTCCTATACATTGAATTTCGATGCTTTGAAGTTCACGATGAACGCAACGAAGCAAAAGGAAAGGGGTAAAACAGTGAATAATTTCCCCAGCTACTGATAAAATGAACGCTTTCGACGATTACAACCCTATTCTATCATTCAAACTTATCCTGAACGAATCGCAAAATAGGAAATTCTTCTTCCGTAGAAATATAACATTAAAACACTTTCGTGAATTGATTTATTTTTCATCCCCTTGGGAACAGAGCACGTTGTATATGAAACAGCACAGCAGACTGGAGGCATGTGCCCATCGAAGTATGAAATCTCGTTATAGACCGGGAGGTCATGACAGGTGACGTTCCACCATTTTTTCGTGCATGCCTTTTTAAGGCTTGATAACTAACCCTAAAATATCAAAGATAGTCGGGGTTTTAGCCCCCCCGCGCGTCCTCTTCATAAGGAAAAACGCTTTTTTTTCTGTACAGAATTTTCCGGAAATTTTTCACCGTTGGTCCTACGAGGGGTGCATGCCAATTCTTTCATAGTGTTTTTATCACAAAAACTTCAATTCTTCACATCGGCCTGTAATTTGAAAACACGGAATTTTCCTTAATTTTTTTTCAGGTTTTCATAACCCTTTGATCATCTTGGGCCGCTGCGGGGTGCATGCCATCAATTATTAGAGCTTCAATTCTTCCGTATATTACAATGGCATGCAGTAAAATATCACGGAAAAACACGAAAATTCGCTACAGAAAGAAAAGCGTTTTTCCTTATGAAGAGGACGCGCGGGGGGGCTAAAACCCCGACTATCTTTGATATTTTAGGGTTAGCTATCAAGCCTTAAAAAGGCATGCACGAAAAAATGGTGGAACGTCACCTGTCATGACCTCTCGGTCTATTATATGAGGTATACTTTTATCCTTTCCATCTCTGCCGTGCATGATATTAACAGATGATATTCCAGGGTTGATATGGAAGTTTATATTGGGGTGTTTCGATTTTGGTCTGGGTTTTATTGATTCTTATTAATAATTCAGGGTTTCACATGAAGTGACCAGTAGCAGGTACATTTTTTTGCGCGTTATGATCTGCTTTGGCTTCGAGTATTTCCTCCGAAAAACCGACACCGACCAGTCTAATTCTCTTGTTCTCCTGAAATGAGTGCTTTGGAATTTGTTGTATAGATGATGACATATTCATTGGATTCATTGTAATATTCAAAACATTGTGAATCCTTCAATATATCGTTCTGAAACAAAACAATTTCAGGGAAAATTCAGACTATCAACTTGTGAATGGATATTTCACTATGATTGAGAAACAAAAAAGGATTTCGATTCCCTTATAATTACTGTACGATATCAATCGTAAACTGGTACGTTGCCACTAGAGTGAAGTTATGTCATGGAATCTATCTGAAGTTTTTTGGATGAGCTGATTTCAGTACCTTCGAATATAATTTTCAGAATTCCCAATAATGTGGTGGAGGATCCTTTTACGAGATCATTCAAATCCGCCATAATAATAGAAATTTTGGCGGAGTCGCCAGTGTAGGCTACTGATTATGTTAGAAAGGAACTAGAGACGTTCACGAGTTTTCGTTGCAGGAATCGTTCAGTGGGTTTTGAAATAAGAAAAAATCGCGGAGTGCTATTAAATTAGAGGGTGTAAATTGAAGACAGGGGTGAAAAGGCACCCTTTTTGGATTTTTCCATATATCTCGTAAACAAAGCAAAATTTCAATATATGAGCATATGAAACATTTTGCAGATAATTGAATTTTCCATCGGAATGGTATTTTCCAGATATTGAAAAAAATCCATGCCACAACAGGCGAAACAATCTTGAAAAAAAGAGCCAAAATTTCGATTTTTTGGGCTTTTTGTTTTCTCGTTTGTATCTTTTTTTGGGCTGAGATAGGTATAGGCATTGCTGGAAATGAGAAAGAGTAGATTGAATTCTCTTCAAAATGCCGTGCTGAAATAGTTTTTTTTGTTCGAAAATTGACCGAGATATGGCCATTTGAACCTGACTTTTTTTCGCATTTCATCCCTTTTTTACAAATATTGTTTTCGTTCGCATTTCATTGAAAAAAATAGTGTTTTACTCAACTGAAAAGGATTTTCACGTTCATTATGTAGAAATAGATGACATTTACAGCAAATGTTTGGAGCAGTGATGCTTCTACATTCCAACAACAATATTATTGAACTTGATATCGATATCATCATCAATAATGTCGTCTTCTGCAATATCAGCTCTTTGTAAATTGTCACAATCAATCTCCATGCATTCTTTACAAAAAATAGCCACCTTTACCATGGCAACCTGTTGCGCAACCCATTGAACGATTCCTGCAATGAAAACCCATGAACGTCTTAGTTCCTTATTGCCTGTTAGGTTAAAACCTAAGTGGCAATACGAAGCAGAGTGGACGAGAAGCAGAGGAAATATGCAAGCATTGTGAAATCTACTCAAATGTTGCATATATTCTTCGAAAGAATCTAGATGGAAGACGTTTTCGTATTTTGGTGTAAGGCATCGCTTTACGGGTTTAAATCAAGAACGCACATTTTTTGTTTTTGAACTTATTCATTTGAGCTTTCAACAATAAAGTCCAACAGTTTTCAATATTCAATGACCTGTCTTGGATTCTGGGATTTTACAATTTTTACGCCTAACAGAATGGTGTTGGGTATAACGATTTTATTGTCACCCGGTATTGGAGCATAACGGATACGCATTCTTGCCAGTTATCCTCACCGTTTTCATTCCTGATCAAACAAAAAAAGTAAAAGAATGGATTCTTTCGAAACTCCAAACCAATGAAATCGTTTATTTCAGTCAATCCTGACCCAAAGGAAAATTGCATTCGACCCGAACAGTCGATTCATCATCTCCTGCCACGAAAACACCCGTCCCAATCGAAAGAACATTCCCTTTTTCAGTATATATCAAACAAAACAATACGCCTGAGGTGGAAAAAAGACGGATATACTCCTGAAAATCGAATAAAAGCCGACCGTTTATAGGAACATGAAGAATAACAAATAAATACTGTTTGAACGTCATTCAGACTGAAAATCTGCCCTTCTACACTTGTATAGTTTCCAATATTAATTCTTATTTTTTCAGATTGTGGTAGTTTACAAAACCAGAAAACTACGGAACAAAAAACAAATAAATATTGTTGGAAAGGCTCGGAATCACATAAGCTCAACTGATTTTTTTTTCAACTCCAGATCACAATTCAAAACAATGCTGTAATATTCGTGGAATATTTCGAGAGTTTGAGATCCATTACACGAGAGGCAGATATTTAAATTCATCTAAAATTTTTGATGGCTGTAGCTCCTTCCTTCACAAAGTTCCATTTTGGAAAAGAAATGCTTAATCTGTTAAGGGGGAAGTTTCTTCACTCTGATCGCATCACACAAATTGACGACTGGGATCGTTTGGTGTCTATTCGAGTATAGAATTGCATTGATTTTACTTTAATTCACCTCTTCGTTGCGCGCTAATTATTATTGTGATGCAATTGTATTATGCAGTTCTTAGTAGCAAGTTTTATCAGGTTCATCACAGCTCGGCCTTCTGGACGCACTCCAAAATGTTATAAACGCCTGCTTAAAAATGTTGAAAACGAGTGAATAAGAGAGTGAGTGGTGTTTGATCAGAAGAAGGAATTTTGTGTGTTCGAACAACAGTAATTTGATGTGGAAACTGTGAAGTTTTACAATCAAATGTACCTGTTTCTCCGAAAATATACGAGACCGGCGAAAATTTCAAGGGTATTTTTTGTATTGGAGACCGAATTACGTTAGTTCGACAAAAAAAATTCAAAGAAAGGTGCTCATAGCCACCGAAGTATTACCGTTTTTTTCAAGCCACACTCGTATTGTCCAAAAGGATTTTTATTCCAATTCAATGCATTACTTTGATTCCAAAAAAAATGTGCTCCTTCCCTAACATTTTTTGTAACGGCGCCCATGGAGGAAAACTATATTGAGATATATACAATTTCTTTTGAACATTTTAATTAGCCTTGAAGCATGAATGAATCTTTCACTTACATGTAAAACAAATTTAAAATCATTCGTCCAATCGGAATATGGCAATACCAAACCGTAAATCTGCGATGACTCCATCGGAACTCCCACGTTAAATTTCTTGTAATGACGGGTGGGAAACCGTCGCTCATCAGGTCGAACGCAAGGTAACTAGTATAACTACTTTTCTTCGGGCTTGAAGGCCGTCGTTCTTTGGAATTTCTTTCTAACGTTTCGCTGGCGCGAGTGGCCAGCTTCTTCAGAGGCTTACTCATTTCCAAAAGTTTCACGGTTCATAACAGAGAGGACTCTCAGGTAGTTGCAAATGCATATCTGCCATATATCCCGAGGGTCACTGACAGAATTGGGAAACTCTTGGGGAAATACAACATAAAAACGATTTTCAAGTCGACCAAGAAAATTCAACAAAGCCTCAGGTCGACTTAAGACAAAAGAGACCCACTGTCAGCAGCAGGGGTTTATCGCATACCGTGTACCTGTGGGAAGGTTTACATCGGTACCACGAAAAGATCCATGGGAACAAGGCTCAAAGAGCATGAAAGGAACTGCTGGCTGGGGCAAATCGACAAATCGGCGGTGGCGGAACACGCACTGGGTGAGGGTGAACACAGGATTCTGTTTGAAAATGCTAAACTGATTGCCCCCAACCAGGGTTACCATAGCCGACTGGTACGGGAGGCAATAGAGATCGAAAAACATGCGGACAATTTCAACAGAAAAGAGGAAACGTTGAGTCTTAACAGAATTTGGAATCCCATTCTGAGGAAATCAAGAATCACTAATGAAATCACGGCAGGTAGTGCGGCAACTAATAATGATGATTATTCCGCGAACCCGACAGAAGTAATTAACACTCCAGACTACCTGTATCAATATAAATACGCCTCAAGAAATCGAAACGTTCAGTCATCGGAAATGAGTAAGCCTCTGAAGAAGCTGGCCACTCGCGCCAGCGAAACGTTATGAAGGAATTCCAAAGAACGACGACCTTCAAGCCCGAAGAAAAGTAGTTATACTAATAACCTCGGCCGCGAAAGCCTTAACCATTTTGTCGCAGGGTAACTGTTGAAAGTGAAACTATAAATTTCATACATAATTATCGAATTGCAATGCGACTATCAGATAAGTAGTGAAAGTGGATATTAGTACATTAACGATCGATTGATTGACAGTAACGAGCCCAGCAACGGATATAACAGGTCTCTGTTCTTTTGTGTATACGGCTAGAAGTAGCAGTTCATCCCTGAGTTTCGATTTCGACAGACCTCTTTGCAGGACGTAACATGTACGGGTGATTTTCTTGCCTATGTTTTCCAATGCGTCGCACGATGTTATAAGTAGTGACACGATGATCTGAAACGGAGAACTCCAATGAATATTTCACAACATTTGGAGGTATCAAATGTCGTTGGGCATTTATTTATTTATCTATTTATTTATAAACGAGAAAACCCTTCTTCACAAAATATATTCAATATACAATATGAGAATCAACATGAAGAGATACTAAGGCTCTGTTCCGTTTCCATGTCTGGTTAACCAGAGTGGTTCCCTCTCTCTCTCTATCATATTGACCGGGTCCATCCAAAAGAGAGAGAAAGAACCACTCTGGTTAACCAGACAGGGAAACGGAACACGGCCTAATATATATCACAAGGTATCACAGAGTAGCCATTCTGTTAAGAGATTTTTTTTCAGTACACAAGTTCACACCAGTTATACATGCACAATTTCAATTGACTAGATTACACAGTCTCAAAATTGGTGATATGCTGCTATTGTAGCCATGAATAGTATGATGATAAGGAATGCTAAAAAGTTCACAGTTCCGTGTTGGTATTTTATGGAATCTAAAGCTGATTTGTGCCAACAATTCTGGACATGATGTTATGTCATTAAGTAATTTGTATAATAAAATTGAATCAGATTACGACTAGTTTCTGAGGTATTACTTGAAATATGCTTGCTCCAAGACCTGAGAATATTTGAATGTACCCTATATGAGCCCATTTTATAGGAAATGCATCCCAAAAACCTGTTTTGTACACGCTCAAGATGATGAATATGAATTTGATAATAAGGACTCCAGACAGGAGAGGCATATTGGAGACAAGAATATATGAGTGACATGTATAATGTTTTTTTTGAAAGAATTGACAATTTACCTATATTCCTAAGAACAAAACCTTGTTTCCAAGAGCCACTGCTTACAGTTGAATTTATATGCTGAACAAATGTGAGTTTTTCATCAAATAATACTCCAAGGTCCTTAAAAACCGATACTCTTTTAATGATCTTATTTTCAATATAACAGTCATTTTGGTTTATGGAATTCGCTCTATTAAAAGTAATACATTGGCATTTACCAGGGCTTAAAAACATACCATTTGATTCAGACCATTTTAGCAAGGAATTGTGATCTTCTTCTAGTTTATTACAATCAGTTGGATTTGAGATGTTTGTGAACAATTTTGATTGATCAACAAAAAGGAGAAATTCACAATTTTTTAAAATGGTACCTATGTCATTGATGACAAACAACAGGGGACCCAAGTGTGATCCCTGTGGAACTCCTGATGTGACAAGGTCAGAATTGGAAACAAAATTCTTAATTTGAACTAAGTGATGCTTATTATAAAGATAGTTATTTAACCAGTTTGTTAACCATAACTGAAAGCCACCGGCAGACAACTTGCTGATAAATAAATTGTGGTTCACTTTATCAAAAGCTTTACTGAAGTCGGTATAAACCGAGTCAATTTGACTATGTTGTTCTAGTGCACTGACAATATGATTTTGATACAGTAATCAGTTAGTTGCTGTTGATCTACCATCTACAAAATCGTGTTGTTGTTCAATTATTGAGTTTTTACAATAAAAAAAATGTAATTTGTGCTCATTGAATAGAGGCAGGAAATTTCAATGAGACAGCCAGTCCTGCATTATTCACTTCACCAGTTATTTGAATGTTTCCAAAATTAGTAACTATTTGTCGTAATTAAATTCTGAGTGTGTGACAGTTTTTAATGGTGCGTAATTCCGAATTCTCGAGCTCTCGCATTCTTGATGTTGAACAATTTTAAATGAAGAAATCTTTTCGAGAGATTGTCAATAAAGGCGCACTTTATCAATCTGGTAATGTAACGTTAGAGGTTATGTTATAGGCAGTTGAGAACACTCGCCTGAAAGAACTTTTATCCCAAGATTTTGAATTATTAATTTTGCGACCTCTTTAACTTGGCATGTAACAACCATTGTGACCAATGCTGGGAACATATGTTAAACTGGGAGATTCTGGTGGGGTTTGTTTTATTTATCGTCAGAAAAATCCCGCGTTCTATTATCAATTGACTTCAATTTTGATTCTGGGATTTTCGAATATATCTTCTATTTTCGGAATATGTGTTGAAACTATCATATATTTTCCGAGATATTCTCCAACAGTGAAAAATAAATAATATGTAGCAGTTTCCTAATATATTATGGAGATGGTTATTAGATTCGTCACTATCAACACCATAAACAATGCAAAATGCTTCATTATGAAATTAACTAGAGGTAAAAAATAAACTCGGCAGTAGCAAAAGTAACGATAAAAACGTGAATAGTACAACGTACAAATGAAACGAATAAAACTAACTGGAACATAATTGAATATTGAGTTTACTTACAAACGCATTCAATTTTCGAATACTTCAAATCGAAGTATGAAACTGTCACACTTGTTTGTAAGGGGTTAGCTTTTTTATATAAACAGGAGTGTTTAGAAACATTCGCTTGATAAAGATACAGTGTATCGAAACATGTCGCGAAGACAATAAATTTTGTGGAAATTTAATCGTGTCTACCTTATAGCGTAATAACTATGGATTTCCATCAAGTAAAGGCCACCTCAATCCAAAACAATCAGATCTAATGGGTAAATGTGTATTGAATTCTTTGCTAGGATAGACAGGCGAAAACAACTCGCAGGCTTCATCACGATCTATTATATTATTATTGTTGTTTGCCTCGAACACATTTCTGCTTTCTGAGTTAAAAAACATACCGAGATAACACGTTCATTTTTTTCTTTATGAGTTTTCTAATTTATCTTCTGGGTTACCAAGAAGCTGTTGTAATTTGTAAGAAGTTTTATATGCAACTTTATATCCACTTAATCGAATATCTGTTGAAGTCCTCTAGTGTATTGAGGTTCATATAGGATTACTATAAACTTTTCATTTTTCTCATCTTTTTGAAAAGTCGAAGATTCACGAAGTGTTTCCCTGAATTTACATTTTATAATTATGTTATCCACTATCTCCCGGTTAAAACCGTTCACTTCAGCTACGTACCTAATCACTCTCCTTTCATTGTCGCACTCATCTTTTCTGAAAGGAAAAGTTATTAACCTATGGACAAGAAATTGCAGTGCCGCCATTTTATGTTGTGATTGATTCGAATCATTTGGAATGTATCTGAATGTGTTCGTGTCTTTCCTGTAAATGTCAAATTTTATTTCATTCTGTTCTTTCTTTATAACCAATACATTTAAAGATGGCAACTTTAGTTCTTCTTTTTTTACTTCGTTCGTGAATTTTATACTTTTCCATATGCTGTTTAGTCCATAGCGGACCGAAAAAACTTTAGGTATATAAACAACTAACCCCTTTCTTTAGATTTAGTATCAATTTACTTCTCTTGAAGATGCTAACCTAATTAGCGAAACGCGCAATTTGGTATTAGGGTAATTGATCTCTAGGAAAAGTTTTAACTACTTCCCTGGCAAAAGCCCTCTCCATATATCAATTTCTGATAATTTTTCTGACAGAAGCGGGAGAAAATGCAGCCAATTATGAAAACCACACTCACCACATTCAACGAAATATCGCACGCGTAGAAGATATCATAGTAAGTTCGATCCGACAAATTGGTATCAACTATATGTTCGAATAGGCTGTGAAGGATGTTGTACAATGAAGAAGATCCAGTCGATACAAGATACAAGAGAATCGGCCATGCAAACATATCATCGAGCCTCCGTGCAAGAGCTAGATATTCTGCATGGAGACCGTTAACAGTGTTGAAGACTTTATCGATAACTCTATCGGAAGAAATACCTGTTCGAATCAACCTCTCAGCCTCATTTCTCAAATATACGTCCAACTCTTCGTATTTTTGGACAAGAATGTGTGCTCCAACAGTCAATGGAAACATCATGAATGATGCCATATTTTTAATCAGCTTAGCGCAAACGGTCAAAATTATTGAGAAAGGCGTATAACTGTAATAACTGTATAACAGAGCAACTAAACTGAGTTCTTGTACGAAGGTTATAGCTACGACTGAGATACTGATGACCATCATAGCCCATACGATTTTCTTTCTTTTGGGTGTTCCTCGTTCCGTAATACGACGCAAATTATTCAAAAACGTCCTCCACTGCCCTGGGCTGAAGACTGTAACGAAGAGATGAATTCCAATTGCCAATAGATCGGATGTGAAATACGTGGTATGCAATACTTTCAAAGTGATGGAAAGATATGCCCGCTCGTATACTATCTTTGTGATATTAAAATAATGGAAAATTGACACCAACACATTAATCAAGTAAATCAGATAGATGATGACTGTGTAAACTGATATCTTCTTTTTACGTTCGAGAGGGGTAAATCCCAGAAAATTCATGATTTTGTATTGTGTTACGAAAAGCTGGTATAGTGTCACTTTCATTATAAGGATGTGAACGATTACGAATTCAACTTGGTACTGCGAGTGTGGGCTTTTATAGAATCATCACTCGTTTATTTGTAAACCCATCATTATGCCAGTAAAACACCAAGATTGTTATCCGGGGCAAACGTGTTGATGACGAGTTTGTGTTTGAAGGGAATAATTATTTATGTCAAATGAGTTGTAGTTTTGGATATGTTTCAAATTTCATAATGATATTTGTTTATGCTTCAGTGTTGATGAAACCATTATAAATTTATATGATGGAATGTTAAATAGAGTCAAGAGCCTTCGGACCCAGTTCAATGTTTATGTTCATTCATAATCGTGGGCGTTGAAATTGAAAATATTCTCTCACAATAAAGTTACTGCAGTTGAATGAATAATATAACAGTAGTAATAATAATGAAAACATGGCAAATCTGGCGAACCTGTTCATGGATAGGTTTGAGACGGATGCTAGAAAATAACTCAGTTACTTCCCTAGGGTCTGGATCAGATATGTTTATGACAGGTTCGCTTAAGTGGATACAAGGATAAACGTAAATTAAAATAGAAAAAGAACAGAAGTTGCCATTTTTAGATGTATAGGTTATAAGGAACGAACAGAATGAAATAGAATTTGACATTTACAAGAAAGACACGAACACGTTCAGATACATTCCGAACCTCTCGAATCATTGTCCACAATATAAAATGGCGGCACTGCAATTCCTTGTCCGTAGGTTAATAACTTCTCCTTCAAAAAAAGATAAGTATGACAATGAAAAGAGAGTGATTAGGTACGTAGCTGAAATGAACGATTTTAACCCAGGGATAGTTGATAAAATAGAAAATATAAATTTAAGGAAACACTTCGTGAATCTTCGACTTTTCAAAAAGATGAGAATAAAAAGTTTACAGTAATCCCACATGAACCTCAATACACTAGATGACTTCAACAGATATTCGATAAAGGGAATATGAGTGTTGCATATTATAAAACTTCTCACAAATTACAACAGCTTCATGTTATCCCGAAATGTGAATTAGAAAACACAGAAAATCGGGAATTTACAAAATCAGTTGTTAAGATTGCACCAACAAATACTTCGGCTAGAGCCGACGATCTTTTAAAACCCGTTTCAAGGAGCATTTTGCAAACGTGAAATACGGAAGGGTAGAAAAATCCAGTATCGCCAACACGCTCCAGGCAATGGCCACAAAATTGGTGAGAGCAATCTGAAACTGATCAAGTATGTGCATGACATAAGACTACTCGATGCATGTGAGTCTAGAAATAGCAAAATGTAAAAACAGCATGAATAGTGACAGGGACCTAACCCCTTCAGTCTGCTTTTCAATCTATTGTTGAGAAATAAATCAGAATAATCAATAATAACAGATGAAGGACCAAAAAACTTTGCAGGTAGTGACGGCACTAGTTTATTGTCGAGAAATTAATTAGAATGAGTAGCAGTATCAAACAAAGTCCATATCGGACCGAAAAACTAAGATATTTAAGCAGCTAACCCTAGCCTGTAGTATCAATTTTCTTTTGAAGATGCTACCCTCAGTTGGATCTTTCACAATGAATATTCTCTTAAAACAATTCCATGGGCTCATTTATAATCTGTATTTTTCAAGTGATTCAACAAGAAATAAGTATCAAGTGTTGGTATATCTGTTATAATTGGGTATGCAAAATAGTTAATATTGGTACATCAGTACTATTTGAATACTCATTGAAATACAAGAAAGAAATGAAAATTAAGTTTTTTCTGTCTTGGATGAAATATTATTTCGAATATACAACTATTGATCAATTTTTGTTGAGTCAGAGAAGTTATAGAAAACGTAACATTTTCTGGTGGTTTTCAAATAACAAATGGATAGGAAGGTATAGCCCTATCCAATGAGCTCCTATGCTACTTGAATATCAGAGAGTTTTCAAATATAAATATTTCATTTGTTTCTGTCAAGTAGATACTGTTTCGAAAAACTGTCTGTGTAAAGGGATGTGCAGGTGTGAAATGTGATTTGCACTCTGCTGCTTGTTTATTATTGTGGTTGGGTATTGTGTCCTGTTATTTCTTGCGTGGTAAAACTCTATGGTGAGGAGGACTTACATTTGAGATAGTTCCTTCGCTCAAAAATCCAGATGGGATATTGATTTGATTGATATTCTGATCTCAAGGAATAATTTTGTTCACAGAGGGATGATAAAGGATTTCGAAATCGCATTTTCACTTCATAAAAATCATTGTTATCTTTCATGAACTTGGATTCAATTCCTGACTTTATCCAAAACTTTGTTGAGAACACTATTTATATATCGGATTTGTCTATTGTCTTTGAGGAAAGTTTTACGAATCAAACTACCCACCACTACTAATCTTTATAAAATCTTGTTACTGTTGTAAAGGGCGACTTTCACAGATGTATCTCAAAAGCAGACAAAGAGTTTGGCAAATAACGTGGAACTTCGGAATCACATCCAGAAGTTTGATGAAGTTGTAATCTGATCCAACAATTGGATATCCATTGAGGAGCTTGACAGCTTTGGCTAAGAAAGTTACCAATTAGCAAGTTTTTCACCTTACGGCGTTAAACAATCAATCACCATTATAGACCAGGCAGCAGTGATAGATGTAAGACCTATTTCTAATAGCCTGATTTGGAAAGCGGAAATACCGTAGTCTACAAAAGTATGTATGCTCTGTGAGGTACGTCATGTAAAACTCAGAATACTATATACTTGCAAATAGTACACCCCCTAAATATTCGTTAATCTCACGATAAAGCTGGTCAAAGTTTTGATGGATATACTGTAAAAAATGCTTTTCATTAAACTTTTTCCGCATCACATTCCTGCAAGTTGCAAATCGCCTTGGGAATGCTTTGGAGTAAAAGTCTTTAAATTGAGGTATATCTACTGATCCCGAAAGTTACAGAGTTCTACCTCCATAAAAACGCAAGTTACGTGGGTGTTTCTCTGAAGAAATGCCTCTTCAGGTATATATAATATATTTCGTTAAATAAAAAGAAAACAACTTTTGTTACACTCAATGTTAACACTCAGATGGGTACTAGTTCAGTCTATCGACCTTTCATAATTCTAGGTCAGTAAAGTTGGTAGAAATGTATGTTGCATTATTCACAGGTATATCTACATTATTTATGGGTTGTAGATCATATGTCACTGGTCAAAATTGAGACATCTTATCGGTTGAAAAGTAGAGGTGTGAAATGTTCAGTGTATATCTGTATTGGTAATGAAATAGATGTCCTTGAATTTTGAGCCTATATTGCCGCCTAATACTATTTTTCGCAAGACTGAGTGATTCCATCGACCCTAGCGAGCAGTGTATATCACTCAGAGCAACCATAGGCAACATTAAGACTCATTGCCGGTACATCTACCGATCCTGGATTTCAGAGAGTTCTACTCTAAACTTTACGGAAGAC
Organism: Zygogramma bicolorata; assembly: GCA_032362365.1. Classification (NCBI taxonomy): domain Eukaryota; kingdom Metazoa; phylum Arthropoda; class Insecta; order Coleoptera; family Chrysomelidae; genus Zygogramma; species Zygogramma bicolorata. Next base: position 1,634,187 of record JAVJAQ010002299.1, read on the forward strand.
ACAGGGGTGTTTCCAGGAGAAGCAAGACATACTCCAGTAATTTCAGTCAATGGGGGTTTTTGCCGTGCAGAGACCCTGACGAAAAATTCAAGTTTTCGACCTTGGGGGTGCTGCGCGCCTTCCACCATCTTGGATTAAGGTACGATAAATTGGTTTTTCCGATTTAAATCCTCAACGGTTGATCCCACGACAAAAATGTTCGGATCTGATTTAAAGAAGACAAAATTCCTATAATTTTTGTATCCACACTTCTTCTCGTGGGTCTAATAAGTGGTGGGTTACAGTGGACGAAACGTGAATATTTTTCTAAAAAATCGCCGGAGTCCTTGTTTCTCTCATTTTCAGAAATGATTTGTAGCTATTCGTTTGTTTTCGATTATTGTGGCCTCATCTATAGATGTTCTTGTCCGAGTTTGATTCGTTCATTCCTTCTTCTTTGACGGTCCTTGTCGGTTGATTGTGTCTTCTTCTTCGTCATGATTGCCAATGTCACAGTTGTCTCCGTTGTCTGCCGTAATAGTGTAGACGTTATCTTCGGCGATCCCAAGAGCACCAGAAGATCTACTTCCTCACTCACCACGACAGCGTCAAATGATGACGAGGCGAAAATGTCTGTATCCACAATCAGTACATCGGCATCTTCTTGTAACGAAAATAAAATTTCCGTCACATTTTCTATTCAAAACACCTCTTCAAGCGCTGCTAATCACCTTTTCCATCGTGGTGGTAGACGCACTCAACACATCTGAGTGGTTCTGTCAACCCTTCAAGATACGAATCACGCGTGCCCTAAAAAAGGCATATATGTGCAATCGGAGGTGATTCTCCCCTTCTTGATATCCCTTCTTGATTATTGATTGATTATCAGTGATCGATAGCGCGTATCTTATCTGATTCGACTGATTCTCAGGTGACGTGATAGTGTGACTTCGAAACAGGTGATAGTTATTTTGAATAATTTGAATCATCTTCAAATATTTCATCATCTTACCTATTTAATAATTCTTCAATGAATTAATATCTCCCAAGTATCGTTATATTTTTTATTAAACCGTAAAGAGTGGTGTTTTTCGAGAGACGGTGCCTGGAACATCGAAGGGTTTTCTGAAACTTCGAATATCATTGCAATCCACGAGCTTTCGACAATCTTCCTCAAGGATTTAGGATTTATTATTAATCAGTATTATTTCGACTTACTGAACCCAATATTTCCGGAACTGAGATAAAATATTTCATTTTTATATGGAAAAGTAAGGTTATCTTCAACCGAACTGAAATATATTTACTTGAGGGAGAACGAGTACTTTCGTTTATACGTTTTTCAGTGAAACCACGGATTTCTGGCTTATTTTTCCGTTGCCGGCAAGTACCAATCTCATCAAGAGACCAGAAGTTAATCAGGGTCAATCTATCTCAGTTCCAGAAGAATATTGCTCAGATTCCTTTTCAGAAACAAAACCCTGTGGAGCAAGGACCTCTGACGTTTGGTAAGTAGTTTGCTATCATTCAATTCAATTTAAATTCAACTATCACTACTTATCAAACTGTCACAGATTCTTTTGAATCTTAGTTTCAGTCACTGTCTTGAGTGTTGATTTTATATACCTTGGGTAACATAGAGAGACCAGTCCTTTCAGTCACGGTTTATAATTTGTACCATTCAACTCACTAACTTCTTTGTGAAGTTTGGGCTTGGCCAAATTTGAAGAGTTGAAGGGTTACTCAGTGATACTGGGCTGACAGGTAACGGTTTTCATCATTTTGAATACTCATTGAACAATTATTTATTCTTTTTGTATACCTACTGACCTGTTTCGAAGTTTTGCGTTACATGAGAATCCAGCGTTATTGATTTGCTTGTTTCTATCGAATTCTCATATCTACCTACTTCTATCAATTTAATCAATTTATCTAGTTCAATTTCTATTGATTAAACTGAGTATTTTTCTCAATATTTCTTTAACTGATATTGTCATTTTTTTTGTATTAAATTCTCTTTCCTGGAGATATTCAGATTTCATATTTTTTTCATGAGAGAACTTTCACTTATTCGAGTGAATTTACTAATTTCCTGAGACTGTAAATTTGGATCCAAATAGTCTATAGTTTAGAAATAATTATTGAAACATTTTTTTTTTAATCCAACAAGTTGTAGTCTCAGTGACACTCACATATTTTTATTACTTTGGTCTAATACATTGTCCCCCATCTTACATGTAAAACCACCGACCGTTGAAGAGGACCAACGCCAACCACCTACTAGCTTCCTACCATTGAAGTGAGTGGACTCCTGAACTGTCATCGAAGCAGACAATAGCCGAATACCTGCTGCCAAGGATTAACCAGGTTAGCCAACAACTAGTGGCAGAAAGGGGTAGCCACTTTGAGCCTACCAGAACCTTCGATACCTGTTGCCACTCAACAACTAGAGGCAAAAGAGGTAGTTGTCTCAAGTAGAGTCCACTTCACCAGTCAAGGAAGAGCGTAAGTGGCCAAGTCAACAAGTCAACAGAACGGTCAGAAGGAAAGACCATTGTGTAATTGATTAATTCTCCTTAATTAACTTGCTAATAACTTAACATTACTCAACAATTTGAATTGAATTGTAAAAATTCACTTAAATAAATAGGAAGTTTGTTAAAATTGAATTGATTTTTTTTCCTTCAGCAGCACATACTTCTCTTTCAGGAAGTTTGGCGTCCTAGGTTTGTTTCGAAAAGGGATCATAGTGTAAATTTCTCTGGAGGTCACACTTGCTTTTAGTAGAAATTAATTTGCATCTGCTAAGGGTGAGTGTCCTTTACCCACACCCGAGCTAGTTGTGGTTTTATTCTTCAGGTTCATTTTTGCAAAATTTACCGTGAAAAGGTTGAGTTTGACGATTTTTTGGAAAAATGTACACGTTTCGTCCTCTGTAACTCGCCACCCGTTAGACTTACGAAAAAAAGTGTTGATACAAAAAATATAGGGAATTCTTTCTCATTCGAATCGAACCTTTGTGTCGTTGTGTCAACCGTCAAGGAGTTAAAACGGAAAAACTAACTTTTTGTACCTCCAACCTAAGATAGCGGCTCGCGCGTACCATCCCCTGGGTCGAAAACTTGAATTTTTCATCAGGGTCCCTGACCTAATAAATATCCCGAAATCAGAATTTCCCAAACTTTTGCACGGCTAAGTCTTTTTTTGCTCCCCATTGACTGGAGTTACACTGTATATACCTATTTTTTTTTTAGTATTATGGTATTATTTGCCAACTTTCGAGGTCATCCACCCACTACTACTTTAGAATGCTTCATTATTCATGACCCACATGTCGCACCGGATTATCCACTCGAGTCCGTTGAGGCACAATTCCTTTCATATTTTCTTCCATTATGTATTCCACATGGAAAAATCGAGCTTAGCTGGGAGCGGAACGTTAATCAACGTTTGAGAAATTCATGAGACAAACAACTAGGAATTCAATAAGAAAATCTGAATTCTGAAATGGTGAGAAAGTTAATCGAGAAATGGGCTGGCAAATTATGAGACAGCTAATTCAAAAGAGGAATGGCGACGCACCAGATTAATTCAGTTATTCAATTATTTCAAATGAGAGTCCTGAACATTTTTCATTAAAATGATCTGGGCAATATTTGATGGGAAAGCATATAAAGAATACGAAAAAGAGATAAAATATGAAAACAATAGCTTCCACAAGACGCACTAGCTTGATTTAGTTATTCAGTTATTTCAAACGAGAGTTCTGAACATTTTTCATTGAAAAGATCTGGCCGATACTTGATGAGAAACCATATTAAGAATACAAAAAAGAGATGAAATATGAAAACAATAGATTCTTCAAGTAGGAGTCCTGCTTGCCGGAAATCCCATTTTAGAGTTGAGTTATCTAGAGGGCACATCGAATCGCATCGGAACTAGTATCCTTTCAGCGATTGGTAATGTGTAAAGATCTCCTTCCGCTCCGGTCTCACTCCTTTGGCAATCTATCCCACTTTTGACACCGATGTTACGTTTTCTGCGGGTTCGGTAATGAATGGCAGTCAATGAAACAAAAACAGTACGAATTAGTTCATTCAAATCAATCAACGAAAAATTCCACGAATCTAATGCATATTTTGTTTGCTATATTGGTTTTGGTGTCAATCTCTGTCAACTAACCTTTCGCAGACGGAAGCGGCAATTTTTATAGCAGTTTGTTTTTAGATGGTACAGACAGTGGCGTGTCCAAGGGGTGGGCCCAAAGCGGTTCGTGTAGCTCGAAGAAAAAACAAAAATTTCCGTCTATCTACTCTGAATTGATGCTTAATGAAATCTACTGATAATTTCACGAATCGTGTGTTCAGTTTAATCAGTTTGCTGCTGCTGCCAACTCAAAGAGTTTTTGAGTTAGTCATAATTTGCATTTTGCATTTGTATTATTTACACTTGAGTCGTGATGAAAAGAGCAAGTGACATAAGAAGTTTTTTCGTACGAAAAAATGATCAAGAACACGATGAACTATCTAATACAGTGGATAATACCCCGATTAGTTTAAATAATGAAACCGAGAAGGAAAGCGAAATATTCAACTGCCAGCGAATGATATAAATATCTGAAACAATCATGGACACCGCCAGAAAAGTGGTCAGTTTCAGAGTTTATTTCCAGGTGAGCTGTTTAACTTGCTGTATAGTTATTTATCCAAGTAGGAAGTAGGGATCTACTGACTGAAGTTTATTGTTTCATCATCTGTCACTTTTTTACAGCCCATTGGAACGTTAGTTAGTTCCATCCAAGTAGGTATCTACTGACTGAAAGAAGTTTATATTGATATTGAAAATGTAATGAATAGATTCGCTGCAAGTAAACCTAGACGAATGAACCTTAAAGGCTGGTCAGGGTCAGATGATCGAATGAAAAACATTAAAAAGACTAGTCATTCTGTTGTTTCATTTCATTTTCGGTTTTTTTTTTATTTTGGCGAGGTGAACCACGAACACAATTTTTAACAATATTTTTCATTTGTGCTTCCCCTCCCCCAAAACAGAATTCTTAACACGCCACTGGGTACAGAAGTTCCGCAAATACTCACCAGAAACTCTTATCCTTCTCATAATTATGGTAGAAGGATTCTAATATTGGGCTGAAATGTTGTAACTACCTTCAAATCGCTCTGAATATATAAAAAATAAATATTTATTGCATTAAACAAAGTTAGATCAAATTGATCAACAGAATAGGATTATGATACGATAAAAAAATACTCCCCGAAACAACTGCTACGTTTTGAAAGTTTCTCCCAATTCACAACAACTGGCTTCCACTGTATTCGAATAATCGAGGCGCATATTCTTCCATATCGATACCTTACTACAGTGAGTTATTCCAGTTACTTGCTCAATTTTCTCAGGAAGCGGCAAACTCTCCATTCATCTCGAAAGCAATATTGTACGGAACTCCTTTTTTCTGTCCTTCACGGCCAGGTCTCCGGAAAGCACTTCAGCCTCTAGGGCTCATTGCGCTTTGCTCACTTATACTTTACGACACCCATTCCAACAACCTTGTCCCCAGCACAAGTTTTCGCAGGTTGATTGCTGGGTGTTTGTTATATTCTTCTGGGTCCAAAATTGGTTTTCCATATATTTGTTGCTTTTTATGATCCAGAGCCTCACATTCGCAGAGTATGTGTCGAGCTGTCTCTGTCCCATTGTAACATTGTCTGCAGCTATAAGGTCGCCGTTGTACAGCCCTATCTTATTCAGGTGTCCTTAGAGTGGACAGTGTCCAGTCAACAGCCCTGTTATAAATAACTCTCATCTGATTCCTGTTATACTAAAGCAGGTCTTCAGTCTTTTTCCTTGACGGCCCTTTTATGAAAGTTTTTCCGTGAGCGCTACTGGGTAGATTTTCCCAGTATTCTCTATGTTTTGTTCTCACCAAGTTCCTTATGTGATTCCGTACCGTTGTTTTGGGTAACTCCACTGCTGGCTCGAGTCCAGTGTATGGTGTTGATGATCCTTGTCTTGCGAGCTCAGCGGCTTTTTCATTGCCTGCGATACCTGAGTGACGTGGGACCCATTGTAGAGTCGGTCTATTATGGTCTGCCATATGTTTCAGTTCCTCGCGGCATTCCCATACCTAGATGTAACCTTGGGATTTTTCAGTGCCCTGAGTGAAGCTTGGCTGTCCGTGAAAATATTGATCCTCCTCAATATTTTCACGGACGTTGAGACCGCAGATTGATTGTTCTCGCACATCGGAATGGAACTACTCACAACCATTCTATTTGAAATTTTGAGGCTTCAGCGTGAAATTGTGTTGGTAAACTTATTGCGATACTCCCTCTGGTGAAAAGTTTCGAAAAACTCTGAAAGTATTGTCAAAGTGGCGCAAATTAGTTATAGTCTTTGTCAAAATGGCACTGCGATATGATTTTGAAATTTTGGAATAACATTATTACTAATGTTAATCAGGCAAAAACAGAAACCTTAAAAGTCGTTCAGAAAATCTTACGGTTTGGGTTTTTGAAACAACGTCAACGTCCAAACCTTGAATAGCAATAGTCAAAGTGGTGTTTAATAGTTAGTATGTGGCGCTATGATCTCAATTTGAAATCCCAATAGTAACTGACGGTATCTTGCATCATTAAATATTATTAATCTAAAATTTATGTTAAACGGAATAACACATGAATAGAGAACAAGATCGATGCAATACCTTACATTTTTTGACGATAGGTGACGCAAATACGATTTTTCAAAGCTGCAATTCCAATCAAGCGAGAATTTCACGAGTGAATTTCGATACCGACGGTCTCATTGGCTAAACTCTGGCGGAATATTTCGGTCACCAATAGAATCATTACAATATGTGTCTACAGGCCCCCTTACAGAAAGCTAACACCTTACAGACAAGTTTGACAGTTTGATACTTCAGTTCGAAGTATTAGAAATTTCAAAGCGTTTGGAAGTTCTAATAAACTCAATATTCAATTCTATTCCAAATAGTTTTGTTCGTTAGATTTCACGTTGTACTTTACACGTTTTTAACGTTACTATTGCTTCTGTTGAGTGAATTTTTTTACCTCTAGTTACTTTTATAATGAAGTATTTTGAATTGTTTGTAGTGCTAATAGTGTCGAATCTATGATATCCCTCTCCATAATATATTAAGTAGTTACAGCAGGTAAATTATGTCTCACTGTTAAAAAATATATGAAAGCTTCAACACATTTTTCGAAAATGAAAGATAGTTCTGAAAATCCCAGAAGCAGAATTGATGTCAATTGTTAATAGAACGCGAGATTATTCTGACGATAATGAAAACAAACTTCACCTTGAATGACCTTTCTCTTACTTGGGTAGTTTTATTAGTGTGATTTGCTGATTGTTTTACAGAATCTTCCAGTTTAACATATTTTTCTCATCATAAGTGCCAATGGTTGTTACGTGCCCAGTAGAAAAGAATCCAAAATCGATAATTCAAAATAATGGAATAAAAATTCTCTCTGGTGAGTTTTCTCAAATGCCCATAACCTACAAAACTGCCTTCGGGTGTGCGGGATATTGGACGTTACTTTACCAGATTCATAAAGTGCGCCTGTATTTGCAATCTCTGGAAGGGATTTCTTCGGAGCTTACTTATATCCCAAGTTTAATCTGTTAAAAAGTGTGCTACAATTTCATGATTTTCGAAATTTTGCTAAGCGAATGACTTGAGTGTATCATAATATGATGAAATCCCGAGACGGCAGATCGAGGGATTTTATCTTGAGTTATTATACACGAAAGCGGTTGCTTGAAAGCAAAATATTGAATACCATGGAAATGCACACATTTTGGTCGATTGAGCTTGGTGAAGAGGGATATATGTTGAGATTATTTTCCCCAATGCCAATAAACGATGAAAAAGTTGAGAGTTAGACTGATTTAACAGTTTTACGGCGATTATTTCCCTCAATGCGAATAAACGATGAAACAGTTGAAGGCTAGACTGCTTTTACAGAGTTTTACAGCGATTAAATGCACTAGACCTTTTAACCGATTAAAATGTTCGAAATAAACCGGGCGTTTGGATCACTTTTCAGGTACTATCTCTGGTACTATATTGTTCCTGTGTTCGATTTTGATGTTTCCTGAGTTTACATGTTTTCTGGAAATAATCTAAACATATATCCCTCCTTCACCAAGTTCAATCGACCAAAATGCGTGCATTTCCATGATTTTCAAAATTTTGCTTTCAAGCAAATGCTTTCGTGTATAATAATTTAAAATAAAATCCCTCGACCTGCGGTCTCGGGATTTTATCAAATTATCATACATTCAAGTCATTTGCTAAGCAAAATTTCGAGAATCATGGAATTGCAGCACACATTTTAACCGATTAAACTTGGTGCACTCGGGACTCGGGATATAACCCCCGATTAAATGGACTAGACCTTTCAAATAAACCGGACGTATGGCTCACTTTTCAGGTTCTATCTCAGGTACTATATTGTTTCTGTGTTCGATTTTGATGTTTTCTGAGTTCACAGTTTTTCTGGACTTAATTTCATTTTATATCCCTCCTTCACCAAGCTCAATCGACCAAAATGAGTGCATTTACATAATTTAAGATAGAATCCCTCGACCTGCAGTCTCGGGATTTTGTCAAAGCATCATATACTCAAGTCATCTGCTAAGCAAAATTTCGAAAATCATGGAAGTGCAGCACACATTTTAACCGATTAAACTTGGTGCATTCGGGATATAAACCCCGATTATTTCCAGAAAACATGTAATCTCAGAAAAAACATCGAAATCGAACACAGGAACAATATAGTACCCGTGATAGTACCTGAAAAGTGAGCCATACGCCCGGTTTATTTCGATCAGTTTAATCGGTTAAAAGGTCTAGTGCAGCGGTTCTCAACCTTTTTGAGTAATTTACCACAAAATTCCTTTTATAATGTTTGGTACCACCTAACTGAAATACCATATAGCTAGGTGATCTAATTAAGTGTAATCCATATGCTGGAATTTTGAGCAATGGATAAAATAAAATTCAACAAAAGTAAAAATTATTTTTTCAGTTTATATTTTCAGATTTCATAAGCAGGTAGTTCTAAGTTAGAATAACAAACTAGTTAGTGAGAAGGTTGTGCTGGAGTATTTTCACATAACTTATTGACATCTGGTTCGGTGTTACTCAGATATAGCCGTAGATCAGGTTCTATATCAAGTTCGTTTCTGTATACGTTCTTAATATACAGCATCAAGGAAAATCCATTCTCGCACAGGTATGTTGTAGAAAGGTTATCAAGAATTTTAAAGGGCGTTTTGGAGAAGGGTAATCAAAATTTCTTCTTGCCCAAAATTCACCGAGGTCACACTGCTTAAACTCTAATTTCAGTTCACAGTCACATGACAAATCAATCAGTTTTTTTTGTTCACTTGCATTTAAACCCTGGGACGACGATTCAACAAGAAAGGGATTGCGTACTCCCGTATTTTAGTTTATAAGTTTATAGTTTTTTATAGTGAAACGTAAAATACTATTTTAATTTTTTGTTTGTGTGTTATTTTTTGTGGGACTGGTTTTGGGTCTGTTTTTGTGTACCACCGCCAATAATGATATGTACCACCAGTGGTACATGTACCACGGTTGAGAACCGCTGGTCTAGTGTGTTTTAATCGCTGTGAATTTCTGTAAACGTAGTCTAGCCTTCAACTTCTTCGTTTATTCGCATTGAGGGGAAACAATCAGATATAGAGAATTTGGACTTACGATTTTTAGTTATAAGTCAGCGCACCAAGCTCTTTATGCATCTTGATAGAGAAGTATCATAGAAACGTCAACTGTACGGAAATGGCCGTTACTTGATGAAAATACATATTAAACAAATAATATACAGTTGCCTGTAAGATTTTTAGTAGGGTTTACTAAACCGCGACACGTGTTTCACAATTGTTAGAAAACCTTCGCATACAGATATTGTAACTTACAACTCATCTACCCACAGTGGTGGATTTACCAGCAGGCTGAGTAGGCTGGAGCCTAGGGCGGCAAATTTAGTTCATAAAGTTTTCATTTCGATTTACAAATTAAAAAATATATTATACGCACAAAATACGAGTTTCGAAAACTGGAGAGAAATTCAAATATTTAACAAAAATCGAAATAAAGTCATATATACAGTGTTGATAATTCCTAAACGCTTCATTTATTATACATTAATGATCATGAATTCTTAGAATATTGCAATAGCGATTCGATACTGATCGAAATTTAGTTATTTTACATATTTTCTTCACTGATAACTACTATAATTTTTTCTCCGTGTACCTAATAGTTATGAGATCTCCTTACACAATTCAATGTTGATATAATATTGGTTTTCTATTCTTGATTGCTACAGCAAATTGTCAAATTCAATTTCAGAAATTTATCTCCTTATGCCCAAAAAAATACTGACTAAAATTGACTCATTTTTATTAAATAAAAAACTAGTTCAATATCCCATAGAGATATAGTCTTTTGGTTTGAATTAATCGAATAACTGATATTTGAACGACTGCGACTTGACTATAAAAAAATTCCCTCCACAAAATATGCAGACCGAGAGTAAGATAATTTGCTGTTTAGAAAATTGATACATTTCATCAGTTAATAATTTTATTTATAGCAAGAAAAAGTTTGAAAAATCCAAATGAGCATGCCTTAAGCGCTCATGTCGTACACAATTGAATATTTACATTAGTACATTTGTACTTTTTCACAATGCCAACTTTTCCAGAAAAGGCCAGTCGGAATGAATTGATTATAATAAGATAAAACAATACTAAGCTGCAATTCAACGGCTTTTTTCCAGTCAAATGAGTATATATTGAAAAAAATTGAAGTGAAAAAATGATTTATTCGCAAGTTATCGTGTTTACTGTGAACACGATATTCAAAAATCCATACAATAAGACATTTAAATAAGTTTTTTATATGAAAAGTAACTAATCATAACTGAAAAGATCATTTTTCTTTCTGATAAGTTGCTTTTAAAAAAATATGCGTGAATTTTTGCTCAAAATAATGTTTTTTATAATTCTTTGCTGTAAAAATAATCAAGGATCTAACACGGTACCATAGTTCACAATGATACTAACCATACGGGAAAAGTTGATGTAACGAGGATCATGGAGCACAACAAATCATAAAGTTGGAATTTTTTTTGATAGAAAATTGATATGATTCTGGACTAGGATATCAAAATTTAGAGGCGGCAAAAGTTGAATAGGCTACGGGCGGCAAATCTGTAAATCCGCCACTGTCTACCCATCCTCACCAACATAAAGCGGCAGCATTTAACAGTATGATCTACAGACTGGTGAATGTTCCCTTATCAGATACAAATTTCGAAAAAGAACTGAATATTATAAAACAAATCGCTATCAACAACGGTTAAAATAATGATTTAGTAGACACTTTATTGTCCAGAAAGCTGTATAGTCAAGTCCTGAAAGAAATCTACCCAGTTACAACGAATTATGTTCGAGTAAGAACATTTATAATTTTTTGAAACAGAAAGATTTGAAGGTTGCATATAAAACGAAGAATAAATTGAGCTCTTATATGAAAAACAACAAAGATAGTAGTTCATTATCAGATAGGTCAGGAGTTTATAGATTACTGTGTGGTACGTGTCCTATGTTTTATGTCGGTCGAACGGGAAGAACATTTGATACACGCGTGAAAGAACACAGAAGTAGTTTCCGAAATGGTACGACTAATTCTACGTATGCACCTCATTACAGAGGGACATGAGTTCAATCACGAGATAGAAATCCTCCATTTCCAAGGGAAAGGTTTGAAACTCAATCTCTTGGAGAGTTTGGACATTAATAAGTGTAAACATTCACAGTTCCTAATGATTGATCAAACGGAGTTGAATAATTTGCCTCTGTTGAATATGTTCTTTCCAGGAAATTGTACTAAGGATGTGACGTCGGACCATTAATTAATCTTATTAATTAGTTGTCGGACTATATTCTTATTGACCGTCTGATATAATGTTGTATAAATTCGAAATGTTACAATGTTAAGATTAGCTTAAAGTTCCTGCTTGAGGAAGCTATTGTATAGCGAAACACGTGCCGCGGTTCAGTAAACCCTAATATGCAAAAATCTTACAGGCAAATGTATATCATTTGCTAGAAACGTCAGTACAGTCGAATAAACCTCTCGGTGCATATGGACAAATTCTGAATTTCAGGCCTAGAGCGTGGCGGAAAATGACAGGCCCTCAAAAATGCTCGATTTATCCACATCGCGCGCTGCTGTCGTTTCCGTTATCCCTACCACGTAACTCGCACGGTCCCGATAGAGAACCCGATAAAATTTTCATATTACCGAACTGAATTGAGCTTTAATTTGATTGAACTCAATGAAGTTTTGATATGATTGAACTCGAAGAGTGTTTCATATGAGAAAATTTAAAGAATTTTCGAATAAATGCTTTCACTGAGTGAAATTTTCATGCGACTGTTCTTGTGAGAAACATTCGAGGAGAGTCATCGTTCTCACCAAAATCCCAATCTACCCAGACGACTCTCCCTTATTGTCGTGCACTCATCTCGAATAATCCGAATCCCGCTAGCTTCATCGTGTAATCTCGCCGGCTCGGGGAAGATCGAGTTGATTAATCCCCTGTATGTAACCGTTTCGGATTACACGGTATCCTCGCTCTTCCAGGCCCTCCCAGCTGTTTCAGTGCGAGAGGCGGCGTTGCAATTCTTCTAGGGATTTCATCGAAGCCATTCTTGTATGAAACGATAGTATCAAAAACTTTCCCTCATTCTGAAGGCCCTCTGGCGATATACCCCAACAACCACTCCCAAAACCGGTGGTCTGGGCGATCATCGGTTCCGAGAATCATATGCCCTGAGCTGATATAACGAGATATTGTTATCATAATACACCCTGGGGTGGGTGATCATTGGCCCCAAGAATCATGTGATCTGAGTATATTAAACGACTTCAAGGGTAATGGTTTCCTGCAGTTCTCCAGCTGAAAATTCTGCCGCCTTTCAGCACGCCGGTATGATTTCACATACAGGTACATTTATGATATTTGTGTAAAATGGAGCAAGAGACTTCTATTAGACTTAGCGCCCGTCTGGACATATAGGCAGAGGAGTAGCTGTTCTGGATGGATCCTTTTTTCCTTTTTGTAAATGAATCACACGTCTATGAACGATATACAAATATCGTAGTTTTATTTTTTGCATTAACTTGAAGAGAAAATAGCCAGAAATCACTTCCTCAAACTATCCCAATGATATTCCATTTTTAACGAAAGTATATTAGTGATTGATATGAATGAAAATTGTTTTCACATTCGGATTAAGCATCCCGAGTACAGAATTTCCACCCATTTGTTGTTAGGTTGGAAACCTGTCGGACATCTCTTGTTCAGGGAATTTTTTTCAATAGAATAGCTAAACTTTGAAACTACTTGCCGAGAGAAGTTCATCTTGAGGCTTACAATCTTCAGAATTTTGAAGTGAATGTCAATTCGTATCTCCTGTCCCACGATTCACGCGATGTTCTTTGAACATTGCAGGAATTCCCTTTCGTGTGAATCTGTATATATGAAAAAAAAAACGAAATGAGCGTCCTCGTACGAAATAAATTTGAAAAAACCTTGAGAGTTCATTGAGAATTGTTTTCAACATTGTAGATAAAATAATTACTGATCTGTTAAGTTATTCAATGAGGTAAACACCACATTTTCATCTTCGAATCACTACTCTCGATTAATGGCAAGACAAACATCGAAATAATAATAATAATAATATTGCTTTTATTGAATAGGTAGCAGTTACAAAGCGATAGTGAACACATCCAAGAGTAGCACCTATTCAATGGCAGAGTTCAAAATGCTTGTTCTAGGAACGAGATTTTGCTCTTCCACTCAACCAACTCAACAATGAATTTATAATTTTCATTTTTCATAAGTGTAAGTTTGCCTCGAGTGATTTTTTTGGAAACATGAACATAAAAACGTTCGTTTACTTTGCCATGAATTCATGATTTAACAAAAACAATGTGGCATGAACTTCCATGATATTGTTACGATCTTTCCTTGGGTTCATTTATTAACACTCCAAACAACACTAAACTACTTTTATTACAACTCTTTTTCACAATACTATTCGGTCACTCGAATTGCTCCGCTAACTATCCAACGCTCTGTACTCAAACTTTCTGTAATACAAATTCTCTACTTCGTCTTCTGCACTTAGCAATACCAAAGCTCTGTCCGATAAAAACTCTGTAAAACTTTCCGCCTCTCCACTCAGCTGCTGATAACTATACGAATAACTATCTGCCGTAGCGATGAATCGCTCCCGTATACCGGGTGTCCCACATTTTATGTGACAGGCAATATCTGGTTTGTTGAAGGAGATACACAAAAATGTTTCATACAAAAGTTTTAGGAGTTCATGAGAGCTTTATTTAGATATAATTTTTAAATATACAGGGTGTTTGGTGTAGGTGCTACAGACCAAAATTCCATTTTTTTAAATAGAACGCCCTGTATATCATATTCAGATGCTACGTTAAATTCTGATATCATTTCATGTTTGGTTTTTGAAATTCGGTTACGGCGTTGTTGAGTTATTGCACTTTTCCTTAAATATGACGTTTCAAAAAAACTTATTCACTCATTCGAATCCAGTCTATATCTTTCATTGAATTGAACTAGACTACTACTGAATACAAACCATTATTCTCACCTCTACGATACGATATCGATATCAGTTGAATATAATATTGAAATTCTTGAGAATGTGACTAACTTGAGGGTGAATTGCTTTATATTGCACAATTTCATCAAGTAGCTTATGCTTGTTGATGCCATAGTAACAAATGTTGTTGAATTGTATCTACTTGTCCGTTCGATTCAGTGATTCTTTGCAAAACAGTAACTGTGTTCTTTGTGCGAAAACTCCAGTATGCCTTTCGCGTTTAGTCCAAGTTATTGCATTGATATGTTATTAATTTTTGGGGAATGTCAAAAAAACTGCCGTCAAGCACAACGTCTATACCAAGAACGTTTTCCAAACAGACCCATTCCGTCACGAATGACTTTTTCGAGAGTTGAAGAAAAATTGCGAACTGGGTCATTTCCTTCTACTATAAAGCATCGTCATCATACGAGATCTGTTAGAACTGAAGATTTAGAGATCAATGTGTTGGCTTATATTATTATTCATCCACATGTTTCTATCCGTACTCTTGCAGAAGAAATCGGTGTGAGTAAATCTAATGTACAGAGAATTCTGAAAGAAAATAAATACCACCCATTCAAAATTCAGTTGGTACGAGGTTTGAAACACACGGACTTTGAACGACGACTTGATTTCATTGCTTGTATTCAGGTGTAATATTACCTGAAAGTCCTAACATATTCAGTCAAATTTTGTGGAGCGATGAATCGTGATTCCACAATAATGGAGTTGTGAATCGACATAACAGTCACTATTGGTCTCAAGAAAATCCCCACTGGATCCGCGAAAGTAATTTTCAAACTACTTGGGGTATTAATGTATGGTGTGGATTGTTCAATGGCCGCATCATAGGACCTTACTTTCTCAATGAAAATCTCAATGGATTGCGATATTTACATTTTCTAGAAAATGATTTGATCCAGTTGATGGAAGATATTCTCATAGCAGAACGACAAGGAATTTGGTGGCAACAAGATGGTGCTCCTACTCACAATTCACAAGTTGTTACTGAATATCTGGATAGAACGTACCCGAATAGATGGATTGGTAATAAGGGTCCAATTCGGTGGCCGGCTCGTTCCCCAGATTTATCACAGCTTGATTTTTTTCTATGGGGTTATTTAAAAGATATTGTTTTCACTACTTCCCCTTTGAATGTGGATGATCTGAAAATGAAAATTCGACTAGCGTGCAGTAATATTACGCCTGATATTATAAGAGCGACTTGTACGAGAGAAGTGATTCGACGTTTCGAAGCCCGTATAATATCTAATGGGCATCACTTTGAACAATTTTTATGACTTATTTCTTGGTACATACCATTCTTATGAAATGATTCATCAAGATATATTATTTACATTGTTATTAAAGATTTGTTTTCGAATACACCTCTTTCAATTTCGTAATTGTTTCATATTCAAAATGATTTCTGACTGATTTCTGACTGAATTCCACAACTCAAAATTGAAACCATTACTTCGAACACCCAAAATTTTGACTAATTTTCATGTGATCTGATCCAGAGAGAATAATTGTATGAGATATTTTTAAAAATAATAGTCGTTCTCAAGACTTTACATTTTAAGCAATAACTCAACAACGCCGTAACCGAATTTCAAAAACCAAACATGAAATGATATCAGAATTCAACGTAGCATCTGAATATGTAATGATATACAGGGCGTTCTATTTTAAAAAATGGAATTTTGGTCTGTAGCACCTACACCAAACACCCTGAATATTCAAAAATTATATCAAAATATAGCTCTCATGAACTTTTGTATGAAACATTTTTGTGTATCTCCTTCAACAAACCAGATATTGCCTGTCACATAAAATGTGGGACACCCGGTATATACCTACTTGCTTACGCCTGTGGAGAATCTTCCAGTTAAATTTCGATGATTGAATTCTCCACGCGAATCAAGAGTTCCTGGTTATCTCTTCGACTTCATATTATTTTGCGTTTACGGGCGACAGGGCCGGTGCTAGGAGATTTCGTAACAATATATGGTCACTCAGGGGTTACAGTTTTTTGTGTAAGAAAAATAATTTCAACTCTTACCCAAACAAATGTCGTTGTTTTTCGATACAGTTTTGAACACATGTTGAATCCGAATTGAAAGAAAATATTCATTTTCATTACCACCACTCGACCCCATTACCTCCTTAGAAAAAGTAATCCTAGAAGTATTGTTTGTAAGCCAATATTTTGTGGTGAATGATTTTTTTATTAATATATTTTATGGTGGTCAACCAATCTGAAAAAAATAAAGAATTAATGTTGGATTCTATACAAGTCTAGGAGGGCGGTTTTCTAATTTACCCCGGAAGGTTGCTGCGTGAATTGAAAAACAGTTCTTTGACTGAAACCCATCCTATTAGTCAGCAACTTCTCATAACACCCAAATACGCCTATCAAAACGAATCGGCAACAAGTACCATGTGTACTGCGTGAAATATCGAATGGGCTGTTCTTACGTCATGAAGTTCAAGGCAACCATTTCGAGCATCTTCTGAACTGAACTCAGCTCATTTGCTCAAATTATGGAGTTAAACGTCGATGTTTTCAGGCATTTAAATGTTTCGTCATTTTGTAGTAGTTGAAGATATTGACTCAATATTTTATGGTTGTACAGTATTCGTCAGCAGCTTCAGAAGGATGTGTCTGTCCTAAGACGCCCCTTTCCATTTGATTTTTTTCCCAGGTGACACACAGTCGCCATTTTAAAATTTTCATCTGTCAACTTCACTCTCAAATATAGTATTCATGCATCAATTTAATTATCCCAACTTTCAATTTTTTGAGTTGATCCGTTCAGAAAAAAGGGGGAGGATATTAAAGAAAGCCGCTGTATAAAGTTTATAATAATATTTTTTTTGCCGTTACTCATTTTTTTTTCGAAATATAAATGAATTAATATTAGAGTTACTATGTATTATTTATTAGACATAATAATCTGCATTAAAAATTTTTTTTACTTGTCCGTTTCATTTTTTCAGTGAATTGTTGTTAACATTTCTTGTAATCCAGATGTCATTTGAGCTTTCAACAATGCAGTCCATTAGTTTTCATGATGATTCATTGACCTGCCATGAATTCCGAGATTTTACAATATTTTGCCTTACCGTACTCCACTATTACTGGTATATAAGATACTACTTCCACAATTATCGTCCGACTGTTGATAAACCCCCCTTCGGTTCCAACAGTCAAACATCATTGATCAATCAGGTCCCTCGTCGCTCTCGGAGAAATCCTACCCGTTCAGGTGTAGTGTTGAGTTGGTGACTTCACCGTAGGAGTCGAAACGTCGAACGCCTAAAGCCAAAACATCTCACTCACGGATCAACTTCCGAAAGGATTATCTTCTATACATATTGAAATTGAATTCAAGGATTCTCTGACGAAATTACAACGCTGCCTCCCGGGCTATTCCCTGTAAACATTTCCACTCGTAATTCTGGAGAATAGAATCTCCGGATCCCGACGAACATTGTGACTTCGCAAAAGGGAGTTTATTTGTTCTTGAGAAGCGTAGAGATTGTCGTATTGTTTTGAAAACCGTACGTACGGTCCGGTGCCCAGGAATTCACGTTGTTGCGGTTGATAAAATTACGCAGGATTCCGTGACGAGGGAGTTTGTTCTGGGAAAATGGTTTGTAATCTGGGATTATTAACGAGACTTATAAAGCTAGTCATTGATGGAGAAAAGTTTCGCACCATCTAAGCCAGCTAAGTCGGATATATTTTCCACAATTACTCATTCTTGCCCGGGCATTTTCGAATATTTCTACGTTTCATTTATTGGAATAATCTTATACAGTGTGCTCAATTGAAAACTGGAAATATACAGTTACGGTTTGAATACAATTATTTTGTGATTCTTTCTTCTAGTATTTTGTGTTCTTAACCAACAACAATCTGAAAAAATAAGAATTAATATTGGAATCTATACAAGTGTAGAAGGGCAGATTATCAATCTACCCCGAAAAGTTGCTGCGATAATTCAAAAACAGTTCTTTCTGAATGGAACACGTTCAGTTATTCAGCAACTTCTCGTATAACTCAAATGTACTTATCATTGACGTTTCGGAAACAAAATCCGTTTCTGTTTTCAAAACTTTCACAAATATCTTCTTCTGGTTTCGGTTATGGGTTCGTATTTTGTAAATTTCTGACATCTTGTTTGGCCTTGTTTGACCCTTCAATTTGAGGAGATTTCAATATTGTTCAGCGAAGAGCCATCAATCTGGGAAAGAAATCAAACTGGAAGTAAATTAACGTTCGATTTCAGAGTTTCGGGTCTTTCTTAACGGCGATGACAAGGCAACTAGAAAAATGAAATGGCAATATTCATTACATTGCATTGTGTGAATTCTCCAGTGTTTATGCCGTCATTTAATCGAAAGTGAACTCAAAAATATTACATCCGACCAATGGCTGAATATATATTTTTTTAAACTGTCGAAAAGAGTTTATGTTTCAGTTTCTGACCGTTAATTTTGTTTTCACTGCTAGAAAAATATCGCCGCAAATCAATGTTTTCCTTTATATTTGAAGTGCTTTTGAGCATAGAATAATGGCTTCAAAATGTAGGAGGCTTAAAAACCTTGGATTTATCTTCGAGGTACGACAGCATAGCATTTTCTGTTGCGTTTTTTACATTCTTAGTTCGACACCATTTTCTGAGCTCAGTGTACACTTTTTCGTACACAACTTTCGATTTACTTGGCAAAAGATTTGCCAATGCGGCGTTCGCTGTATCTTTCATTTCTTCACTATTGCTATCGCAGGATATCATAATCATCATCTTCCTAATGAAATTGATAACTCTTTTGAACGCAAAGAAAGATAAATTATTTTTTTGTCAATATACCTTGGGAAAACTTACACCGATTCATCGACACAAAAAATAATTACTACATTACAAAACTATGATGGGAGATGCAGTGAAAAAAATACGTTTTCCTGAGAAACTGAATAGAAATCAACTTCTAGTATGTAAACCTTCCAAATCCTTCTTTCTTTTATTGTGTTTTCTTACCTTCAGCTATATCTTATCTTATTATGAAGCCTACCTATGATACATCAAATCATCAACATAAATATCAATATTGTTGAGTACTGCTGAATAATAGAAACCGGTTTATGTTCAAATTTGAGAATTTTTCAAGCCTTTTCTTTACTTGTCAGTACATAAACATTGTTAGTTATGATTACATGAGTAAATGACTGTTATGCATCAGTATTATAGACGACAGATTAGATTTGTACGTATGTTTCATTGGTGTATGTCAGGTCATAAATTTTATCCTTCTCTTTTTTTCCTCTATCTTTTTCCCTATCTTTCTTCTGTTTCCTTTTCTTTTCTCTTACTCGAAACCACAATTCAAAGCAATGCTTTATGTGGCTAACTTTATTTATTTGTAATATTGACTGTAAATTTTTTTGGCAAATAAATATTATTATTATTATTATATATTTATTGAAAATTACGCGTTTTCATGCGCGATTCCATGATGCTAAGAAATAAAGGAAACTTGATTGATCAATTGTTATTTACAAGATAGAATAAATTACACTGAATTTGTATTCTAAAATTTTAAATAAAAATACAGCTGTAGAAAAAACGTTGTTTGTATTTCGTGCGTAATTTTTTTTTTTCATTGGCACCTGAGAATGTCAATTTTTGACCGAGACCGATAAGTAAAGGTCAAAATTTCAATCGAATGTGTCATTGAAAAACCTTCAATTTTGTGCCCGAAATACGAAAATAACTATTTTAGTTGAATATGAAAATATTGAACCCTTTTTGTTTCTGAGTTGTTAATCCACCACCAACCTGAAAAAATAAAATATCATATTGGAATTTATACAAGTAGTGTAGAAGAAATACTTCACTTCTCGTTAGCTTCTAATGATCTACATGGCTCAGATACGACCTGTTTTGGAATATAGTTCTCATGTATGGAGTTCGGCACCAAAACATTCATTTTCTCGATTCTATTCAGAGAAAGGGAATACGTCTTGTTGGTGATTCTTCGCTCACAGACTCGCTCACTTCATTGGAACATCGTAGAAAAGTCAGAGACTTGTCCCTCTTCTATAGCACGGTCAGTGCTCTTCTGAATTGTTATCAATCCTTCCATCCTTGGCAATATCTACACGGATGACTCGACGAGTACAGAATTCCCACCCCTTTGTTGAGAATTTGGAGACCTGTCGAACCTCTCTTGCTCAGGGATCTTTTTCAATAGATCAGCTGAGATTTGGAACTCCTTGCTGAAGGAGGTCTTTCCTGACGCTTACAAACTTCAAAAATTCAAAGTGAATGTTAATTCGTATCTCCTGTCCCTTGATCCACGCGATGTTTTTAAACATTACAGGACTTCCCTTTCTAGTGAATCTGTTTTAAAAAAAGAGCAGAATCTAATCTATCGAAAATATTGCTGCATTGAATAATAACAGTTCCTTTTGAATAAATTACGTCCTATTAGTCAAAAACTTCTCGGTCAACTCAAATTCGACCAACAAAAAATTTGCTGACTAATAGAATGCAGTTTTTTAATCAATGCATCGACTTCTGATGTAGGATCAGGAGTCTGCCCTCCTACGCTTGTTTAGATTCCAAAATAATTCATTCATTTTTTCAGATGTGCTGAGTTGTCAACCCAAAGTTCACGAAAACATCATATTACACTACATTGTTCGAGGGCATCGCCAACTGTGTGCAAAACATCAATTATTGTCTTAACGTCATAATATACTATTCATACTGTTCATTATATTCAAATGATTGTCAATGAAGTAATACACCACCCTCGGCGAAAGTGCCATTTCTTCCGCGAGAAATCGTTCACCTCGGCCTACGACCCCGGTAAACGAGATGAATACGCCATTTCCTCCTCTGCATAAAATCAGTACCCCCTTCATTGTATCCGCCTCGAGATCACTCTCACAAAAGTTAACTCGTGCAAACGTATTCCTTTGAAGTTTCTGTACAATCAACCGACAACAACTTAATCCAATTTGCAGGCGCGAAGACATGCAAAGGCGACGAAGACGAAGCCAGACTGATGCGCCATCTGATGACGGACTACGACGCTGCCGTGAGACCAGCTCAGAATTCGTCTCTGCCGCTCACAGTCATCTTCGGCATATCTCTGCACCACATCATCGACGTGGTAAGTTGATTTCGATGTTGTCGCTTGTTTCGAGCGTCGGTTGTTTTGAGCATCCTGAGATTGAGAGAATTGACCATATGCATACTGTGCCTGTCTTTAATGATCCCCCTTTTATTTCTTGAACGGATTAACTCAAAAAATTGAAACGTGGCATAATGAAATTGATGAATAAATAATAATTAACTTTGACGAACACTTTACAACCCTAGAATATTAAGTCAATATCTTCACCTACTAAAAAAAAGCTGGAACATTCAATAATTGCCTAATACATCAACGTTCAACTTCATATTTTGGTGGGCATGGCCCAGCTCTTCAGGTTGACTGACAGTCATTCGATATCTGAAGTTAAGCAACGCCGAGCGCGGTTAGTACTTGGATGGGTGACCATACAGGGAAATACCATGTCGAAAGCCCGTACAGCTGCAGCGGAATAGCATATAATAGCTCGCAGACAATATATCAATGAGCACAAGATATATTGAGGATATGCCCTCTTCGGAGGGGACGTAAAGCCGTCGGTCCCGAGTCCATGGATGTTGGGTTCGTTAAAGATCCCTACCTCTGGTTGGAATACCAGAGGGTTCGGCAAAATTTCCGGTTGGGGGAAGTGTGCTCACCGGCGTCGGTGATTGGCCTTGGTAGCGGAAATAAGCCGACGTTAATAAAATAATCAAAAAAACTTCATATTTTGAGGCAATGAGCTGAGTTCAGATCAGAAGATGCTGGAAATGATTGCCTTAAACGTCTCGACATAAGAACAGCATCCGATTGTTCACGTCGAACATTTTCGAACATAGCAACGTCGATATTTCTACAAATATTTGTTATTCTCTGCCGTATATTCAATATTGAAGCAGAATCAGTTACGTACACCTTTTGCTTCGAATAGCCCTATAAAAAGTCAGAAGGTGTCAAATCTGACAAGCGGGTTGGCCATTCAGTAGGACCTCGATGGCCAATTCAACGACTACCAAAAGTATTATCCAAATAGTTTCTTACCTGCCTGAAGTAATGTGGTGGTGCTCTATGTTGGAATAATAATATCCATATCGAATTCACTAGGATTCACTTCGACAATTTCGGCGATTAAAGGATCAACAGTAGTTTCTAGCATATTCAAATACAGTTCCCCTGTTCAACTTTGTTCAATTGACCATTTTGGAGATAGTTTACATGGTACCTATCAACTTGTAAAATCAAAAACTAAATGAGAATATTTGAACTGAACAATGATGTTCGTTGTACTTTTTTCATGACCAAAAAAAATACTATCAAACCTTGGGATTGCCATATGACAGAGGAAAGCAAATATTTCTAGAAATATCGATATCAATGTATTTGTTTTCAGGTAATTATTAAATGTTCCGCCGTTTTGTAGTCGATGAAGATATAATATGGTTGTAAAGTTTTCGTCAGGAGCTCCGGAATGATGTATCACAAGACCCCCTTTTCACTTGATTTGTTTTTCCAGATGCGCCCAGTCACCATCTTGTATTTTTCATGTGTCAATTTTACTCCAAACTATAGTATGCATGCATCAATTTCAATATCCCAAGTTTGAATTTTTTGAGCTGACCCGTTTCAAAAATAAAAGGAGGAACATTAAAGAAAAGCAAAAGTATAAAGTGACTTATTCGAAAATTCGCGGAGACGTCAAAAAGGCACTTTTAATAATTAGTGAGAAAAATTGAGTTGCATCTTGAAATTTTTAGGCGTCAGTTTTACTGCAATGTATAGTATTCATGCATCAATTTCATTATATCAATTTTCAATTCTTTGAGTTGAGCCTATCAAAAATAAAGGGGGGAGACAGTAAAGAAATGCAAGGTATGACTTGGTATGAATACTACAATAGAACAAAAAACCGATAAACGCATCAGTGTCAGTTTGAGTTGCCTCTGTATTGCACCGCATTAATAACAAAAAATGGAAATGAAGAATCATCTTTCAATAAATCCCGTCCGAAAGCCAGGAGTCACGAAAGGAAAGTTGACTTCATTGGAAGACACTAACTAGATGCCCAAGGGGAAATGTAGTTGATATTTGATAGAAGCAGAGTTTACCGAAAACCATCGAGAGTTCCCAAACTTTCCTCAATAATGAACCTCAATTTGCTCGATATTAATTAGTGTAAATTAGTGATAGAGTGACATGCATTTCCACAAACTCTTCTTACCAATAATGAACTTTTAATGTTTTGGAAATCAACGAATAGAACATTATCTAACTGTACAAAAAAAGGCTGTTTATCTTGCATGGTACTAGGGCGAAACCTTTGTCAGTAATCTACAATCAACTTGCTTTTGAAGTATATCAATCATTCATCTTTAGATTCAAAAGACACAATTCCTGAAAATCTACCAGAAAAATTATATTAGTAGACCCGCAGTGTTGGTAAATTTCTAGATGAATGTTTGATTTGCATTTACTTCTTCAGGTGGTAGTAATTCTATTTCATTTTGGTAGATCTCAACTACTTGAATACTTTGGATACGCCTTCTCAAAAAATTTTGGAGTATTTTGCTGACATCTCAATTGATTCCAATACTTGATTATAAAACTTTTCAGATGTTCTAGGTATATATTTTTATTTTGGATTCGCTTTGCGACAGTATTTTTAATTAGGTATGTATAAATCAGATTTGGAGGTGAAATGAAGGAATGTTGGTCTATTGAATTTCTAGAAATTCAAGGTGACAACATCCATTCTTCTTCTCAATTATTTCAACTGTATTGACGTTCATAGGCGACTTCACGATTTCAAAATGCATTTTGGGAGTGTGAAAAACTGATACTTACCTGCACTTTTTTCTCCCTCATATAATTTTTTTTAACATGTTCAAAAATGTGATACTCAATCAACTGATACGAATTTCAAAAAGTTTAGTTTTTATAAAGATCGTAAAAAATTATTTATTCCATAATTTGAAAGATTAATATATGTAAAGATTTGAGAAAACGGTTTCTCAATGTTACAACCTAGTATTCATTCAATAAAATGAATCATTTTTCCAGGAACTACTTCAATACTTCATAACTTCCACCAATGATTGAATAAAAGAAAATTCAAAATAATTGAAAGAATGTAATAACTTGATTTGAATTTTTCACATTTTCATACATTCAGTGAAGGTGCGCAAAAACAAAATTTTCTCATTTTTCCACAAGACATTTGTTCTGAAGACTTTTAACCATGGACTACTCAAATGGTGAAAAATTGTAGGTCGTCGGTTCAAAAAATATCATGATTTCTACGTGAATGTTCAAAATGTAAAAATCCCTCACTCAACAAAAAAATAACTAATGTACAAATACATAGACAGTCTTCTATGATCTATTCACCATAAAAGGGCTCACGAAACTGGGACAGCATAACATGTTTTGCTTGGAGAAGCTATACTTCGGGATCCGAATACAGATCAACCTTCACCCATCTATTTACCGAACAAAACATTTTATTATCAAATTTCTTACGTAGACAAATACGTCTTGCATGTATTGCCTTTCAAAATGTGTTCATATTTTTTCAATAAAAGTAAATAACTATAATTTTTTCAACAAGTTTCACCCACTTATTGTTCTTGGTAGTGTAGGGGTTAGCACATTCGCCTTTCAAGCGAAAGACCATGGTTGCATTTTCCACCGGGCTCTGTAATAAGAAATCGCACGTTAAAAGATAAGGCCTCGTTGATCCATTGCTCGCACAAGTTTCGACTTCTGAGGGTTGACGTTCGTCAACTGGTTAACGGTAACGAACAATTTCAGAACTTTGAACATATAGAATAGGTCTATGACGTATTGCCTACGTGTTTACGTTCATGGCTACCGGGAAAGCAGGTGTAAACAGGTAAGTAAATATAGGACTGCGCCAATCTGTTTACTAATCAAAATATATATCAAAATAAAGATTATTTGACAATTAATATACAGTTGCCTGTAAGATCTTCACATATTAGGGTTAACTAAACCGCGACACGTGTTTCGCTATACAATAGCTCCCTCAAACCAGTTTGAAGTTCTTGCTTGAGGAAGCTATTGAATAGTGTCGCGGTTTAGTAAACCCTAAAATGTGAAGATCTTACAGGCAACTGTATATTATTTGTTTAATATGGATTTTCATCAAGTAACGGCCATCTCCATTCAGTTTTTAAAGATAATTTAATAACAAACGCGATGATTTGGTATTGCCTGCAATAAACCGTTCATAACCTACTATTGCCAGGCTCTAGAGTTTAAAAATCGGAGCAAGGGAAGTTGCGCAAGAGAGAAACCTGAGCGTCTCATTTGGTGCAATAAAGGACGGAGCATAGATCGAAACTCTAGACATCACCTAGAAGATGGCAAATGAGACTTTGCCAAAACGTTGTGAGAATTATCCTTCAGAGGATCAAAACCACAGAACACGGAATGAAACCCGAAAAAACAACGCATCATACTCCGTCCGTGAGAATCTTCATGCTAACATAATATATATATATATATATATATATATATATATATATATATATATATATATAAATATATATATATATATATACTAGCTGACCCGGCCACGCGTTGCTGTGGCTAAAGTTTTTGTTATATTACATTATAGTAAACAATCTAAGAGGAACAATAAGAGAACATCAGTCACGGAGTCCACTATGCTTTTTCACACAGATGGTATTTGTAAAAAAATATGGTGATCTCCTTATTTGACTTTCTACTACTATAACCCTTTAGTACAATGAAATTATTTACGAACAAAGACGAAAATGTTGATGTTGGTATACAAATTCACTGGATTGAGATTTGAAGGGGAAATACGTTGAACACAATTAATTAAAATGTTCTTACACTTGATATTGAGCAGAAATCAATAGGTCAAAAAAAAATGTATCAGATTTATTATTTCCATTTAATTTTATAACAAATATAAGTATATTACAGTATAATACAGTAAATAACATGTGACGCTTAAACTCATGAATGAGGTAGGCAAGGCAGACAGTCCTAAACTTTTAAACATTAATATCTATTTTTTCGAATTATAAATACTATCAATTTCAATTTGATTCAACACCAATCGGTGCACAATGTTTTTGGTTAACCTGTCTTTAGCTAACACAAATAGATTCGACGGTTTCCCAACACGTGAACACGCAACATATAGTTGCCCATGAGAAAAACATGGATTTTCCAAATCTAAACCATTTGTGGTTGTGCATGACCTTCTGCTTTCCTGATTCTTTGAGCTGGATTTCTTGATTCAATTTGTTCTGCCAACTGATGGGCTCAGCAGCGCCATCTATTGATTACTTACTCAACCCAGTCGAAAGGTATCGACATCTTGATTCAATTTGTTCTGCCAACTGATGGGCTCAGCAGCGCCATCTATTGATTACTTACTCAACCCAGTCGAAAGGTATCGACATCTGTTAGAATCATTTGGAGTTAACAGATAATTGTGACTGTCAAATAATAACAGACAAATAATTAGCAATAAATTAAAATTGCGACTATAATTTGAGATTTAAACTATCCTATCTCTCAAGTTGGATCGAACTGCACATGGTGTGCGAATTTTATTATAATCGGTTTAGTGGTTTAGGAGTCCATTGAGGTCAAACATTGTGACACGAGATTTATATATATTAAGATAGTAATTCCCCTTACGATCAATCCACTTCTGAAAAGACTATGTAGAATTGAAACTATTTTTTGCCAATATTGCCTATGAGAGGGGCGGATAGCCTATGTTTGCCAAAGGGCTTAGCCGCCTACCTTAGTTACGCCACTGATTCACTCACCTGTTTACACCTGCTGGCCAAAGACCTATTCTATATTTTCAAAACTTTTATTTTCAAAATCCTTTGATTGGTAAACACAGGCGCCTATACAGCTTTATTCCATGGGTTTGGTAGTTCGTGGCGCGAGAGAGGTAGGAAATAACAAGGCGCCGCAGGCGAAATTTCTCTTCATTTTTTTTTATAAGTTCATTAGATGATTAGATTCAGATAGTTACGCGGTTAATGAAATGAGATTCATTTCGTGAACCTCATTCTTAATTCTGATTGAAACACTGAATTTTCTTCCATCGTGGGGGGTAACTACCCTCATTCCCCTCCTCTTGTATACGCGTCTTGATTAACAAGTGGGTGAAACTTGGTGAAAAAAAAAATAATTAATATTTTTCAATGTAAGATAGCTAAGAACATATTTTGATAGGCGATACATGCAAGACGTATGTAAGGATATTGAAATGTTTCATTCGGTGAACAAATGGGTGAAGGTCAATTTAAATTCGGATCTCACAGCCGATTGCACCGACTCTTTGTTATGAGACCATTGAAGAAGGGACTCTTCAAGTTAGGTGAAGGTTTCTCTAAGGGTGTTTGAAAAACTCTCGAACTATGATACAATCGCTGGGGTGCGTTTGCTAACTTTCAGTGGCTTATCAGCTCAATGTTCTCATAACAAAAAGTCGGTGCAATCGGCTGAATAGACTACTATTGTATGAAAAGAAAAAGAGACCATTCTCGACACTCATCCTCCGGTTTATTACGGAAACGATCTGCTCGTCATTTGTTACTCGTTCAGATACACTACCTATGTACGACCAGAGAATGTTTTTTCCACTGAAAGAAAACACTTGTGCGATCCTTCGCGGTAATCTGTTGGAAACTGGAGCATCATTAGTCGATTCGTTCGGGAAGTGCTTGTGATCGACGTTCATTTTTTTCTCGCGACTCGCTCGATTCCCAATCAGCTCTCTACGCAGGACGCACAAAACCTCGTAATTGCATTTGTAGATGGGATGCTGCGGCCGTATCCGGAGCCGTGATTAATGGCCCTCTGATTCCGGTCGTCGTCACATAATCGAAGGGTTATTTGTGTCCGTTCGCCGTCGCTAATGTCCTGGGGATGACTTGATGAAGGTCGAAACGCTGGCAATCAAATATGGGTTATGCGATCGCAACTAATCATCTATTTATGGTTACTGAAACGCTTCAACTTGAAAATTTATGGGTACGAAAGAAAGTTTATCTGGCTATATTTATTTGGAAACCTGCGTGAAAACTCTTCTCGAGAATGTTTTTCAGTGAAACCGATTAAAAATTCTGAATTATCAATATTTTCCACCCGAAAAAGGTAAATCGGATGAAATTACTGAAGAGCATTATTTTAAATCAACGATATTGTTGCAAACCATATAGCTTGGTGTAATTCTAACAAAATTATTGTAAATGCGAGCAAAACAGTATTGATACCGTTTTTTGGAAAAAAGTCACAAAACTTTCCTTTAAATGTTTATGTCAATAATGAGTCCATCAGACCATCAGATTCAACAAAATTTTTGGGAACTTGGGTTGATCATAATCTCAACTGGAAAAAATATATCGAGCATATGTGTAAAAAGATAAAAACAAATTTCTATGCCATGCTACATCTTAAAGAAAGTCTCTCATTGACATATATTATGCTTTGATCAACTCTATCTTATCGTTCAATATAACCTCATGGGGAAGTAGAAGTGATATCAATCGAGTTTTTGTCTTACAAAAAAGAGTGATACTAATGACTTCTGACCTAAAGTGGAATGAATCCTGCATGCCAACCTTCATAAAAAGCTGTATATTAACAGTTCCAGCTCTCTACATATACAACTGTATGATATACGTGAAGAAAAATGAAAATAGCTTTCAAACGACTTGGCGATGGTACAGTTATCCCACAAGAAAAGGTGAATCAATAAGGCTCAAATAACATAAAACAAGTTTGTATGAAAAAACTCCTTCATATGCTGGATCAAAGTTTTTCAATTGTCTACCTCCTTGTGTCAAAACACAGACAAACTTTAACAAATTTAAGAAAGAACTGAGATCATTTTTACTTCAAAATAGTTTTTATTCAGTCTCAGAATATTAGGAGAAGAAGTGGTAGGTGTTATATTTATTAATTTGTTTAGATATTGTGTAGGAGTATAAGTGTAAGTGAGATGTGAATATAAGTGTATATTGAAAATGTATATCTTATGTTTGAAGTATATTTTAATATAACATTGTATGTATGAACTATATTTGTATCCATATTATGTATGTTTCAATTGACGATTCCTATATCACTTTTGTGATATATGGTTAATAAATAAATTGAATTGGATTGATGAGATTGGAACCTTTGGTGTGAGAGTTGAAACTTTTCCAGAGATCAATTACCCTAACACCAAACTGATATTTTTACACTCGACGCGCGTTTCGCTAACAAGTTTAGCATCTTCAGGAGAAGAAAATTGATACTAAATCTAAAGCATAGGGCTAGTTGTTCATATACCCAAAGTTTTTTGGTCCGATATGGACTTTGTTTATTACTGTTAATTATTCTATCTGATTTCTCGATGAACTAGTGCAGTGACTACCTGCAAAGTTTGTTGCTCCGTCATCTCTTATTATTGATTATTCTCAACAATAAATTGAAAAGCGGACTGAAAGGGATAGTCACAATTCATGCTGTTTTTACATTTTGCTATTTCTCTCACATGTACGAGTAGTCTTGTGTCATGCACATGCCTAATCAGTTTCAAATTGCTTTCACCAATTCTGTGGTCATTGTCTAGAGCGTGTTGGGCGACAGTGGATTTTTCTAACCTCCCGTATTTGATGTTTGCAAGATGCTCCTTGCCTTCTTAAGTAATAATAATCGGATTATTTTGATGAAAATTGTGTTGATTTTCTTCATTCTGCTTGGATTCTATTCACTACAGCAGAACAGATGAAAAACTTATGTTATTTTCATTGTGAAAATCGAAGTTCTGTATCTATTGGCAATCACAAAATTGTTCCAAATTTCACTCTTTTCGAATCTAACGCATCTATCCAATGGTTTTTGGTGTGATTGTTTACAAATTCCTGATTTTTCAATTTTGTTCACCCTAGAAATCTGAATTTCAATGAAATCTATTGGTCCGTGATTATTCTACACACTGAAGATTGAATAATTTGATGGAAAACCACTAATTTTTTATTTCGAACGATTTTGACGAGCGGCGATCACAAAATTGCTTTACATATTACCGTTTTCGAACGAAAGGTGAATTTTTTCGAAAACGTTCTTGAAAACGCATCTATGAAGTGGTTCGTCTGGAATTGATTCCAGATTCGTAATTTTCAACATTTTTCACTCAGTGAAATCGAATTTGAATGGATTGGCTTTTTTTCTATCTCTCATTATTCTATTCAATTCAGCGAAACACCTGAAAACCTGATTTCATTTTCGTGATGAAATCGTCCCTTCTGAATCAATTGGTAGTCACAAAATTGGTCCAGATATCACCGTTTTCGAACGAGAGGTATATTGTTCTAGGAACGTTCTGGAAAACACATCTGAAAAATGTCTTTGGTTGAAATTGATTCCAAATTCGTCAATTTCAACATTTTTCACCCTAGATAACCGAATTTGAATGAATTCGGTTGGCACGTGATGATTTCACACCTTTAGATTTTTTTTTATGAAAATCCAGTAATTTTTTCATTCCTCTTCATATTCTTTTCAGCTAATCAAAAGAAGGAGTTATATCTTTTCCATAATGAAATCTTTCATTTGAAGATGTATCACAAAATTGCTCAAGATATTACCGTTTTCGACCGAGAGGCATATTTCTGCCCGGAAAAGTATGTAAACATGTTTTTTGGTGAAATTGATACCAAATTCGTAATTTTCAATACTTCCCACCATAAAAAGCCAAGTTTCACTAAAAGAAAATTGGTTCGTTAATATTTTGAAAACAAAGCAATAAATATTCTGAGAAAAATTCAGTTATCATTATTTTTTTCATTCTGTCAATATTCCATTCAGTTCAGGGGCCGTTCATAAAATACGTCACACTAAAATCAGCTTTTTTTGACCCCCTTCCCCCCATTGTCACACTTTTTGTGACCCCCCTGGAAATATTTCGTCACAAAAACTAACCCTTCCCTGCTGAGTATGATAAATTCTAAATGATAGTACACAAATTCTGAAAATCAAAAATATTTATTCAGTTATTATCAAAAAATTTAAATAAATTAATAAATATCTTTCTTTCAATGCTCAATAACATAATGAAACAGTAAAAAATCGCTTTATTTTGTTTCATTTGTATAGTGAAATACAGTGTACTGTAACAAGATTAATTCGCATTCTCAATTGAAAATTCATTCGCAAAGATGGAGTCACTATAGATTTGATTAAAAAATTTCACGAGTTTAGGAATTCGTTAGATGTCGCACATGTAGATTTCTACCAAAATCTACTGAAGATTTCTACCAAAATCTACTGAAGATTTCTTTCATACCAAAATTTTTCAATTTTCGTCAGAAATCTAATAAAAAAGTGGATTTCTACCAAAAGTGGTGACGCTGGCTTCTAGCGCTCATGTCAAAAAATAATAATTGGCGAACGTCACGTTGCCGTATACCCCCCGTCCCCCCTTTCATACCACAATTTTTCAATTTTCGTCAGAAATCTAATAAAAAAGTGGATTTCTACCAAAAGTGGTGACGCTGGCTTCTAGCGCTCATGTCAAAAAATAATAATTGGCGAACGTCACGTTGCCGTATACCCCCCGTCCCCCCTTGTCACACTCAGCCAGCCTCCCCCCTTGTATGCGAACGTATTATATGAATGGCCCCTCAGCAAAACAGATGAAAATTTAATATATCATTTCAATGAAACAAACCCTTCTGAATCGATTGACATCTACAAAATTGCTCCAGCTCCAGTCAACACCGTTTGTAACCGAGAGAAATATTCCTTTGAAACTCACCTTTTCAAAAGTGTTTTTTGTTTAATAGATGCCAAATTCCTAATTTACATCATTTTTAACTAATTATTTCATGATGAAATTCAACGAGTTTACTGAAACGCTTCAACTTGAATTCTTATGGGTATGAAAGACAGTTTGGAGTATGAGTATATGCCTTCTTAATAAACGATGAGATCGGAACCTTTGGTGTAAAAGTTGAAACTTTTCTCAGAGACCAATTACCCTAACACCAAACTGATATTTTTGCGGTCGGCGCGCGCGTCGCCAACAAGGTTAGCATGGACAGGAGAAGAAAATTGATACTTAATCTAAAGACTAGGGTTAGTTGTTTAAATACCTGAAGTTTTCTGGTCCGCTATGGACTTCGTTTGTTACTGCTACTTATTCTAATTAATTTCTCGATGATGAACTAGTGCAATCACTACCTGCAAAGTTTGTTGGTCCGTCATCAATTATTATTGACTATTCTGATAACTTTTTCAAGAATAGATTGGAAAGCAGGCTGAAGGGGATAGGTCCCCTATCACTATTCATGCTGTTTTTACATCTTGCTATTTCTAGACTCTCATATTCATGGAGTAATCTTGTGTCATGACATGCTTGATCAGTTTCAGATTGCTCTCACCAATTTTGTGGTCATTGTGTAGAGCGTGTTGGGCGACACTGGATTTTTCTAACCTTCCGTATTTCATGTTTGCGAAATGCTCCTTGCCTTCTTAGGCGATACCACGTTTGGCATTGAAGCAAATCTGTCTATATTTCTTCGGAAACCTGCGTGAACACGCATTTCGAGAATATTTTTGCGTGGAATCAATCCCAAATTCGAAATTATCAACTTTTTTCACCCAAGAAACCCAAATCGGATGAAATGACTGAAGAGTATTATTTTGATGAGAATCCTGTTGATTTTTCTCATTCTGCTTGTATTCTATTCAGTTCATCGGATAGACTGAGAAGCTATGTTATTTTTATGATGAATCAACCCATCTGAATTTATTGGAAGTTAGAGAATTGTTCCAGATATCGCTATTTCCGAAGAGAGGCATATTTTTTCATAAACCTTTGTGAAAACGCATCTTGAGAGTGAAAAATTATAAAATTCATTCAAATTTCAACATCTCCTTCCTGGAAGAACATAATTTGAATTGGGTAGATTAGTTCGTGATTATTTTACATTCTGAAGAATTGACTATTTAGTGAAAATCCAGTGATTTTTTCATTCTCTCAATATTCTATTCAATTCACCGCTACAATAGAAAAACTGATATCATTTTCATATGGATATCGAGTCTTCTGAATCGATTGACGGTCATGAAATTGATCCAGATATCACCATTTTCAAACGAGGGGCATAATTGTTCAAAACCTTGTTGAAAACGTATCTCAAAAGTGAATAATGGTGAGATTGATTCCAATTTCAACATCTTCTACCTTTTTTTTATATGCAGATTCACACGAAAGGGAAGCCATGTGATGTTCAAAGAACATAACTCATGCAAATTCTTTTTTTTTCTCAAAATATCTCCCGATATATTTTCTATGAGATATACATATATCTTTCGGAATGCCATAATAATAGTGCAATTTTTTTCAATCCTCTTTTCACGTCTTCATGTAGGGCAAATAATTCAACTCATTATTGAACAGAATCAATATCTACTCAAAGTTTTTATGTGAGGTAACTGTATCAAAAGGTATAGAAAAAGAGTTCATTGTTGATAATAATAATCGCCTTTATATATATATATATATATATATATATATATATATATATATATTACAAATATCTCCATCAAGTTAAATTTAAATAGACCAAACCTTCGTCCTGTATACCTACTGCAGTGTTTAAACAAAAAAAATGAAAATATAAAATTCCTCAAAATGAAAAACTGCACATTACCATTGATCGAAACTACAAAAAACATTCTGGAAAAGAATATAATTTTATGAGGATTTCATTCTTTCATACATTCATTGGTACGGAAAACAAACTTGAAAGCATTTAGAGTAAGAACCAAGCGAGAAGGAAAAACAAAAATTATTGAAAAGTAGGATAGCAATTCTCACTGACATTTCCTCACTGAATTTATTTCACATCTATATATACAATAACGTACAATCAGAACACGGCCTAACTCAGTTTCGACCGCTTGACATCTCTTTCCTCATTGTTATATACTGAGCCTTTGATATCGTTTATAGCCTCCTTTGATATATCTTCATTGCCCTCCAAGCAACAGCGTTTACTTTTCTTCGACATCTGATCACCTGCACTATTGTTATCAGAGTGAGTACACCTTTTCAAAGATGGATGCTTTACTGAGATGTTGGCTTTGCTTCCACGAATATCCGTTTGAGTTTTCTCGGGTTCCTTGGCCTTGACAGGAAAGTTTGTCCACTGTTTTCCGCCCGCTATATTCAATTCTCCTCTGTTTAGAAGAAGGTCAGTGCAGTGGAAAGTCTGGTACTTACCCCTGTTTGGAGCTAGTCTCTTAGAACTGGTTCGAGAAGAAGCGATTGTAATTTGTTTTTTCTGTTGGGTATCCGCACTAAGTCCTGTGAGACCTCTTCGTTGTTGCAGTGGTAGTAACGGATGAGAATTTTCGGACAAGGAAGCTAAAAAGGTTGCCTTGTCTCCCACAAAAGCTTTTGTTTCAAAACTCGTCATTGTGTAATATTATTCACCTGTTACTGTGAGATGATAAATCGAAACTGAATCTTGAACCATATCTGTCGGCTTTTAAAGGATTATTAGAGGGCATTGATGAACTACCTGCCCATAAACTATAATTTTCATGTTCTAGGTAATTCTAATGAAATCTTACGTTTCGTGGTCGGACTTTTGAAACTCTAATTAGGAAATTTTGATCATGTGCAACAAATAATCAGAAGGGGATACATTAGAGATCGTTTCTATGTACTCATTTCCAATTCACAATCTGCTGGTATAATAGAGATTTTATATAAAATTACTTTTTGTATTCCCCACGTAACGGAACATTTTCATAAAAGTATGTTAGTGAACAATATCATCTGAGTAACAACAATTCATGGCCAAACTAGATTTCATGCATATCAGTATATTCCATCATCAGGTCTATCATTTTTTATGTGCTAAAAAAGGAATTTCCTAAGTTGGTTATAAACTCCAATACAATCCATGTTTCCCACCAAATTAATAAATGCCTTAGCATTTGAGAAATGATAAACTTGATGTTGGAAAAAGAAGAAAAATTTAATTTCAAAAATATCGAATCCTCATGAAAAATTTTGTGTGAAAAGTTTATGCATGAATTATTGTTACTTACATGATATAATTAAATTTTCATTAGCATACTTTCATGAAGATGTTTCGTTACGAGGGGAATACAAAAAGTAATAATTATATCAACTATATCAGCAGATTTTGAATTGAGGGTTTGCTTGTGATGTGTCATTGGAACTACCGAGTTAACCAAAATAGCAAAGAAGATACAGGGAGATGCATTGTATCCGGGTCACCCAGTATATGAATGTATATGTATACAGTGTATTTTTATGTAGTTAGTAAAGTATTTGCCTCGTTAAAAAAGTATTTGTGTTATTCAAGAGTTCTGTTAAATAGCGTTGCAACAAACAAGAAGTTGACGGTCACCTAAAAAAATACAAATCCATGTAAATTATACAAATTCACTTAAATTTGATAAGAAATACTCCAAACCGATTTGATTGTAGTTACTTCAAATACATAATGAATCAAAATAGTAAAAATATGTATCATACGGGGGTGATTCAAAATTTTCCAAAAGAAAAAAAAAATTCGAATAGCAGGCCATGACTTCGTATCTGAACATAACTTTCAATTCTAAGCAACTTTTCTCCTCAACATATTTCTATATTTTCTGAAATAAGGGGACTTTACTCCTGAACGAAATTTATATTTTTTGGCCTATCCTGTATGGTGATTGTCATAAAGCCATTTCAGGTACACTTGGTATAGTTTTGGAACATGCACCAACTTTTATCACGAATAAAATTTTCTGAGAAATCGATAATAAAAAAGTTTCCCATTTGTTGCAGACTTAGTGGACCACACTGTATATGCGTGTATAATATTGATTTTCCTTGGAACATCGAAGTGAAGGAATGAAAATATTGAAAAGTGTTTTCTATAAAAGCTTCAGATTTCAACGAAATTAGCCTCATTGAATTATTCGCTTACATACAGGGTAAACGATGAGACTGGAACCATAATAAATTTCAAGGTAGTACAGTACTCGATGTATCCGAAATTCTACAAATAGCAAAATGTAAAAATAGTGTGAATGATGACAAACGGCCGATCCTTTTCAGTCCGCTTTTCAGTTTATTTGTTGGAAATTAATTAGAAGTCAACAGACGAAGTTTTCTTCTTTTGTAGATGCAATCCTTGTCAAGTGCAGATAATAACAGGTTGGTATTAGGGTTATTGATCTCTACAAAAAGTTTCAACATAAAGTGTATTGATTGAAAGTGTAGCGTATCAGAGTTATGTTTCATCAGATATCATACAGGATGTTATTCAAGTAGGTGGACAAACCCAAAGTTGTGATTCTTTGAGTAATTCGGAGACAAAAGTTCATAAGAGCGCCACTCTTACTACAAATAATTTCAGGAGAGCGAACTTTGCCTTCTACTCTGCAGGCAGTGGGTTCAAGTATATATTTTTTTTTATCTCAGCATCTCTACTGTTTGATATTTTTTATTTGTTATTGTTTATACACATTAGTACTTACCTTGTTTGTGTGCTAATGTATTTTTCGCCTGCGTCAATAAAATCGATATTATTAT
This sequence comes from Zygogramma bicolorata, assembly GCA_032362365.1. Lineage (NCBI taxonomy): Eukaryota > Metazoa > Arthropoda > Insecta > Coleoptera > Chrysomelidae > Zygogramma > Zygogramma bicolorata. The sequence goes on from JAVJAQ010002299.1 coordinate 1,671,715, forward strand.
TATTAATAATATAGGTCCGATAATGCTTCGTTTTGTAGATATAGGGTGTCAACATTCATTTGTAACTTTGGGTGTTTCATCAAAAACAATTAATCTAAAAATTCGAAAGATGACTTTCATGTTATGTTATTAGTTCAATAATGAATGAAAAGTCCTTTATTGCATGTCCATGCAAGTACACCCTGGTTGTTGATGGTTTGCTAGTTTTATTTTGTTTCACCAAAGACATGCTATACAGTTCTTTTTTTATCGAAAACAAAGCAAAATAAAAGAAAAAAGATAGAGAGAAAAAATACAAAAAAAAGCAAAAAATCAGTAGCGCATAAGTTTTGGTTAAAGTACCTTCCGGCTTTAATACCCTGAATACCACCGCCAAATTTTAAAAAATCGCCCAAAGGAATATTGGGATATTCAGGAAAAACCGATTTCTTTGAGAAATGTTGACCCTGTATCTTGAAAACAAAGCATTACCGGACCTATCATTGTATGAACTTTCTGTCTCAGAATCACTCAGAGAGTCATCCCTTTGAGTTTGGCCACGTACTTAAAAGACACCCTGTATATAATATTGTTATCTCTATCAATCCCAAGAAACATGGATGTTTATAGTAGGGACTTCAAAAAAAAACGAGTATACTTGATGCAAGAAGGAGAAAAAAGAAACGGATATATCAGTTTATGTAGTTGACAATGAATGATTACTCAACCAATGAAGGGTACGAGAAAAAGGATTAATAATTCAATTTTGTAGCTTTTTTCAGATACTTTTTGAATTTGATGGGTGGTTTCACTTACTTTAAATATGAAGGTGAATTGTGTTGTTGTTTTCGAAAATGTTGACACCCTGTATCTTGAAAACGAAGCATTACCGGACTTATGGTCATATGAACTTTTTGTTTCAGAATATTATGTATGTAATATTATCTATATTAATATTATTATCTTTATTATTCTCAATGAACATGAATGTCCATAGTAGGGACATATAAAATAAACGAGTATACTTGATGCATGAAGAAGAAAGGAAAAGAAACAGATCAGTTTTTGTAGTTAACAATGAACGATTACTCAACCAATGAAGAGAAGGGGGAAAAAGAATTATTATTTCAATTTGATGGTGAGTAATATTTTTTCAGGTACATTTTGAACTTGACGGGATTTTTCATTTTCTTCAAATGTGAAGGTAAATTCACTATGGAGAAGAGATGGAGAAGAGATTTTTTGGCGGATTCTGTTTTGACTTATTGTTTTCCGTATCGAGAAGCACCACTCAACCCTTCTATACTCGTGTAGATTCCAATATTTATACTCATTTTTTCATATTGTGATAGGTTTGAAAACCAGAAAGTTACGATTTATCCGCCACAAAATTATGACTTTCAAACAGTACTTATTGTCAAGCTGATTCAAACAAATGGATTATGCATTGACTATATTTTTAACTTCTTGTGAATTATGAATGATTTGTTATAGTCATTAGCCCTATTATGATTTCCTAGTAAACACTAGTTATTCTTCTCAAATAATTATTGCTTGACTTTGAAGTATTCATCCCATCTATTTTGGAATATTGAAATTCACGGTTTGAGAAAGTTCATCTTGTGTTCAATCATAATAATGATTCATTTTTATTCCTCAAGAAATATATACATGCTTATAGTGGGGAAAATTGAACTGATCCATACAAGAAAAGTAGAATAAAAATAGAATACAAAAAATTATGATAAATATTTCTTTATTTTTCTTAATTATTTTTGAATCGGAAATTCCTCCAATGAATTCGGTCGATTATTGTATGATTTTATTCCATTGTGATAAACAAATTACTGTCCTATTTGTTCTAATCTTCATCCATTTTCTTGTTGAGTGATTGTGTTGATCATTATTTATTTTGAACATAAAAATTTTAATGCTTGAATTTATTTATGACCAGGTGAATGAATGTACAAATTTAAAATGTGTATAATGAAGAAATATCTGAAAGTTTTCATTGTTTATATGAATTAGCTGTTGGTTCTTCTTGATCAAGTTTGTATAGACACTTCATGATTTTATTCTGTGAAGTTTCCAATGGTTTCAATTCAGTTTAGAGCTGCCCCCAAATCGAAATCAAGTATTGAATTTTGAAATATACGAAAGAAGAATAAATTCAATTCAGACCTAATGAAGGCAACATATTTTTCGTATTTTGAAATAATAATCATTTTATATTTCCCTGAAATCCTATATTGTTCTCGAATTTCACTTCATTGTACTTTTATGTTGTTTATTTGCAAGTGGTGATCTTTTTCATACCAAAAATGTTTCACACTTTTTGAAAAAACCTGTATTTCAGTTGTGGTAAATTTCATTTTGAACAGCTTTGAGATGTTGGAAATGCGAAAATACTGTCAAATGACGTATGAAATATTTTGTATCACATAAGCTCACTGATTTATAGTGCGATTCATAAAGATATAATGGATTAAATATGAGCGGACCATTTTTTTTATACAGATTCGGCACTGCCGGCAATCTTCATTTATACTATTTTTCGAACACATAATGGAAGGAAGAGTTCAAAAGTATCGAAATCAGGAATCACAGTTTTGATATTTTTCGAAAGCATTTCGAACCGACATCTGAAAATCTAAATCCCGTTCATTTTACCAAACTGTTACTAAGAAGTACTGAAATAGAATTCAGTGTATATTCATTAAGATATTTGTCTCTCGTTTCGAAGGATTTTGCTGTCATTAGTATAACATGAGTTATTATTTTCATATTAATCAATTGATACATAGGTAGAAATATGAATTCGATTATCAACTATCAAAAAGAATGGGTTTTCAGTAAGCATTCCTTCAGCCAACGGTAATGTTCATTGAATTTAAATATGCGATTTCAACGAAATTTGTCGATTTTTATGGAAAGTAGTTGAAACCACAAACCTTAGGAAACGTTCAGATATCTAGAAAAAATATTTGTTAACAACATAGACCTCAATTTATTTTCAATCATAACAAATTACACAAACAAATATATACATTCACGATAATTATTCCAGAGACAGTTTCAGCCTCTTCAGAGCTCTCTCGACACTACCGTCACACACATTATAAACAGAACTATTCCGATTACCGGTATTTTCCTTATGGTTGTCACAACAACCTTCACTCTCCACGCAACAACGCTTACTTTTCCCATTGTGTCGTTCGACAATGATATCCTGTGAACAATTCAGATCGTCACAGTCTTTGAAGCAGCGATCACACTTGCGAGATGGCAAAAACCTTCCCAAAACCTTCCGCGATAAAGATGTCCTTTTCATAGTTATGGTAGAGTCAGATTCAATGGTGTTTCCACTGAGATCATCACTCCCCAGTTTAGTTTCTGGTCTCTTCACGAAATATATCGAAGAAGGTGTTTTTGTATACGAGGTTTTCCTTATAACCGCTACGATCCTAGGCTTGAATCTGGTTTCCTCTTTGTCTGTATTCGTTTGTTCTTCTATCGGTTCTACAACGTCCTCTGGTATCTTTTGGGACCTGTAGTTTTCCCAAAATGGATTCGAGCGTCGTTTGTTTTTCTGAGACTCCCCGCCGGTATTGAACGAATTCTTCGCGGTCTGTTCTTCTCCGATGGTCCACCTATGTTTTTGGTTGGGAAAGGAAAATGTATTCTTCGTTAAATTAGAGAATGACATGAGCTCTACACCGTCTCCCATAACGCTTCTTCTTCTCAAAGTGGAAAGCATTTTGTAAATAAACAATATATATCCAAATATTTCTTGCAAGGTTTATATTTTTGACAGCTTGCTCTGTTTGGTTCACTCGATGACTTCAAACTGAATTGTCATGGGATCTTATCCTTGCTTAAATATCTGCAATGGTGTTAATGAGGTTTTAATTCCATTACCTACTGTTTCAATTTGTTCCCCTGATTATTAAAAAGTAATTATTATTGAGAAAGGTCCGCCTAGCTTAGGTAAATGAAGATTGGCAATTGAATTCTTTTATGTCCAGATAGCTAAGTGTGAAAAAATCCAAAATAAATGGCGGTAGCTACAGAAATATCCATAGTGCCTTCTTCGGTTAACCAAATTTGCAACTTTCCCAAAAATATGAAACGGTAAACGTCATCATCACCATGTTTTTTGAATTTCAATTATAAGTCTCTTGAACCGATATTTTACATAATGTAGGGCTCGCATTTCAGTTATAATAATATTATCGTTATACAATTGCAAATTGCAGAACTCCTGCTAATATGGTTATAATCGTATTCGATCCAAAAAATAAATTCAGAGAATGTATGATATATAATTTACAGGATCTCTGTAATAATTGATATTGGGTGGATACACACTACCGTTTTCTGAAGTTGATTATTGATTGTTCCAATTTTTCGCTCCTCTGAACCCAATTATAAAAAACTGATGAAAATGAAGGGACTTGCCAGAACGAAGTAAGCAAATTGAAAATGATATAAATGATATAGATCGCTTGAAAAACTTCAATGAATATTGAGAGGGGAACTGAAAATGTAGATAAGTGTGTGAAAAAAGCAAGACGTAAATAAAATGAATAAAATAAATAAAAATATATTTCAATTGCCCAACAGATAACTCCATTTATAGGACAATACAAAAATAAAGATGAGCTACAGTTGTATACATTAAATGAGAGATGAAAATAAAGAAGAAAAAAAGTTATGTATCTAAACATTATCATAATGAATATTCGACAGGATATTAGACAATTTGTCACTGTGAATGTCCGAATCAGCGCAATACTTATTGAAGTTAGTACACATCACCATTATAGGTGAGTTATCACCTAGGTTGGTTCTCCGGTAAGGTAAATAAAAAGTAACAGGTCTTCGTGTTATTGCTTGCGGTACATTAAAATTCAATTAGCTTAAAATTTCAGAAACATCCAGTAAACCATGTACTACCTTGTATAAAAATGTAATGCTCTGAGCAATTCTTCTTTGGACCAAAGAGGGTACACCAAATGTTACTAAAAGAAGCGCCTGGTCAGTACCTCTGAGCGGATATCTGCCATTAAGTTTGAGAGATAAGAATTTCAAAAATCCTCGTTGTACATTTTCCAAAGCAGTAATGTGCACATTATACCTTGGATTCCACACCAGGGTACAATATTCCAATTTTGAACGAACTAAAGAAAAATAAAGGGTTTTCATGGCTGAGATATTTGTGAAGGATTTACAATTACGAATGAGAAAACCTAAATTCTTCAAACCTGATGACACTGTGCTATGTACATGAGTTATAAACGTCAGTTTGTTATCAAATAAGATTCCTAAATCCTTAACTTCTACACAAGCTGAAAGAGGTATATTATCAAACGTATGAGAGAATTGCACTAGGGACATATTACGACTGAATGAACACACTTTGCATTTCGCTACATTCATGTAAAAACACTAATAAGAAATGAATCCAAAAGAAAAGGAGAAAGTTACCGTAATAAAACCAAGAATAAAATAAAATTTTTCTCAACCGTATTAGATCACAAAAGTTAAGATGAGAAACCATTCTAGTTATCACCAGGGGACTACAGAGGGTGGAAGCTGTAGAAACGTCGAAATGAAAATATCCTAAACTTTATTTCAAAATTTATTTTCCTTTTTAATGTTCAATTTTTATTTTTTCGTAAATATTTCTGGGAGGTTATTCAACAACTTTCTCGTTTCTTTATAATCTTTTCAATTTTCATGAAATTTATTTGAATTTTTTGTTGCTATCGTTGATTTTCTTGTTTTCAGATACCTTATCAAAATTAATTTGAGCCGCGCACATATTTCTTTTATTCCGCAATCTCAATTTGCTAATTACTCACTTGTGTTTTCATTCAGAATCTATTTGATTCATTATAATAGTCAGTACTCGAAATAATCGGAGGTTATATCCCGAGTGCACCAAGTTTAATCGGTTAAAATGGGTGCTGCAGTTCCATGATTCTCGAAATTTTGCTTAGCAAATGACATGAGTGTATGATAATTTGATAAAATCCCGAGACCGCAGGTCGAGGGATTTGCTTGAAAGCAAAAGTTTGAAAATCATGGAAATGCACGCATTTTGGTCGATTGAACTTGGTGAAGGAGGGATATATTTTTAGATTATTTCCAGAAAACGTGTAAACTCAGGAAACATCAAAATCGAACACAGGAACAATATAGTACCCGAGATAGTACCTGAAAAGTGATCCGAACGCCCGGTTTATTTCGAACATTTTAATCGGTTAAAAGGTCTAGTGCATTTAATCGCTATAAAACTCTGTAAAAGCAGTCTAGCCTTCAACTGTTCCATCGTTTATTCGCATTGAGGGACATAATCAACCAAATAGATACAAATGGATATTATTGAAATTTTTTTTCACTAAACGGTTAATTGTATAAGGAGATATTTCTTGGCGTTCTTTTTCTCCTGATCAAAAAATAGAAATTATAACTGCTATGGAAGTGGTATATTAAAAAAAATACAATCACTCTCTGTTGTGATTTCTATTTTTTGATAAAGTGAAAAAAGCCAAAAAATATTTCATTGAACTTCATACCCAAGTACCTAATTGGTTAATGGTATATGATGAATAATGTTTTAATTCAAACTAATCATCTTATCGGTTTTGGAATATTTGAATTCAAGGTTTGGGAAAGTTCATCTTGTGTGTTCAATAAATTATTTTACATTATCATAGTTCTCGATTTTTCCTTCAGTGAACTATTGCTGAGGCACTGTTTGATAATTATTTTGAAATGGGGTCCATTAGTCATTAGCCTAATTCTAACTATTCAGTACACAGTTAATTGTATACACCCAATGATGCTTTGATAAGTACTAGTCATCCATTCAACTTTGGAATACTTACAGAAATTCACGGTTTAAGAAATTTTATCTTATGTGTTCAATAATAATCATTTCAACTTATTTATTGTTATCGAGTTTCACTTCAGTGAACATTTATTGCCGAGGCTCTGTTTGATCATTATTCTTAAATGGTGATCTTTTTTATTATATTTACAGTTCCACAAATCTCTATATATAAATCGTATAGTATATTATTTCGAACACCTTCGAGATGATTAAACTGCGATTATACAATTTTTCAAATTAAACCTTAAATCACTTTTATGTGTTCTAGAATATAGAGTTTTAATATTTTATTTTTTTGTGGGTAGAATGCAGTTTGAAGAAATTATTTGTTGTCTTTTTTCTTCTCCGAATGAAGAAATAAAAGTGACAACTTTTATGACAGAAAAACATTGAGTTGAGGAATCAATAATCCCAATCTTGATATTATCCGGGACGGGGTAAATTATTATTGGAACAACCGAAAATCCAAGTCCCTCTCACATCAATATTTTGATACTGAAGTACTGAAACGTAGTACATTAAGATATTCATGACCCTGTTTCGTTTCGCCAAATTGCACTGTCATTATTTTTATACTCCATGCGTTAATTTCGATGTCATAAAAATTCTAAGCGCATTTATAAAGAGAAAATTATTATAATTTTCGGCAAGATCCCAAGTCCATTTTCGATAAGTCACCAACCAAAAGGGATAATAAAATTTTCACAATCAACCTTTTCTCCACCTACGACTAAAGTAGAGACTCGTCAAGTGCCATTTCCAGCACATGAATAACCTTTGTAAAAAAATTGCAATAGTTGAAACCTAACCTAAGGAAATATTCAGGCATCTAAAAATATCATCTATCAACAACATAATCAACTTTATTTCCAAACCATAACAAATTACACTAACAAACATGCACGTCTCCAATTAATCCAGAGACAGTTTTAGGCGCTTCAGAGCTCTCTCGACACTACCGCCACACACATTATAGATCAAATTATTCAGATTACCGGTATTTTCCCTGTGATCGTCACAACCACATTCACTCTCTACGCAACACCGCTTACTTTTCATGGACCCATTGTGTCGGTCGATAATATTATCATCCTGTGAACAATTCAGTTCGTCACAGTCTTTGAGGCAGCGATCACACTTGCGAGATGGCAAAAACCTTCCAAAAACCTTCCTCGTTAAAGAAGTTCTTTTGGTAGTTATCGCGGAGTCAGAATAAGCGGTGTTGGCATTGACTTTACTCCCCAGCTTAGTTTCTGGTCTCTTCACGAAATATATTGAAGAAGGTGATTTTGTGTACGAGTTTTTCCTTATAACCGCTACGATTCTAGGCTTGAACCTGGTTTCCTCTTGGTTTGACGTGTCGGCATTAGTTTGTTCTTTTATTGGTTCTACGATGTCCTCTGGTATCTTTGGGGTCCTGCGGTTGTCCCAAAATGGATTTGAGCGTCGTTTGTCCTTCTGAAACTCCATCCTGGGGTTAAAAACATTCTTTGAGGTCTGTTCTTCTCCAATTGTCCACCTATGTTTTTTGCTGGGAAAGGAATGGGCGTTTTTCGATAAACTGGAGAACGATATGAGCTCCACGCCGTCTCCCATAACAGTTTTTCTTTTCAAAGTGATCTGTTATGGTCACTCGATAAATTCAAACTGAATTGTCATGGGATCTTATCAGGGCTTAAATACATGTTCAGTAGGGTTAATCTATTACCTGTCGCCTTACGTTTTCCAGGAACGAGGTACTTGATAGAAGTAAATAATTGGTTTAATACGTCGACTTAGTAGGTAAATAAATATCGGGAATTATTTTCTTTATGTCATACTAGTTCATAATTATTATGTTTTTATTGCCCAATTACCACGTACATACCAGTGTACTTTATGCCCGTGCGGGTAGTATATACTATTTCATATAGTATACGAATACCATATATATAATATAGGATGCGTTTATTTTTCAAACCGAAACATAACTGTGAATAACTCAGAAAATCTCTCGACCAAGACTCCATGAACTATTTAAAAAATAGTTCATATTCTTCAAAGGGGATTCAAAACATTTTCTTTTTGCGTAAAATCTGCCCGAACTTGACATTTTGTTCTGTACAAAAGTTGACTGAGGAGAACCTATGCGACCGCATTACGATATACGTGCGATTTTATATCTCTCTCACTCTTTCAATAAAATTTTAATGTTAATTCACACTATCCACATTGCGGCTCTAAAAACTGCATGGATCATTAAAATACAACACTTGCGCTTCACAACTGAAAATCATATTCAAAACTGAGAAAACTATTATAAAAAATTATATAAAAATACAATGAAAACATATTTTTGAGCAATATATGATCTGAACGGTACCTTTGGAAGTATATGTATGGTATGGTGTCCCTTCCAAATGAGGTACAGCTCCCACTTTTCCATTTCAATCGTTAACTGTGCCCTTCTTATGAATTGTTGGCTTTCTCTTTGGGAACATAGTGGTTAAGCCCACTGATAAGCTTCTATTCCGTTTTTTCTTCTGCCTCCTCTTCGGCTTTGATTGTTTTTTCAACGGACTTCGATATCATTCGTCGTGCGATTTTTTTCTCTCTTGATCTTTTGTCAAACTTGAACTCGTTGGACTCTTGTTGATACATCGCGTATGATCTGAATTTTTCAATGTTGAAATTGGCAGCAGGATATTCTTTTGGTTGTGAATCAGACATCGTACAGGTTTAGATGAGACGTTGTTTGTGGTGGCCAGTAAATTGTCAACTGATGATAGAATACTCCTGGAATGACCTCGCGAGGCATAAGTTTCAGGAAAGGACCATGGTTTACCTATATTATTCAGCCACTGGTTGGGGTCGATGCTTACAATTCATAGCTTATCCCAAAAAGGCCGTATTAATTGTTATTGAAATTTCAAAGGTACCAAATGGAAATTCTGCATGATTATTCAATTCGAAGGAGTCTTATCGAGTTTGGAAATAGATACGGAAATAATCCTGATTGTTTCTTATTACTTCTGGATCATAGCACTAAATGGGTCTTGAAGGATATACGAAGATCCTTTTCAGTCCGTTTGTTCAGGTACAGTACGTTTTTCCAAACTATGCTGGCAAGATTTCTGTCGTTATCAAAGTACAATAAAAAAAATTAAACCGATAAGACTCCAAGTACAAATTATTTATCCAAAATATTTTCTGTTACTGAAGATTGTTACTTATTATACAAGACGATACTTAGAGCATTTTATTGTCGAGTATAATTTACTATTTTTTTTTCTCTGAAGCACAAGTTTTGTAGGAAAAACTTGGGGAAAATATTTCATAAATACTCTACCAACTTCCAAATCGTTTCAATACGGCTTGCGATGTGTAGCTATAGGATTGGTTCATCATCAAAATTAATATTTCAGCGTCAAAATCTCTATGAAACATTGTTTATGATGTTCGAGCAAGAAATGAACACGCAATGTTATAATTCGGGAAGGAATGATTTAGAGAATCACATAAAGTTGAGCTCGCACTCCGTAAGGATCATGTTGATAATCTTGAATTTAGGAATCCATGCATATTTCAAGAACCATTTGAATGAGATACTTGCTTCGTATTATTTTTTTCCAAATTTTCATTTTTCACTATTTTCTTCGAAAGCTCTGACATCCTAAAGAACTGATTCATTTGCCTCCATTAACAATCAGTTTGTGTTTCAGATTTCTTGAAGCTCTTGTTATTTTTATCGCTCTGAGAAATATTTCTGAAATTATAATTCTCAACACTTCTCACAAATGCTAAATAATAGTGCACATACACCCAATATTCAGTTTGTTACAAAAATATAACAAGTTTTGGTATATTATATCTTGTAGAGTAGCATGAAATAATGGTTTGAAAATCCCACGTACGTTCGAAGACACCTTTGGAAGAAAGACTCCAATGAATATACACAATAATAAAATTTTAATGTTATTTTACACTATTCACATTGTGGCTTAAAATTCAACATTTCTGCATCACAATTGAAAACAACATTCAAAATTGAGAAAACAATAATAATTAATTATATAAAAATACAATGAAAACATATTTTTGCGCAAAACTGTACTAAACTCTACCTTTGGAAGTATATAGTGTTCCTTCTAATGAGGTACAGCTCCCACTTTTTCCATTTCAATCGCTTACTATGTCCTTTTTATGAATTGTTGCCTTTTTCTCTGGGAACATCATGGTTGAGCCCCCTCTGAGAAGCATCTATTCCATTTTTCTTCTGCCTCCTTTCGTGGCTTTGATTGCTTCTTCAATGGACTTCGATATCATTCGATCTGTGATTTTTTTCTTTAGATCTTCTGTTAGACTCGAACTCATTGGACTCTTGTTGATGTGATGTGGTAGCAGGGTATTCTTTTGATTGTGAATCAGACATCGTACAGGTTGTAGATAGTTTACGTGGTTCATATCTGCTTGTAAAATCGAAAACTAAATGAGAATATTTGAGCTGAACAATGATGTTCTGTATCGTACTGACATTTTTTGTCTTTTTTTATGAACAAAAAATAACCTATCAACCTTATCGGGTTGTTGGAATTTCCATATTGGATAGAAAAACGAATATTTCTAGAAATATCGATGTTAAAGTGTTTGTATTCGAGTGATTATTAAATGGTCCGCCATTCTGTAGTAGGTGAAGATATTGACTTCATATTCTAGGGTTGTAAAGAATTCGTCGGGAGCTTCAAAATGATGCATCACAAGACCCCTCTTTCATTAATTTTTATCCCATGGGGAGGGGCTTAATTCGTGTCGTGAGAGTGACAGAAAATAGAAAGGCGCCGCAGGTGAAATTTTTTCATTTTTTCGGAATAAATATATAAGATGATTAGATTCAGATAGTTACGCGGTGAATGCAATAAGATTCATTTTGTGAATCTTATTATTAATTGTGAAACACTGAATTTTCTTCAATCGTGGGGGAGGGGGTGATTACCCCCTCCTTGTATACGCGCCTGCAATTTCATTACCCCAAGTTACAATGTTTTGAGCTTCAAAAAATAAAAGGAGGGATATTGAAAGAATACACTGTATATGAACGTTACTCACAAAACACAATCACTTATGAGATCTGCGTGAAAAGCACATATGACATTCGAGGTGTATCTATTCCTTTTTATTAGTATTTTAAATGATTAAAATACTTTGGTTACGCCCTCTCAGAGGTTTCATCGATATAATTCATTTTGTCCTAACCGTGGTAAAAAATTAATGTATACTTCAGAGTTTATGCGATAGTGCCTTCTTCACAAATGTTTTTTCTAAGATTTTCAAACCCAGTAAGGACACCATCCACAGCGTAACTTTTGTATTTGCATTTTTGTGCAGTTACTCTCGTACGTAGAACAAATTTCTCGAAAACAAAAATTCAAATGTCAAAATCCTGACATTTTTATGAGTCTACCTTTAGTAACAACATGAGAAATGCCATGTCAAGTATTGAAAAATCAGTGGTGCCAACCATCAAGTCGTGATAATAGGGGAGCCCAAGCGGGGATTTCGGGATTCACTAAAGCGTAGCAGATTAATTTACAGGGGGATACCTTGTAACCGCTCAAGTACTTCCACTATATATATGAGCCCTGTATATACGGCCTCCCTCCAAGAAAAATGGATCAGATTAGTAAAAACAATTGATCATCTGAAATTCTCGAGCGCGTCAGATTAAGGTAGGTTGAGTTAGTCACATCCTGAAACGTGTATATTTCACTAATCTGACAATTCGAGAGTGACCTGAAGAAGGAGGACGGCTACAAATTTAAAAAAAAAACGTCACCTCGACATTCTGGAGCGTGGTCTATTTTTTTATCTTGAAGGGAATAATCAAGAATTGCGAAAAATATATAATCTGACGATTTCCACAAGCCAAAATAATAAAAATTCATCGATGAAGTTTGATGCGTGCAGCTACGTGATACCTGTATTCCCCTCTCCGCGATTTTATATCTCTCTCACTCTTTCTATATCTATTGCTCTCTAACTACGTCCTCGCTATGGTTTCTGTTGCCATGACAGTTGATCACACAGACTCATTCGTGGCATGATATTGTTTACAACGAAATTCCAACGTTTTAAAATTTTAAAAATTATATTGCTTTTAACTATTTTCTTGTAACTACAAGTATTCTACTAAAAAAATACACTTTTTTATTCGCATGCTTTTTAGTGAGCATTTCAATTAATTGAGTTCAATGATTTGAAAAAATAAAAAATAAATTCAAATTGGCAGAATAGGCGAATCCCTCCAGATAATCGTCAGATGATGAGACTGCAACGTCTAGGCCGTAAAGATGGACCATATATATCTTAATCTGACGCGCTTGTGTATTTCAAAATGACGAATCTTTTTTCACATTCCAATAACGGCCGCGAGTCTGCGTCACATCCAAACCGTCAGATTATTATATAATAGCTTTTTTTTAGGTTCACTTAATAAACCCTCAGAAAATCTGAGGCGCTCAATAATTTTTTTTTTATTTTCAACCCTTACGTACGACCACCCCCACCATGGAAACAATCAGATCAACATAGGTAAATTTTTAAAAATATGTAGGACATAGATGATATCAATATCTGACGCGATCGAGTATGTCCATGCAATCGTTTTTTTACATTTTTGAAAATCTATAGCCACTTCCCCCACTGATGAAAAGGTATACATTATATGACATTTTTTTCTTCTTATCATCTAAGCTTCGCAACCCAATAGATCTCTATGACGCTCGAGTAAATCCCGAATGAGCATCGTGGGCTCCTCTACTATGAAATATAGTCGCAACTAATAACGGGGCCGTGTTCCGTTTCCTTGTCTGGTTAACCAGAATGGTACCTCAAGATGGTGGTCACTGTGGTGACCGATACAAAGGAACGGCTAATGGTTACCAATATATGGAAACGGAACGCGACCTAGAGGCATATGGTAATGGAACTAATGGGTGATATCCTGTGGTCAACCGCATATGAATCACTTTTATGGAAGAGAATTTGATCTAGAATATAGAATATAATAGGGTAATATTAACAGTGATGATTAGGAACTGGGTTTTTTGTGCGAAGAATGTACCTAGTTTGAGGAATAATTTTTTGTAGTTTTTTTTTTTCGAATAAAAAATAAAAATGAATAATCTCAATCTTGATATTATCCGGGAGGGTAAATATTTATTGGAACAACCGATAATCCAAGTCCCGCCACATCACATTCAGTAACTGAAGAAATACTGAAACGTAGTACACTAAGATATTCCTGATCTTTTTTCGTTTCGCCAAATTCCACTGTCATTATTTTAACACAAGTATTATTTTTATATTCAATGCGTTAATTTCGATGAAGATCTCATAAAAATTCTAATCGCATTTATAAAGAAAAAATAATTATAATTTTCGGCGGGATCATGAGTCTATTTACGATAAGTCACCACCCAAAATGGATAACAAAATGTCCACAATCAGCTTTTCCTCCACCTACGACAAAAGTAGAAACCCGCTTGTGTTCAGGATGAATGAAGAGGTATTATTAAAAGTGCGATTTCCAACACATACATAACCTTTGTGAAAAAATTGCAATAGTTGAAATCTAACCTCGGGGAAATTTCAGGTATCTAAAAATATCATTTATTAACAATATACTCAACTTTATTTTCAAACCATAACAAATTACACCAACAAACATGACCGTCTCCAATTAATCCAGAGACAGTTTCAGCCGCTTCAGAGCTCTCTCCACACTACCGCCACACACATTATAGATCGAATTATTCAGATTACCGGTATTTTCCCTGTGATCATCACAACAACATTCACTCTCTACGCAACAACGCTTACTTTTCATGGACCCATTGTGTCGGTCGATAATATTATCATCCTGTGAACAATTCAGATCGCCACAGTCTTTGAGGCAGCGATCACACTTACGAGATGGCAAAAACCTTCCCAAAACGTTCCTCGCTAAAGAAGTTCTCTTGGTAGTTATCGCGGAGTCAGTGGTGTTGGCACTGACTTCCTTACTCCCCAGTTTAGTTTCTGGTCTCTTCACGAAATATATTGAAGAAGGTGATTTTGTGTACGAGTTTTTCCTTATAACCGCTACGATTCTAGGCTTGAAACTGGTTTCCGCTTGGTTTGACGTGTCGGCATTAGTTTGTTCTTTTATTGGTTCTACGATGTCCTCTGGTATCTTTGGGGTCCTGCGGTTGTCCCAAAATGGATTTGAGCGTCGTTTGTCCTTCTGAAACTCCATCCTGGGGTTAAAAACATTCTTCGAGGTCTGTTCTTCTCCAATTGTCCACCTATGTTTTTTGCTGGGAAAGGAATGGGCGTTTTTCGATAAACTGGAGAACGATATGAGCTCCACGCCGTCTCCCATAACACTTTTTCTTTTCAAAGTGGAAAACATTATGAATATAACTAATACCAGCTATATATCCAAATGTATTTTGTAATTAACTTGATCTGTTATGGTCACTCGATAAATTCAAACTGAATTGTCATGGGATCTTATCAGGGCTTATATACATGTTCAATAGGGTTAATCCATTACCTGCCGCCTTACGTTTTCTATGAAGATAGAAGTTAATAATTGTTTTAAGACGTCCGCTTAGCTCAGGTAAATGAAGATCGGCAATTATTTTCTTCATGTCATACTAGTTCATTATTATTATGTTATCGTTGCTTAATTACCAGTTACACAACGGTGTCCTTGTGTACTATGTCCGTGCGGGTAGTTTATAGTATTCATTTGATAATGTCCGTATATAGGAAGAAACTATTAAAAATACAAGTTGTAGAAAAGCATAGGTAGTTTTTTTCTTGTTTTTCACCGAAACAAAACTGTGAATAACTCAGAAAATCTCTCGACCAAGACTCCATGAACTATTTGAAAAAAGTTCGTATTTTTCAATCAAAAACAATTCAAAATACTATCTTTTTGCTTAAAATGGGCCCGACCTTTACATTTTGTCCTGTACAAAAGTAGAAGAGGAGAACATATGCAACCACATTACGATATACGTGTTCCTAAACTATTCAACCAAAATTATTATTAATTAAGAGCACTGATCAGATAATATAATGATTCAGTTCATCACAAAAATTTAACAAGTTTTGGTTCATTAGAGTTGCGTGAAATGATGATTTTAAAATACCACGAACTTCTTAAACACTTTTGGAAGAATAACTTCAATGAGAATACACAATAATAAAATTTTAATGTTTTTTTTACACTATTCAAATCGTGGCTCTAATAAATTCTATTAATCATTAAAATTCAATACTTTCGCTTCACAATTGAAAATCATATTCGAATTAGATAGATTATATAATAATTAATTATATTAAAAAACAATGAAAACATATTTTAGAGCAATACTGCCCTGAACTGTACCTTTGGAAGTATATGTATGGTATGGTGTCCCTTCCAATTGAGGCACAGCTCCCACTTTTTCCATTTCAATCTTTTACTGAGTCCTTATAATGAATTTTTGCCTTCCTTTTTGGGGACATCCTTTCCTGGTTTTAAATGCTTCATCAACGGACTTCGATATCATTCGATCTGCGATTTTTTTCTTTTCATCTTCTGTCAGACTTGAACTCCTTGGATTCTTGTTGATATGATACATCGCGTATGATCTAAATCTTTCGATGTTGAAATTGGCAGCAGGATATTCTTTTGGTTGAGAATGTGACATCGTACAGGTTGAGATGAGACGCTGTTCGTGGTGGCCAGTAAATTGTCAACTGACGTTAGAATACTCCTGGAATGACCACGAGAGGCCTCAGTTTCTGAAAGGACCTTGGTTTACCTGTATTATCCAGCTATAGGGTAGGGTCGATGCTTACAATTCATAGCTTATCCCAAACAAGTCGTATTAATTGTTATTGCAATTTCAAATTCTGCATAATTAATCAATTTGAAGGATTCTCATCAGAGGACACGTTTAACAATAGATACGGTAATAATCCTGATTGTTTCTTACTATTTTCGGAGCACAGTCCTGAATGGGTCTTGAAGGTTATACTAAGATCCTTTTCAGTCTGTTTCTTCAGGAACATTACGTTTTTTCACACCATGCTGGCAAGTTTTCTGTCGTTAATATAATACAATAAAAAAAAATTAAACTGATAAGACTCCCTAAGTACAAATTATTTCATTCAAAATATTTTCTATTACTGAAAATAGTAACATATTGTACAAGACGATAACTTAGAGCATTTCATCGTCGAGTACAATATTCTTTGCTGAAGCTCACTAGAGGAAAAAATATCATAAATACATTAACAATCAGTTTGTCTTTCAGATTTCTTGGAGCTCTTGTTATTTTTATCCCTCTGAGAAATATTACTGAAAATAGTAACATATTGTACAAGACGATAACTTAGAGCATTTCATCGTCGAGTACAATATTCTTTGCTGAAGCTCACTAGAGGAAAAAATATCATAAATACATTAACAATTTGTTTGTCTTTCAGATTTCTTGGAGCTCTTGATATTTTTATCCCTCTGAGAAATATTACTGAAATTATAATTCTCAACACTTCTCACGAATGCTTAATAATAGTGAACATACACCCAATACTCAGTTCATTACAAAAATATAACAAATTTTGGTTTATTATATCTTGTACAGTTGCCTGAATTAATGTCGCGAACTTCTAAAACATTTTCGGCAGAATGACTTCAGTGAGAATACACAATAATGATATTCAAATGTTAAGTTGTTTCAGTTTCATTTGGAATTGAAGGGACTAACAATGTTAACTACGTTTCAAAGGAGACTGCTCCGCTAATAGTTATTTATCAAGGGCGTTAAATAGGCTTTTATGGACCGCAGCGTGTAAGCGATAGCGAGGGCTATTAACACGCCTAGGTACATAAAAGCAAATTACGCCCGAAATACATACAACATTCTATGCACGACCGGTATATTTGATGTCATGTAGACAGATACCTTAGTTGAAGTAGTAGAAGTCATTGGAAATGCCTTCATCCACTTACTATGAGCATGTGTTTCTAACTATTTCAATAGTCACGACCTGTTTGTAAAAAAACTCAGCCTATCCGTTTTCATAACTACCGATAACATTCAGGTGATTGTAAATGACTCTATTTTGAGAAGCACTCATGATGCTATTAACTTCCTAGGAATTCAGATGGATGAGAGACTTTCTTGGAATTAGTTTCAAAAATGAGCTCATCAACTTATCTCGTCAATAATCTGAGAAATATTCTCAATATAGACTAACTTATGGCTGTTTATTATTCCCAGGTCGAATCATACGGTGTATGTCTGTGGGGCAACTCAGCAATGAGCAAGAACGTATTAATTTATCCAACAAAAAGCTATCCTACGCTGTTTGTTTAATGTTCCTCGACAGTATTCATGCAGAAACATTTTCACTAAATACGAAGTTTTAACTCTGGCTGGACTATATATTTATGAGTTGTCGGTTTATGTTTTGACTAACAGGATTGAATTCATTCTCAATAGCGATATTCATGATGAAAACACTCGGCAAAAGCAAATGATACACGTTAGAGCAGCTAAGTATAGGATAACTCAAAGTGCACCAAAAGGCATAGGACCAACAATTTATAACTGTTTACCAAAGGAATTGAAATCGATTTGTAGCCTTTCGTTGTTTAAAAAGAATTTGAAGTCGTTTTTGTTAGGGAGATGTTTTTATACTCTTGACGAGTTTTCAAATGCGACAATGTGATTTGCTACTATGTATATTTTTCATATTTATTTTGTTTTGTCCTCTCCTGTATTGTATTGTACTTTCATGTATAATGACTATTTCCTATACATTTTTTGTCAATTCAAGGAAATAAATGATTTGATTTGATACAATATGATTAAAAATTGACTATTCATGAAAAGTCCTGAGAAATCTAAATGTAATGTACTCCATGGTTGAGTAGGCCATGGCCGAGGATTTAAAATTGCCTTCTCTGGTGCTCTTTAATCAATAAACAATTTTCATAAGTTTTGCAAATCCTTTCAATTCCTTTATCCAGTCCCGGCCACCAAAAATAGGAACGAGCTAGGCTCTCCATTTTTACTACCTCCATGTTGATTAGAAGTAAACTAACCAACATTTTTGAATGCAATTCGTTTGGGATTAGAATCCTATTGTTCCACATCAAACAATCTGATTCGATGCTCAACTCATTTTTGATTCTATGAAAACTACGAAACTTTCCATCATTGCTAAACTTGTGAAAATCTGAAGGCCAACCGTTCTTCACGACTGATAGATAACTAGGAAGTATTAGTGCCCATCTACGCAAACTATTTGCAGAATATTGAGGAATATTTTTCTTGGGGTGAAAAATGTATGACAAAGGTTTATTATCTGTCACTAGCGAAATGTCGGCCATATAAAAAGGTATAAATCTTACATAACCCGAATATTACTACAAGTTCTTCTTTCTCCAAAGTGCAAAAATTACTCTCCCTGTCTGATAAAATGCGTGAAGCGTATGAACTAATTATTTCATTACCATCAGGAGTTATATGAGTTATCAACGCTCCTATTCCATAACTACTACCATCCGTTATCAAAAGCAACGGTAAATCAGGATTGAAATGTGCCAAAACTGGTGAATGAGCTAATTTTTTCTTAACTACCTCAAATGCAATTTGACAAACTTTCGACCAGTTCCAATTCACTCTTTTCTTCAACAGATCATACAAAGGATGTAGGTAACAACGTTTTTAAGATTTTTCACGAATTTGCCATAATAGTTGATCAATCCTAAGAATGATTTCAGTGATGTGATATCATGTGGCACTGGTACATTAACAATTGCTTTGACTTTTGAATCAGTCTTATGCAAACCATGCTTATCTATATCATAACCAAGATATGTGATTTTGGATTAAAAAACTAAATTTTTCCGAAGACAGTTTCAAACCTGCACTTTGCAGACGGTAAAATACTTGCTCTAAACGCGTTATCCCAGTAACAAGAATTTCGTCTTAAAAACAAACGACTCCTCTCAACCCTTCTATGATTCCAAAATTCTCTGAAATTTTCCATTTATGCTAGCAATTCCAAAAGGAGCTCTATTGTATCGGTATAAACCCTCATGTGTAGAAATCGTTATTAATTTTTTAGACTCCTCGTTTAAACAAACTTGCTGATAAGCGTTTGACAAAGCAAGCTTGGTGAAATGTTCACCCCCCTGTAACTGTACGGAAAGGTCTTCAATTTTAGGAAGTGGATAGCTATCTAGCTCTATAAAAGGATTAACTGTAACCTTAGAATCCCCACATTTGCGTACTGTACCATATTTTTTCAAAACTGGTACTATAGGTGTTCCACAGGTTCGATTATATATTTGGATAATATCTCGGGTAATATTGTCACACCTTGTAAGGTGGGACCACAATTCTAGATGTTATTTTTTGTACGGAGATATGTGTTTTTTATATGTGTGTGTTTTTTACTCAGTTGAATTAGAGTCCTTGTCAAACACTCATCGTATTATTTTGGTGATCATCTACTTTCATATTGAAGCTGAATCTATCACAAGTGGCAAAGACATTTCTTTGTTTTGAGCGAGTCTATTTGTGAAATAGTAGAAAACTTACTCCCCAATATATTTTTTAAATGTCGTAAACCACAACCACAGCAGCTGTTCAATACAACGGTCACATTTAGGAGTTCAACCCTGCTAATTCGGATTGGTCGATTTGCAAGAAAAGATTACAAAACTATTTTCTTGCGAATGCTATCAAAGAAGAGGACCGGAAGCGAGGTATTCATTCAAGTTTGTTGAACGAACAAGCCTACAAACTGTTGCACGACATGTGCATTCCTAGTGAACCAAAAATCTTTTGCGGATATAGTGAAACTCTTGGACGGACATTTCAAACCAACAGTTAGTTCAGTGTTTGCGAGTCAAGAAATATTTTTTGAATCATGTAAACTACCAAGTTAATCACCGAAGGAATGGGCCGCGCGTAATTTGGTGTCCAAGGGGAAGCGGAGATCGATCAGGTGTTGGTCGATAGGTTCATCACTGGCAATGATAAGGGTTCCGTTGAAGACCGTCTCTACGAGGAGAAAGCCACAGTAACTTTTGCAAAGGTAGTAGAAACGGCACGGCCGCTGCAAAATCGGTCGGTCCAACATTTTCTGCGACAGTCAAAAGGGAGCCGGAAATTCACTACGCAGGCGCCAGTCCAAGAAACAAAAACTCTGCCCAACCAGCTCACACAACGTCAAAATTTTCGAGCTTTAGAGGTAACAACGCCATCAGCAGCAGGAGGATGGAAAATAAATGAATCAATTGGATTGGGTTTATTCGAATGTGAGGTAGAATATAATGCAAAATTTGGAAAAGTGAATATTTTTATACATATATAACATATATAAGTACAAATTTTATTCAAAATATTTACTGTTTCTGAAAAAAGTAACATATTATACGAGAAGATAACTTAGAGCATTTAATCGTTGAGTATAATTTTCTTTTCTGAAGCACACGTTTTGTACAAAAAACTAGACGAAAATATTTTATAAATACTCTACCAACTTCCAAATCTTTTCAATAATACGATTTGCAAGGTGTAGCTATGTGATTGGTTTATCACCAAAATAATATTTTTGCGTTGAAATCTCTATGAAACATTGTTGATGATGTTCGAGCAAGAAATGAATACGCAGTGTAATTCTAGTCCTCATCATGGCAAGCAATTGAAATGTCATAACTCGCGAGGGTCATGTTGATAATCTTGAATTCAGGATTCCTTTCACATTTCGAAATCCATTTGTATGAGTTTCTCCCTTCGTATTATTTTTTCGAAATTTCTATTTCCTTTGAAAGGTCTGACACCTTCAAGAACTGATTCACACTCCATTAACAATTAGTTTGTCTTTCAGATTCCTCGATGCTCTTGTTATTTTGATCTCTCTGGGAAATATTACTGAAATTATAATTTTCAACACTTCTCACGAATGATAAATAATGGTGCACATACATCCAATATTCAGTTTATTACAAATACATAACAAGTTTTGGTTTATTATATCTTCTAGATTTGCGTAGAATAATAATTTAAAAATCCCACGAACTTCGAAAAAACTTTCGGAAGAATGACTTCAATGAGAATACACAATAATAAAATTTTAATTCTATTTCACACTATTCACATTGTGGCTCTAATAAAATCTATTGATAATTGGAAATCAACATTTTCACTTCACAATTGAAAATCATATTCAAAATTGAGAACACTGTTATAATTAATCATATACAAATATAATTGAAAACATTTTTTGATCAATATACGATCTGACCTGTACCTTTGGAAGTATATGTAGATATAGCTCCCACTTTTTTCATTTCAATCTCTTACTGAGTCTTTATGATTTGTTGCCTCGCTCTTTGGAAACATCCTTTCCTGGCTTTGATTGCTTCTTCAACGGACTTCGATATCATTAGATCTTCGATTTTTTTCTTTTGATCCTCTGTCAGACTTGAACTCCTTGGACTTTTGTTGATGTAATATGTCGCGTATAATTTGAATTTTTCGATGTTGAAAGAGGTAGCAGGATATCCTTTTTGTTGTGACTCAGACATCGTCATTTCCACTCTTCACTATTTTCTTTGAAAGCTTTGACACTCTGAAGAACTGGTTAACTCTCCTCCATCAACAGTCAGTCTGTATTTCGGATTTCTTGGAGCTTTTGTTATTTTTATCCTTCTGAGAAATATTACTGAAATTATAATTTTTAACACTTCTCACGATTGCTAAATAATAGTGCACATACACCCAACATTCAGTTTATTACAAAAATAAAACAAGCTTTATTTTATTATTCTTGTAGAGTTGCGTGAAATCATAATTTAAAAATCACACGAACTCCTAAAAAACTTCTGGCAGAATGACTCCAATGAGAATACACAAATATGAATTTTCAATGTGAAGTTGTTTCAATGGGAATTCACGGGTTTAAAAATGTTAACTACGTTTGAAAGAGAACTGATCCGATTAAATAATAAATCAGTTTATAACAAAAATATTACTAGTTATGGTTTCTTGTAGAGTTGCGTTTCATAGTAATTCAAAAATCCCACGAACTTTCGGAAAAATGACTTCAATGAGAATACAAAATAATAAAATTTTAATGCTATTTCACACTATTCACATTGTGGCTCCAATAAAATTTATTATTCATTAAAAATGAACACTTTCACTTCACAATTGAAGATCTTATTCAAAATTGAGAAAACTATTATTATCAATCATAAAAAATACAATTGTATCAAATTTTTGATCAATATATGATCTGAACTGTACCTTTGGAAGTATATGTATGGTGTCCCTTCCAGTTGAGGCACAGCTCCCACTTTTTCCATTTCAATCGCTTACTATGTCCTTCTCATGAATTGTTGCCTTTCTCTTTGGAACACCCTTTCCTAGCTTTGACTGTTTCTTCAACGGACTTCGATATCATTCGATCTGCGATTTTTTTCTTCTGATCTCCTGTCAGACTTGAAGTCGTTGGACTCTTGTTGATGTGATACATCGCGTATGATTTGAATTTTTCGATGTTGAAATTGGTAGCAGGATATTCTTTTTGTTGTGAACCAGACATCGTCATTTCCATCTTTCACTATTTTCTTTGAAAGCTCTGACACCCTGAAGAACTGATTCACTCTCCTCCATCAACAATCAGTTTGTCTTTCAGCTTTCTCGGAGCTTTTGTTATTTTTATCACTCTGAGAAATATTACTGAAATTATTATTTTCAACACGAATGCTAAATAGTGCACATACACCCAATATTCAGTTCATCACAAAGATTTAACAAGTTTTGATTTATTTTATCTTGTAGAGATGCGTGAAATAATAATTTAAAAATCTCGCGAACGTCTAAAAAACTTTTGGCAGAATGACTTCAATGAGAACACGTAATAACAAAATTTGTATGTTATTTGACACTATTCACATTGTGGCTCCAATAAAATTTATTATTCTTTAAAAATGAACACTTTCACTCCACAATTGGAAATCATATTCAAAATTGAGAAAACTATTATTAATCATATAAAATACAATTGTATGAAATTTTTGAGCGATATATGATCTGAACTGTACCTTTGGAAATATATGTATGGTATGGTGCCCCTTCCCATTGAGGTACAGCTGCCACTTTTTCCATTTTAATCGTTTACTATGCCCTTCTTATGAATTGTTGCCTTTCTCTTTGGGAACATCCTTTCCTTGCTTAGATTGCTTCTTCAACGGACTTCGATATCATTCGATCTGCGATTTTTCCCTTCTGATCTTCTGTCAGACTTGAACTCGTTGGACTTTTGTTGATGTGATACATCGCGTATGATCTGAATTTTTCGATGTTGAAATTGGCAGAAGAATATTCTTTTGGTTGTGAATCAGACATCGTACAGGTTGAGATGAGACGTTGTTTGTGGTGGCAAGTAAATTGTCAACTGATCATAGAATACTCCTAGAATGACCTCGAGAGGCATACGTTTCTGGAAAGGATCATGGTTTACCTGTATTACTCAGCCATTGGTTGTGGTCGATGCTTAAAATTCAAAGCTTATCCCAATCAGGGTGTATCAATTGTTATTGAAATTCCTAAGTAACTAACTGGAAATTCTGTAGCATTATTCAATTTTAAGGAGTCTTACCAAAAGACGCGTTTAGAAATAGATACGGATATAATCCTGATTGTTTCTTATTACTTCTGAATCACAGCCCCAAATGGGTCTTGAAGGATATACGACGATCCTTTTCAGTCTGTTTGTTTAGGATACATTACGTTTTTTCACACCATGCTGGCAATATTTCTGTCGTTATCAAAGTACAATAAAAAATGTTAAACCGATAAGAATCCAAATTATTTTTCAAAATATTTTCTGTTACTAAAAATAGTTACTTATACAAGACGATACTTGGAGAATTTGACCGTCTAGTCTTATTTACTTTTCTGAAGCAAACGTTTTGTAGAAAAAACTTGAAGAAAATATTTCATAAATACTCTACCAACTTCCAAATCGTTTCAATACTACGGTTTGCAATGTGTAGCTATGGGATTGGTTTATCATCAAAATAAATATTTTCTCGTCAAAATCTCTATGAAACATCGTTGATGATGTGCGAGCAAGAAATTAACACGCATTGTAATATTGTAAACTAACCTTCCATATTATGCTTTTAGAATAGTAATCGATATTGATTGTTAGTTATCTTAGTCTAGTCGCTTGCAAGGTTATATGTTGATAATTGTTTTTCTCAGTAGTCATATGAAACTTCTTGCTTATCATTCACGAACCTCATAAAGCTCACGTAACTTAATTTGATACTCAGGAAATATGAATACACTAACTCATTTCAAGCACATACGGTTTATCTCAGCAAATTTCTTGTTTTCTGTTCATAATAGGAAACAAGTATAGAGTTCTCGATTATATTGTCCATGTAATGAATTTTATCTTTTTATTCTCATGTTAGTTTTGTACCCAACCTTATTTCTATAATTTGTACTATTTTGGCAGAAACACATTTAAGTCAGTTAGTAAGAAACCTCTGTGATATAACAACGTATATTTTGTAATATTACAACCTGTCTGATAACTTTGAGGAAGTGAATAAACGCCTACGGAGAAAATCATTTTCCATCTGTTATTTTTGGTAAATCACTATATTGAACATTCTGAGTGACATTCTGTGACCCCCACAGATCTTCCCATTCTCACAATTGAAGAGAAGGTTACAACAGTAATTCCAGTACTTATCATGACAAGCAATTGAAATGGTATAAGAAACTCGGGAAGGAATGATTTAGAGAACCAAACAAAGTTGCGCTCACATTTCGTAAGGGTCATGTTGATAATTTTGAACTTAGGATACCTTTCACATTTCAAAATCCATTTTGAGTTACTCTTTTTACTATTTTTGCCAAATTTCTATTTATCACTAATTTTTTCGAAAGCTTTGCCACCATATTTCTTGGAGCTCTTGCTATTTTGATCTCTATGAGAAATATTAGTGAAATTATAATTTTCAACACTTCTCACGAATGCTAAATAATGGTGCACATACACCCAGTATCATCAGCGCAGAATTTCTTGAAGATTGGCAATTTTTCTTTTCTGTCACATTTCTTATTTTTCTGTAAGGTTAGTAATTTCAAAATAATTTCCTGTAATCATAATGTATTCATGAGGCAGTCCGCAGTCTTTCTTATGATATTTGCATCCTCAACACAAAATAAGAAATATTTCCTCTAGCCTCAGGTACCCTCTCGATATATATATGAACGCTGCTCACAAGACACAATAAATTATATGATCTGAGTAAAGAGCACGTGACGTTTGACGTGTATCTATTCCTTTTTGTTAGTATTTCAAATGATTCGAATACTTGGGATACGCCCTCTCAGAGGTTTCTTTGATATATTTCATTCCAAAGTAAAAATCATATTGTAGTAGAAGAAGTCCCAAACATGGTAAAAATAGTTATTTATAATATAAGTGCTAAAAGTGATATTTTATTTTGTGAGAAGGGAACACGACGCCGAAGGCGGAGTGTTCCATTCCTTCAAACAAAATAAAATCACTTTTAGCAGGTATATCATACACTATTTTTTCTACAAACACCATTAAAAGTCCAAATTAACGCATACCTATTTTACATTAATTAATTGATAAAATAATAGCCTCGAGATTATCAGTTTTGAATCCAATTTCATCCAATCTATTTATGAAACAAGTTGCCAAGGTAATCAAAAACAGAATTAGTTGATTTGTCTTTGTTGACAACTAACGTCAATAAATAACGAATTATTCTTTCTCTTTTCTTCGTTCCTCGATGGAAAGTGATCCAGAAAATGAATTTCTACCGCCGGAAATTGAATAAGCTGCCAACAAAGCTGCTTTTGAATTATTGCCTAGTAAGTCAAAGCGACAGTACGAGTTTTCATACGATCGTTTCTTGAAATGGTGTGATCAGAATGTCAGAGGCAAGGAGGACAGTGAAAAAGTGCTTCTTGCATACTTTGAAAAAAAGTCCAAAATATGGAAATCGTCAACGCTCTGGTCGAATCACCCTATGTTGAAGTCGATGATGAACATAAATAATCACGACATAAGCAGACATTACAAGCTTGTGGCTTTTTTGAAGCGGCCATGGAGTTTCTGAGCATAATTGTAGTTTCACTAATTGTTCGTTGAATTGAAAAAACACAAAAACACTTCATTTTGAATTATGTTTTTATATTTTCTCTACAAATGGATCACTTTTAGCACTAGTGCTAAAAATGATTTACTTTCAACACCAGTGTCATGAAATGCATTTTAGACACTGACAGCATGCGTCAAAAATTATACTTTTACTGACGTTTCTAGAAAAATGAATGTTAATATCGTATTCTTTATGCGATAGTGCCTTCTTCGAAAATGTTTTTTCTGAGATTTTCAAACCCAGTAAGGACACCATCCTTAGCGTAACTTTTGTATTTGCATAATCTTTGTGCAGTTACTCTCTTTGCATCACAGTCCTCGAAAAATTTACAACTTCGATGGGAGAGGAAATGTCAGATTGAACAGCTCAAATAAAACAAATTTTTTGAAAACAAAAATTTAAATATGTCAAAATCCTGACATTTTTGTGGGGCCACCTTTACTAATAACATGAGTAATGCCATGTAACGTATTGACAAAATTAGTGTTGCCAACCATCAAGTCCTGAATATAGTCGCAACTAAAAATATATGAATATGGTAATGAAGCACATGAAGCAATAATATGTTTCTTGATCAGTAGGTGACGACAATTTCTAACGTTGCCAGAATTTCAGATTTCGTTTACTGAAAACTTGACATCTCGATAAAATTAAACACTGGCTCATTAAAAGCAAAATTTTATTAACATGTAACACTTGACAGTAACATTCATAATAATTTGCCATTCTGAAATAATTGGTAAACAAAAAAAATATATTCCTTTTCATTAAAATAACAGTATAATAGAATAGATTCTTTAGATTTGGCTCACCAGTATGTAAGGAGGTTGGTAAAAATATTCCCCCAGAGGAAGATGAAAATGAAGAAACGCAAAATTCTTCACAATCACTTTCCCATATAACTGCGTAACAGAAAACGAAAAATGCGAGACATCACTCAATAACATTGTGAATTGGCGCTATGAAAGATTAAAGACATTGACAATCTCAATGGTAACGCATTGACACACTTTCAATGGTAACAGCCAATTGACACTAAAGTAGTTATTTATGTACCTGGAGCACAAACATCTATTTATACCAGTGGTGCATTCAAACTTCTATGTCAAACTAGTTCGTTATTGTATTAAAAAAGTAAATGATTGCAAAATATATAAATTCCTAGATACTACGGTGGCTAGAGAAACACTATAAAAATGAATGTGAAATGTTAACATGCAGACAATTTTTGTGTGGCCATAAAATGAACTTTTTGCACGCATGGGTTGCAAAGTAAAATTTATGTCCACACGTGCCGTAAAGTAAACTTTATGACCACACTGTTATGTGGTTGGAACTTAGCAATAAAAACACAATAATAAACTAATTTGACATAAAAGAAATTTCATTGCCTGATATCGAATGTTCTATGGACCAAATCGACTGATATATGATTTACACAAACAACAATGGACATTAACAAAAAAAAGCTAAGACACTAAACATTTGATGTTTTTTTTAACGAAAAAACGAACACTAGGCATACTTGCCCCTTCCCCTAGAGAGCCCTCCAGGGGGGGAATGTTACCACAACTCGAATAGATTATTAATAATTCTATCAAAAGTGGTCAATAGGCAAAACACATAATAGGAGTAATTAATTTCACAAAGGTGACAATAATGGGCTCAAGAAAAATGAACAAACTGATATATACCAGAAATGAAACGTGTCTATGAAAGGAGGAAATTCCATGGCTTGCTGTCACGGAAGAGGAGAAATTCAAATGAGTCCCAAAATCTAACTCGAAGCTACTTGAAAAAATCTGACTCCACCTAGTTTTCTGCAGCTCTTGCTATGTTATCGTCAGTTTCGTCAACGTCTATTCCCTCGACTAGTGTTCGTCAGTCCATCTTCGGACACTCAATTCTTAGCTTCCTGTCACAAGTTGGAAATGTTCACTTTTTTCTGTGATGATATTCTTGGTCAATTTCGTCGGACTCTTCGTCGATGAGTTGGATACCTGATACCCTCTCTAGGGCTGTTAACAGTAGACGTTCTGCGAGCTGTCTTCTTTGTTTTTCTGTCAGTCTCTTATGTCGTATGTATCTATCGATGCATTTGAAGGCTATCCTGTCTAGTAGTTTTCGCTCCTTATAGAGCAGATCTATTTGTCGCAAAACTGCCATATCGATTGCTTCGATGGATAGTTTGTGGAAAAGAAAAACTTGATAATAATTTCATCTTGATATGCGTACTGCTTATATAGGGAAGACCCTAATTACTTTGGATGATTATTTCTCGGAGTTAATATCCATTGAGATTGTATCAATGTAAATTATAATTGCAGGTAACAAATACTTAACGATGACAGGTAAGCACTGTCATATATTTATGAGTTTAGTCTGCTTAAATTACCTCTACCAAAGCCTGATTTAAAAAATGTGCCCACCCAAATAAAAACGTGACAGTTCTGTTTGAATGTCATTGTTTTGTAGTTGATTTAGTTTTTTTGGGTTCTTTACTTACCACAATCTGAAAAAATAAGAACTATGTTGAAATTTATACGAGTGTAGAAGGGCAGATTTCCAATCTACCCCGATAAGTTGCTGTGTTAATTCAAAAAAATTATTCTTCCGACTGGAACACGTTCTATTAGCCAGAAAAACTAATAACTAATATTCATCAAAATATATTGCGCAAATGCTACCTGATATTATATTGTGCTCAACATATGCGGGGGTATATGCTTGGTTTTCAGGCAGTGGAAATCAGAAATGCAAGATCAGGATTCAGAAATGTCATGCACAGTGTGCCACAAGGTTCAGTCTTTGGGCCATTGGTTTTTATAATCTGTATAAATGATTTACGTCAAGTTCTGGCTCCTAATAGATGTGCTCTATTTGCAGATGATACAACATTGATTATTCTCACAATAATCATAAGCAATTAACGTTTTTGTCCCTTTCACTTGCAAAATGAAGCAGAATTCTGGTTTAAAGCCAATAATTTACAGCTTATCAGTGACAAAACTCAAAATATAATTTTTTCTGTGACCAATGTAGATATTGAGGAGAAAAATGTCAAGATATTGGCCGTCAATATTGATAATAATTTTGACTGGAAGTTTAAATATAGAGTTCATGTAAACTCTAAGTACTCATAAATTTCTTGGATGTTTTGTTCATTCAACTGAGAAATTGTGGTTATGTTTGAATATTTGCGATTTGTTAATTGTCATTTTCAATGTTGTTCTTATTACGGAAAATCTGTCATATAATAGTATGTGAGAAATGAAATCAAAGGAAAGGAGCAAAAGTGTGACGAATTTGGGCAGCATTACTATTTTTAATGCAAGCGCCATCTGAATTAGTTAAATACTTCTGAAAAGACATTTTTATTCTCGAAATAAACCGGATTTTTGGGTATACCTCCAATTTGGTAATTTCTGTGCTTTAGAATAGAATTAATCTTCCCAACTTACAGTAATGTTTTTGGCAAGTCAACCAGCTACAAAAATTAATTGAAATTCATCACAATATACACCCAAAACATCAGAAAGAGACAACGTAATATTTGAAATCGACAAGAACATGATTTGTCGAAATAATAGTCGAAACATATTGAGAAGTTTATTAAAAGATACTAGTGCGTTTTTCGTGCTGAAGGGAATTAATACACTAAATTTCATTATCGAGATATGAGAAGAATTCGAACAAATAATGAGCAAAAGTATTCGTGCCAGGAATCACATGATAAAAAGTAAGACCTCGCACTGGTTCGACTCTATGAGGGTTGATATTTGTAGGAAAACATAACTCAGTTAGGAAAAAACCCCAATTTGAATTCAGTTTTGAAATCCCATTGAACATAAAACGAACGTAGCGAGAATACAAAATCGTATCTTCTCTTGATTTTAAAGGGATGTTTTCCGACCATTATTACAATCTTCTTCCCGAGCAAGATTCGAAGAAAAAAATGTTTAGTGATATTATTATGAAGATAAGATTTTTTGACGAAGCCCATTTTGCTTTTGTGAAAATAAAATTCGTTCTTTTCCTTCCATATTCCCATATTATTGAAATGTCATGCATCGCATAACAGCTTCATAAGGATTAATAGGTATTAAGACCATCTCATTTTTATTCCTATATAACGTTCGTTACAAATTGAATCGTTAAATCAGTAATAAGAAAGTGTTTCGAAACCTAAAACGCTCCCATATTGGATGATAAACTCTGAAAGCATTGGAATATTGAAATACGAATTTTCATTATTCCATCAATCCCGATATATTTCCGAGACGAATCATTCCATTGACTACATCTCCCATGCGAGAAGTGAATATTTAAATAGAATGAAATTTTCCTTGATTGTTTTTTTTTTGGGGGGAATTACCCTAAATATGGCGGGGGAGTTGGCGCTGTGGTTCTGTGCTCGCCCTATGATCGAGACGTCGTGGGTCGATTAGAATTAGAATTTAGTGGTTCTTGGACCCATTTAAAAAAAACTCACCATGAATGTATGTCCTGAACTTCCTAACTTTAGAGATAAAGGAAGGCTAAGTTTGCAAAAAACAGTATTTTAATAAGTCAATAGCTCAAAGATAAATGAAGAAAATGGGATTTGATGGTTCGTGACACCAACTATTTTCTGAATTATCATTCAATTTAGAACAAATCTGATTCCGTAATTTGCTGTCAGTCGATGCACAAGATTTTTATGGACTTTTGATCCTGAAGTAATACGATTTTTATTTTATTGAGACAAAGAATAATCTGAAGATCGATTTTTTTCAGAATAATTTTAATTTCGCGAAAAATCAGTGGTGTAGTATTTTTTTCTGGAAAAAAATATCCAATGCAAAACCAGTACTGACGCCACTGGTGGAGAATATGAAAATTTCTGTGAATAAGAAAACTTATCTAAAAAAAAAATTGTTCTAAAATTGTTCGTTTTCGTTAACCAGCTGACGAACGTCAACCCTCAGAAGTCGAAACTTGTGCGAGCAATGGATTAACGAGGCCTTACCTTTTAACGTGCGATTACCCAGCACGGTGGCCCGGCGAGGATTCGAACCCCGGCCTTCCGCTTGATAGGCAGATGTGCTAACCACTACACTACCGAGACCATCTGAATGCATAGAAGACATGTACCGACTAATGTTGATGATGGCACTGCCTTGCACTGACGAGAGGCCAAATAGCCCGAAACCGGTCTGCAAGTGTGTCCCGTCCCAATTATTGAAAATTAATTCTGGCAATTGTATCGCCAAGAGCATATGCGAGAATTTGTTCTACGGAGAATCCTCCGCTAACACCTGTTGGAGGTAATCCAATGCCCTTCGTGGTATTAGCCAGGGGAGTAGTTGTTTTCTGATAGGTGTTAGTCAGTCAGCCTACAGTGTAGGTGAGTTGGCTGGCTTGAATAAATTGTTCATTTCAAATATTTGATTTAAAGCCAGTCTTCAAGCATACCCGTGAATGAATATTTTTATTCGGAATTCAATATATACAAGTTTCTCGAAAACGAATTTAGAGCATAACTTTTAGAAAAACTTTTTCGTACATACACCAATGAATAATCATCTGAAATCGAGGTCATGGTTCAAAAACCACCCTGTATTGTATCAGACAGTCAAAAATGATATTTTACTGTTATTAATGAATTTATACATTGGTGGGATCCCAGGACTAAATAGAATTTCCTAATTGTTGATGATAAATATGCAAATGTCTTCGAAGAAATAAAATAAACCGAATCTGGGAATTTGGGATTAACCCTTGTTGAAAGCAAGTTGAATTGCAAACCTCTTTATAGGCAGAAGTTATTAACAAAAAATGATGGTAATAATAACATTTGTTGATTTAACTTAACATTTGTTGAAATTAACCATGCAAATATTTATTTCTTCTTCACTTTATGAAATTATTTTGAATGATTGTGAACAACAGTAAACAAATCTCGGCAAACAATATTTTACTGTGGAAGTAAATGATGAACATTTGACTCTATTTGTATATACCATGATAAGATCGAAGATAACCATGAACAGAAGGGTTTGTCTTTAGGGAACCAATACCAGTTGAATTTCAATAGAATCTTCGGAAATTGAGGAAGACAATTATCATCCTATCAAATTAGAATGGCAAAGCGGTGATTCCAAAAAATGTACTTACAAAAATACTTATGGCTATAGTATAGTGGAACACATATAGTGTTTTGTATTTACTTTACTTCATCGAGTACGAGTCAATACCATCAGTTATTTGATGAGCTCAAAAGTACAACAGGAGCTCTTTGAAAAAAGCATAGCAACGGTTGATATAACAACGTTGTTCATTGATACGAAAATCAATTGATAATGTACAGGGTCTTATTTAAGTATCTGGACAAACTCAAACGGGTGATTCTTTGAGTAATCCTAAGATAAAAAGTTCATATAAACATAGTTCCCGTAATGTTTCGTTTTCGAAATACAGGGTGTCAAAATTAATAATCGTTTTTTTATGAATATATAAATCCTTCGTCTGATTTTCTTTAAATTCGGCGGTTTTATTAAGGGTATTGAGGGGATGATTAGGCCATAACTAGTTTGAAGTCATCATTTCCAGTGGCGTGTCGGAAGGTATCTGAACCAATATTCTCGACCAAACAACTGCGCACCACTGATTTTTTGCTGTTTTTGTATTTTTTCCGCATTGAGCTACTCAACTACAAATTTTCCATCGCTATCATTTCTCTTGTATCTGGCTCTATGTCTGAGAAAGAAATACATAATAAAATTATAAAAGATTGCCCAAATATAATATATATAGGTAAATGATAATAATAATATATATTATATATGTTTCAAAAAACCGATAACCGCCAATTGTGAGACGTGCTCATATTGTCCTGAATTTTCTCAGTCCGACAGCCCAAATATTTGGAGCATGCGCTCTCGAAACAGCAACAGTTTTAAAAAAAAGTCGAAGGGAGAAACTTTGTTGGACTCGCCAACGTGAAGCTGTATACAAACTTTCGAGCATGTATTGATCACTTTTCCGTGTAGGGTCTATACTGGGGACTATTACGTTTTTGGATAGATATTTCGAACAACTAGGCTGCTGAGAGTGCTCAAACCGATTTTTATCGTGCTATATCTGAACTATTTACTCGAATTTCTCACTGAACATGTCATGTGAAATTCTGTTCCGTGCAACTTTCAATAGAAATTATTTTCCGAAACGTTTTCATTAGCGAAAACAGTTCACTCTTTTCACCACTTCCCGCGTAAATGAAACGATCCTGCTTTCCCAGGTAACCAGTAGGGAGCAATTGGACGTTATATGAAGAATCAGCTTTTTCGGGCGAACGCCCATCTGAAGGGAATTTTAACTGGTCCAAAGAGATACGAAGAACGAAACAATTCCTACCAGCCATCATGAAGGATTCCTGTATTCGAAGGCGCGAATGAGAGCTTAATTCCTTTGCTCCAGCTTTTGGAATAATTCATGAACTTGTCTTCGTTCTAATGTGGTGTACTTGTATTTGCTTACGCTGGGGTGATGTTGACAAAAAGCAATCGAATAAGGGATGAACCCGGCAGCAAGCTATCATTAATTCAACTGCTAAATGTTTTCGATATGACGGAGTGTATGACAGGACGATGGTACCTTCAAAAATCTACGTCAAATGAGGGAAGATTTTGTCCCAATACTTCACAACAATAGCTTGCCACTTCACATTAGGACAGCACGTGCTGAATATTGAAGTGTTTTGATGCGGGAAATTTTGAGAGACAATGTTTATTTTTTGACATCACCGTTAAGACCATTTTGCAGAAACAAACATGATAGATTGAAACACTGCTCATGAGTTATAAAAAACCTTCAGAGTGATGCAGAACATTATTCGAAAAGCAGATTAGATTTGTCCGATATTTTTTTCACTTGACGATTATTGTTAAATAAGTCCAGCGTAAATATCAATCAATATTTTTGCGCTACTACCACGGATTCATGCATATTTTTTAATCAAACTGGTCCGTTGATATCGTCTTGAACCTCCAAACTATCGTAGAAAACCGTTATAATATCAATTTTGAGTATCTATACTTATATTTACTAATATTATAAAGTTGTTCGTTTTTGACTTCGTTTCTTTGTATGTTTATACCCAACGAAGTAGGCACGGGACATCTAGTGTTCAATATATTTAGGACAGTTTCGAAACAGTAGAAAAATTGGTGGAGTCGCCAGGGAGAGTGCTTGAACATGACAGTTTTGTTTCTACCTCATAGTTTGAACCATTTTTATAAATCGATGTAACGAAGTGTAGGTTATTCACCTTCAGAATATGTTTGCTCAATCATGAAAACCCAGCATCCTATATTTACTATTTGTAATTCAGTGAAGAATTTTTTACGCCAATTCGCGTTATGTCTAATTTCCTTTAATTGCCCTTGCCTTCCTGTAACGTTCGTGTTTTGGTAACGTGAGTGTAGGCAATTTGTCGTTGCAAGAATTCGACCTAGAAAATGTCCAAAACAAATATGTTTCCTAATTTGCATCATAATACATTCATAACTTTGTAATGTTGACAAAATATCATCTCCGCCAAAACGGCAACACTTTTCATAAAAAACAGAACCGATACAGAACATAATAAAATCACTGGTCCTTCTAATGGAAGGGCAATAAATAGATTTATAAGATAATTATGGATTATCTCAGCACAGAATAACAGAATGGCCTATATCGTATATTTACCTGCTAAGAATATTTTTATTGAGATGATTCGACTATACCTTTCTTAAACGATTAGATGTAAGGAACACCTACACATAACAAATAACGTTTTTCTACGGGGATGACACAAAACTGCTCTATCTTAACTGTTCTTGATGATTCAATGTACCCCATTGTATGTCTTCAATTGTATTTCCTAACCTATTAACACAAAGTCGTCATTGTGTTACAGTATGTCTTCAATTTCATTTACTTACCTGATAAAACAATGACTTCATTGTGATACAGTTGTAGTCATTATCACACAATAAATCAGGGCTTCCATGGGATGTCATATTTCAATCAATGACAGCTCTATTCACTTATTTGATTGCATCTAAATCTAAATTTTGGATGTCAAAGTCAAAGTCAAAATATACTTTATTGTCTGAAGAATAGGAATTCTCATAGACAAAGCATCAAATACATCTAGGAGTATTATATATACATACACATAAACATGCACACACATATAAACCTGCAGTATACGGAGGTAAGTTCAATTTTATAAAAAGAACATTGTAGATACAAGTGCAACACGTTAAAATACAATTATATAGAAAAGTATGAATAAAAACTAGATCATTTTATAAATGAATCTTCATGTCTTAGTTAGACAAACTGTCATTGAAATATTCTCGAGCTTAAAAGGGCTTGTCAGCAAGTACATTTTTACTAGTCTCCTGAATTTCTTGAGATCTTCAATGTTTTTCAAATTGACTGGTAGATGATTATTAATTTTGATACCGTTGAAAATGATTGAGTCTCTCACAGTGGAAGTATGAGGTATTGGAAGTTCTATATTATTGGTAGGACGACGTGTGTTATGAACAATGTTCAATGAAGGAGTCTTATGTTTCTTTATCAAGCAAACAGATTCTAGTATGAACAGAGATATAACAGTGAGAATACCTTGGGATTTGAAAAGAGGTTTGCAGCTACCCCTGTACCCTGCTTTACAGATATTCCGCACAGCTCCCTTCTGTAAAACAAAAACGGTTTCCAAAAGCTCTCTCGAGCACACACCCCATAAAGCTATTCCATACCTTATGTACGACTCAATAAGAGCGAAATACGCAGTTCTGGAGATTGATTGGCCTAGCTCATTGGTAATAACTCGCAGAGCGTAACACCCCGAAGCTATTTTTTGCTCAGTTCTATGACATGGTCTTTAAAAGTTAACTTGTTATCAATGGTGAGCCCAAGAAAGGTGGTTTGGTTTTTATCATCAATTACACCATTTCCAAGACCAATTTCAGGTACAGTACCGCGAAAAGAGAGAATACTGGTTTTGCTTATATTGAAAGATAATTTGTTTGAATCACACCAGTGTTTTATTGTGACGACGTCTTCCAAAATTGAGCGGTGTAGCTCCTCGATATCCTTGCTATGCCATAAAATAGTAGTATCGTCCGCAAATAACGTAAAACCCCCTGATATATCCACACGTGCCAAGTCATTGACATAAAGTAAAAAAAGAGTCGGACCCAGAACCGATCCTTGGCGGACACCAGATCGAATCTGAAGTTCATGTTATTTGTTGAATAATTTCCCTATTATATATTACAGCTCAGAAAAAGTACGATGTATAAATTGTATGGAATGCTAAGTTCCCACTCGTATCATTTCAAACTTGTGGAAATTAACTATGATTCCTTGTCGTTAAACAATATACTTTCGGGTGAGTTTTCTTTCATTCCGGTAAAGAGTACTACAAAAATGAGAAACAAGTATTATGGAATTTTCTCATTGGGAGCTCCCTGTATTCATCGTGACCCATTTACTACAATATCAAATTTCATAAATGAATAAAAGGCATCTGAATGTATTTTTGGTTGAAAGAGGAATTTTATGATGTTATTCAATAATATGTATTCGTAATTTTCGTGTTTGTTTTGTTATTCTATATTTCAATGGCAAACGCTGGTTCCCTTCTGTTTCAATTTTGTAATTTGAAGATACCTCGCTTACACTTTTAACACAAGCTTCAATTTCAGAATGAATGTTATCTTCTAACAAACCATCAACTGACGATTCCTATACATGTACTTTTCGGAAGGAAAATAAAGAATTGAAGTGAATATGCCTTATATCGTGAATATTCCAATCAACCACACTGATTTCAGTAGAGTGAGGAAATAGCTCGATTATCAGGACATTCCCAGTTCATTCTCGATTGCCGACACGAACTGAATTATTGCCAGGGTCGAATCACTCATAACATCGGATCGCAGCATACTCGATTTACCGGAGGAAATGGAACAATAAACAATATAGCTCGCAGCAAAACAATTGCAGAGATAGATGTCAAGGGTTTCTCGATTGCAACACGTTCCTGTGAACTTTGCGGTTTTGGTAGCGTCATTACGAAGAAAATTTTTTGCTAAAAAAATTATCCTATCAAATTTGTCTATTTCTAGTCATGTGTGTCGAAATAACCAATGAAACCATCATTACACTGATAACTAACTACCCACGGATAGTTTTCACGGGTAGTTATCACTTATGTCATGAAATTGCTAAGCAACCATCACAATGAAGTTGTTTGACATATCAGTAATTCAATTTATTTCGAAAATGTCACTTCCTCGCTTTGGTGTTCAAAATGATGCGGCAATTGACAAAATCATTGAAGAAAATACACCAAAAAATACTGTCAATAGTGAAAAATACACTTGGAAAATATTTATGGAGTTTTGTGACGCCAGAAAATATGAATTGGATGGAAATCGTACTCTCGATGAGCTTGCATTAATACTCAAGGATTGGGCGATTAATATGAGAAAAAAGGATAGCACAGAGTTTAAGGAGGCTACTGTTAAAGCCGTATGGAATATAACAAGCAAATTATTACAAAAAAAGTATTAAAAGGAGTATAATATCATGCTAGACCCCTTTAAAAGTGTTGCATTCAAACAAGCGCGGAATGCACGCGACGCAGCACGAAGAAATTTACAAACAGATCCCACTAAACACAAAACAAGCTCAGTACCATTAACTTCAAATGAAATGAGTAAGATTATAAACTTTTGGGATGAAAATACCCCTATAGGACTCCTACGCAAATTTTATCACATAGCAGCGGTGGAATTGGCTTGGAGAGGTGGTGAAGGTGCTGCTTGCTTAGTTGATTATTTTCATATCGAAAAGGACAACAATGGATCTCCAACTAATAGGATAGAATATAATCCAATTTTCAGTAAAACCTGCCAAGGGGGTTCAAAGAACTGCGCCTCTAGCAAATGGTTAGTTCAAAATAGTGATAACAATGCTTGTCCTGTCAGATTATTCATTAAATTATTATCAAAACGAGGCACAAATATCAAGACAAATAGAATATTTTCAAGGCCAAATCGTCACTGGAAGACAGGAAGCGATAACTGGTATGACAATATGCCTCTGGGTAGAAATATAATCAACGGATGGACGAAATCTTCTGCTGAAGCAATTGGCTTGGAAACGAAACAGGAAAATAACCAATCACTCTAATAGAGCAACTGCAGTCAGTCAACTAGCTAAGAGTGGAAGTTCAAGAACAGCAATTGTTGAAAGCACGTTACTTTAGGTAACATCCCTCCGCCTTCGGCGTCGGCGTTACCAAATAACGTGCTTTCGAAAACTGTGATAAAATTATTTCGTTAGTTATCAATGTCCTTGGGATATTATAGCTGATAACAATTCCACATTTTTAGTGCATACTCATCAAATCTTTAGGAACTTGTTATAATATTCTTTACATATTTCGAACAGCATTTATATGTCCCATATACAGTGTGGTCTATTGAGTGAGCAACAAATAGAAAGTTTTTCTTTCACTTGCACAATAAAAATTAGAGAACCGCCAAAAGTAAGTACATAATCAATAACCTTATTTAATGTACTCAGAATGGCTTGAAGTTAATCAAATTATATCAAATTCGTCCAAGAATAAAGTAGCTTTGGCTAGAGAGATACAATAAAATGTTATTTGGAAAAGTTATTTAGAATCGAAAGTTTTACTCAATTACAGAGTCATGCCCTCCTATTCTAATTTACATTTTTTTGGGAATTCAGATTTTATTCTTTTTGATGTCTGTGAGCATGAGGTTTGTTGAATATTCTAAAAATATTGCTATTGTTGAGCATATACTTCTATTGTGGTCTCGGTAGTGTAGTGGTTAGCATATATGCTTATCAAGCGGAAGGCCGGGGTTCGAATCCTCGCCGGGCCACCGTGCTGGGTAATCGCACGTTAAAAGGTAAGGCCTCGTTGATCCATTGCTCGCACAAGTTTCGACTTCTGAGGGTTGACGTTCGTCAGCTGGTTTACGATAACGAACAATTTTAGAACAATATTAGAACAATTTAATATTTCTCGACAGGTTCCTTGTTGAATGTTCTAGCAAGAATATCCTTAGGTAATGCAATGAACATTCTTAGAATAGGCATTGAATTGAATTGGCCCATACTTAATGAAAAACCATATTAACAAAAAATATTACAGTTCCCTATACGATTCTTGAGGAATCAAAACATCTTGCTTGATGAAGCTATTGCATATTGAAACACGTGTCACGATTTTGTGGACCCATTATCGATGAGAATCTTACAAGAAACTGTCATAATTTTTGTTTAATTGAAAGAATATACATACATGCTCGGCTACGGCATATATACATAGATCTTTGACATTATATAGGAAATAATAAATATAACAAAACACATATGTCTGTGAAATTAAATTTTGATCCCCTATTACTCCTTGAATCTATTTATAGAAGGTAAATATATTGTTACGTCCTAGCGCCGGCCCTGACCATATGCCATATCGTAAACGCAAGGCGAGGGATCGCGTCGTAACGAACGTCATTTTCCTGGAACCCGGCGTAAGCCGCCTGGAGAATTCGAGACGCGTCATCGGGGCTTCTCTCGACGATTCTCGATTGGCACGCAGATATATATA
This sequence comes from Zygogramma bicolorata, assembly GCA_032362365.1. Taxonomy (NCBI): domain Eukaryota; kingdom Metazoa; phylum Arthropoda; class Insecta; order Coleoptera; family Chrysomelidae; genus Zygogramma; species Zygogramma bicolorata. The sequence goes on from JAVJAQ010002299.1 coordinate 1,712,536, forward strand.
CGCGACAGATTTCGCTGCGAGGAGAATTGGTATTACAGAGAATTTGTATTACGGAGAGTTTTTATTCGGAAAGAATTTGTATTCAGAGCTAAGTGACGAGAGTTTAGTAGAGCTAAGTGGAAAGAGTTTTGTTATTGCTAGGTGCGAAGGTGTAGAATTGTTAGTACAGAGAGTTTTAGTAGCGAGCGAGCATTGGAAAGTTATCGGAGCGATTTAAGTGATTGTGTTGTATTGTATTGTGATAGAGAGTAAAAATAAAAGTAGTTTAGTGTTGTTTGGTGTTTTAATCGACGAACCCAGAGGAATATTGTAACAGTGGTGTCAGAATTGGGATTTTCCAAGGGAGAAATTGTAACAGTGGTGTCGGAAGTGGAATTTTTGCTGGTAAATAAAAACAATTTATGGTTAATACGAGAAGTACATCTTACGATACGATGGAGGATATGTTGAAATTTATGCAAAACCAATTTGCGGATTGGGAAAGACGACGACAGGAAGATGAAAAGCGTCGGCTGGAGGAGAAAGAATTAGAGGGAAAGCGACGACAGGAAGATGAAAAGCGACAGCTGGAGGAAAAAGAATTGGCGGAAAAGCGGCGGCAGGAGGAAAAACAAGAACGAGAAGAATCGCTCAGGAAAATTCTCGAAAATGAAAAGAAAGAACGGGAAGAAACACTCCAGAAAATTCTCGAAAATGAAAAGAAAGAACGAGAAGACGAAAAGAAGGAACGGGAAGAAACACTCCAGAAAATTCTCGAAGAACAGAGGAAAGAACGAGAACATAAAAAAATAGAACGAGAACATAAAAAAATAGAACGAGAACGTGACAAAATAGAACGAGAAGAAGCAATCCAGAAAATTCTAGAAGAACAGAAAAAGGTGAGAGAAGAACAAAAGAATGAATTAGTTCTAATAGAAAAACAATGGAAAGCAGACTTCCAGAACGTTCGAGAACATCAAGACAAGTTATTCGAGCATGTTTTACATAAAACAAAAGTACAAATGGAAGAACTGAAGGGAGAACTAAAAGCGAATCTAGAAGGAGAACTGAGGGAAAACATTAAGAAAATCGATGTGGTCAATGATAAAGTGGAAACAGTGCGAGACGAGATGAAAGGACTGGAAAAGAGAGTCGAAAAGCAGATAGCCCTTCTCAGGAACCAAGATCGCCAAGACAGGGTTGCCACATCAGGGATTTCCGTAAAACCGCCGACTTTTGATGGACAGTCGTCTTGGTCCATGTATCGTCGACAATTTGAGGCTGCGGCAGAAACCAATGGATGGGGCGAAGAAGAAAAAGCTACAGCGCTCATAGTCGCTTTGAGAGGACCAGCTTTGGGTATATTACAAACGATACCCATAGAACAGCAGAAGCAATATGAGGACCTGATTTCTGCATTAGAGTTGAGGTATGGCGATCAACACCGAGAACAGCTGTACCGGGCACAAATGAAGACTCGCACACAAAAATCAGGTGAGAGTCTGCAAGAATTTGAGGCAGATGTTCGACGCCTAATCCAGCTGGCATATCCAGAAGCACCCGGAGATTTCAAGGAGCAGTTGGCTGTGCAGATATTTATTGACGGACTTAGAGACCCAGAAATCCAAAGAACTCTGCGACTTACAAGTTTCAGAAGGAGTAGCGATGCCTTGGTACGTTCGCTAGAAGTGGAGGCGGCCTTCAACATCTCAAGGCCGAAAGTGCGAGCGATAACAATTGACGATCCTGAACATAGATCTGGCGCAACGAGTGGTTCATTTGAGAAATTTCTGGAGGAGATCAAATCGTTGATAAGTGGAATGAGCACCCAGAAGAAGAGAACGTGCTACCGATGTGGAAAACTGGGACACCTTATCAAAGACTGTTGGGTGAAGATGCCGCAGAGGATTTGCTATAGATGTAGGAGGCCGGGACATTTTATAAAAGACTGTAGGGAGAGAATGCCACAGAGAAAATGTTACAGATGTGGAAGATCAGGGCATTTCATGAAAGATTGCAAGGTGAGAATGCCACCAAAATCCAACTCACCTGCCTGGACGTCGACAAGTTCGCAATCACCTGCGAGGTCAAGGTCACCGAGGGTCATCAATGTTAACAGGCTCAAAAGAACATCTGCGAGCCTCACCATTCCGGGGAAATTGAATAAAATGGATGTGATAGAGAATAATGTCCTTGAATGCAGCGTCCAGCCATCGGATTTCGGACAAGCCCGGGTGAAGACAAAACCACCCGTCCTTGTCAGAGCCGCCAGGTGTCGCGTTGGAGGTACAAGTGACATCTCCGAGAGGAAAACAACTGGAAGGGCTGACTTGGTCAAACAAGAAGTCAACAGTGACCAAGTGCACTTGATTCAACAACCATCAAGAAGAGTTCCATTCCCTAAGAAACAAGAGATGCTAGAGTGCATTGATAGGAGGAAGGCGCGGCACTATCGGAAGGCAAATACTGGCGAATTTCAAGAAGAAGATCGAGTGTGGCTGTATAACCCCCGTCGTAGGATGAATGATGTGGTGTACAGTGTTCAACGCAAGCCTAGAACAAAAATGAAAGTCGTACACCTGAAGAGACTAAAATGTTACAATGGGAATGAAGAGATATTGTTTGATCGGGACGATCAAAATTGAGAGGGGGATAATGTTACGTCCTAGCGCCGGCCCTGACCATATCGTAAACGCAAGGCGAGGGATCGCGTCGTAACGAACGTCATTTTCCTGGAACCCGGCGTAAGCCGCCTGGAGAATTCGAGACGCGTCATCGGGGCTTCTCTCGACGATTCTCGATTGGCACGCAGATATATATACGCGACAGATTTCGCTGCGGGGAGAATTGGTATTACAGAGAATTTGTATTACGGAGAGTTTTTATTCGGAAAGAATTTGTATTCAGAGCTGAGTGACGAGAGTTTAGTAGAGCTAAGTGGAAAGAGTTTTGTTATTGCTAGGTGCGAAGGTGTAGAATTGTTAGTACAGAGAGTTTTAGTAGCGAGCGAGCATTGGAAAGTTATCGGAGAGATTTAAGTGATTGTGTTGTATTGTATTGTGATAGAGTAAAAATAAAAGTAGTTTAGTGTTGTTTGGTGTTTTAATCGACGAACCCAGAGGAATATTGTAACAGTGTTGTCAGAATTCAGATTTCCCAAGGATATATCGTAACAATATTTTCAGATCCATCTTTCCATTTTATTTTCTTTGAAAGAGCTTAAATAATGAAGGATTATCTTCCACATGAAAATTGGTATACCTATTTGCCCAAATATTGTTCATATTTCCAGGAAATACCCCAATGATTTTGTTCATTCTCGAAATTCTCAGAAAAGGAGGTTTTCAGGTTACCCCAGAAGAGTCAAATAGATATTTTCATATTATGAATGGAATTTCACAAAAATTCTTTCGACCCGAACAATTGTAAGATTTTTTACTAAAGTACTTTTTAACTGAAACGATTATTTTTCCTAGGGCGTTCATTTTTCATGTTTGTTTCCAAAACGTCTAATTCGAGAGATTGTGGAAAAAAACAGACGGATAGTAGAGAAAAATAGCTCCATTTTCAATATTTTGTTTTTTTTTAATGACGTACGTGGTGCTCCCACGATTTTTTTTGGAATTAATATTGGAGTGATTAGAACTTTTTTTTCACCTCCCATTATAACAGACAATTTAATATATCAAAAGAAAAAATATCAATATTGTTTGAAAGTTTTTTGAGGAGATAGATATGCCATTGAAATATATTTATTGTGGTTTTTCTCCCCTGAAAATGGAAAAAAAGAGCTTTGAATTCTTGTATTATCTGTTTCTATGGCAAAGTCGTATATTTTTACCATTACATAACTGAAATATTATAAAAAAGCAAAATTGACTATTATGTCAGTTAACTATATTTTTTTATGAATTAAAAGATTGAAATATAAAAAACATATCAAAAGATGCATATACTTGCGCTCTGTAATGTTTCGGAACCTATTCTACTTTCTTTTCGAGCGTTTTTGAAAATTTGTAATGAGATTTGAGTTTTTTGTAAGTAGTATCAAAATGTGGCACTGGCATCACTAATTCGTCGATAGTTTTACCAAAGAATATTTACGTTTACACGAACAAGAAGCGAATCTTACGAATTTGACAAATAAACCATGTACGCTCATGTCTACCAGCAATGTCATTCGGCAGTCGATCATTGGTCAGTCATTCTAAAAACCAACTACTGGTGTTTCTTGTCTGTTAGTTTATTGGTAGTCATGCGTAGTCGCAACAAAAATAGTTTGGAGGTCATTAAATTTTGTAGAGGTGGGGATCACAGGATTAGCGGCAACTGACGCTTCTTGTTCGTGTATAAGTGAATATTCTTGGGTTTTACCTAGTATTGATTTTGACAAAGCCTACTTCAAACTTAATCTTCCCAGTTCAACTTCCCTTTTCAGAACAACCATCCAACATTGATCCATACTCAATAAACAAGTAGGAATCTCTTCGTTTTTGTTTGACAAAATGCCAAGTATCCTGTTTGAGTTTCCTTTTTGTTTCGTTTTGTTCTGTCATAAGTAAATTAATATTATTCTATCCAAGCATTTGCTGATAATATGTGTTCAGCTAATTTCGACTTAGATATTTCTCGTCTTCTCAAGATGTTTTTATGTTCTTATTTTCAATGGCCTTGATGTTCAACCAGTGTGAACACTGCCTGTCACATACACGAACGATAAACATTTTTTTCATTTCTGTTCTTCATTTAAAGGTTTCATTCGTCAATAGGGATCTGATCGTGTTCTCTGTATTGAATCTATAACCGATACGTTGATTTTTTTCGATAAACCTTGGATATAGGTAAATGTAATTTTTATTTGAGGAACATGTTGAATATTGGTGTTGTTCTATACGAATCCCATTCGAACTTTTGGATGGTTTTATTATTCAATTCGTTATATTTCCTATATTTTCCATGGTATCGATTTCTCTGTTTCGAATCTCTGGGTTTGAAGATACGATTATGCTCTGTTCGGTTTCTAGAGGGGCTTCTGATGATACCTTTCTTTACACTGATTTGATGGTTTGAATTGAAATGTAAGTAACGATTGTGGGAGTGTGCGAGGAGATCACTTGTTTCCTAATTATCAAATGTTAAGAATAAAAATTTATTATTTTACTCAATTTTTTCAAGATCTCTGCCAGAAAATGTATTTCTGCACTCTCGGACAAAAGCATAGTTATGTCGTAAGGGTTTTCTGGTACATGAATCGTTTAGAATAGCTGGTATAATATTATAATAGTTCACCAAGCTTGACGATTCCGGTGTTTGTTTCTGTTTGAGAATATTGAAGTTGAGGTTGAAACAGCTCACAATTCATGTAATTGTTTCAATGGATTTGAATAAATTAATGACAACTTTCCATATTTGACACTATTCCAATGTGTTAACAAAATTGTGGAACCCCCGGTTTTGAAAGATATTCTCTATCAAAAAATTAAACTCAGAACATTAAAACTTCTTTTAAGTTCAAAGACGCTTTTTTCTGTCGCCAAACCCTTGGAATCCGATTCATTAAAACACACAACCAAATTAATTTGCAGCGGTTTCAGGGTTTCATCCCCGAGTAAACATAATTAAACTCCAGACCTCATCAAACTGTTTTCGTTTATTTCACATCGCAAAAGTCGCTCCAGAAAGACACCCTCATTATTTATGTCGGCGAAATGCCTTCGATTTGAAAGTTCCTCGACGACCAATCGGATCAATGGAGAAACGAAACCCAATCATTAGCAGTGCTTCGCCGAGGAAAATGTGAAAGGTATACACTGGAGGGATGTATCCGTATCTCATTAGTTTTTATTCTTGCACGTAATCAAAGACAGCGGCATCATATTTCTGGAGCGGTGGAATCCAGTGATTCCGGCATTGCCAAGTCACAGGAAATTTTAATACTTTCAGTCAGCTCTCAGTGGGTATTTCCAATCTCTATTGGTAACCAATTATTACATTTCATTCATAATCACTTTGAACTTATTTTCATTTAGGTTGGACAGTGACCATTTGCCGACCTCTTGGTACTTTCCAGACTCCGTCTTCTTTTTTAATTCAGGGCGTCATTCTGCCTACCTGAATCCATGAACTGCTTAGAGCTCCGCTTACGTGTATACACTGAAGCAGCCAGGCAAAACGAGCTATCCTTGACACGATATAACAGTTATCACACATCATATCAGTACCAACGGATAGAAAAAATATAGGAACTCACCAAGATGCATAAAAACCCTGGTGCGATGACTGATATGCTTTTGTTTGGTAAATTCCTTACGATCTGAGAAACAGAAGCGAGAGCTTAAATTCCTTGACGGTAGGTGATGATGGAAATGTAATTTTTCAAAGCTGCAATTCCATGGTCCTTGGATTGGCCATCAAGGTCCTAAGGAATGGCCTGCCCGCTTGCCAGATTTGACACCTTTAGAGAGGTGTACGAAACTGAACTTGAATCTGTTTCAATATTGGATGTACGGCAGATAATAATGAATTTTCGTAGAGGTATCTGTGTGAAATATCGGGCATCTTCTGAACTGAACTCAGCTTATTTCCACAATAAAGTCAAACGTCGATGTATTCAGGCCATTTTGTAGTAGTTGAAGATATTGACTTTGTATTCTAGGGTTGTGGAGTATTCGTCAGGAGCTTCAAAAGGATGTATCACAAGACTCCCCTATCCCACCCTATCCATTTAATTTTTTCCCAGATTGCGCCCAGTCGCCATCTTGAAATTCTCATCTGTCAATTTTACTCCAAAATATAGTATTCATGCATCAATTTCATTATCCCAAGTTTCAATTTCTTGAGTTGACCCGTTCTGAAAATAAAGAAAGACATAAAAGAAAAGCACTGCATTTTCCATAGCACATTAATTGGCGATGGATCCCAGAAAGAGTCGCTCAATGACAAAGTGCAAACCAACGCTATGTAGAAAGGAGCAGATCAAATGCACATCTCATCATTATTCAAAGTTCGAACTTGAAAGGACGAATGATGCTACGAAAAAATGAATGCTGCCATACTGAAAAATGGCCTTCATTTTCCGACATAAATCACGTTCCGTCTCTTCAAGTATCGCACAGTCTTTTGTTCATATTTTCGCACCAGTATCCTCATCTGAATCAAAGTATCGAGACGAGACTGCTTTGTGATGAGATTGTAATGGAAGACTCTTTCTGATGACGTTGCAACAGTGTGAAACGCAGTGTAATAATTCAGCCAAGAGAATATCTTGTTCCACTTCTTCCGCTATGCAGCGAGTATAAAAAACTAGCTCAGCGTAGGCAAGTTTCGAATTCACAATGTCGGTGCGTCAGTGCAACTTCTTGGAAGGATGTTTTATTATTCAGGGTTTGATTCTACAGCAACAGCAGAAGGAATGCGTAAGGAAAGTCAAGCCATCGACAAAGTTGGAATCACAAATCCCATGCCAGCCAAGGATAGTAAACTCGAGTCATTTTCTACAGATATAATATATATAATCAGTTGAATGGTAATGGTTTGGACTCCCATTGTCTATATTATTAACTCGAAAGGATAGAAATACAAAGCAAATAAGGTAATCAATTCCAAACGGAAGGTTGAATTGGATTTTTTGGTCGAAAGTAAAATTAAAGGTTTGATTGATCAAAGAAAATAATTTTGTGCCAAAAAATTGAGATGCGTTTTAAAAAAATGGCCTATTTTCGAAGAGCTATTTCGTGGAGACCAGAGCCTGTATAGAGTTCGCCTTCGTTTCAAATTGTAGCAAAATAGGTACGTCTTTTTTGAAGTATAAAGAGTTACTATACCGGTCAGATCCTTTCTTTACGGAGATAATTATTTTTTTCAATAATGGTTCAGGATCAAACAACATATAAAAAATTCAGAATGCACGGATGTACATCTTTTTTTTTGACTGCAAATAATCCGTGAATGCCAAACTCGGTGCTCCTTGATGCCGACGATATCGTCAATCCGCGAAACTTTCTCAATTTCTCCCTATCAGATAATAATGAGAGCTATTTCCAAGTTATAATTGCGTTTCAGGACGAGAAGAATCAGATCCTGACGACGAATTGCTGGATCACCCAAATTTGGATCGATCACCATCTGAGATGGAACGCGTCCGAATACGCTGACATCACGGTCATCAGGATACCTTACAACCGTGTCTGGAGGCCGGACCTGATTTTGTACAACAAGTGAGTATTCAGGAACTGGGATATTTTCTCTGAGCGGAACAAGCTTGTTTGGGTTCGAGAATGAAATGTTATCCTCTTCATGCAGGATGTACAAATTGAGCAAGAAAAAGTGACTTTATCAATTCAGCGCCCGTCGTGCAATATAGGCAGGGAAGTAAATGTTTCAGATAGACTCTTTCCTCAGTTTAACTACTTTTTTTCGGGCTTGAAGGCCGTCGTTCTTTGGAATTTCTTCCTAATGTTTCGCTAGCGCGAGTGGCCAGCTTCTTCGGAGGCTTACTTATTTCCGATGACTAAACGTTTCGTTTTCTTAAGGCGTAATTATATTGATGCAGGTAGTCTGGAGTGTTAATTACTTCTGTCGGGTTCGGGAAATAATCATTATTATTAGTTGCTGCCCTACCTGCCGTGATTTCATTGGTGATTCTTGATTTCCTCAGAATGGGATTCCAAATTCTGTTCAGACTCAACGCTTCTTCTTTTCTGTTGAAATTGTCCGCATGTTTTTGGATTTCTATTGCCTCCCGTACCAGTCGGCTATGGAAACCCTGGTTGGGGGCAATCAGTTTAGCATTTTCAAACAGAATCCTGTGGTCACCCTCACTCAGTGCGTGTTCCGCCACCGCCGATTTGTCGGTTTGCCCCAGCCTGCAGTTCCTTTCATGGTCTTTGAGCCTTGTTCCCATTGATCTTTTCGTGGTACCGATGTAAACCTTCCCACAAGTGCACGGTATGCGATAAACCCCTGCTGCTGGCAGTTGGTCTCTTTTGTCTTTAGCGGACCTGAGGCTTTGTTGGATCTTCTTGGTCGGCTTTCCTCTTTTTTTATGAAGGAATTGAACGTATTATAGTGATATAAACAACACTAAACAACTTTTATCAACTTCAATATAAAATACTACTACCGCAATGACTTTCAATTCGCCTACAAAACACTTAGATTTCTCAGCTAGCTAAAACATCCAACACTCTTAGTTGGAAACTGCTGTTTGCCGGTGAAACACATTCTTATACACCACATCGGAACACAGAAAAATCTTCCGGATCGATGATATCCCAGATTCGATGTAAGAGAAAGCTCTCAATAGTCTCCAGATTTGTCGAACTCAAGAATTCTTCCGCCGGATCATGAACGAGCGGTATTTTATGGCCTTTTTTATGATGCTCAGTGGCAGCGTCAGGGGATTCATTCCGATTTCACAACAGTATCAATTGGGAGCTGGACTATTTTTGTAAAGACAGTGGAAGTTAGGAACAATTTTTTGCGATTTCTCCTCCGAAAAATTGAATAGAAATTACAATACTTTTAAGAAAGACGTAAAATCAAATTAATTCACGAACACCCTCTTTTGAAAGGTACGTGTATGTCATTCAAAGATGTTTGAATTATAAACAAAAAAGTAGAAATATTCTAAAACAGCTAGTCCTCGGCCTATATGGCACGACGGGCACTGGGAAATAGAACATATTTCATAGAATATAGAAATACCTTTTTTTTGCTCAACTTGTATAACAAGCCTAAGAAACTTGAACCAAATAGATGACATCCATTGGAAATTTTCACACAATGAAGCAAAAATAGTGAGAAGTTTGTAGAAAATCCCAGTTACCAGGATAATATTCCATTCAAGCCCAGAAAACATCTCAATCAGCTCAGAGAAAATAATCTCTTGAGTCCCTCAGTGTAAAAAAGGAGAAATTAACATTTCCGAAAAATTCAATTTGTGACTATCCTTATAGGGAGAGAGTAGCTGTTTTAGATGGCTTTGTTCTTTCTTTTTGCAAATGAATCAAACGTCTTTGAATAATTTATACATACCTATCAACAGAAAGTGTTTGTAAAATTTTATTCGATTTTACTTCTCTCATGGAAATTAATTTCGATTTTTCGATTCGGAGAAGAATGCCAAAAAAATAATACCTCAAACTTTATTATCTTCACAAAAATACCCAAGTTCTCAATTATCATTATAACTATGGCTGGTTTGATAACCAAAAGAATGAACGTTACCAAAATGTCAATTGAAACTGATGACAGGCTTGTTAGAGTTGAATATTTTGGAATTGCTTGGTGTATCTAGTGGAAGTTTTCAATAAATTATACATTTCTCCAGTGACGAACTCAAGAAATATTTTTCTCTGAGCGAAACAAGATATTGCTTGGGCTTGAATGGAATATTGTCCTGGTGAGTGATATTTTTTCTTCAATGAGTTCTCTCCTTTTGCCTAATTGTGAAGATATCTCCTTTGTATGCTATCCATTTGATTCAATGCTTGGTATATAAATCGACAAAAAATATTGATTTAAAACAACTACCCCCCTACCTATATGGCACAACGAGCACTCAGTTACATAGAAATCACTTTTTCTTTCTAAATTTGTTCACCAAACAATAAAAATTGAGTCGATTCGATTGCATACATAGAAAAAATATGCACAATTGAGCAAAAATAGAAAACTATTTGTAGAGAAAAATCTCACTCACCAGGATACTGTTACGAAATGTCCTAGCAACGGCTCTGTCGGTCATAAACGCGGAATAATATGAGGGGTCGAAGAGCCACGTCATTTTTCCAGGAAGTAGTAAAGATTCTCCATAGGCGTACGCAGGTATATAAGCAGACGCTACATCGCGGAGGAGACAGATATTCAACAGTTATTGCGAAGTTATTCGGATAGACAGTTTTATTCGCAGAGAATTGAGCTTAGTTATTCAGAGCTAAGGGCCAGTTTTATAGGTTCAGTTTAAACTAAGATTGAAGTTTAAACTACGCATTTGACAGATTTGTGCGTTTTATAAGTTCCGATGAAATAAAATCTTTAGATTAAACTCCGACGACTGTTCGTTAACGTGATCGGTGGATTGGGCAGTAGTTAAACTTCAGATCGGGGTTGGACATGTGTATCAGCCGAAGAAATATGTTTGTAGAACTATGATAAATATGATAGAATAAAATTGACAAGTGATACGTAACAATTAGTGGGAATTCGAAATAATCAAGGTTTTGTCACTGTGTTGGTGTTTGATCTATATTGTAATTTTCATATTATGATTGATGATTTTGAAGATATATTCGAGGAACTTCTGTCGGATGATGAAGAAGCCATCATAAATGTCGTCGAAGTTCCAAGAAGGCCCCGAATATTCAGAGACAGATTCGATCATCTCGCTCTTTGGGATGATACAGAATTCATTACACGTTTCAGAATTTCTAAGCAATACGTGAAAATGCTGCCGCACCAAATATAAGGCAAATAAACATGACAGTCATGAGGCCATACTGCCAAGTGCCAACTCTACCAACTCACTAATCATGAATTTCCTAGAAACTGTCAACTATAATCGGAACCTGTAAAACACTCAACTGCTGCGCGAGGTTTAAACTAAGTTTAAATCAATGAATAACTGAAGTTTAACCTGAAGGTTAAACTTCAGTTGTCCATTGATTTAAACTCAGTTTAAACCTCACGCAGCAGTTGAGTGTTTTATAGGTTCCGATTATAGTTAACAGTTTCTAGGATATTCATGATTAGTGAGATGTGAGTTGGTAGAATTGGCACTTGGCAGTATGGCCTCATGACTGTCGTGTTTATTTTGCCTTATATTTTTGAATTTCATTATATTTCCTAGTCTACGTGAAAGGCAATTTCTTTGTTCTAATGTGCAGAGTGATATTTTCAACATTTCGAAAGACAAGAGGACCGAAAATTTCACAGAAGATGAAACGACTCTTCTGATTGGGTTAGTGAAAAAATATAAGAATATTTTTGAATGCAAGAAAAGTGATGTTGTCATGTGGAGGGATAAAGAAAGAGCTTGGGAGCAGTTAACAGTCGAGTTCAATAAAAGTGCACCGAAATCACAAAGACAGAAGTTCCTCGAATATATCTTCAAAATCATCAATCATAATATCTATATGATGAAAATTACAATAAAGTTCAAACACCAACACACTGCCAAAAGCTTGATTATTTCAAATTCCCACTAATTTTCACGTATCACTTGTCAATTTTGTTCTATCATACTTATCATAGTTCTACAAACATATTTCTTCAGCTGATACGCATGTCCAACCCCGATCTGAAGTTTAACTACTGCTCAATCCACCGATCAAGTTACCGAACAGTCGTCAGAGTTTAATCTCAAGATTTTATTTCATCGGAACTTATAAAACGCACAAATCTGTCAAATTCGTAGTTTAAACTTCAATCTTAGTTTAAACCGAACCTATAAAACTGGCCCTTAGTGGAGCAAGTTCAGCAGATAGTAAATCAGTTTTTAGCTTAGTGGAGATTAGTGTAGAGAGCTTCTGAAGTCGAAGTGAAGAATTTCTATGACAGAGAGTTTATCAGAGTGTTCAGTACAGAGCGTTGGATAGTTAGCGAGGCAGTTCAAGTGATTTTATTATGATAAACAGTTGTGAAGTGTTGTTTGGAGTTTTGATCAACGAACACTAGGAAATATCGAAACAATACTATATCACTTAAGTCTAGACAAGACCTTGCTTCGCTCTCAGAGATAATTATCTCTTGGGCTCTTCAGTAGGAAAATGGATAAATTATGGAACACTTTCACTAGATACACCAAACAATTCCAAAATATTTTTGTCTGTTTCTTCTCCGAATAAAAAAAAAGAAATTACAAAACGAGTAAGATAAATAAAATAAAAAATACAAACCGTTGAAAAAAGAAAAAGTCCATCTGAATAGCTGCTTACCAGCCGAAATGATCTTATTCCTCTCATAGAAGTTTACGAATTAATTTGATTTATTTGTAGAAGAGAACGCCAAACATTTTTTCCTATAAAAGTATAAGTTTTGACTGAAGATAGAAAAAACAAATCGATTTGGGATAACATTGAATAAAATACGTGAGCCATTCAAAAATAAAAACAAAAAATGACATTTTCTACACTACCGACTATCAAGAGAAACAATAGTGAAGAATATTCACTTGGGAAGTCAAAGGAATTGTATACGAAAAACACAAAATTTGACTTCTTAGAGCGTTCGCCACTGCTTTATACCTTCAAACGGGCTCTAACTCAGTGATCTAATTCTCCAAAAATAAGTCCTTCAAGTAGGTCATTCTGGATTTTTTCTCTCTCATTATAATAATTAAATGTCATGGTTATATGAAGTGAGCATATAACCCGCATGCACAATATCGCTGAAATTTTCTTTTTAGACAATATAGGGGTTACGTGTGGTGATGTGCAGTGGTCGGAATCTTCCTGTTGAAGTGTAGTTTCTCGTTAATTACGACAAATGTACCGTCTGTTATGCAGGGATCCTCATTAGGAAATGGGGCTTTTGAGAGCGTATCAAAAGCAGATAGAAATGCAGCAACTAGAGGAAGATTTTGGACTGACAGATCATTTGTCGAATAATGTTCGCCTGAACACAAGTATAATTTCACGGAATAGCATTTTTTTACTCTTACTTACCGAAATATTAACGGCATTTTTGACAATAAAAATGGACTAGCCTTGAGCGACGAGAGCGTTGAATCCTATTTTTGAAAAAGTGACTAATAAAACGGTAACGTGCTATTTTTGGGAACTTGTGTTAGTTATTGAAGGGGTTTGTGTAATATTCTGCCAGGAACAGCATTTTTTTATAATCGCGTTGGTGTCTAGACTCGATCGTCACTTCATGAATCCAGATGAGCAGAATGACGTTTCAAATGGAAGAAGAAGGCGACGTCGGGAGGTTGGCAAAGTTCCGAGTGAAAAACTGTTCAATTTCCAGCCTGAAATAAGATTACAATTAAGCACATTTTCCAATGAGAAATAGTAAAATAGGTAATATTTCATCTGATCAGTTCATGAGGTATGCTACCAAAACCAAAAACGTGACTTTTGTTGCCGGTCACGCCTTTGTTTTGTACTCTTAATAATAATAATAATAATAATATACGTCTTTATTATTTTCTAGATGATAGAAATAACAGAAAAAGTACAAAACATGTTCAGTGAAAATAAAGGGCGAAGTTCAATTCATTCAGAGAACACTCCTCTAGATGAATTGTTCTTCCACTTAACCCTCCAATATGTCTCCACATATGTGCCTTCCAATATTATACACATTCATATATTATAAAAAATAATATATACACATATTCAGAATAGTATGCCTGATATTATAATATGTTAATATTTTAATATTCATCTATAAAGGAAAAAGAGGAAAGAAATATATAGAAGTCTATTTTAATTGTTTTGTTTCAAATAAATACTTTTTGAACATTTTTTTGAAATTTCCCAAACTTTCTTTTTTGAGATGTGTGGGAATTACATTATACAATGAAGTAATCTGATAGCTGAAGGATCGTCTAAATGTTTGAGTTCTGAAAGAGGGTGGTGTGAGAGTTCCCTTGAATCTTATGTTCAAGTTATGGACATCAGTTCTATGTGTGACTTTGCGATGCAAGTAAGAGGGTACCTTTGTTATCAAAATCTTATGATATAGACAAGCACTGTGAAGAACTCTCCTATTTTCCATGTTCAACCAGTATGCTTCGCGAAGTTTATGAGAAATACATTTTCTCTTCCGAATTCCATAAATAAGCCTGAGACACGAGTTTTGTACTTTCTGTATCTTGTTTTTGAACGTGTTCGTTAGATTAGGACCATATAGGATGTCTGCATAATTGAATAGTGATAAAACAAGTGTCTCACACAGCGTGGATTTAACTGAGGATGGAAGGAGATGTCTACTGCCATATATCAGTTTAAGTGAGGAGTACGCTCGTTGTATGAGTTTATTAACGTGTTTTTCGAATCTCATATTAACATCTAGTAAGACACCAAGATTTTTTGCTTCCTGGACCAATGTAAGAGAGTTACTATTAATTTGCAAATCAATCTCACTCTCGATTCTATTATTATTTCCAGACGTGAACACCATCATGTTTGATTTTGAGGGATTAATTAGTAAGCAATGATCACCAGCAGATTTGACAAAAGACTCGAGGTCTTTATTAATCAACATGGATGCATTGTGCACTTCATGTTGAGGAAAACTATAATAGAGCTGGGTATCATCTGCATACAAGTGAATTGAGCAATTTTGTAAACATTGAACTAGATTTGCTGTATACATTGTGAATAACAAAGGACCTAAAATGGATCCTTGTGGTACTCCCGAATTTAACCTCAAATATGTAGAGTTAGCGTCATCTATCTGAACCTTTTGTTGCCTATCATAAAGATATGACTTCATCAGAGTTATAGAATTGAGTGAAAGTCCCAAATAGTGAAATATTTCCAGCATCAATTCATAATTAATGGTGTCAAAAGCGCGACTGAAGTCAAGTAAAACCAATGCAGTAGATAATCCTTGATCCTTTGCCCTGAATATGTCATCTGTGACTTGAAGTAAAGCAGTTGTGCAACTATATCCCTTGCGGAATCCGGATTGTACTGAAGGTAACAGAGAATATTCTGTGAGGTGTTTTCTCAACTGGACTTCCATTGCTCGCTCAGCTACTTTAGAGAGAACAGGGAGAATGCTAAGACCTCTCAAATCTTTCAACTCCGTCGGATTTGTTTTTTTCGGAATTACTTTGACGACAGCTTTTTTCCATACTTCTGGGAATGTATTTTCTGTTAGGCAGGTATTGATGATATGAGTGATATATGGAATGATATGGGGGCAACATAGTTTAATGAGTTTAATATTCAAAAAGTCACATCCCATTGCGTTGGTTTTGATTTTAGAGATAGTCTCATATACGAAAAGATCATTCACCTTCTGAAATATGAATTGATTTTCAACCAAGGAGTTGGATCTATAGAATTGCAAGAGTTCAGGAGGTGGTGATCTAGCTGGAATTGAATTTATCAAAAAATTATTGACTTCATCTACATTTTTGAGTTCATTTGGCAGATCTTTAGATTTATCGTTTATAATTTTATTATTCTTCAGTGTTTTCCACATTCCATTTCTGTCAGTGTTATTCAGTTGCTGAAAAAAAATGCTTTCTTCTCTCTTCTGACTGCTTTATTAATATAATTACGCATTTCCTTGTAAAATTTAAAATGATTATCAGAATTAGTTCTTTTATATTTTCTGAGTGCATTGTCTCTCATTTTTATCATTTCTTTCAGTGTTTCTGTTAGCCATGGAGCTCTCGGTTTCGACACCCTTGAAGTAACAACTGGCGCATGTCTATCAAAAAGATTCAATAAATTGTTCACCAGATAAGAAACTTTTTCATCAATATTTTCTTGATCAAATATTCTGAAAAATGGAATGTTGAAAAGATCCCTCTGAAAAAGTGCATGATCGAAGTATTTGAAACTTCTGTAGGTGTGGAATCGCAAATTCTGTTTGTCATCACCAAATTTCAACTCGCAGTATACCAGCATGTGGTCAGATATTCCGTTTGAATCCGTTACACTTGCCTGTATTACATTTTTATCATTCGTGATTATAACATCTAATAGTGTGGATGTTGTTTCTGTTATTCTAGTAGGAATGTCCACAGCTTGAGACAGATCGAAAGATTCCAAAATTGTACAGAATTTTTCAACATATTTGGAATTGATATCCAAAAGATTGATATTGAAATCTCCGCAACATATCAATTCATCAACGGTAGGACAAATAATGCTGAAAGCATCTTCTAATTCATCCAAGAATTGAGAAATTTCCTGGCGCGGAGGTCTATATGCTACACAGACTGCAATACTTTTTTTTCCAATTATAAGTTTAACCCACAGTTGTTCAGAATTTATAATATTTATGTCATTCATCAATAATTGACTTCTGAAGTTAATGTTACAGAATATACAGAGACCCCCTCCTCTTGTGTCACGATCTATTCGGTACAAATTGAATCCATCTATTTTGATTATCTCGTCAGCAATATTACTCGTAAGCCAGGACTCACAGATTAGCAACAAATCGAAGCGGTGTTCAGATACTAACAATTTGACTTCATGCAGAGATGGTAACAATGATCTTACATTTATACTTCCTATTTTGATGGTTCCCATATTCAAAAAATCAAGCAAATGAATGCGGTATTTCCTTCCTTTTTTTCCCGATGAATGAAAAACACTAAATTACTTTGTTTCTTTTAGCAGGACAAAATAATCGTTTAAAAAGTGAATGAGTTGGGTATGGCTCAACTGCACATGATAAGACATTAATTATTTTTACAATTTGGCACATTTATTGAAAGAAAAAATGAACGGAATTTTTCCGAATAGGATATACTAATATAGAAATACATGCAAAGCAATGAATGAAAAAGAGAGAAAGTTCTTTGCAACTAAAAAATTAAAATTTATATATGCATAATCTAGAAACAGAAAATCTCATAATCGATTTACATCATCCATGCAGTTTATCTTGATCACATTCTCTTCATCATTGAATTTGGCAAAAATGTTGGCGAAGTTTGTCCATACTCTTCCGTTATTACTCACTTTTGCAACGGTAGCTTTGAAAATGTTCATCCGTTCACTGGTAAGGTCCTCTTTGACTACAATGCCAGTTCCTTTGAGTTTCTCCTTATTTCTATACACAAGGTTTTTGTGGAATTCTGTCGCAAATTTTACGATAATAGGTCTATTCTTATTCGGTATAAATTTTCCTGCTCTATAACAACTGTCGAGATGGGTTTCATTTATATCCAAGTTCATCTTTGCCAAGATAACTTCTCGAACAGTTTGCACACAATTTTCCCCCTTGTCCTCTTTCATACCATACACGCGAATATTTCTACATAGCAAGCTCTGATTATGTGTTTCTTGCTTTTCAGCTAGAGATTTTACCAACATCTCCTGAGTTTCCAGTTTCTTCATGAGTACGGTATTTTCTTTCTTCAGCTTTTCTATTTCTTCGTTGAACTTTCGTGTTATCGTTTCTGTTAGTGAGGCTGTTATGCTGTCGATAAATTCCTCGGAATTAACCAGCTTAATAACTACACTCTTTATAGTCGAGTGCAGTTCATCCTCGCCCTTTTTAGTTGCTCGACTCATATGAGGATAAACAGAAGGATAAAAAAAAAGGGAAAAATTTGAAACTCACTGCAGTTTGCCTCAAATGCACCAGCTGATTTGGACCACTGGCCACTATTAAATTCACTATTCGAAAAATATTTTTCAGGCGCCTATTCACCACAATTCAGGATTTAATGTCACTCTGTGCAAAACACGTCTACTCTGACAGAGACATGGAGACATATATCCTGGTATAAATATGAGAAAGAGAATGATCTATACAAAAGATATATTAGCGTTTGAGGGTACTATAAAACTATTTTGACAGATAACTAGAAGTTAACTTGTGGAGTTACGTCACATGTCACAGTACTTCAAAAGGCATGAGTTAACTTTGTTGGTAGGAATGGGTATCAGTTAAAGTTAACTTTGTTTTATAATGCCGGCCCTAAATCATTTCTACCCGTTATAATAGTAATTTATGCAAAGAGTTATTACTTATTACGAAAGACGTAGAATTGTCAATCGATTCTTTATGACCCACTCCAATATCTAACATTCCCGCCGGTGACGCTATCGTAATCAGAGTTCAAACAACAAAACTATATGTGAGCTCTGTCAATATTATGGATCAAAGAAACCTAACAAACTAAAACAAATATTTTATTATCATTTTGTCCAATTTTTAGGAACAATGAATTAAGAAAGACGAAGATATGAACGAATTGACAGTTGACATGACCTCCAACCTAACTACCGCCATCTATCAAATCTAAGCATCAAAACCGGCAAAGGTGTTCTATAATTTCATACTGCTGCAACAGTTTCATTTTGTTTTCGTTAACATAATACGCAAGCAATGAAAGAGTCATAAAAGAGTCACGAAATTATTACAGAAACGTTTTTACACCCAACTTAGAAAACATATTTTCATTCAAAAGTGAATTATTTCGTAGCAGTTTTATAGCACTTCTCTGGGAGTTTTTTGGTATCTTTATAAAACTATTTCAAGCTCATTTTGAAACTGCATCCTGTAGCTTCTTTGAAATCATTTCATTGGAATGCTTTCCAACGCAGTTTTGTTTTTATCACCATATTGTCACCTTAATGATAATTTCTCATTTATTTTATAGTATGGCATATTTACTAGTTCTAAACAACAAAATAACTGTTATGAAAGTTATGGAATCAAATTGATTCTACGAATATATATTTGCTGCTTTCAAGAATAAATGCAGCATTTAAGAGGAACCGGTTACATAGATTTAGTGGTCGAGTATTAGCATGATTTATCAGTTTTATTTGACTAGCGTTCCAATAACTATACATCCAATAATGTCGTGTGATATCGGTCAATGGTCCCACGTGACCTTTTTTTTTTTTTTTTTTTTTTTTTTTGTTGGGGGGAGAAAGACCTTCGAACGTTCGGGACCGACTCCTCGAACGAGTGGTGTAGCCACTAAAACTCCCCCCTCTTCGCCACGATTTGTGCGTGCGGTATCACCCATAGGGCATGCTTCACTCGCACCTGGCTATGTTTTTTCTCCTTCGTCGGGTGCTTCCTCCTCTCTCGTCACAGCGGGTCTGTCCTTCCTCTAATTTTCTTCCCGAGGTCTCTGTTGCTCAAGCTCGTCCTTCACCTTCCTTTTCATTATACTTCCCATGTATCTCTTTATCTTTTCCCAGCTATGCGTAGCTATGTGCATAAAGTTTTCCACCGTGATCTCCTGTCCAATCTCTGTGTGTACCCGGTGCCTTTCCCCCTCCCATCTAGGACAAACAATGAGGGTGTGTTCCGCGGTGTCCACCATTCCACAGTACCTGCATTCGTCGCTGGCTGTCTTTCCTATTCTACGGGTATACTGTCCGAAAGACCCGTGACCCGTCAAAATCTGTGTTGTGTAATGATCCACGTCTCGATTTTTTATTCCGTACCACACTTTCACTGACGGTATCAGTCGTTTTGTCCACTGCGCGACCTCAGTTGTTTCCTCCCACTCTGTCTGCCACGTTGTTAGGGTTTTTTCTCTTTCCTCTTCCTTTGCCTTGTTTGTGTTGCCGTCTACTCTGTCATACAATCTCTTTCTTTCCCTGATCATGAGGCATATCGGGACCTGACCTGCGATGACCTGCAATCCTTTGGTTGCTGCCGTTTTATATCCGCATGTTATTCTCAGTAGCATTTTTCTCTGTATTCTCTCCAACATCTCCCTGTATCTTCTGTACCTTAAAACCCCGTGCCAGATAGGTGCGCCATATAATATGCTAGACTGCACGACACTTGCAAGTAGTTCTCTCTTTCGGCTGTTCGGGCCTCCAACATTCGGTAATAGCCGCATTAGCATTGCTGCTTTTTTCTCTGCCTTGTTTATCGCCACCCTCACGTGTTCTCCGTATGTCCCTTGTTGGTCGATTGTTACTCCTAGGTAGCAGACACTTTTTTTCGGAATTATGTGTACTCCCTCCACCGTGAAGGCTATTCCTTCCCTCTTTCTAGGCCCCTTCAGGATGACCGCCTCTGTCTTCTCTGGGGCTAGAGTAAGATCATGTTCTGTCATCCATTCTTTCACCCTATTTATGGACCTGTTCGCCTTTTCCATAAGCTCCTGGGTGGACTTTGCTCCGACCAATATTGCCAGGTCGTCCGCGAAGCCTATTTGCTCGCAGTCTTCTGGTAGTGCTAACCTTAGCACTCCATCGTACAGTATGTTCCACAGTGTGGGGCCCAAGACTGAGCCCTGTGGAACACCGCAGCTCAGTTGCATCTCTGTGCCTTTACTGACCTGGATCTTCCTTCCAGCAAAATACCTGCTGATTATTCTCACCAGGTAGTTTGAGATGTTTCGTCTCCTCAGTTCTGTGATGATATGCTTCCATCCCGCGCAGTTGAAGGCGTTTCGAACATCTAATGTTATGAGGACTCGCCACTTGTTTGGGTACCTTCTGCTCTCCTCTACCTTCTCCACTGCTTTCAGTGTTGACCTACCCTTTCGGAAGCCATACTGCCTCTCACTGAGGTCTGTGCCCTCCTCCAGGTTTTCCTCCAGCCTTTTTCTCACTAGACTTTCGTATAGTTTACTTATTGCGTCTAGGAGGCAGATCGGGCGGTACGCATTTCCGTTTCTTCCTTTGGGGATCAGGACTAGCTTCGACGTCTTCCACTCTGTTGGAAATTCCTGCTGTGCGAGGAGTCCGTTCATAACTGCCAAAATCCATTTTGGGGCCGTCTTCACTACTTCTTTTATGGCCTCGGCTGGGATGCCATCCGGACCTGGAGATTTCTTGTTCTTCAGTCGTTTAGCTGCTGTCTCCAGTTCTTCTTCTGTAAACGGTTCGTAGTTTTGTGTCCTATCTTCCCGTGCATCATATCCTACTCTGCTCGGGAATAGGCTTCTTGCAATCTCCAGCCTCTTTTCTTCGGTTAGTTCGTATGGCGTCTGGATTTTCAGTGTCCTTATGGCTATCCTGTATCCATCTCCCCATACGTCCTCGTTCAAGTCATTGCATAGCTGCTTCCACTTATTCCTTTTTGATCTATTTATTAGCCTCTTTAGCTCTCTTTTGGCTTCCTTATACTCCTCTGCCGCTTGCCTTTTTTCTTCTTCTCTGCTATTCGTTCTTCTTGCTAGTCTTGTTGACCTTCTTCGGAGTGCGAGGCATTCCTCTCTTTTTATCCTTATATCGGGGTTCCACCAGTATGTGATATCTGCCCTATCTCCGTTCTTTTTCTCAACACTTGCCTTGTATGTCTCCATTATGATGTTCTGGCATTCCGCAGCACTGCACTTCTTTTCTTCTGATGCCAGTTCAAGTCTCCATTCCAGCAGCGTCTTGAATACCTCCCAGTTATACTCTATTTCCATCCATTTGCGTTTTCCACCTACTCCTTTACCGGTACAAGTAAATTGGATGAATTGGTGGTCGCTGAGAGACTCTTCTGGGAGTACCTTCCACTCTGTAATTTCCGCTGCTATGTCCTGCGTGCAGCATGTGACGTCTATGTAAGATCTGCTTTCTCCCCGTATGAATGTTGGTTCCGTGCCCGTGTTGATCGCAACCATGTTCAGTGCCGCTAGCCACTCCGTCCAGTACTCTCCTCTAGCATCGGAGAAAGAAGATCCCCACTGCGTGGATTTTGCGTTTATGTCTCCTAGGATGAGACATCGCCCTTTTTCTTTCCTTCCTAGGTCCATGATTTCGTCCACTTTTTCCTTGAACTCCCTTATGCTTATGTTGGGTGAGATGTAACAACAGATTACTGTCCTATCTTTCATCCGAATAACGATGAAGCCCTCGTGTGGTTCAGCTTGTTTGATCTCTATTCTCTTATTCAAGAATAGTACAGCTACATCATGTCTTCTGTCTTTGCTCCACTCCATGCCTTTTGTGTGGTTCTTGTTCGGCTCGCTGGCAATGAGTATATCTATGCCGTTTTTTTTTGCCGTTGCAAGGGCCATGTCATGTGCGGCCCTTCTCCGTCCGAGGTTGGTCTGCAGGACTTTAAACTTGATTTTGGTTTGTGTTACGGCGCGAGTTCCTTTGCCGCCTTTTCCGTCGTTCTGCGTCTATAAGTTTCCTGAAGTAAGGGCATCTTGTTTGGTCTGGGCGGTGCTCCGCATTTCTTCCTTCCTCATGGCATCTCTTACAGTGTCGGTCATTCTGACAGTCTTTTGCCCTATGTCCTTCCTGTCCGCAATTCAAGCAGGCTTCGTTTTTATTTCCTTCTCTGCACTCTCTTGATATATGTCCAAAAGCCAGGCAGTTGTAACATCTAGTCACTGGGACTTTTTCCCATACTCGGCAAAGTACCCAGCCTATCTCTATTTCTCCCATTCTGGTGAGTTTTTGGGCTGCACCTCTAGGGAGTTCGATCGTGGCCGTGTAATTTCCTGACCTTCCTATTTTCATTTCCTTTACGTTGATCCCTTCTTCGAGGCCTGTCTCCTTCTCCACTGCTGCCTTTATTTCTTCCTCCTCTATCGCTCCGTCAATCTCTGAGATGTAGATGTCGGTATCTGCTTTCCTAGTATGTACCTTTACATCCGTAACCTTTGTTGCAATCTCATTCTTCAGCTTTCCTGCATCCTTTTCGTCTCCGTCTACGGTGAGGAGTAGATCTCCCCTGTCCGATTTCCTGATGGATTTCACTCGGACCCCCAGTTTTCTGATATCGACGGTCTGTTTTACTGTCTTGAGGAGGTCAGCGTATGTCTTTCCTGTTTCAGTACATACCCTAATCGTCTCGCTCGTTGGTTTCCCTTTGGTATTTCTTGAGGCTTCCTTTGGTCTGGGTTGGCCGTTAGAGTCCTTTGGATTCATACATTTAACCTTCACTTCAGTTTTCTTGAATACATATTCCATTAATTTCCTCGTGTATTTCATGTCTAGGCCTTCGGGTACAGTCAGCACTATGTTTTTCCTCCCTTGCTCGCTTAGTACACGTTTCAGTTCCCTGAGTGCTTCAAGCAGAACTCCTAGGTCGTTAACCCCCTCTTTACTGGTATGGTAGGCAATCAGAAACACCCCTCTGTCCACAGATTCCTCTATGCCTCTGCTGGTCCTATATTTGACGGTATTCAGCAGATAATCCACTACTCCCTGTGTCGGCTTTGTTACCAGCAGTTTCCTCAGTTCTGGGAACCTATCTGTCATTTTCTTAACTATTCCTTTTTCTCCCTCTTGCGGATCTATGACCATTGCAATATCCCATCCATCTTCTGCTTGTAGCGGACTCCCTACTTCCTCCTTAGTGCTGGAGTACGCTTCTTCGGGCCATTCTTTGTCTAGCCACTTCGATATGTCCTCGAACGTTTCTCCTTCTTCTAAGGCTTTTTCTATTCCTCTTCTCTCCTCTTCTCTTTCTTCTCTATGAGCGCCGTTCGTTTCCTGTATTATCTCCTCTTCTGTCACTTGTGTCCCTTCTTCCTTCGTTGCTTTCTTCATGATTATGGTATTTGTTTCCTCTACTCGTTTCTTATGTTCTTTTGCCTGCTCTCTTTCCTCTGCATGGTTTGCCACTTTTCCTTCAATGTGTTTCACCATTCTTGTTAATTCCTTCGAGATTTTTTTAATTTCTTTCTTGGTATTTGGGTTCGCCTCGACTAATTTGGTCAACTTATTCACCATTGCAGATGTGCAGACCAGGTACTCCATCAAAAGGTCCTGTATATGTTTTTCTTGTTTTTCTTCAGGTGTGTTTCCTCTCTTTCTCTTATTCTTCCTTCCAGATGTTACTGGCGTGATTGTTAGGTCGATACAGTTCTCTATTTCTCCTGCCTCGTCGTCTTTTTCTGTGGTTCCCTGCAGTTGGTATATTTGGCTGTTCTCTGGTTCATCCTCATATTCTGCTTCCGTGTCGAAAGTTTTTCTCGGTGTGAAGAATGGGGTTCCTGCGGTCTCCGTACTTGGAGTCCCCGTTGCGGGAGTAAGATCATCCTTTTCTCCCTCTTGCAAGCCTTCGCTTTTTTCTATTGAGGTACTTTGGTCCGTCCCATTTATCAGTTCCTCTTCTATTCTTGGTCTCGGAGCGTCTGGGGATCTCGTCAACCTCTTACTGTTATGCCTTTCGAGCAGCTCTCTTTCGAACCGTTCTCGTTCCTCTTTTTCCTCCTTCGTCTCTTCGCCTTTCTTTTTGTCTAAGTTTTCCATCCTTGTTCCCACGAGCAGCTAGGGAAGGGGTAGTCCGCCCCTGCAGAGCCCCGCATGCAGGGGTAAGGCTAAATCCCCCCTGGGTCGCCATATCCCACGTGACCTAGTGCTTTCATTTTTTTCATTAAAATTGGAAAATACATACCCTCAAACCACTAGTTCAAAACTTTCTCGAAATTCACCCTTTATAATCGATGGAAGAAGTTTCTTAGTCAAAACATTACCATAGATAGTAGTGTTTCTTGAAAGCTTTATAGGGGTGACATAGTAGCTGGAATACGTTAAAATGCTTGCTATTGACACCAAATTATTTTATAGAACGACGACATTATAAAGGGATAGCAATCCGGAATACCGACATTAGATGAGTTGACATTAGATGAGTTGTACTAGGGTACAGGACCCCTAGTGATATTTACAGCTGAAAAGTACATAGATATTGTAAGATTATATTATTTAGAAAAAACTGAGTTAAGTTGAAGACTAGAAAATTAATAAGGCAATACAGTGAAGTTTTCTATAATCAATAATTTTTCCCAAAAACAAATGAGTGACGCCCTTAAATTTTGCTAATAATACCCATGCTATATATTTGTCAATAAAATTTCATTCGCAGTCAAAATATAATTCTTCGAATCACAAGTATTAATGTCTTCCACAGTTTCATAAGTACAAAAGTAAAATTATTAAAAATGGCTCCAACCTCTCTATTTGTTAGTGTTCATAAAAATTTGATGACACTTCTATGATATTTTCCTGGTGTCCAATACAAAATTACTTCTTGCGCCTTCAAGAAAACATTTAACACTTTTTATGTTTCAAATATTTTATAAGTATCGCTTGAATATGTTGCAAAGGTGCAATAAGGGGAGTCTTTATAAAATTACTTTTTAAGAGTGTTAGACAAATTTTATAGCAACTGCCGAAATGTTTATGAAACTGTTTTGTAGTGTTTGTAAAAGGCCTTACAAAATATTAATAGATATAATGTTTTATGAAATGGTGCCAATTTCCTACTTATAGCTGTTTTCTGAACACATTGAAAACATTTCTGAGAATAATGCAGTTTTATAATTTGTTTCTCCGAAACGTTTCAGCACTATTATAAAATATTAAATTGCTAGTTGGGATATAATCCCAGCTATCAAACGCTGGGCAATGTGTACTCATGTTGTATTTTCCCGTATTAGGAAATGCTTTATTTATCCCGATCTGTCAATACCAATGTAATAACGCGCTCACGATTCAGTAAACGCAGATGTTCTCGATTCAAATATTCATATTCATCCGGTTATACGTAATATAAAAACTGACAGGGCAGAAGGAGTTGGGAATGGAAAGTAGGTTATACTCGAAGGGGGATGAGGGAAGGCCATGAAAAAACTCAAAGTCGTCTTCATGTCGTTTCAAGTTACATTCCCCCTTAAAATAAGGGTTGTAGCACGGGACTCATGTCACACACGTTTCGTTTTATAATTGACAGTTTCCATGGCAAGTAAAAGTTGAGGATTAACCAATTTGTTGAAATTACCGTTTCGTACAGTGTTTGTCACATCGAGTCTTAATCAAATCTCCAAGGAGGGATGAAGTATGTTTCGTATGAAAAGCATCGCATGGAATCGTTGTACATCATTCACCAATATACAGAGAACTCAATGAGGTATAAATTTTATGTTTTTCCATTGGAAAAAATATGCTTTATTAAGGCACATGGCATTGCAAAGATTTCAATTGAAGCTTGACGTCCACTTTTCCAGCTGTCTGCAATATATACTACTATTTTTGTTAAATTTTTTTGTATATTATTTCACATCAAATGACTGTGAGCTGAGAAGCGTAAATTCCAAAAGTTCTTTCAAAGAAAAAATTCCTCATCTTCTTCATCAATTACTTTACATGCTTCATAGAACTTTTCCTCCTTGTAAACCCCTAGATAATTTCGAAGATTCTTTCATTTAAGCACAGAAATATTACAATATGGAAAATATACCTGAAAATACCTCATTAGGCCTCATTAGTATCAAGAAAACCAAAATAAAATGAGGATTATATTCATTTCAAAATTAGAAAATTACCTGAAATAACTTTATTAACCTCAATTTTGAATTAACTATCAGAAACACCTGAACCTACAGATGAACAAAGGCAAGGAAAGTCTGGATTGGCCAGAAAATACCTGCAAATACTACCAGATTTGTCTTTACAATCGCTACTAGGGGTCCATAAAACGAGCCTCGAGAGCATATTCTGAGGGGACCTCTTTTGGCTTATTAGGAATTTTCGACTAATAAATGTAAAGTAATTAGGTATTTGCTTCTGAGAAAGCCTCAATTGGAAACGTATTCAAACAAAGAATATATTGAAAATAAAATCACTGGGAAGGTCGAACCTGTTGAGAAAATAAGCCTCATCTTCTTTGGGGCCGTTCATAAAATACGTTCGCATACAAGGGGGTGGGGGGGTCTGCCTGAGTGTGACAAGATGTGACAAGGGGGACGGGGGTATACGGCAACGTGACGTTCGCTGTTTATTATTTTTTGACATCAGCGCTAGCCAGCGTGACCACTTTGGTAGAAATCTACTTTTTCATTAGATTTCTGACGAAAATTGAAAAATTTTGGTATGAAAGAAATCTTCAGTAGATTTTTGTAGAAATCTACATGTGCGACATCTTCTAACGAATTCCTAAACTCGTCAGATTTTTTAATCAAATCTATAGTGACTCCATCCTAAGTAAGTAAGTTATTCATCATCCCAAGAAACATTACATGTTTATAATTAGGGAATAACTATAAGCACAAAATCATGATAAGTTTTGGAAAAAAAAACATACATATGTATAAACGAACATCTTTGCGAATTAATTTTCAATTGAGAATGCGAATTAATCTTGTTACAGTACACTGTACCTATTTCACTATACAAATGAAACAGAATAAAGCGATTTTTTACTGTTTCATAGTGTTATTGAGCATTGAATCTTCTGATTATGTGAAATATGTATATTATTTGTGGCCATCCATATTGAAATTGTTTATAAATATCTTGAAACCAAAGGCCAACCAACATATAAATTATTTAAATTTGTAAAACAAAAGAAATTCCACCCTCTAGGGTGTTTTCTATCATATATGAACATCGCCACCTAGTAGTCAGATGCTAAAAAACGATATGTATCGGCCAACAGATATTGTAGAAGTTTTCCGTAAATGGTTTAGTAGTTTTTAGTAGATTCGAACTCATGATATAGTAGATTCGAGCAGAAAAAAGTGGTCACACTAGTCATATATTCCTAATGAATATACCCATTGTTATAATCCAAGTGTTTACCAATGCTCGTAGACGCTGAGTTTGCATTATATTCCATATATAAACGCGAGAACGCATCATTGTTCGATTTTTACGTTTGATCCAGCACAGCTACCGAGCAATTGTATTCATTTTAAAAATAAACGAAATTTTTAAAAAACCAAATCGTTGTCCAGCAACTTTAATTGGCGCAGTCGGTAGGATAGTGGAAGTGTCCCTTCAACGAGAATACACGTCAGCCCAGCTGTTAGTCCGCTATTCGAAGAAACAAGAAGGAGTTGGCGACCTTTGGTGAATACAAGCTGATCATCCGAAGTCCCCTAGAGCTGCTACGTCGTACCATCACGGTGAGTCGAGTATCCTCTTTGTACTTCCTGAACTTGTTTACCATAAACATTTCAAAGGAGCTTAGGTTAAGGAAAAACGAACAGAAAACCAAACAGAGTGATACAGATCACTCGAACCAAAGTTTTTGTGTGATAGATCAACAAAAACAGAAACAAACCAAGTACAAACAAACAAATTAGAGTAGAGTAAAATACCAAGTTTCAAAGTGAATTCTTGAGTAATTTTACAAGTAGATTAAGAAACCAAGTAGATTTAAGAAAAAAACCAAATAGATTTAGAAAATATTTAACCCATATTTATTTTATGACCGATATTGACAATTTGATTGAATCTTTTTCATCATTAAACGTGACAAACATGGCCCAAGAAATTAATTATACATTGTTCAAAATTTATTCAGATACCATTCCTACTTTCGATGGATCCTCTGAAAATCTTGAAATTTTCATAAATGCCGTTGATGAGTTCCATACCAGATATCATGGAAACGATCAAATTCTCAACCAATGTATTGTCAGTATAATTTTAAGTAAATTAAAAGAAAGAGCACAACTATTGATCAGCTCACGAACAGAATTGAATACGTGGCTATTGATTAAAAACGAATTAAGAAACACTTTTGGTGACAGATTAAGTCTTGATAATTTAGAACAAAAACTATTTACTTTGATACCAAATAAAAATGAACACATGTTAGATTTTGGAAAAAGAATTCAAGTTTTACGAAGTAAACTCATTTTCAAAATAAATTTAGATCCTGATATGGATCAACCAACAAAAAGAATTCATATTAGACAATATGAATCCCAATCATTGAAAGTATTCTTAAGAAATTTAAATATTCGACTTCAAGATAAAATCTTAGTCCAACATCCAAATTCATTAGAAGAGGCTATGAATTTAGTACTCGAAGATGAAAACTTCAGACAAATACAAAACATGACTTTACAAAACCAACAACCACAAAAGTCCCAAAGACCTTCACAACAACAATTTTACCAACAACCACAAATTGTTCAACAACGCGTACAACCGCAACATTCTCAACAATATGGCATGATACAGAATCATGTACCACAATTTCAACCACAATATCAAAATGGCATGATACAGTCTCATGTAAGAAATCAATTTCCAAGTCAACCTATAGCGATTAAACCTCAAGCTATAAATCAAAAATTCCTAACTAACAAACAAGTATTTGGTCCTCCACAAAACGTCTGGAAACCAAAGAATAAACAAACGAACACACCAGTTGAACCGATGTCAACTACATCTCGAAACCCAACAATGATTAAACCTAATAATAACATTTTCAAAAATAACCCTAATATGAAAAGAAATTTCATTAGCGAGGAATTAAACAATCAAGATTCTGATATAACACCCCAGTTATATTCATATAATACACAACAATTGTTAAACCATCAAATTAGCTCGCAATTTGAAAATAATATACCCGATCAAGACGACTCTGACTTTGAAAATTTTAATACAACTTTCGATGAAGTTGATGAACAACCAACAGACCAAGATGATGAGACAAATTTTTACAATCTGCCTCAATTGAACGAGATCACATAATAGAGTTACATTCAGCAGTAGTAAACGGGCTACCGTATATAAAAATACAAAATCCACCTATAAAACTACTTATTGACACAGGATGTCATACTTCTATGCTGAGACCCTCTATTGCAGAAAAATACTACCCAGAAAGAATTTTTAAAGAACCTTCTCAATTAAAAACATCATTAGGAGAAAAAATAATTCCATATAAAGGACTTATTCCAGCCTTTCCTGAATTTAAGAGTAACCATATGATAGAATTTTTATTATTTCCTTTTCATGAATTCTTTGACGGTATACTAGGATTAAAAGAATTAAAACATCTCAATTTAAGAATTGATTTTAAAAACCAAATATTACAATCAGATTATGTTGAAATACCATTTTTTATAGACAACCCCACGAAACACAATATACTTTTGAAATACCTGCTTTTGAAAGTATTGTACAAAAATTCCCAGTTGAAATTCAACAAGGAGAAATTCTAATTCCAAAATTACAATTTAACAATCTAGATGTTCCAGAAACAATAACTTTTGCTGAAAACTTTCGAGCAAGATTTGAAATATATAATAATACTAATAAAACTATTGCAGTAACATTATTTGAACCTTTTCCTTGTAATCCAATACATGAAGAAAATTTTGAATTTTATCACGCAGAAGACTTATTACCAAATATAAGCCCCTGTAAACAAAAGAAAATTTCAAAAAAAATTCGAACAGATCATATGAATAAAGAAGAAAGAGACGCTATATTAAAGCTATGTAATAAATATAGTGACATTTTCTATAACGAAAATAAAACGCTTAAATTCACTAATGTGATTAAACATGAAATAAAAACATCAGATGAAATTCCCATTCATACAAAATCATATAGATTCCCTCATTGTCATAAGCAAGAAGTTCAAAAACAAATTGACAAAATGTTGAAAGATGGAATTATTAGACCTTCAATATCTCCTTGGAGTTCACCTATTTGGATAGTTCCCAAAAAACTAGATGCTTCAGGAAAAAGAAAATGGAGAATTGTAGTGGATTATAGAAAAGTGAATGAAAAAACTATTGATGATAGGTACCCCATACCAAACATTGACGATATCCTTGACAAGCTAGGCAAATGTCAATATTTTTCAACTTTAGACTTAGCATCTGGATTTCATCAGATTGAAATGAATCCAAATTCAATTCAAAAAACAGCTTTTAATGTTGAAAATGGACATTACGAATACCTTCGTATGCCCTTTGGTTTAAAAAATGCTCCAGCAACATTCCAGAGAGTAATGGATTATGTTTTACGTGATTTACAAAATAAAATCTGTCTTGTATACATTGACGACATTATAATTTTTTCTACATCTCTTCAAGAACATATTTGCAATCTAAATAAAGTTTTTAAAAGACTACGAGACGCAAAACTAACTATTCAGCTAGATAAATCTGAATTT
Organism: Zygogramma bicolorata; assembly: GCA_032362365.1. NCBI lineage: Eukaryota > Metazoa > Arthropoda > Insecta > Coleoptera > Chrysomelidae > Zygogramma > Zygogramma bicolorata. Next base: position 1,744,009 of record JAVJAQ010002299.1, read on the forward strand.
TTAAGAAAAAATGTTGAATTTTTAGGACATATAATAACTCCGGAAGGAATAAAACCAAATCCTAATAAAATGAAAGCAATAAAAAATTTTCCTTTACCATCAACAGCCAAAGAAATTAAATCATTTCTTGGAATGTTAGGATATTACAGAAAATTTATAAAAAACTTTGCAGATATAACCAAACCTTTCACTAAATGTTTGAAAAAAGGAGAAAAAATTATACACAATGACGAATTTATTAAAACTTTTGAAAAATGTAAAGATCTTTTGAGTAATGAACCAATTTTGCAATTTCCCGATTTTTCAAAACCTTTCATACTAACGACAGATGCTTCAAATATAGCCATTGGTGCTGTCCTTTCACAAGGAACCCTAGGCAATGACAGACCTATCGCCTATGCTTCACGAACTTTAAATAGTTCAGAACAAAATTATTCAACAATTGAAAAAGAACTTTTAGCAATTGTTAATTTCACAAAATACTTTAGACCTTATTTATTCGGACGTAAGTTTTCCCTGATAACAGATCATAAACCACTTGAATGGTTATTTAACTTAAAAGACCCAAGTTCAAGACTTGTAAGATGGCGACTTAGACTAGAAGAATTCGATTATAAAATCCTATATCGAAAAGGAAAACAAAATAAAGTTGCAGACGCTTTATCTCGAATAGAAATAAATCCTATTGAAACTCAATCACTTGCAGTAAATATTGACCCACAAGAACATAGAATTGAAGACGACTTCCCTGAATTATTTGACCCAACTTATGAAATTCCTCAACTTTCAGAAAGTGATCTAAATGATCTAGATGATATAAATGAACTCATTAAAAAGGAAACAGAAAAAGAAACAAAAAATAAGAATAAGAAAATAAACATTATTTCGGACATTCAAATTCGTCCACCTACGAAAAAGAAAAAAGATGAAGAATCTTTAGAGACTGAACACACAAGTGCAGAAAACCCAGTTCTTGAAATACCGATTTCAGAACAAGAATTAAATAAATTTCAAAATCAAATTTTCCTTCGTTGTAGCCGAGATGCTATTACACCACGAGTAACAATACAGAAAATATTCGATAAAACTAGACTTAATATAGTTTTACCCTACCAAAATTTCCAACAAAACTTGGTAGATACAATAAAAAACTATTTAAAACCAAAACATACATATGGCATACTAATTCAAGAGGAATTACAAACAATTGTAGTTTCAACTATTCAAAATTACTTCAAAAATTCTGCATTTAAATTAATCCAAAGTAATATTTTACTTAAAGATATCATAAATAAAGAAGAACAACAAGAGAAAATAAAATATCATCATGAAACAAAAACCATACATAGAGGAATTAATGAAACGAAATTAGCCCTCTCTAGAAAATATTATTGGCCTAATATGATTACTGATATACGTGATTATATCAATACATGTGAAGATTGTCAAAAATCTAAATATGAAAGACACCCATATGAAATAAAATTCAAACCAACACCTATTGGAGAATATCCTTTCGAACATATTTATATGGATATACTTTCAATAAATAAAACTAAATTCTTAACATTGATTGACAGTTTTTCACGTTTCGCTCAAGCATACCCTATTCAACCTAATGCATTGAATATTATTGATGGAATTTTAATATTCTCTTCACACTACGGAATACCTTCGAAAATCACATGCGACTCAGGCAGTGAATTCAAAAATAAAATCGTTGAAGATTTTTGTGAAAAACATAACATAAAATTACATTATGTAACACCCAAAAATCCTAATAGTAATAGTCCAATTGAAAGACTTCATTCGACATTACTAGAAGAAATAAGAATATTGAAACAAGAATTCCCACAGAGATCAATATCATCTCACATGGTATATGCAATTTTAGGGTATAATAACACAATTCATTCGGCAACTAAATATACACCATTCCAAATAATTAAAGGAAATTTAAATCAAGGAAACCCACTTGATATAACCACAGAAAAAATAATGACTGACTATCTAGAAAAACATGACAGAAATATAAAAATAATAAATGACATGATAAAACTAAATAACGAGAAAGCCAAAGCATCTCTAGAGAAAGTTAACATAGAAAGAAAAGAACCCCCTGAAATCAATCTTGACCAACAAGTCTATTTGTATGACAAACAGAGAAGTAAAACAACACCCCTCTATAGAGCTGTTGAACCAATAAAAAATGAGGATATTAAATTAAAAACTCGTAAAGCAACCTATCATAAACAACAACTGAAACCTCAACGAATTGTTTCAGATGCTACTACAAATGATACTCCTGATAGGCATTATATTGACAGAAGGACAACAGATCAAGTTGAAGACTCTGACTAACCCAATTCTTCCTTTTTCCCTTGGACAAGCAAGAATTACCTTCAACAAACATACTTTCATCAAATTTTTAGACTTGACAAAATTTGATAAACCTATACAACGTATTAGAGACAACTCAAAAACAATTGAAAATCTAGTCTCTATTAAAGATGAATTATATCCTCAACTCCAACATATGCATGAACATTTGAACTATCTCCTTGAACAAATTATGAATAAACTCAATAATATCAAACCTCAAACGTATAAAAAACATAAAAGAGGACTCATAAATGTAGGAGGTAGAATTCATAAATGGCTGTTTGGCACTTTAGATGATGAAGACGGTGAAAGATACGATAATGCTCTTGCAACACTGTCCGAAAATCAAAACAATTTACATCATGATTTGAAAAATTACTCATCTATAACTCAAGATTTCATGAATGAAACAGTCAACAATTTAAAGAAAATATCAAGCAATCAAAAATTGATTCAAAAACAAATTAAAAGTATTGTTCAAAGCTTGAATAAGTATACATTATTTCTACGATTACAAAATTCCCTAGATACAATGATTATTGATAGTCAAAACATGCTATCTCTCTTAAATAATATCGAAGATTCAATATTATTCGCTGAACTCAATATAGTTCATAGTACTATATTATCAATTGATGAATTAGAAAAGTTAACAAAAATAATGTTTTCTCTATACAAAAATGGATTACCAGTTTTCGAAAATACTCAATCGTATTATAAATTCTTAAAAACAGAAATTCGTTACAGTAATGAAAGAATTCTGTTCATTGTTCATTTTCCGATACTCCAGGAAAACGTTTATGAGATTTTCCATCTCTATCCTATCCCTATATCCAATAAAACCATTTTACCCCTAAAACCTTATATAATATTGAACTCGACATATCACCATTATGCTGATGAAACCTGCAGCAGAATTGAAAATAGTTGTATCCAGTTCATCGAAAATCAAATTTCAAATAACGACTGTATTCCTGAAATTCTCATGGGACAACGTTCTATCAAATGCCAAACAACAGACATCCAAATTCAACAAGACATCGTTGAACCAATCACCAATGCATATCTCATTGCTATACCATTCAAGCAAATTTATATTGAAAAAGTTTGCCAAGAGAATGGTTACGAGGAAATCAATCAACCGAAACTTATATACATCCCTTATCATTGCAAAGTGAAAATTAATGGCGATGTATATAGTAATGACGCCCCTACCATTGAAGAAACACCGCTTCAACTACCACATCTAGATACTCTCGAGGCACCCTCAAGAGGAAATCTACCCCTGTATTCTCTAGGAAAAATCAACCTAGATGACCTGAGCCATCTCCAGAAGATAGCCGAAAAGACGCAACTGCATAGCCTACGACGACCAGAAGAAAATTCTTCACATTATATTTTATATTCAATATGTATAATCTTTATTGTTCTCTTATTACTGTTTATTTTCAGACGACAGATATTCAAGTCAATAAGATTATTTTCAACTCGATATTCAACTCGAGATAATGACATTCAATTAGAACCAAATCGTTGTTCTGAAAATAACACAGACGTATTATTTTCATCTTAAGGATGGAGGAGTCATATATTCCTAATGAATATACCCATTGTTATAATCCAAGTGTTTACCAATGCTCGTAGACGCTGAGTTTGCATTATATTCCATATATAAACGCGAGAACGCATCATTGTTCGATTTTTACGTTTGATCCAGCACAGCTACCGAGCAATTGTATTCATTTTAAAAATAAACGAAATTTTTAAAAAACCAAATCGTTGCCCAGCAACTTTAATTCACTAGCTCTGTGGCGCGACTCTAGCGGCGTTGCGATCCGTCACAACGGGTTTCTTTGTTTTTCTAATACTTGAGACAGTAACGTTTCCACGTACCCTGTGCTCTCGATTCAATAACTGACTTCTGAATAATAGAAATATTATTTATATGTTCGTTATGAAAGATATTTATTAATTTATTTGAATTTTATTATAATAACTAAATAAATATTTTTAATTTTCAGAATTTGTGTACTATCATTCAGAATTTATCATACTCAGCAGGGGGGGGTGTCTTAGTTTTTGTGACGAAATATTTCCTGGGGGGTCGCCAAAAGTGTGACACAGCGTGACAATGGGGGGGGGGGTCAAAAAAAGCTGATTTGAGTGTGACGTATTTTATGAACGGCCCCTTTACGCAGGTCTCAGAACGAATTCGGTCTCAAACACCTGTAGATATTCTCCAGACTACATATTTTAAGGTGATTTCCGTGAACATGACATTTGTACATAAACAATCACATATTTTGACAATATATCGAAATTTCAAATGATGCACACAGACTGAGTAGTAGTTTGTTTTCATAAGTTTTGTATTTTTTTTTTTTCTATCTGAGAAGAAAAACATGAAAAGCAACTCTTCCAGAGATGAATTTCCCTAACGTCTGATGAAAACGTTTACACTCGACGCGCGTTTCGAAAATTACGTTGGCATGTTCAGTAGAATAAATTGGGTAGAATCATTGTGTTTCACTAAAATTCATTCAAGAGATAATTTTATGATTGATGTAGAAGTGAAATTAAATTCGGTACATTTTCTGGCATAGCCCAGTCGGAGATTCCCTTCGTATGTCATTAAACTGGGGCCATTTTAGAAATATGCTTTCAACACATATCAAAAATAAGTAGGGCCCATCAATGAATCTTGCAGGACTCTACAGCATATATTATAGCAAACGCTCTAGTGAGGGATCGGATCACTGGAAAAAATTGGTAAATAAGTAAAAATGAAACAAGAAACAATGAAATCTAAAATTTGCGACAACATGGTTTTGAGTGTTCTGTGCATACAGGGTGTGATTCAAATACATGGCCAAACTCGAAGGGGTGATTCTTTGAGTGATTTTAAGACGAAATGTCTATGCACAATCCATTTGTTGAATCAGCTTGACAATAAGTATTGTTTGAAAGGCATCATTTTGTGGTGGATAAATCGTAATTTTATGTGTTTCTAACCTACCACAATATGGAAAAATGGTAATTAATATTGGAATCCACGAGAGTGTAGAAGGGTTGAGTTGTGATTCTCAATACGGAAAACAATATACACGGTGTCGTCCTTTAACTACGTGGCCGAACTCAAAGAGGTGATTCTCTTCGTAATGAACCTTTTTATTTCAATTTTTCTTCCTTGATCTTGCTGTTTTTGAGTAAAAAACTGAAAATAACTTTATTGTCCTTTGGTACAACAAAATAAAACTAGCAAACCATCAACAACCGGGGTATACTTGCATGACAATGCAATAACAAGCTTTTTATTCATGATTGAACAAATAACATAACACGGAAGTCATCTTTGGAATTTTTAAATTAACTGCTTTCGATGAAACGCAACGTAAATGTGGGTCACTTTTTAGCCAAACGGATTCATATGTTTTCATTGAAAACTGTCACCAGGTTTCAACGTCATATCATTGTTTATCTTCTTGTTCTTTAGTATATTTATATCAAGATCCTCTGAAAATTTAAATTTTATTGTTCCAAGGACAAGCAACAAAGTGATCTTATTTTTTTTTTCAAAAACAGAGCAAGATACAGACAAAAAGATATAGATAAAAAGTTTTAGTTTCAGTAGCTTGATTAAAAACAAAACAAAAATTGCGAAAATCAGTTGCGCACATTTTTTGGATTGAAAATATTGGTATACCAGCTATATTTCAATAAAAAAGTTCATATTTCAAAACGACTATATAAGACATTGTTTTTAGAAAACAGAATAATAAAATCTGTCTCTCCATTTCTCTAAAGCCATGCATTAAAATAACATCATAATCAAACGTCCATCTCTCTTTTTCTCTCTCTTTCTCTCTCTTTCTATTTTCTTTCTGTCTAATTTTATCTCTCTCTCTTTCTTTCTCTTCCCCTTCCTTTTTCTCTCCTTTCCTTCTCTTCTCTACTTCTCTTTCTCTCATTCACTCTCTTTCAATCACTTCCAATTTACTTCTACATTCTTAGACTGTAGGGTTCAATTATCTGTACTGTCAAATACTTAGTTTTTAGTTAATCTAGTCCACGTTGGGATCCAGTAACGCCACAACACAAGCATATCGATTGCTTAGGTGGGTTTCCTGTTTCCTGGGGTGGATTCATAAAGAAATAGTTTGTTAATATGTATGTTTTTGAATCTCTCAATAAATTCCAAATTCCAAATATATTACTGGACATAATGATTCCAATCTAGCTATGGCATAATCAGCCCCTCGATTCTCTTAATACAGCCACCGAATTTTAAGAAAATCGGCTTGAGGATCATTGAAATATTCAGGAAAAAACTTTTTTTTTTATTTTGACACCCTGTATCTTGAAAACGAAGCATTACCGGACCTTTGTTTGTATGAAATTTTTGTCTTTGAATCACTACTTAAATAACACTATTTTGTGGTTTCTTGAAAAAATTACCAAGTTGTGAATTACGCCTAATTTGGTTCTGAGATACAGATTTGTATCATGTCTCGTTTCTGCTTTCTAGAAATAAACGAACCCTATAAGTTGTCTTCAGATATTGAAAGGCAAGTAACATTCTTACAGATAAAAATTCGATCGATTAGTCAAAGAGAAGATATATGTTCCTGGAATACAAAGCAACTCGAATTAAGAAAAAATACGGGAGACAAATTTTTTTTGAACGTTTTTAGTACCATAAGTTCGACATCTGAAGGATAAAAATGTATGGAAACTAAAAACTAGTACTTCAAAATTCAATGGATATTGCTATAGCCTCCTCTTATATTGAATTCATGCTGCAAACATGTTAGTCAAAAACAAAAGGGAACATTTTAAATATTTTCTACTAATCAATAGAAGTACGGGTAATAAGTCCGTACAATGAATACGAAGAATCTAACAAACTTTATTTGACATACACGTTGAGTTTCAAGAATTATTGTCGCTCATTTGAAGATTCTATATCCACTTACGAAAAGTGAAGTTTTGCAAAAAAACTATAAATTGTTCAACTTGAATCATGTCATCTTCCATGTTGATTGAAGGTAGAGAATTAACCATTTTCAACAAAACCCAAACCTTCAATAGCTTTTACTGTGATTATGATGATGAGCTTCGTTTGTAGGCAGGTATGATAAAATAATCCTCTATTTCTCTCAAATACCTTCTACCTCAGGAATCGTTGCAATCAAAATACAATTTTCAAAATGTCACAGGAAAACTTCCCATTATTATCTGTTCATCATACTTACCCAATAATCCCTTTAACAACACTGATTGTTCGGGTGTAATTTCTGCTATAACGGCGCCGGACCGTTACAATTTTGATGATTCTAGGCACTGGCGGATACAAGGGGGACTATGGGAGGCATGCCCCCCCCCCCCAGACAACTTAAAGGTCTCGCAGGTGGTGACCTCATGAAAAATGAATGTGTCCCCAAAATGTTCAGAATGAATAGAAAATATAACTTCATTTTAAATAATCCAGAAATTATAATATAGTAGTGGTAGGCTGACGTCTTATGGTAAACACTTTCGACATATTTCAGAACAGTGATCCACGAGGTGTTGTAGGCTGTTTCGCGATAATGAAAATTTGTAGTAATCTTATTCGCAAACGTTTCATATTCTTTCATTCAGCTTTATTCCATTTGATTTATTTTTGTTAAAAGTTTCCATACATTTTTATTGAGCGCTCAATCTTTTTCACTTTTATTTCTTTAGCTGACTAGTACTATCTCAGAAACGGTCAGACTCACAATAGACCGAGCAGCAACGACAAACTTTTCGAACCAGTTTTTACAATCTAAATAGTTGCATTCCTGAAATATGTCTCAGCAACATTTCAGAAATATTCCTTTTGATATGTTCCATATGAACTATTTTCATCACATTTGGAATATTGCAAGCATCTACTGTTTGTTATTTACTGCCTGAAACATAGATGTTTCACCATATTACAAAAAGCGTTGAAATGATTCAAGAATGTTTCATATTTACTGAGGCCTTTGAAATATGGGATACTTGAATTAAAAACAAATCGTCTTCTGCAAATAAACTATAGGATTTGCGTTCGTTAATCTCAACAGTAATTAATAATTTGGATGAGACCTTTCAATCTGCTACACCAGTGGCGGATCCAGGATCACGTCAAGGGGGGGTCTATAAGGTCTAACAGAAAATTATGAGCTACCGTAAAGCAACAACTAGTCAAGATCCAAAAAAAAATTGAAAGAGATTGACAAGAGCAAAATTTGAAGGTGTATCCAGGAGGTAAGGTAGGTTCGAAACTTTACTTTTTTTAAATCGAATCGAGTTGATTTAACCTAATCAACAGCATATTCCACTCATACATTGTATATTCAAATCGTTACCGGCATACACAACACTCATCACAAATGTAACGAGTCTAATTTTTCAAATACTGCGCCAAAAAGGATCCAATGGCAGTACTGCCAGAAATTTTCCGAACTTTTCCTCGGCAAGCCTGATAAGTGTCAATTTTCTTTAAAGTGTCATCGAGAAAAATTGCAATTTGATAGTTAAAAAAATGCATTTTATTTTGAACCAACAACATGAAGAGGATTCTATTTTCATATTTTACTCAGCTTGATCCAGCGTCTGAACCGACTGAACCAGAAAAAATTTCAAGCGAAATTTGTTTGTTTGTTTGGGTAACATTAAATCCAGATCTTGTTTGTACTATTTTTAATTCTTGAGAATTAGTTTTTTAGGAATTGGAGGATTATTGAATTGAATGAATTGATGGAATTGGTTGTTAAAAAATGAAGTTCAGATTAGCTCAATATATTCTGTTAACAATTTTCCTACAAATTTACTAATGTTTAAATGTAGCCTGCTCTTTACTTTTCAATGGAATGTAATAATAATTATTAAGGTTCTACAATTTCAAAGCAAAAAAATGTATTCTATTTTATTTTTTTGGCTTGTTCATGTGACATTTTTTCGTTCCCTAAGGGGCCGTTCATAAAATACGTTCGAATACAAGGGGGAGGGGGGGGAGGGGTCTGGCTGAGTGTGACAAGATGTGACAAGGGGGGACGGGGGGTATACGGCAACGTGACGTTCGCCGTTTATTATTTTTGGACATGAGCGCTAGAAGCCAGCGTGACCACTTTTGGTAGAAATTTACTTTTTTAGTAGATTTCTGACGAAAATTGAAAAATTTTGGCATGAAAGAAATCTTCAGTAGATTTTGGTAGAAATCTACATGTGCGACATCTTCTAACGAATTCCTAAACTCGTCAGATTTTTTAATCGAATCTATAGTGACTCTATCTTTGCGAATGAATTTTCAATCGAGAATGCGAATTAATCTTGTTAAAGTATACTGTATTTCAATATACAAATGAAACAAAATAAAGCGATTTTTTACTGTTTCATTGTGTTATTGAGCATTGAATCTTCTGATTATGTAAAATATGTATATTATTTGTGGCCATCCATAAATAAATATTTTTAATTTTCAGAAATTGTGTACTATCATTAAGAATTTATCATACTCAGCAGGGGGGGGGGTTAGTTTTTGTGACGAAATATTTCTAGGGGGGGTCACAAAAAGTGTGACATAACGTAACAATGGGGGGGAGGGGGTCAAAAAAGCTGATTTTAGTGTGACGTATTTTATGAACGGCCCCTAACAAAATTTGGAAATTAGGTGCCGATAAAAATTAAAAAAAAATCTCTTATTTTCCCAATGGGGGGGAGGGTCCGGACCCGAAGCCCCCCCTCGAGGATCCACCACTGTGCTACACATAACAGAATGATTCAAATCATGTGTCGAATGATACAAGCTGACTTACAACTTGCAAGAATGTGCTGCAAAAAAATGCAAGAAACAACTTTTCCTAACCTGAAATAGTTTTATAGAGAGATTGACGAGTCTTCCTGTATACAGTGTGTTCCAACAAGTGCAAATTCTTGGTTCTACAGGAAATATCTCGCGGCGCGTAATTTTGTGTGTGATTACGATTTGTTTCAGCTTGAAGTATCTCCCCTTTCGAAAACTGACTGTGAAAACTGGTCTCGGTTTTGTATTCCCTTTTTTTCAATGAAAGTGTTGTATATATTTTGTTGATGATGTTTATCATTATTTGGGAATTCTTTTTTTTTTCACAGTGCCGATCCCCAATTTCAGTCTTCCGTCATCAATACCAACGTCATCGTATCCAGCTCCGGTGAAGTAGTGTGGCTCAGTCACGGCATCTACCGATCGTCGTGCGACATCAACGTCGAATACTTCCCCTTCGATCTCCAGAGCTGCCAGATGAAATGGGCTTCTTGGACCTACGACGGGTATCAGGTGAGTTACTTCATGATTCAGCAAGTTCGATAGAAAAATTATTGAGTACATATCAAACATTTTCAAGAATAATTTCGGGGCGGTCACAATACTGGGGTGGAAGATTAATTTAGTCGGGTCAGCTTCGTCGAAACTGTTAGAAGAGATATCTACGAATTTATATACACTGCATTTCTTTAATGACCCCACTCCTTTTAATTTTTGAACAAGTCAACTAAAAAAATTGGAACTTGGAATAATAAAATTGATTAACTCATTGAAATTCCAAGATGGCGACCGGGCGCCACCTGAAAAAAAAAATTAAATGGAAAGGAGGGTCTTGTGATACATCATTTTGAAGCTATTGACGAGTACTTTACAACTCTAGAATATGAAGTCAATATGTTGACCTACTATAAAATGGCGGAACATTTAATAATTGCCTGCACACATCGACGTTTGACTTCATTATTTGAAGAAATAAGCTGAGTTCAATCCAGAAGATGCTTGCAATGGTTGCCTTTAACGTCTTGAGATAATAACAGTCTTTCCAATATTTCACATTTTCTAACACAGCAACGTCGATATTTCTACAAAGATTTATTATTCTCGGCCGTATATTCGATTAAAGCAGGTTCAGTTTCGTACATCTGCTTCGAATAGTCCCATAAAAAAAGTCTAAAGGTGTCAAATCTTCCAAGCGGGCTGGCCATTCCATGGAACTCGATGGCCAATCCAACGACCATGGAAAGTATTATCCAAATAGTTTCTCACTCGTCTGGAGTTATGTGGTGGTGCTCCATCTTTTTGGAATGATAATTTCCATATAGAATTCGTTAGGATTCACTTCGACGGTTTTGTTAATTGAAGGATCAACAGTAGTTGCCAGCACATTCAAATACAATTCCCCTATTGAATTTTGTTCAATTGACCATTTAGGAGATAGTTTATGTGGTACCTATCTATTTATAAATGAGAATATTTGAACTGAACAATGATGTTCGTTGTACTGATATTTTTGTCTTTTTTCATGAACAAAAATAACCTATCAAACCTTATCGGGTTGTTCGGATTGCCATATGACAGAGAAAAACGAATATTTATAAAAATATCGATATTAATGTGTTTGTTGTCAGATAATTACCAAATGTTCCGCCATTTTGTAGTAGGGGAAGATATTCACTTAATATTCTAGCGTTGTAAAGTATTCGTCAGGAGATTCAAAATGATGTATCACAAGGCCCCTTCTTTCCATTTAATTTTTATTTCCAGATGGCGCCCAGTCGCCATCTTGAAATTTTCATGTATCAATTTCACTCCAAAATATAGTATTCATACATCACTTTCATTATACCAAGTTTCAATTCTTTCAGTTGACTCGTTCAAAAAATAAAAAAGGAGGGGACATCAAAGAAATGCACTGTATATAAAGTAGTGTTAGTTACACCATCTATAACTCGAGAACGGCTGAATCGATTTGGCTGAAAATTGGTGGGGGGGGAGGGCTCAGAATCAGAAGACGGGCATATCCCGTTTCACTGTTTTCGAAAATTTCACCCTTAAGGTGGTGAAAAACGGGCGCAAAATTTGTATGCCAACGTGATGCCTTGGTCCAATCTTCTTCAACCAATCTACAAAGTTCGCATAAAAAGTCTTTTACAGAATTGAACACCTTATTTTATTGAAATTGATTGCCTAACGGTGAAGAAAACAGGTAGAAAGTTATTTTAGGGGTTAGGTGGTCTAAACCACTGATCGTAGTGATTATGACGTAGGCATCCGATAGGAAAGGTTTATCCGAAATTCCACACATCCACTTCTACACCCTTACTATAATAATACACTTATATGCCTATAATCCGTTTCCTCATAAATCTGTATCGTAGTGAAAAAACTCTACATCAACTCTATTGAGACTAGCAATAATGAAATAAATGTTAATATTTCTTTCACTTCCAGATCAATCATGTTAATATTCCTTTCACTTCCAGAAAAAATTAATTAATAACCATCATCACATGATCGTTGCATAATATACAATTATCGGCGAATTGCCAAGTTATGAGAAGTGATAACTTATCATCGAAGAAAACGGAGAACATATAGTGTGAATCCTTCCGACAATCTCTCTTCTTGAAAGTTAATTGGTCATTATGGAACAATTCTTCCCATATAATTCGTGCGAAGTCAGCAAATCTTTGAAAGTAATAAAAAGACAAAATCACGTTGGCTTCGAGGAAAAAGTCTCGCTGAATGTCTGCTATTTCACCGAATCTTAGAAACTTCCACCAAGTTTTACACGTTGAGTTTGCCACAGGCAAGGTCTGAAAGTGTGAAGAGGAATTTTATAGAAGAGTTGAGAATGTTTATAGGGGTCGTTTTGTGAGACCTTTTGCTGTTTATGAAGTTGTCGGATGGTTTGTATGGATCGTCGGTCTGTTTGGAGCAGGAATATGTTTAGCGGGAAATACTTTGTAGTTTTTTTTTATGTAAAGGACGTTTCACATCTAGTAGGATAATCAGAATTCCAAGATACTAAAATTGAAAATTCAAATAGGGGTTTATTCCTGTGGAAAGTCACTTTTTTTACTCCAATTTACTATGGAAAAAATATGGAATAAGCCTTAAATGTTTATCAATATTCTGCACTGACCACAGAGTAAGTAGGAGAAAAATAGAACATTGTTAAACGGGCAAAGGAATGACAGTCATTCCCCACGAGTATATAGTACGAGTGAGAAATTATAGAACTTATATCTTTTCACTATACTTTTTCTACGGCTGTAACAGAGACAATAGCGATATGATTTAACAAACAACACGAACTACAGATACAATGTTATTCAAAATTTGCTTTTAGATACATTTGAATAAGTGATTAGAGCTGTCAATCCATTGTTTGCAATTTGACATTCAATGGGAGACCTTGTAATTGTTTCTTCGGGTGAGGAAATTAAATTGAACACATATTATACAACTGTAACACAATGAAGTCATTGGTAAGGAAATGAAATTGAAGATATAAAATGTACCTCATTGTTCTACCAAGAACAATTGAGATAGAACAGTTTTGCGTTATAGCCGTATAAAAAGGATTTGTCGTGATGAGCGTTAATATTGGCCATAGTCGCAGTGTTACCACAACATCACAGACGACTGACAGCCTTTCCGTGTATCACCGAATTCTCAGAAGTACCCCTCAACCGAGCAGTTACCATTCCGCCATCTTGAGTTACCAGTCTGGTTAATCAGGCAGGGAAACGGCACACGACCTTTATCACCAACAAAATGTACTTACTCAAAAACACACTACTTATCATATTTCGTCTTAGTTCTTTTTTTGGGGCCTCCGACATTCCTGAATTTATGAACTAGACTATAAGAAGAAGAATACTACAAAGCGAAACAGCCAATAATTAGTGGTCGAGACAGCGCGTCAAAATTAACCTCAAAACATCCAAAAAACATGCCGAAGGGCTATTCCCTTAATTTTGTTTCGTGGTTTATTTCCAAAGAAATTCGCTACGATAATTAGTTATTGAGTTAGAATAGGTTTAACTTTGTTTAAACTTTTCGAAAACTATGCGAAAGCCTCTTCGCTTGATTTTGTTTGGAAATTTTTGATGAAAGTTGTAGCGAGGTCCGGTTAACGTCATCTTCCTCTTCATTCGGTCTATGTTGGGAAATATTGCGTGTTTTTTTTTTTCGTAAGAGGATTTGGAAACGAGCCACTGGACAAAATGAAGGGAGTAGCCCTTTAGCATGTTTTTTTTGTGTTTTGGAGGCAGTCTCATCCGAGACCTCAAAAATGAACAACGAGTAAAAATATCCTGTTTTCGAGCGATTTTTACTGTTGTCACATCTCGAAAATTATTGATTATACATATATATATATATATATATATATATATATATATATATATATATATATATATATATATATATATATATATATATATATATATATATATATATATAGTCAAACCTCAAAGTGGAGTTACTTATTATCAAATAAAATAATATTTAATGACGTCTCCACATAATGTAAAATGTTTGAGGCGTCTAGTTACAAATACCAAAAAAAAAGGAACTCTTTCAAAGCGAGAAAATCAACATAATTTGGAAGCCACAATTCATGATTTTCCCCTTTTTTTACGATGAAATGTTATTTTTATTAGGTTGATTTCCTTGCATTGAAAGAGTTTTTTTTTTTTGGATATTTGTAACTGAAGATAGTCGCCTAGACATCTGAAACATATTTTACATTTAACTTTCCTGTTTGGGTATCATATATGTGGAGACGACACTGAATTTTATTTTATTTGATACAGGTTAGGGGCATTCTTTGTTGGTAACATAATAGCAAATCTTTGCTAAACTTGTCGACGAGAAGTAAAAAAATTCAGCTTCTTGTATTTGCCATTGGAAAAAGTATCCACTAATCAGAATCTTCTAATTTCACATCACAATAAACACTCCAACCAAAATACTACTATTATGTATTTTTTCCGGACTCATTCCTCTCACAACTGGCCAACTACTTTCAAAAAATATCTAATCTCGATCCAGTTAACCGGAATACTCCCAATTAATTCCATCCCCTTCAGATCTATATTCAGACCAGACTGCCTCCCGAAACGTCGCCTTCCCCAACTTGGGGTGTCATCTGAAATTAGGCTCCTAATGGAAATTCAGAAGATGCGCATAATAAAGCGAAAGCCTCTTCGATATCATTTACAGTTGTTTTATAAGACATCATCCCCAACGATTTGCCCGCTTCGCAGCATTCCAATTAAAAGTATTAATTTCGTTGGAAATAACGTTTTATCTTTCGATCAGTTTCTATTTATCTTTACTGGTTTTATAACGAATATACAGTTCTGTGCAGCTGGCCGTGAGCAATTCTGAAAGGAACAAATTTGCATATTCTACGAGGAAAGAGATTTTCTGAGAATACAGTTTATAAGGACCTGCTCCTTTGGGGAGTAATTAAGCTGTTATTTTTAACACATTGACTGCATACGCAGTCACTTATTAAGTGATGTGTACGAACAGGCTGCATATGAAGACACGATTCTGGGCAATCGTATGAGCACTACTGCAGAAGCAGTCATTTTTATGTGGTTCTTTGTACTCTGATGTCCTTAAAGGGATCATGTTGAAATATTGGGCAACGTCCGTGTTTGACGAAAAAACCCGTCGCAATATTTCTCCAACTTCCAGTGCAATAGCAGATAACGATTACTACTGCACTTGTAGTCCAAAGTACAGGTTATCCATGCACATTCTTAGTTGAGTCATGGATGACAAAGAAAAGGCTTTGGTATGAAGAACTCGATTTTAATGATCATGAAACTTTTCGCAAAAATCAACTTGTTCATGATATTTCCGCATTCAATTGTTGTGAGTCTATTGTTCAATTTGCGTATGACACAACGTTCACAGTCGTAGAAAAATGCTCTGAGGGTCTGTCTGACAAAGCAAATGCTGCTGTGTCAAACATACAAAATTATTTGTTCAATTTTGAATAATGCCAAAACAAATTCAATTCTATTCTCGATTAACGGTTTAGCAAATGAGTCTTGTGATAGTACTATAGTAAATGTTGCAAGATTCCTAGGTATTCTAATTGACTCTCAACTCTCTTGGAACCCTCAGGTTGACCCCCAATTTTGAAAAAGCTGTCGAGGGATTGCTTCGTTATATGGAAACTTCGAAACTTTGTTCCAACAAGCCTACTATTGAGTTATTACTATGCCCATGTTCACTACACACTCGGCTATGGCCTTTTGTGTTTTGGAAATAGCAGTAGGATTCATGAGGTTCCTGTATCAAAAAAAAATCCTTACTATTTGTTTTAAAAAATGCCTAGCTTCCTGTTAGCCATTGTTTAACGATTTGAAAATTTCAACTGTTGTGTCGATCTACATTTTAAACTCCCTCATCTACGTCAAGACTCATTGTGAAAAATTTCGAAACGGAGATGATACATGTTTTCTCTCAGGACATAACCTAAGACAGAATCACAACGTTCTTGTTCCGAGTCTTCGATCGAATGAAACTCACATATTGTTCGTAATATTACATAATTAGCTCCAAATCTCGTTAAAGCAAGTTGACAACATTAGGACTTTTGAAAGCGAAATTGAAAATCTTCTCTATAAAAATGTTTTCTATTCACTCAATGAATATTTTCAGGCAAATCTAGAATCATAGTTTGTTAATGTTAACAAAATAATCTAATTATCCCAATTGACCTGAAGAAATCTCTCATTCCCAGGAAAAAGTCTTCAGGTACACCTCGAATATATGGGCTTTTTAAAAATACACAAGCCGAACATTACACTCCGCCCCATAGTTAGTGCATTCGTCTCACCAACACAAGCTCTAACTAAATACCTCGCAAACATTCTCCAACCCCTTCCAGAACAATCCTCATCATATGTTCGAAACTCATTCTATTTTATAGAAATCATCAAATCGGTCAACTTCCGACCCAGGGATTTACTGGTAAGCTTCGATGTAGTACCCCTTTCAACAAACATCCACTTAGCAGATACACTCAGCATTCTGCTCAACCTCATTAGTCATGTATATCCAGTACTTACTTTCTTCTCCAGGGAAAATTTCACAAACAAGTAAAAGGCGCCCCTGGTTTCTCCTTTTTCGCCATTACTTGCAAACCTCCACATGGAAGATTATGAGTCTAGAGCCATTGACACATCTGCATTGAAGTCGACGTGTTGGCTGGATGAAATGTCGCGAATATCTCGTTGGGTGAGCCTGAGCTGGTCTGTTTGTCGAATGACGGCCAGTTTTATAAGTCGAGTCTAAACTCCAAGTGGCAATTCAGATAAAAAATCTGACAACTGTTTGAAACAGAGTGGAATAATTCAGAACCAGATTTGATTGATGTTTGATACTTTCGCCCATATTTCCTTAAAAAAATAACATCTACTTCCTGGTTGATACCACGACGAATATTGAGTGGCATCCAACAGACATCTGTGCAGAAATCTTCAAAAAGAGAACAGTCGATGGTGTCCCACTCTAATTCGGTAACTTTCAGCTGAGTTTAAATCTCATGCTATTTCGAGATAGACTTGAATTATTTCTGTAATGAAATGAGACTGCTAAAACATTCTTTTTTGCCACTATCCCGATCCCATAACAGTCTGAACTTTGTCGAAACCCCATTTCGCGTAGGCTCCTAATCTTTTAGTAGCGAATTTGATAATTTTATTGCATCAAACTAGAACACGGAGCACGAAATTACAATAATTAGGAGCATGCCAAAAGCATTCAACAAGATTCACCACGAGCCGAATGGCTTCCGATAGAACAGGATCTCGGAATGGTCCTTACGGTTCTAATTATGAACCTCGTCACAATTACCCGAATCCTATTGCAGGGGAAGGGGCGAGTTTCTGTGAATTGTTCCGGAAAATCAAACGGGAAGCGGTGTATCGATCATCGTTTTTATGAAATGTGTAGTTATTTGCTTCAATCGTGCTTGTTTCTAACTTACTTTCGGGCTGGAAAGTGACCGATTGTTTACCCAGAAGATGACGAGGTAGGAAACAGTAGTTTACTCAACAAGTGCGGAAAGTGATACTTTTCCGCACGCGATTGCAGACGATTGCTAACGCGTCGTTCGGCCAGTAATCGCTTGCAGAAAAGTCACTTTACGCACGTGTTAGGTACACTAATTTTTCTACTAGCGTGCGAAAAAAAACCAAAAGTCAACACAGAGAAACATTTATTATAAATACATGTCAAACTATTGATTATTATTAATATTGATATTAAACGTACAATTACAGAGGCTAAAATGTTTACCACTGTTTTGTCAGCAATTTTGCTGGAGGAAGTCATTCTGGAAGGCTTTACTGGTGACAGCTGCTGACTAGTGGAAGGGCCGGCGACAGCGTCACTGAAGTTCAATATTTTGTTCGATAGGCCCTTTTGGAAACTTGGTGAGCTTTCTGCATACTTTCTGCGACAGTGGAAGATTTCCAACCTCTGAGGCGTTTGATATTTGATATTCCTTCTCCAAAATCAGCAAGCATTGTGGCGGCGGAACGTCGGAAACTGTGGCCCGTATATAATTTAGGATTTGGAAGCATCAGATAAGTTGCAATCTCTGATGGCATTTTTCCGAAGGTGTTCATTCCGACACATTGTACAGTGCAATTTTCTTTCTTATATTTCACGAAAAATCGCTTGTGTGGGGTTTCGGGCTTTCTTAAACTCACATAATTTCTGAACAAATTGAGCAATTTTCCGTTTTCAGCTTCCTCAGAAATCGCAAAGCTTCTGGAAGAGTGTTTTTTTGTGTCTGGGATATTCTCAATAAAATATTTCCTTTTTCTTCAATATTATCTAAAGACAACTTTGTCAATTCTTCTCGCCTGCATGCACCTGCCAAACCAAAAATCGTAGCGACTTTTATATGAAGATAATTTTCGTGAGGTGCTTCATTTATGAACTTGAAAATTTCTTCTTTTGAGAAAATTTTTGCATTTTTTGGTCTTGCTTAAATCGACGTCTTTCCTGAGTTTAATCACACTTTTAACATTGAGTACCTGGACCATAGAGTATCATCTTTTCAAACAAAAATTATAGCAGAATTCTAATGAGTTTCTCCATTTAAGGTCATTCTATAAACTACAATCATTCAAATATATATTTTGAATCTTCAAATGTCAGTATACTCCCCCGAAACTCAACAAATTTACTTTTCCGCACTAGTGCGGAAAAAACTTTTTTCAGCAATAGTGCGGAAAAGTGACTCTTTCAACACTAAAATGAGTGCGGAAAAGTGGACTTATCCGCACGCTAGTAGAAAAAAACTTTTTCCAACTACCACATAGGAAAGTAACACATATCGCACTCTTCACTGCCATCGAAAGTGTCCTTTATCCTCACTCGTCCAGAAAGTTACTTTCCGCACGGCTATCAAACCCGTAAATATTTTACAGATGCAATTATTAATTGCTCCTTCCTATTGTTATTATTTATATAAAACTAGACTGATAGTTAACTGATTATTCATAAAAAATAAAGAAAAGAAAAAGAAGTGTTGTATCATAAGTACTTACTTATTGTAAAATTTTCCAATGAACGTTAATTTTCGTTATTTCTTCATTTCACTAAAAAATTTATTGCAAAAACTTGAGATTAGTCAGGAAACACAACAGACTAATTGTGTATTCACAGTTCACACAACAATAATGTTCATTCAACAATTATAAAGGAAAAGTTTCAGAATCCTGGATTGCGTCCAATTTCCACAAAAACTTTGGAGAACGTTTAAAAAGGCTCAAGATGAATAAAAAAATAGAAAATTTGGCGCGGAAACCATGAAAAAGTCATTTTTTCGAAAAGAAAATGTACTCTGAACTGTTATTTTGTCAGTGTACATACCCGATTTTTCGATAGAACATTATTCACACACACCATTCTTTGAATCTATTAAGAAAATGTGCCCATATATCCTCGAAGTGAAGATTTTTATTTTATTTTAAGGTGGTGAGAAACAGACAAAGCAATATAGTTTATAGTTTGTACCGTCATTTTGACAGCTCTAGACTGTTTCGAATCTCAAACAACGTTGCCAAATTGAAAAATCAAGTACTTATATCTAATGTAGCCAAAACTATTGAACTCGCGTAAAACTTTTATTAAATCTATCCCAACCAAACTTAACTAACTTTGCGAAAAACATATGTTTTTATTAAATCGATCTCAACCAAACCTAACAAACTTGACTTAACCTAACACATTCATTGTGGACCTATCAAAAAGAAGGATGGATTTTGCAAAAGTTGAATCATTCGGGTATATTCGGAGACTGTGGGTAGAATGAAATGTGGGTGCAACGACATGCTCCCAACCGAACCTAACTAACCTGACCCAACCTAACAACCTAACACATTCATCGTGGACCTATCGACAAAAAGGATGAATTTTGTAAAAGTTGAATCATTCGGGTATGTTCGGAGACTGTGGGTAGAACGAGATGCTTCCATCTGAAACAACCTAACCTAACCTTATCCAAAAATTCATCAATTGCCTAAATAGGATTATTATTGGTCAATAACGTTTCCACACTTTTTTGAAATTTGTTGATAGAAGAGTCTCTTATATTCCTCGGCAGCAAGTTATAATAGAAACTTCCAGCCTATTCTGGCGACCGCTTGTAAGATAGATTTCGAAAACTTTTCGAGTGTATGTTATTGTGATTTCTTGTCGAATAACTGTGAACATCCGAGTTTTTCTGGATGTTTTCAATGTTGTTATGAACGTATAATAATATTTTCAATGAATAAATTCCCGATTCTCGATATTCTCGATTGAAAATCAGTCGTATAATCCTTTTTTGATTAATGAATAAGTACACGGCTACAAAAACTTTCTCGGATAAACGTTTAAAATATTAAAAAAAAAAGTTCATGAAATCTATACTAACAATAAAGAGGTAGATTCCATCGATTGGAATTTAGAACCAACACCACGAAAGATCAATAAATAAACTGTACGAATCATTCAAATATGAAATTGTTGAATATAATTCACAATCTGACAACGTCGCACCAATTCAATCGAAGCCGAAATTAATACAGCTAGTTGTCATTTCTAATGGAATTTTAATTGGGAATCTGCAAAGAATGAACGTTATAAATGAACATTCGGATGATATTTCTTGCAGAAAAATATAGTTAGATATGTTTTCTTACAGAAAATGGTAAGTAAAGTGACAAATCAAAAGTGATTTTTTCGTTACATAACCTAAAATTTCACCCTTTTTTCCAATTGAAAAGGAACTTGCTGTGGTTTCCGCGCCGAATTTTTGTACTTTTCATTCATTTTTAGATATTCTGAAGCTCCCCTTACAATTTCATCGAAGTCCGAGGCAATCTAGCATTCTGAAACTTTACCATTATAAATTATAAGTATTCATTACAAAAATCATTACATTGAAGCAACGATTCTGGCCGACGCCATTAAATCTATATTCATGAGAAGTCAGTTGCAAGTACCCCTCTAGGGACTGTCAGCTATCTGGTTGCTGTCAAGGTGAATTCATATTGCAGCGTATATTACATATGCACGACCTGTTATATACGTAATGTTTAATGAAACAGGTGATCGTAGGGAAAATAGTGTACATAATTACTTATGCGAAAGGGATTTTTCACACTAATATTACTTTCCGCACTAGTACTGTAATATACTTTTTCAAATAGGTGCACCTTATCGATAGTTTTCATATCATCTGGAAGACTATTATACGATCTCAGATCCGATATACCAATCAGATATTTTTGAGAAAGCGTCAAGCGAGTGTTCAGTTCAAAGAAATTATATTTTGCACCAATGTTATAACTATGAATTGAATCCATTGTATTTGTAAGAGAAATACAGTCATCAGCCTCTGCATGAATCATAGTGTCATCTGCGACGAAGTGATATTTACAATTTTTAAATATTAATTTAATATTTGAAAAATAATTTATATATAAACTGACAAAATAGTTGAGGCTTTCGCGGCCGAGGTTTTCTGTATCACTACTTTTATTCGGGTTTGAATGCCGTCGTTTTTTGGAATTTCTTCCTGACGTTTCGCTGGCTCGAGTGGCTAGCTTCTTCAGAGGTTCATTCATCTTGGAATTCACTCCGATGACTGGAGATTGTTTCTTCGCAAGTCATAATCGGCATAAATACAACTTGCGAAGAAACAATCTCCAGTCATCGGAGTGAATTCCAAGATGAATGAACCTCTGAAGAAGCTAGCCACTCGAGCCAGCGAAACGTCAGGAAGAAATTCCAAAAAACGACGGCCTTCAAACCCGAATAAAATATATATAAACTGAAGAGTAAAGGCCCCAGAATACTACCTTGTGGAACCTATATCAACATCGAGTATTCATTGCAACGAACAACTTGTTTTCTTGTCGATAAATGAAGAATTTTCAAACCAATTCAATGCTTTTCCCGTTATTCCATAATTTTGCAATTTCAATAAAGTGGATCTGTCAACCATTCAGAACGATCTTCTCAAATCCGAAAATATTACATTGACAATCTTTTCTTCATCTACAGAATATTTTCATTTATTTAATATCTTATATTTTTGCGAAAACCTGATCGAAGAGGTGAGAGTACATTTTATTTAATATTATTGAGTATTTGTGTGTAAACAATACGTTTTAATACTTCTATTGCCGGTAACACATTGAAGGGTCTGAAATATTCTGTTCGATTCGATTGCCACGCCTTTCTTATTAGAATTATTGTACTGATTCTCAAATTCTGAGGAACGCAGCCATTAATTGAACAAGAATTTACCAAACTAATGAAAAATAGCCAACTGAAGAGAAAATATTCTTTGAAAACATAATATTTATATCATCGGGACATCCTTTGTTCGAAAAATATCTCTTAATTCTTCAATACTCACTGGATTTTTGGAACGAATCAATTTTGAATCAAATGTGTAATCTGAAAAAGAATTACTATGTAAAATTTCATGAATACTTTCATCATGAAATTCATTGGGTTTCTCAGTAATTTCAGATGATTTAGAACACCTATCACCAAAATAAATTCTTTATATATTTCTTTCGATGTCGACGCTTCCTACATGATGGTTGGCCTCATTTTATCCAGTAAAGACACGTCGTATTTATTTGCAGTCGAAGTCAGGTTTCACAAACATTTCAATTTCTTGTGCAGGATCTCTCTCGTAGATATATTGGCTGTGGAATAACACCTCCTGTATACGTTCATATATACATACAGTTCCAGCTTACGGGCATAAACTTAAAGACGACTTCTTGACGCGTGACTTCGACAAAATTGGATTCCTGCCACGCTGCCACCATGAAAATGCTAATGCCGGGATATATCCATCGATACCTCATAGAAGGAAGATTCGTGGATGCTGTCGATATCGAAAATTGAAAGGGTATACAATGGAGCCAATTGTTATCGGAAACCAGGCGGAAGAGGAATACACGCTGACTTCTCCTTTCTTATATCGCGTTCGTCTGGAATATTTCAATGCATGATTTGGGTTGGAAGTAAGGCTCATGAATGTTTCATCGATATAGGATGTACGCAGACTTGTCCCTCTTCTATAGATATTTTCACGGCCGGTGCTCTTCCGAATTGTTAACAATCGTTCCCTGTTTGGCAGTATCTACACGGACGACCCGACGAGTTCAGAATTCCCACCCCCTTGTTGTGAGCTTGGAGATCTGACGAACCTCTCTTGCTCAGACATCTTTTTACCTGTGGCGGTGTTCTTTGAACATTACAGGGCTTCCCTTTCGTGTGAATCTGTATTATAAAAAATAGTGGGTATATGGTAGTGAATTGAAGTTCCATTATCGATTTAATTCAAAGTATCGAAATTTGGTCATTGAGGATGAGTCCTAAAAAAAAAGCTCGTATCAGGGTTATAAGGACGAAGGAATGGGAGGACTGTAATGTGCGCTATACAACTGTCAAGAGAAGAACAGTAAATGAAATTCCAGAAGAGCAGAGGCAGAAAAAATCGATAAGGAATGTCAAATCTATACTTGTCAAAAGAGACGAAGAAATGAAGACTATCTAGCAAACTGCAAGCAAATGTCCAGTTCAGAAGGTACAAAAAATGTTTCACCAAAAGAAGAAGATAGGTATGCCTAGAAAAAACTGAATTCGAATACTTGAAAAATTCTTCTATACATAAGAATAGTTTTCGCAAATGAATAGCCTCAACTGATCCAATACTGAATAACGTCTAATAGAGTTGTTTGATAGTTCGAACATAGAACAATTTTGTATTCCAAAGAAATTAGCTGTGTTACTAGGACTCACGAACTTATATAACTCTATGCACGACCAGGTGAAGTATCACTTTGTCGCCTAGATTTGAAGGCGTAAAGTAGCACTTTAGCGTCCGAGTACTACTTTATCACCCGGCGGGCGATAAAATCGTGGAGCAGGCGCCAAAGTGAATTTCGATCTAATATAGCTAGAAATCTTTATTCCGATGGTTTCAATAAATGCGAAATTATTGAAACATTCATCTGAATTATACAGGAGTGCACATTAGGAGTCGAGAATTCATCAACCACCATCACCTTCAAACTATCAATATATCTATTGTTCTTATAGGTAACTCATAATCAGCCTTCCATTATCTGGAATTTTAAACAAGTTCATTTCTCTAACACCATATTTAAATCACTCATACCCTTCAGGAAACATCAACTAGAGTTATCGATGCTTACATTATCGTTAATGTGATGTGATGTAAAAAATTACGTTCGAAAGGGCAGAACGAAAGAATCCAGTGTTATCAGTGGTATGATACGATCAAATTCAATATGATATACGTCTAAATATAATGTAGAATATGATGAATAAAACTATAGGACGAACAGACTACAACAAACTACCTGAGTCTGAAATTATATAACACTACCCCAGTAAACCTGAAAAACATCGTTAATGTAGTTTTTTTTCAAAAAAGAGGTAAAAAATCGTGTTAGCCACTTACCTAGACTTGAAATACATAACTTGTTTTAATCCTAGTTAACGCTTACCGATCTTTTATTACTGATCTATTATTATACTAAGTTTGTGAGTTTCTGTCAGGGTGTGGCAAAATCAGATTTTTATTAAAAAAATCATAAATCATTGATTTGAAAAAAATTATTGTCAATTATTTTAATATATAAGTCTAAAAATTTTAATACAATTCGCGGCTCGAAAAGTTGTGACAACGCATTTGTCGCGCTTCTTGCAAGAAAATTCTTGTCGCGATTTGTTTTCCTTCTGTCCTATACACTCGCTATACAGTGCCGAGTGAGGCACGAACACGAACGCGTTTGTTGTGCTTTTTGCAAGAATATTCCTGACGAGGCTTGTTTTCCTTCTCAACCTATAAACTGACGTTGCTCAACAATTTCACACATTTCGCTAGTTGTACAGTCGGATATTAGAAATAGATTAGGCACAGAAAAAGGAGGAAAACTCCTGTTTCTGTTTAAATTGTATAACGAAAATAAATAGGCTGAAAATATACAGTAATAAAATTTAGGTGTTACGTTTAGTTTAAGAATTTGGAATTATGTACTTCTTTTTTGTTGTTTTTGGCTAAAAGCAGATACTCCTTTTGATCTTCGAGAAAACTTTTATATTATGTTGTTAAAATTGATTTAAATCATGATTTCAATCGTGATTTTAATCACTTGATTTTAATCAGCCCAACCCTGGTTTCTGTTTACCTGTTCCATGTCTTTGTGTTGTTCTAAGGAAAATTGTTATTCTAAAATTGCTCGTTTCCGTTCACCAGCTAACGAACGTCAACCCCTCAGAAATCGAAACTTGTGCGAACAATGGATTAACGAGGCCTTACCTTTCAACGTGCGATTACCCAGCACGGTGGCCCGGCGGGGAATCGATCCCAGGTCTTCCGTTTGAAACGCGAATCTAAACTCTACACTAGTCTACACTACCGAAAGTGGTTGTATGGAATATTCACTCCACTTTTATGATACTTTTAATGCCATATACTTGTATTGAAAAAGTATAAATTAGTATGTATTTCATTTTAATATTTTTTCTAATTTTATTGAAATCTCACCGCGGACAGCCTTCTGGCTTTGTGTTTTCCTTCTTTCATCAACATTCATTTTTATAGCTCCCAAATACTTAACTTCAATATATTACCCTATGTAAAAATAATTGTAACCTCAGATGGGCAAATAAATCATTCCATATCAATCATATTATATATATGTACAATACAAAATATTTTCACGTTATCTAAAAATCGTGCTTCGCGGAAACAACAACACAGAATCAGCAAATCACCTCTCATACATATCCATAAACCTGATCGCATAAAAATACTGGTCGAAGCTTGTCGCAAACGGTTGCCATATGTGGAGTCTTCATCATTAAACGAGATCCCGAGCGTTTTAATTGTGACGCAAGATGCCACAAACAATTCACTGTTGACACAGATGCTGAACTTCTCTAAAGCGTTAGTCGGGGTGAATTTTATGAAGGCTGTTTTCGTTTTCGTTACCAACAGTTTATTCAAAGTTCACTTGTGCAAGTTAAAGAAGCACGATCCATAATTGGAGAGTTTTTATCGTCTGCATATGCTACAATGTTTATTCACCATCATGCGCAAATACACTTGGGTGTGACCTACTTTCAGGTTGTAAAATAACCGATGGTTCAGCCATAAGAAGACGAGGTCAGATAGAACTTTTTCGATCTTTTTTGGAACTTTCCACCCCCTACTTTTCTATTCGAGACGTCATTCTACTCATCGGATTTCATGAAGTCCCTGATAACGTTTACACACCGAAATTGTAATAGAGAAAAAAACATATTGGCAAATATGGAAAGTTGTCATTAATTTATTCAAAATCCATTCAAACAAATACATGAATTGAGAAATGTTTCAACCTCAATTTCATTTTTCTAAACCAGAAACACTCAGTATTCACAATTCCATATTATAATACTTCAAGTTCATAAAGACAATCAAATTGATACGATTACAGAACATAGTAATATAAAACAATCTCCAAATTTGCAAACTTGCACGGATGCGTGCTAAGCATTTCACCTTAGTACGGTGACCGGAGCAAACTTGCAACCTCAGCATATGAATCTTTATAAATATTGAGGGAGGTCAAGATTCGGTATTCAGTAAATCAGTCGGTAATAATTGATCACTCTTCAGAAACGGTTCCAGAACATTTTTGAGAATGCAGCGCAGCTCCTTTTCGACAATCCTGCTGGTTAGCAATATATTATAAGTTTTTGGTGCATTTTTTGTATTTCTCGTTAGCTTTTCATTTTCGAGTACGAGAAGATTTTGGGATGGGTATGGATTCACCTCTTCCTCCAATTCTAAGTAATATTCATATGGAGTATTTTCAGGATTCTTTGGTAGAAAGTTATCCAAATGTATCAAAAGTATGGAGGAGTTATGTTGATGATGATTTGCTATATGAGGTCATGGTCGAAATTAACTTGACATTTTTTTGGAACACATTAACAAACAAGAAACAACAACAAAGTTCACAATGGATATAGAAAACAACGATAAACCGAATGGAAGTGGTCGTTACTTGATGAAAATCCATATTAAACAAATAATACACAGGTGCCTGTAAGACTTTCACATACTAGGGTTCACTAAACAGCGACACGTGTTTCGCTATACAATAGCTTTCTCAAGCAGGAACTTTTAACTGAATCTAACACCGTTACCTTTCGAATTTATACCAAATCATATTCGTTGGTCAATAAGAATATTAGTCTGATTCATCATCAATAAGATAAGTCCGATACCTCATCCTTATTGGTACAATTTCCTGGAAAGAACATATTCAACAGAGGCGAATTATTCATTCATAAGGAACGGTGTTTACACTCATTGAATTCCAAACTCTCCAAGAGATTGAGTCTCAAACCTTCAAATCCATCATTTCCAAGTGAAGGTTGATGAATTGATGAAAAAGTGGTAAAAAATTACTCCAAAATGATATTAATTGTCTAGCTTTTTGGTGTGAAAGGAATGAACTATCTAAGCGGTTTGATGTAAAAAAACTTTGGCATTAATTTCGACTCCAAATTGAGCTTCTCATCGCACATAATCAAAACCGCATAGGCAGCGAAAAGAATGCTTGGCTTGATTTTGAGACACTGTGAAGACTTCGAAAATGAAGAGAGCCTCATTGCACTTTACCTCATGAGTAAGAACGACCATAGAATATGGTTCGCTGATTTGGTCCCCTATTTACTTGAATCACATTATTCTGCTTGAATCAATTCAACGAAAATTCTTGAGGTATATTGTATATAGAATTGATGGAATTTATCCCGAACAAGGTATAGATAACAACTAACTACTACACAGATTCTCCTTGTTATCTCTGAAGAACCGTAGAGCTTACCACTCTTGCATTTTCATAATCAAACTCACAAACTTCCAGATCAACATACCCCGTTTGAACAGCAGAAGCTCACTCTGTTTTTATCTACCTTATCCAAGAACGAATATACTATTGAAATCTCCGATTCATTTCGATGTGTGGAAGATTCTATCAGATTTGCCAAAAATCTGATCTATTTTCAAGACCCGTTGGAGTGTTCAAAAGGGAAATAAAACATATTTTCTCTAATAAACGATGAGATTGAAGCCTTTGGTGTAGAAGTTGAAATTTTTCTTAGAGATCAATTACCCTAACACCAAACTGCATTTCCTTGTCCATAGGTTAATAACTTTTCCTTTGAAAAATGATAAGTACGACAATGAAAGATGAGTGATTAGTACGTAGCTGAAGTGAACGGTTTTGACCCAAAGATAGGTGATAAGATAATTAAAAAATGTAAATTTAGGGAAACACTTCGAAAATCTTCGACCTTTCAAAAAGATGACAAAATGCAAAGTTTATAGTAATCCCATATGAACCTCAATACACTAGAGGACTTCAACAGATATTCGTTAAAGTGAATATGAAAGTTGCATATAAAACTTCTTACAAATCACAACAGCTTCTTGGAAACCTAAAAGATAAATAAGAAAATTCAGAGAAGTCGGGAATTTACGAAATCAGTTGTCAAGATTGCAACAACAAATAGAGATCGTCCAGAGCCGACGAGCTATTAAAACCCGTTTCAAAGAGCATTTTGCACATATGAAATATGGAAGGGTAGAAAAATCCAGTGTCGCCCAACACGCTCCAGACGATGACCACAAAATTGGTGAAAGCAATCTGAAACTGATCAAGCATGTGCATGACAAAAGACTACTGGATGCATGTGAGAGTCTAGAAATAGCAAAATATAAAATACAGGATGAATGATGACAAGCAACCTATCCCTTTCAGCCCGCTTTTGCATTTATTGTTGAGAAAGTAATCAGAATAATCAATAATAACAGATGACGGACCAACAAACTTTGCAGGTAGTTACTGCACTTGTTCATTAGTTCGAGAAAATAATCAGAATAATTAGCAGTATATATGTGGTATATAAACAACTAAATCTAGTCTTCAAATTTAGTATCAATTTTCTTCTCCTGAAGATGCTAACCTTGTTAGCGAAACGCGAGTCGAGTGCAAAAATATCTGTTTGGTGTTAGGTTAATTGATCCCTAGGAAGAGTTTCGATATTCTCTCTACTTTGTGATGTTTATGAAACAAATGTAAAAGTATATTCCTCTATTCATACATGTTATTATATTTTCTTTCCACTTTTTTGTTATGATTTTTTTCTTGTTATCATTCATCACTTCCTTCGATTCATTGAATAATAGATGTATTAAAGCATTTTATTTAATTTTAATTATGGCTCACAGTCACATGTAAACTTCGTGAAAGCTGTCCTATAAGTGAGTCTTGTACCTGGATATTGTTATGATCAATTTAGCATGAAACCATTGATCTGAAACGAACGAGCAACGGAAAGCAAGACGAAAACGGGAAATCGTTCTTGTAAGGGCTATTATTGAGGTCCGTTCCGTAACAGAGAGGAGCGAAAATCACTGTAGTCACTATGAAAAAAATCAGTACTTTGTCATTACAAATACATTTTCAGTCATGAAGAGTAACAGCTGAAGTTTTACCAGAATAATACCTACTTCGATGAGAGAACCGAAACTCCACGGAACTAAACTCGAAGGCCTTTGGGACTTTTCGGAAGTGGGCGCCTGCCCAAGTTTCGACTGAATATTGAATGCAACCGAAATTATTTCACCACAACTATATTCTCATAAAGTCCATGCGATGAGTTATTTACATAAAGAGACTTGAGCTTGATATTTCGGAGACAACGTAAACACTCCAGTTCCATAATTATACCACTAGTGATACGCCAATTGCATGACCACAATTATTATGGGAGTTGAAGGAAATATACATTTCAGTTTGATCGGAGGTGAAAGTCTAGTTTAAAGCTCAAAATGTCAACACTAAAATGAAGCGACGAACTAGTAAACCATGAGAACGAATTTTCTGGTTACTTTCGCATTGTATTTCAAATATTTATTTTTTTACTTCCACCCGTAATTATGCTCATTTCTCTTTAGTTTACTAAACAGAAAAGTAAACGATTTCAATTAACTGAATCGTTTTAATGTCATATCCTTACAAGGTAGGATATGAATTCCACCAATCACAGAGCCTTGGTTACCAAGGGGCCTATAACACAAATCTACAATTGTAACAAGTTACACGTAATTCGCTTATAGCTACAAGTATCCTAATTTCTCGCAACATAAGATAATTTCATATACTTGTAGCTACAAGTAAAATATTCTACACTTGTATATGTTGTTCCTACAAGACAATTTATTTATTTAACTCGTTTTTTCGGTAATAACGCGATTCGTGATGTAACATGTCTTAACGTGTTTTTGTGTTAGTGGTTAAGTGCAAGGACTGCGAGTGAAATAATTTTTGTAGCTATGGCTAGCAAACAAGTTATATTTGAGGGAAAAATGCAATTTTTACAAAAAGTTAAAGAAAATAATGAAATTCGCTAATTATTTATCCTAAAATAATCTATAAACTGTTGAATTCTGGCTCGAGCTGCTAGTGAAGGTGCTTCGTTATCTCTGAAGTTGTTTTCGTCACCTTGATCATCATCATCACCATTTAATACCATATTATCATCTTCATCAGTTTTTGTAATATCGCACAATGTTGCACAACATTTAAAAATATAAGCTGCGAAGGCTGGATCAACTCAGGTGGTTCGAACATGGAAATTTTTTCTTCAATACGCCAAAAGCGTTTTCAATAATGCGTCGAGTCCGTTTATGAGCTCTGTTGAATGCGGTCTGCGCTGGGTTCATTGGATCGTCATAGGTTGGTGGAATGGAACATTCACGCAAAGCATAAGCAGAATCTCCAAGAATGACAGCATTTGCATGAGGTCTCCAACCGTTTTCCATTCTACGAAACAGAGAACTGTTACGGAGTACCCGCGCGTCGTGCACACTTCCGGGCCAATTTGCATTTAAATAATAAAACCTCAAGTCAGGCTCACATACAGCCATGCAGTTGATGGAATGCTTCCCATGGCGATCGACGTAAACAGGTTCGTTGTTTGTGGGGGCATCGATATTTATGAGGATTCCATCTACAGCTCCACAAACTTCGGGAAATCCTGTCAAATTATGAAAACGTTCTATTACGTTCCCTGTATTGTCAGGCCATCGAACTAATACATCAAATTTTATTTTGTTTACGGCAGCAGTAACTTCGTGAACACATCTGCATACGGTCATTTTTGATACTCCTTGCATATCACATACTCCATGGTATTGCCCTCCGTTTCCAAACCAATGCAGAGCAATAAGCAGTTTCTGTAATGGTGACAAGCCATACCATTGAATCGTTGTATTCGCTATGGCTGGATCTATATCTTGAAGAGGACTTTCACACTGTTGGCGACTAAGTCTGAACCTTTCCACAAATTCCCCGTCTGTCAGTATGACAAAGTTAATTCTCTCCCGATAGCGATATACTGCACGACCATTTTCACTATCCGAATCGCTTGACCACATATCGAAAGTCGAATTATAGATATACGCTCACGATGAAAGACTTTACTAAACCAGTACGCTCAATCTACTTATCAATCAAGATAGGTAGAAAATTGTCTACAATTGTTGACAGTTCCGTAACACAACTGTACAAGTCTCATTTTTTTGTTACGAAATGATACTGCAATTGTACAGAAAGTCCCGTAATTACCAGTGCCCCACTAGTTACTACAAGTTACTTTGTTACAGAATATCTACACTTGTATAATTTATTTATACACTTGTTAGACTTGTAGTGGTTGTGTTATAGGCCCCTGCATATATTACTAGTGAAATGACTTCTATACCAGTACAATGTTAATGTTTTCGTTAAAAACGCTAGACCTACAGCTCACTTGATAATGACATCCAGGGAAATTCACATTCTTGAAATTTCTTTACAGATGGCGTCAAGCGGCATCTCGTGACACAACATTATGAATCCTGACGAAATTTCTTTCAGCGAATTCTCTAGAAGAACACGTGCAGAGTCAGTGTATTATTTTTTTTTCAACACTACATAATGAAGGATGAGATACACGTGTTCTGTCAAAAATTGCACGAATTTTCACCTAAGAATTCGCTATATTTTTGATGTTTGTTTCTGGTTAGACGTAAATACAGATATGCATCTTACATACATATATTACAGATACATGCATTTGCTTTATATTCTCGGTATATGGTAGGAGAAATTAAAATCAAACTTCATAGAAATTCCTACTATTCGGTGCTGAAAGTTTCCAGATAATTTGATGAGATTCTTCGAAGTATCGGCATCGACGTGAGAGGTAGTAGAGTAGGACAACATGGAAAAAATAGTACGCCAATATAGAGTTTAGTGAGCAATAGTGTTCAAATTCGAAATGAATTGGACCCTCAATAGTCTGGATCAACCTGAGTAATCTCAATTCATTAAGATGAGTGCTGTAGTGCAGGCTATAATGGCGCTGTACGAGAAGACCGTATTAGAAAAGAATCAGAGAAAGTCGTATTTCGTGTAAATGAATTTATTTAAAAATCAGTACATCTTCAGGACAACGTCAGACTCAAGATGTACTGAGGACACGAGCAATAGTTCTCTAATGTTTCTGAGTGCACCACACAGGCCTTCTCGAGGAAAGTACTTTCTACCTGGCTCCGGTGTTTGGATTGGAAAGTTGGGTTCTCATTAGATCCTAATTCAACTTCCACTCCCCCCTGCTGGTGGAATCGTTATTCCTTGAAAATTGGTTTTCGGAACGCACTCTTGAAATGTTCATTTCCACTTCAAGTATAATTCAAAACCACAATAGTTAACTTCAGAACGTACCTCGGACCATTCCAAATTAGTCACTCTTCTGTCAGATCTCTGTAAGTGACCGTAAGTTGAGTTCCCATTAGACTCAAACGGTTGGTACACTTTCAGCGTTCTTATAGTGGAGTTTCTGTTGGGAGATGGACCGAGAACGTACCTTACCTATTTCAAACAATCTCAATTGAATAATTTTCTGCTCACCTTGGAAAGTTTTGATGTACTGTAGTCACTAATACGTCATTTGTCAAAAACTTTATGTTCCAAAATCATTTAGGACCTTAAGTCAAT
Source organism: Zygogramma bicolorata (assembly GCA_032362365.1). Lineage (NCBI taxonomy): Eukaryota > Metazoa > Arthropoda > Insecta > Coleoptera > Chrysomelidae > Zygogramma > Zygogramma bicolorata. The sequence goes on from JAVJAQ010002299.1 coordinate 1,777,888, forward strand.
GTCAATTTTCACTTCCTGTCACCCCTCTTGCTCAGCATGCAGCACGTTGGGAATCCAAATTTTAATCTTTTTACAATGTTCTATTAGTAAAATTTCAACTGTCAACCCAAAAGGGCACTGACTTTAACTTTGATGTTTATTCAGTGTAATGTCTCACGATTATTTGTTATTGTGAAGATCTTCCTGTAAATACCTAGACGAGTAAGTAATTCAATTCTAACCTTTAAACCAATTTTCGACTATTACTTACTTGCAGGTATAGCACTGAAGATGGCTTAATAGCCGAAAGCGCTCTGCGATTTTTAAATAAATTCATTTACACGAAATACGACTTTCCCTGATTCATCAGACACGTGTATGCAGCACCAACAAATCTCACCGTATTAGAAAACACTGTCTCGAAAAAACTTATATTCCATGATTTCGAATTTTTTATTGCATCCTTTTACTGGACATGTAACAACCATTGTTACTAATGGTGGAACTTGGGATGAATATGTTAAATTGGGAAATTTAGAAAAGCAATGATAATACAAACATAACTTCTACAAAAGTAAAAACTGAGCAAGATGAACTTTGTTTTTATTAGCGCCAGACTAACCTCGCGTTATATTCACCAGTTGAACTCGAGTACATTTGTATTGAAAGTTTTGTACTAACATCGGAGCTTGATATAAATGAATAGATTTTTGATTATTTCGTCCACAAATAATACAACAGCTTGATATCCATTATAGAACACTATTTAAAACAACACTTCAATTGATTACTAAAAAAATGGAAAACAACTAATAATTGAAAGCAACGGCAGATAAACGACAAATAATCAAGAAAACTACGGTAGAGAATTGAACTGGAAACGACAATAGTTTGTTGAAAGGACAAGTAAAATTATGGAAAACTTCCAGCAAAATTCGAATAAACTGGAATGCAAATGTCAAAAGATAACAGAATTCGATTCTTGCACCATCTACTGGAAATCTCAGTAAATTCCGTGGATATTATTGATCGTAGTAGTAGTAGTATTGTCGAGTTTTTGACGGAACAATATCGAATCGGAGATCTTACCAGGAATATATGCATCTTGGTTAGCAAGGACAATCTTGTAGACACGTCACAATTCTGATCTGTTTACCCAATTATGAAAATGTTTTCAAGGAAACATTTTCAGAAATCAATGATTTCAACAATAATTGTAACATCCCTCGGACGTTCAAGCGATATGGCCACCTTATCCACTCTTGTTGTACAAACTACTATACAGGGTGTTTATCAAACATGCGGCAAAAATTTGAGGGACTATTTCTTGGGCTATTCTAAGGATATTTTGTCCTCTGATGGTATATTTTGGTAGTTTTAAAATAATTAACGTAGCCGAAATCAAAGTATAGCGCACTACACTGGAGTCACCAAGTAATAAAAAATACTACTTCAGTTGCAGATGTGGAATATTTGGGAAATTGGATAATAGCTGGGTGTAACGCATTCAGAAACGATCTTCGAAACAAAGCGCCCTATCAAAAATCATCAGAGGACAAAATATCCTTAGAATAGCCCAAGGTATAGTCCCTCAAATTTTTGTCGCATGTTTAATAAACAACCTGTATACTGAAGCAATTAACATAATAGAAATCACAAAAAATTGTATTTATCAATTTCCTTGTTCGTACCACAGACAATATTATATGAATATACCGTGCGGAATATTCTGAAAATATGTCATGAAGAATATTTTAAAAATGTACTGTAAATAATATTCTGAAAATATAGCGTGTAGAATATTCAACAGGTAATATTTCAAGAATATTCATGGAGGAATATTCATAAATGAAATACTGTATGTAAGTTTTTTCGAAAATATCATATGAATATTCATTATAGAATATTCTAAGGCAGGGTTTCTTAACCTTTTTGCAGTCACGGACCACTTTCACAATATAAATAATTCCACGGACCCCTATCAAAGAATATCTCAATCTAAAGTGAAGAAAACAAGCCAATTCATATTGAAAAATCACTTTTATTACTTGGTAGTAATAATGGCACTATTCTTTTTTCTAAAGCTGATGAGAAGGCTGTTGCTGTTTGGCCTCGATAAGAACGTTAAATTGTGGGGTTTTCTTCGACAACGCAAGGCGCATGTCATCGGCGACGTTCAAGCGATTTCGACTTTTTGTTTTTATCAACACTAAAACCGAGAACCTGGCCTCACAAAGATACGTAGTAGCAAATGGTATCAGAACGGACATAGCTCGCTTGACAAGAAGATGATAAGATTCACTCAAAGAACACCAAAACTCGCCAATACCTTTTGCATGAAATTCAGCCTTCAAAACTGCTTTAGATCTCATGTCAATTAAGTCATCTTTGATAAGATCTTTATCGCTGATGCTGTCAATTTCAATTAAAAATGGACTTCGCACCCATGTTTCTTTGACTAGTTGTTCGGAGCTGAAATAACCTTCAAAAGACGTCTGTAATGTTTCCAGATGTTTAGACATTTCGTTTTGAATTTTTGATGTAATTTCCGTCATGTTCCCGTCACCTTATGTCGCTATCTGTTCTAACATCGAAAAATTTGCGAAGTTATCGGATTCTGTCCTCCATTTCCAAAGAGGCAGTTTACATAAAAAACTTTCAACCATTCAGATGCAACCGCGATAGTCACTGCAGGACCCTGAAGAGACAGGTTAATTTCGTTTAAATGAGAAAAAATATCTGCTAAGCCCTTGTAAAAAATCTTCGCTCTTGAGATATTCATAAAGTGTATTTGTTTTATTTTTCAAAAAAAGGAACAATTCTGCTCGCAACTCAAACAAGCGCTTCAAGACTTATCCCCATGACAGCCAATGAACTTCTGTGTAGTAAAGCAGTGCTTCATGTTCTGATCCCATTTCTTGACGAAATCTTTTAAACAGGCGGTGGTTTAATGCTTTTGCTCTGATGAAGTTGATTATTTCCACACATATCGACATAACTTCCTTCAAATAAGTGGGCAAAGTTCATGAAGCTAAGGCATGTCGAAGTAAAAAACAATGAGTGATTATGACATGAGAGATCTATTTTTTGATCAAAGCTGCAAAACCAGTTGTGTTACCAAGCATTGCCGGGGCTCCGTCAGTGCATATGCTACCTGGTTTAGTTCTTCAATCGATATGATGTTCGTTAAAAAATCTTTCAACTATCTCAAAGACGTCGGAAGCCTAAGTAGTCGCTAAGAGCGAGTGGCAAAATAGAAACTCTTCTCTTCTTTGATACTACGTGTGGCATGATGGACGTAACGAACAAACACCAAGAGTTTATTTATTTATTTATTTATTTATTTATTTAACGGGTAGTCCCAATTACAATTTGTTTTAAGAAAAAAAAAAAGTTTGTGAAATCCTAAAGCTAACTAAAGATAAATACATAATACAATACAATAATATAGAACACACTACAATATAAAGGTAATACAATAAAGTGGTAAATATAATATAAAGTACAAAACCATATAATGAAATAATACTACAAAACAATAAAAGGAAGTGTTTCAGGAAATAATGCGACTCAGTTCAATTTTAATGGTATTTGTGGAGCTGCTAAAGATATCAACCTGTTGATACTTATTTCCATTTCTGAGCATTCGGGTTATAGGAGAGAAAAAACCATAGTTTGTGGAATGAAACGGTATTTTGAATATTTCGTTACTGACTCTGGTCTGTCTGTTGACATTCAAATTGATCAAAGGTAAAATCTCCTCGCAGTTGATGTTGCCAGATAAAATTTTGTTTAAAAAACATACATCCAAAATGATTCTTCTATTCTCCAAAGATAATAGATTCATCTGGTCTCTAATGTTGTTGTATGCATATTCTCCTCTTCTCAGACCTAGCTTGTATGCACAAATCCTTAGGAAAGTATTTTGTATTTTGAGTTGGCTGCATTGTGAAACATCGATGCTTTCATTCAATTGCACACTGAATTGAAATGGTGAAGCATTCAGTTCTTCAATAACTTGCTTCAAAATATTTGAACATTCAATAATTCTGGAATGAATTACATCGTTTGATAAAGGAACAGCTTCTACCTTCTTTGTTTGATCCTTACCACATGCAAGTTCCACAATATCCAGTGCACAGGGCTTCACTAATGTTTCCGCGATTGTGTGTGGCTTCTTTTTCTGAGCAATACGGTAAGCAACCTTGTGCGATGCCTCAAGACAAGGTTTTTGTGTCGGAATGAATCCAAGTTTAGGTAAAGTACCGGCTTTTTCAAACCGAGCTTTTTTAGTACGAAATTTGTCAATACTGTCAGATATATTTCCAGGGTGAACATTTACAAGATGTTCCGACAACTTTGCTGGTTTCATACTTCCATTAGCAAGCACTTTACTGCATAAGAAGCACTGTGGTTTTTAAGTTCCATCACGTTCAGCTGTGAAAGTAAAGCCAAAAGTAACATAAGAGTCATCATACTTTCGTTTTCTTGACATTTTCTTGAACAAACTGAAACAATGTTACGTGCAAATAAGTAATTAAATACGTGTGTGTTCTTAAAATACTTACAAATTCATTTGTCACATACCTTTTAATTTTTCTCTCTTCTGCCGCCCTCCCTTCGCTGACGATCGGTGACCATAGATAGATAGATAGTCGGTGACCGATCCTAGTTGGCAAGCGATAGTAATTGAACAATCAGAAACAAACATAAAATAACTGCGCTGTTTAGAAACCCTGCCCAGTTCAATCTTGGTTCAATCAACTCATGTTTTCTGACTGTTTTTTAACTGACCTACTGCGAACCCCTGGTACACATGCTACGGATCCCCTAGGGGTCCATGGACCCCACTTTGAGAAACCCTGTTCTAAAGATATTTAAAATGTATTTATATATTCCTAAAACATTTTATGAATATTTGAGATATATATTTGTCCATTTCATCATATAGAGGAAATATTCTATGAATATATTGTGCTGTCTGGGTAACTGATATAAACTAGCTCATTTCAAATTTATCAATCACGAACCTATCAATCCGCCTATTGTTTGGTTCAGCTGATGCTCCAAAAATAAACGCGTGGAATATGACACAGAAAAAGCTACTCGAATGAATGCTCATTTATTAGTTTCTTTCAATCAGTCTTTTCACCAAAATATCGCATCTGCATTCAACATTCAGCCAGTTCTGCCACGGTATAAATTAAAACGCTTCGATATGGTGATTACTAATGGAGACAAAGGAAGGGCCCATTTCATTGCAGTCAATACTTTGGCTCCTCTGATGTTCGAACGAAATTAATTTTTGCATTCAAAGAGACAATACTTCGAACAAAACCGTTGTTCATATTATTACTCTTTGATATAATATTACATTTTACATTAGAACTCTGACATACAGCAAAGTCTTACTGAAGCTTTTTGTCATGAGATTATTATTATCACCTTAGGGGATATGCATGATTTTCTGTTATGTAACAAATTGTATTTATATCTTTATAACGTAGGAAAAAATAGAAATAGTCTTGCAAATATTCGAGTTATTTTTCAAAGGGAAATTTGAAACAATGAATCGATTTGAGAAGTTGATCAGCGCGCTTTGAATGACGTTACATGACATGTCCCGTGTTTATTCAAGCGTTTCAGTCACTTCACACGTATCTTCAGTTTTAATTGCTTCACAAACCATGAAAGAAGCTGAAATATCTTCAGATAAATATGCTCTCAATTGCTGTACAAACCATGGAAGTAGCTAAAATATCTTCAAACAAGTATGTTTTGATATCGAAGTGAAAAAACGTTATTATGAATATACCCGATAAAGTGGTTTTTCGTATTCCAATCTATGCAAAAGAAGGAAATAATGATTTAAGATGACGAGAACATATAATGTAATGTATCATCAATATCGTGTTGATATTGATGTAAAGATCATTTTATTGTAATTATGCTATATTTATATACAGCTCGGTATGAATAAGTAAGAAGTGAGTTTAACCACCAACTAATAAAAATTTCATTATAGAGTGAAGATAATAAAAATTCGAAAAAAAAGTCGGGACAAATTTAAATTTTATGCATATTCCCTATAATTGGATACTTGATGTGGTATATTACCAATGATAAAAATTGAATTGAACTGGCCAATACTTGATAAAAATTCATATTCAACAAAATGTATCACTATGTTAGTGAGAATTGTATTTTCATATATTTAAATCTTCTTTGGGTCATCTAATGATCTAAAAGGCTCAGATAAGACCTGTCATGGAATATAGTTCTCATGTATGGAGTTCGACACCAAAACATTTATTGAAGCTTCTCGACTCTTTTCAGAGAAAGGCGATCCGTCTTGTTTGTGATTCTTCGCTCACAGACTCGCTCACTTAATTGGAGCATCGTAGAAGGGTCCGAGACATCTATCTCTCTTCTATAGATATTTTGTCGGTCGGTGTTCTTCTGAATTGTTATCAATCGTTCCACCCTTGGCAATATCTACATGGATGACTCGACGAATGCAGAATTCCCACCACTTTGTTGTGAACTTGGGGACCTGTCGAACTTCTCTTGCTCAGGGATCTTTTTTTAATAGAACAGCTGAGCTTTAGAACTCCTTGCGGAGAGAGGTTTTTTCTGAGGCTTGCAAACTTCAAAAATTCGAAGTGAATGTAAATTGGTATCTCTTTTCCCTTGATTCACGCGGTGTTCTTTGAACATTACAGGGCTTTCCTTTCGTATCTAAAAAAATAATCCTATCTATAACAGAAACTCAAACGTTCAAGCCCAAATGAAAGATCAACTCACACTGCGTCTAGAGGAAAACTTAATTTACAATGAATGTTTATTGATTTACTGGGATTTTCTCTATTAGGCGAACTTTCTAGCACCGGGTATGAAATCTGTATATTCCTCATCTTTACTCCCATTCTTCTGAAAATAGAGATACCTCATTCCATAATCCAAATGGATATATGGACTCTGAATGGAGCCGAACGCGTGTAAGGATTCCTCTTATCTAATTTAGAATTAGAGCAGCTTTCGAGAGATATTCAATCTATTCGTTTCCGAACGGTTTTACTTACCTTCTGAGAAAGTCAGTCGTGATGTTAGATTATTTTCTTGCTTGTACAGTAATAACGCAAATACTTCTTTCAATTATACCGTCTTTCATCTAGAAGATTTCCCAACTAAGGAAGTTTTTATCGTGCTCTCAAAGAATTGCTCGTGCAGTAAAAAAATCAAGACTTCTATTTAATTTCCTTTCTCTGATATTCAACCCTGATTGCAATTGTTTCTGAGATTAGTGAATCTGTGAATAATAATACTTGTGATAGAAAACATTGCGTTTGACACACAAATTGTTTGCATTTATGGAGTATCAAAGATTCAAATTCAAATTTGTTATTGAAGAACATGATTATTTTAATTTTGAGAAGAGGAAGTTTTGAGGCAGTGCAACAAGAATACAAAACTTCTACAGATGAAATTTAATCAAATATTTAGCAAACCCTCTCTGTTGATATGTGTAAATCATTCAAGACGTTTAAGTCAGCAAAAATGATAATGTTTGGTGTATCTGGTCAGAAAATTCCATATTTTATTTATATGCCCACTGATGATCTCAAGGTATATTTTCCTCTGGGCAGAACAAGCTTGTCTGGTGAAAGAATGTAGGATATTTAAATGAGTTCCGGAGCTTTCGTCTTCATCTGCGGCAGCTATCTTCAGCGGCGTGATCTTAATTGAACTCCTTCCTGTGAGTCTACTATGACTGACTTGATTAACATACTAGTACTTCCAATACCATCTTCCAATTTGGTAATGTTGTTCATTAATATACAGTGGGGTCAAGATATAACAAACTTCCTGCTCATATAAAAGAAATAACGTCTTTCAGCATATTTAGGAAATGACTGAAAAGCGTATTGAGAGACAAGACAATAAGGCCTATTATAATTTAGGAGAATATTTTAACTCTTTGCTCTGTTGAAATTCATCAATCTCCCCAGTTGTACTACCCTTTTTTAAATCACCTCTCACCACAATAATTTACTTGACTTTTTAAAATATTTAAATCATCATTATGCATCAATTTTGAATCCTGGTGTCATGAAATTTCATTACATAAAGTATGAGTATACATTTTATTTACTTTTTGAATTGAATTTGAAAGAACCCTTCATTATTTTTCAGGAATTGTATATGTTGAAAAGAATATATTTCTCGGAAACAACAAAAATATTTCCAATCTATCATATACTATCATTTTTGACTGAATATTTTGTCCAATCATAATGACATAGAGCTTACATCACTTTCGAATAGTGTAACTTTACCCCCTACCAAGATTCATATAACCCTGGTGCGTCGAGTGATATGCTTTTGTTCAGTCAAATCCTTTCGATCTGAGAAACCGAAGCCAGAGCTTATATTTTTTGACGGTAGGTAGTGACACAGGTAGTGATACAATTGCGATTTTCTACATTTCCAACCAGGCGGCAGCTTACTAGTGAATGTCTATACCGACGGTCCTATTGGCTGAATCCTCGCGGGATTTTTCGTCACCAATACAAAATATGTAAGGCCAAGTTCGTCTAAAAGAAACCTATCAATTTTTTTGAAAAGTTTGACACTTCGATTTGAATGCATCTGGAAGTTCCTATAATAAAATCAAAATCTTAATTGTACCTAGTTCTTATTGTTTCCTTAACGTTTTACTTGTTTGTGTTCTTTTTATGAGTTCATTGTTATTGTTCGTGTTTGATTTTTTACTGATGGTTAGATTTATTATGAAGCATTTTTGTATTATTTGTGGTGTTAGTGCAGTGCAGGAGTGCACGATTCAATTCACTAATCCCCTGTACGAAACTCATAATAAATCGCTCGCATTACATGTATTACTTTCCTCATATCATCGGCTCGTAATCACGTTACAATTACCATTCATTTTCTGAACACTATGAATAAAGAGGAAAAATTACTTACCTATTTTCGGTTCCTCAGATATCATTATACTTCCCAGTTTCACTCACAACCATTGATTAGGAACATTTAAAATCACATTCACAGAGATTTTAATTCATATTTCATCAACTTGAAAGCGAAAGGAAAAAGCATCATTGAGTTATGATTCATGACATAACCTATAAATTTGATTTAATCGAAAGGCGGGACCGTTGACGTTCACGACATCACAGATTAAAATTTCAGTGGATCAGGGTAGGCTTCGTAACCAGATTCGTGAGGTGCGCCTCTGGTGACAAACTCTCGAAGGGATTTCTTCAGTTATTTTTCTTCAAAATCAAGAATGCCAGATATCGAGAGTTTATGACTACGATTTTTCAGGTATAAGTCAACGCACCAGGGTTATATGCATCTTGCCCCCTACAAACAAGCAAGCAATGTTAGAAACTTTACCCCTTTATAATATTAGTATAGATTACGAAAAGTAAGGCATTTTGAAATTTCCGTCAATTCGGAAAAGTGGCACTTCGTATGTCAAAATTAGGAAAAAGTTGTTTACGTTTCCGCTGTGTGATGTTTCATTTATTTGACAATGAACGACACTTCTATATGGTTGGTTCCTTTTTATTTCAGGTCGAACTCGTTATGCAAAGCGAAGAAGGTGATGTCAGCAACTACCAAGCCAACGGGGAATTTGATCTGGTTGGTTTTTCGTCTGTAAGGAACGTTGGAATTTATTCTTGCTGTCCGGAACCTTACCCGGACATAACGTACACGATAAAATTGAGGAGGAGGCCACTGTTTTACGTATTCAATCTCATTTTGCCTTGTATACTCATCAACGGAATAGGTGAGTTCATATCGTAAAAATCTTTAATATAAAAGGAGAGTAGGAGACCCAGAACGGAACCTCGGGGAACACTTTTTCACATGATAAAGATATTTTTATATATTCTTCATCCTAAGTCAATGAATAACTATAATTATAGTGAACCACTGGAACCAGAGCTATAGCCATTGGAAATCAAAATGTTTTCGAATATTTGGTATTCCATTAACTTTGCTATTTTTTTGTTGATAACTCAAAATCACTTAACCTTATTTTGTTGTTACCTGATATTTGAAATCATTAAACAAGATTGGGTTCTGTCGTTAGTTTGGAATTATTCGAAAAATAATTTCAATTTTTTTTCAGCACTCTTGGTTTTCTACGTACCATCCGAATCAGGGGAAAAAGTAACGCTCGGTATCAGCGCTCTTCTCTCGATGACTGTTTTTCTGATGACTATTCGAGAGACGCTGCCCCCAACAGAGAAAACACCACTTATAAGTGAGTATTGGTGATTATCGTCTTTTCTATAGTATATTATTTACCTAGGGAGAGAACCCCGACGCATACATAATATTTGTTTCTATTACTAACACTGAATCATCAACATATATTTCATCAATTCAGACTTTTTTCCACTGAAGGAGCAATGCCATCAACGTGTTCATTGAGCATATCACTAAAATTTCGATTTATCAAATTGTTGTTTTTGTTTGTTCCGTTAGTAGCCTAGGAGATAAGTTGTCAAAGAAACTAAAATGAAATTTGACTTGGCTGTCAGAAAATAGACGGTATATTGAAATTCTAGATGGAATTGTAAATGGAGAAAAATTGTGAGAATTCAAGTGACAGTGATTTCGATATGGAAGTATGTACCTTGCCCGCTCGAGGCTCTATTTTTCAGACACTCCTAAAAATTTTGGTTGAGGAAAAATGAATAAATAAACCCTTCACACAACACAACACACCTAGTTTCATCAAAGACTGAAAGACTGTTTTATGCAGCATCTCATAAGAGGTAATTTTTATTGGAGAATGTATATCTTCGGTTCTGTTTGATCCTGTTTGGTACCAAAACATTTTATAGCAGATTTTCTATTCTTCGTAATTATTGATTGATCAAAGTGCACACTCGCATATTGATAATCAAATTTTTACTTAGTTGATACTTATTCAAAAGAATAAAGGATCAGTCAATATTATAATATTTTTTCTCATACATTTCTTCTGAAAATTAGTTCAAACTATAAATTCCAAGGAAATTATTCATTTTCTTATCCTTCTTCTGAAAACTTTGGTTTATTTGAACTATTGAAGTTCTCAATATTTTCTCTTCAAATTATATGAGTTTCACGCAGCTGACCAATATAATAAATTTGAATCATCTAGAACTTTGGAATGGACAAACTACAATAAATTAAAAATTAATATCAGTGAAAAAAATATATGACATCAGGGGAGAATAGAAATGAATTTTTTAGTCATAACTTCTGTTCCAGAATTGGTGATTTTATTCTGAAATAACTTGAACAAATGAAAAATCTAGGGATGAGTTAAATACTCATTCGAAATTCAATCATCATGTAGATCATGTTTGCGAAAAAGTTTCGTGAAAAATTATTGTTTTGCATAGATGTAGCAAAAGAGAGTTTATTTCCAGAAAATCAGTCATTGTTTCACCACACTTCACTTTTTGTAATACCATATTATCACTCCACCCAAAATAAAAGAGTCGGTTTCAAATTCTACAAAATCGAACAATGAGAGTGAATCTGACATGTGATAAGTACTCAAAAATTTTTGTGATGTTGGATGAATTGAACTGGATGGATATTGATGATTTTCTGAAATATTAGACACTTGGCTTCATTCATGATATTCACTTGAAAATGTCGGCACTTCATTTCAGATTTTTTTGAAAAAGTTCAGTGACTCATGCATATAAAACAAGAGTAAAAAAATATTCTGGTTAAAAAAACGTGCAATCTTTCATTATTAGAAGTGTCGGAATAGCTTATGATAGCTTAATAAAGTTATTTAATTCAACTCAATAGTTGACACCTTTCAATAAATGCGAATGAGAATTTGCCGAATCTCGAATATTATTTCAAACGTACCTTTCCTCTGTTAGGTATTTAGCAATGAAATTACTTAAAGAACAACATATAGGTATGTTTAGATCTTGAAAATTACGCAGCGGATGATGTGTTTTTTTTTTCGTAGAGTGATTCATGAGGAGGTTTTGTATGTATAATACATGCATAATATAGTATATACAACACTGATAATTTCAGATGTTTCTGTTTCTAATGTAATGAAGAAATAAATTTTTTTGCGCTTACATTGCAAACGCTGACAGTATTCTACACCTGAGGACGGTCTACAAAAAAGTCCGCGATGGTATATGTCTATCCCTTACAGATTACCCACAATAACCATCTGATTCTTGGGTGTTTTCCGGGTTTGATGGCCGTGGTCCACAGGTTTTTATTCCTGACGTTTCGCCTACGACTATGGTAGGCATTATCAAAGTCTGTGAGGTAACGGACGCAATGATCTCGTTCTCACAGTAGATACTGTGAGAACGAGATCATTGCGTCCGTTACCTCACAGACTTTGATAATGCCTACCATAGTCGTAGGCGAAACGTCAGGAATAAAAACCTGTGGACCACGGCCATCAAACCCGGAAAACACCCAAGAATCAGTCACCTCCGGCCGTGAAAGTTTACGTTCTTTGAATAACCATCTTTTTATTTTATATTTTCTGAAATATATCAATTTTTGAGAAAAACCAACTTCGAAATCGAATATTTGTATATGACAAACAGCCACGGTCCTAATATTGATCCTTGCGGTACCCCACGAATTCCTACTGTCATCTGAATAGTTATAGGAATGACTTCCTTGGACTTCATTAATTCTACTAATATGAGTGTGGTAGGAAGAGTGAAACGTGAATTCAAGTACTTCAATTTTACCGTTTTCTTCTGTTTTCAACTAATTGAAAAAAACATCATTATAGGATTAATATATCGATCGAGAGTCCATTGTTCACGTACAAGTTTCGGGCAAGGAGTTCGAACTTTCTCGTTGTTCTCTACAGACAAAGCGCTATCGAAAGTTCGAAGACGAATGAGATGCGAACTACGGAACAGTGTCTTCTCGCAGACGAAATATTTCGCGGGAAATTCGGCGTGGAAATGCTGGAAATCCAGCCGGAACGTTTTGCGGCAGAGAGGCTTTCGGGAAAGTTGTGGGGAGTGTGTGCCGCAAACTACTTCGACTTTATTAAAAGTCGAATACGATTTCTCTGTTTCCACTTTTCGGTCGAATTCATTTTTTGTCGATGCTCAGGGTGAGTTATTGTCGTAACTGGTGGTTTTTCGTGGATTGCTAGTTTTCGGGTGTTGGGATTTTTTTGATGACGCTGTTGAGTTCGAACCAAAAAATATTGCAAATTTGTTTCATCGAATAGACAGGTAGATTTGACCACTTGGAACATTCTCATGTTTATATTGGGGCCGTGCGCGACGACAGGGCCCTTCACTTCTGGAACTTTTGTGGGACGTTCATGCAATGTGCCTTACAAAGCTCCTACAAAAATCGTTAATACTCTCCAGAAACCTCGAAAAAACTTCCATTGTTTCAATAATTATAGTCATAGTCACTTATATTTACCCTTTGACATACAAAGTAAGTGAGTACGTCTCTCAAAAATTTTTATATTTACTCAAAAAATACTACAAATGCGATAGATTCATTCGAAATATTCAAATATCCATCACAGAAATAGTATTCATCTCAGTTGAAATTAGTGAATTCAGTTGTAGAAACGTGAAATGAAAATATAAGGAAAATATTACAATCAATTTAAAATAATTCTTATTTCTCCATTCAACTCGAAAGCAATATTATATGGAACTACTTACTACTATTTGACATGAACCAGAATGCAATAACATCAGTAATTGTTTTTGTGTGGAAAAACGGTTCGTTGTTCATGTAGCTTGTTTCTTTCATCAACCGAACAATGCGAGCAAACTCCAACGACTGCATCATCTTTCAAACATGTATCTTCCACGTACTTCGCACGGTCCCAATAGCAAGATGCATAAAAATCCTGGTGAAATAACTTGGATACAATTACAATGTTGATATTTTTATCAGGAAAACTATAACAACAGCACACTCAATAATAGATATTAATGGAAGTTCGCATTCCTTAAATATGTTTACAGATGGCGCCAAGCCAATTAGAGTTCAAAAAAAGTAATGCAAGAGTCAGAAGATAACGGAATCGATTCTTATACCATCTACCGAATTTTCTGTGAACCCCCATAATCGTGTCTACAGTTTTTTAAAAAACAATATCGAATCAGTGATCTCACCAGGGTTTCTATTCATTCCCAAAGCTGAAAGCCCACAAATAATGCATTTGACAGATCGTTATGCACATTCAAGAAGAGTCACATTGAGACACTTTCAAGTGAGGCAAGAATAGTAAAAATTAACGAAATACTGATGACTGAGAAAAAAGAATATGGGGATCATACTGGAGTTTTTGAATAGATTCAGATATATTTAACCACTTTCACATATTTGTACCACGTCAGATGTATCCTGAAACTAACACCAAACATTTACAAGTACTCATGTACCTTTGAAAACAATGACACACAAAAAAAATTATAATATAATAATAATAATAATAATAACAGTTATTTATTTATCGGAATGAAATTTTTTATATACGAATCATACGAAAGGAAAATCTTGTAATGTTCAAAGACCACCGCGTGAATCGAGGGACAGGAGATACGAATTAACATTTACTTCAAATTTTTCGATTTTGTAAGCCGCAGGAAAAATCTTCCCCGGCAAGCAGTTCCAAAGCTCAGCTGTCCTATTGAAAAAGAACCCTGACCAAGAGACGTTCGACAGGTATCCAAGCTCACAACAAAGGGGCGGAATTCTGCACGAACGATTGACGATAATTCAGAAGAGCACCGAGCGTGGAAATATCTATAGAAGAGAGACAAGTCTCTGACCCTCCTTTAAATATTTTACTGACTGAAAGCAGTAATTGAGAAGATGTTTTCTCGGTGTGGGTTCAAAATCATGTGAGCTTAGTGTTTTCCATTTTTCAAGGATTCTATTGTGGGGTATGATATCTAAGAGATCCGTTTTGGCCTTTCAAGTTGGCATATCTTGTTGTGTAATAGTGTATGTCCACGCGGGATTTCCTTCACCAAATCGTAGAAACTGTGCGGGTTCTCGGACTTGCCCTGCGCATTCACCAAATATTGAAAACCCACTCACGACACTAAATTCCTTTGCAAATGCCTACCACGGCACGTTTTCACAATAAAAATTCAAAATCGTCTTCATTTCATCTGGGAGCGATAATAAGAGTTGGAGATTCTGTTGTAAGAAACATTCTTTTGACCTCCATTTTATCGAAACCCCTCACTTTTTCTAATAGAACTGTTGAAGATGCTATCTCTCGAAATATTTATGCTTGCGTGGGCCATAAAGTAAACTTTATGCCCGTGCAAAAAATGACGTGAGCATTATTTCGGCATGAACATAAATGCACTATTATGTAGTTGAAATAAATATCATTTATCGTTCGCTTCATTGTAATTCAAGCGCAAATTGAATATATTAAAAATTAATGACTTTACATTTAAGAGTATAAAATATAGTTGTATAAATTGTAACAAGAAATGGAAAAAATTAATGAACGAATAAAAGTGAATCAAATAGAATAAAAAATAAAACAATCTCGAAAAGGAAATTTTGAAGAAACCGGTGACACATGGGAGCCGTGTAGTGGCCACTGTACGAAGTGCCGCTATGGTTGGAGAGCGCGTAGAGGTTCTAGTGGCAGGGGCTACATTGGCTGCCGCATAGTTGCTCATGTCCAGATCTTCCAACAGAAAATAGATGGTGACATTCAATTTTCCTCCAAACCATTTCGTTGGAGAAAAAAGTATGAGATGGGTCACCAAAACCCGAGGGAACTTGTATATCGATAATGAATTCGTGCATTTCCGCCTATTTTTACACTTGGAACACGTCGCCTCCTCATCCCCTTCCAACGTCTCCTCTCTGGCAAAATAATCCAAGCACTGTGATAATATGAGTTAATCGGTTCTCTGCGGACTAAGTAGCGACAGGTCCAAAAACGGGTGGAAAGTCACAGAACAGTGCCCGAAAATATATGCATTTTAACGTCAATTTCAATTAGCCGACGAAGTTATCTACTATATTTGAGTTGTTCCTGCGTTGGTACCTCGACCAAGATTTTGCTTTTTCACTTGAATTTTCATCAGTTTCAATCAAATTATGTTTAGGTTTTTCTTTTCATCAATTCAGGTTTTCATGCAAGCCCTTCAATAAATATCATGAAAATTCCTGGGCATCTGGTAGTTGGGTGGAACCAATGAAGCGGTGGAGTAGTTTTTGGATTTGGGTTTTCAGTAATACTGTATCCACCACACTGTTAGCCAAATTATCTGACCATAATTTCTTTATTAGCTTGGAGAACGTTTCCATCAGGGTTCCGTCCTAATTGGAAATGTTTTTAGTAACGATATCCTTCATGAAGTCCTTCTTCCTGAGATATTCCATCAACAATCTCGTGTTTGATAAACACTGGATGACGCTGTTCATAAAAGACGTGGTACCGTTATTCTTCAAACCATCGAGACCTATACTATTGATGGTATTGGAGGTGTTACTGGTATGTTTGGCCCTACGCTGTTCTTTATTATAGTGGTTATCACAGTCACTAGATCGGTGCAATGAGGAAATAGAATTTTGTGTTATACTGAGATACAGACTTGGTCAATTTTGGAGTTGACGATATATCCAGGTTGTTGGATCTATTTTTGAGTTTACACTTTTTCAAACAACATCTGGTCGATTGATCTTGCGTTCCACTGGATAATTGGGATGCACCGCATGAAATCTCATCTGATGGGGTAGAAGGGTAAGGCGAAATATTCGTTATTCTAAATTTCGTATCGTTAACTCGAATTTCGTTATTGATTTCGGTTTTTGTGGGCGGAAAAAAAACTCGCATTAGTCATACTAGACTCGCAGGAAGGAGTTCAACTAAGACCACGCCGCTGAAAATGGCTGCCGCAGATGCAGCCGAAAGCTGCGGAACTCAAAATTCCAGAACACGGCCCTCAAGCCCAAAAAACTTGCGATGTATCAACACCGGCGGTGAAAGCCTATATTCTTTCAAATCCGTAGTTGTTTGTTTATATCTATGATACGAGATTTGTCATGGAGAGCATATCGCCCTAAGACGTTTTATAATTATTATCATATATAATTCTCACCATAGTCTCAGTCTACAAAATACTTTCGTTGGGATACTCTCACCAGATTTCAACGCTTGTTCAAATATTATTTTCAGGACAATCTTTTTTGCCACACTCGTTGCAACACTTGATGCTTGTCAAGATTTAAAATTTGAATGCACAACAAAGTTGCTTCTACTTTGTAATGCATTAGACTTGATTTACAACAACGAGAAACTGAGCAGTCACAACACTTCTGCTAATTCGGAGAATTTCTTTATTCAAGTTGAACAATAAACCATTGTAGTCACCACGGCTTTGGCTCGACATTTGAGTACCTCGGGCAACTCACAATATCTTGAGCCAATGACTCACGGCCTTGTTTAATGTTCCCCTCAAATATAAATACATTGATCATGATATTGGTACATGAATAACTAATTTAACTTCCCTTCCAGTTGATGAGCTTCATTCAATATGTTCTCATGTTAAGGTGGATTCATGCAGCTTCAATTATCAAGTAACAATGAACAAGTAGCGATTAACAATTATCAGGTAGAAAGTAATGAAGAAGAAGGCATTCATGCATCTAAATTCAACCATGATCAAAGCTTGTGGAAGAGGATCAACTTTAACCCAACATAAACTCTTGAGTAGCATTTTTTATTCATTTCTATATACCTTAGCTTCGTTTTGGAGAGTTGAAGATTGAAATTGAACATGGAATATTATTGTTTTCCTGAGAAAGTCCACCAGAATCGCATCTAAAGTTTCAATTTCAACTCGCTCACATTGCACGAACAAAATAACAATCGCGAAAAACAACTTATATGAAGAAAAATTTGGTTATGATCTTATAATCCGTCATAATCTGCACGTTAGAGACACATATTTTACAATTAAAGTGGGAAAGTTAAAAGTTGGCCAACTCTTACTTGTTAATTGATAGTTGGTTTCATGAATCATCTACAGTAAATTAGGCAGTTCGACTCATCATTGATAATTGTTACTTGCTACTTGTTGAAGCTGCATGAATCCACATTTAGACTAAATGAATTCCGTATGTGCCGAATTCATTTTTCATTGATTTACAATTCAACAAGGACTCCACTCAGAAAAAAGGTATCTCGTGAATTTGATTGAGTTAAGAAGAGACAAAGGCCTTCAGTCTTCAATTTGGTCTCCCAAAATGGACCCTAACGTGAAATTGCTGTTCGTGTCCCTCGACCCGTGTTTCCTCAAACTAACATCGATTCGCAATCTAACCACGAAAACCCCCCGTGTACCTGCAACTTCATTACGCCCCCTGTCATCTTTTATAAGCATTCTTTCGGCCCACTGGATCTTCGTACGGCCTTCCAATTTATTCATCTTCTTTGAAACAATGCTCGCGTATGTTTTGTATTTTCCGAGGAATTTTAACTGGCCAAAGTAGCTTACGACCGGATGGCAGCGGCACTAATAACGTTCTCGGTTGGAATGGCATGTTCAAGGAAAGAAAATTAAAGGAAAAATTCGTGGAATGAACAGTTGCTTAGCTGAGGCTGTGGAAAGGAATCGAATCGTTCTTTGTTTTTCATCATAAGTTTCGTCGGATAGGGAAGGCATATAATTGAAGTTAATCTTTATATTCAGATGAAAACTTGATGTAAGTATCGGTAATTTTTTTTCTACTAGGGTACGGAATAGTCAACTTTTACGCACTCATTTTAGTATAAACTTTGATGTTGGAACCTTTGGTATAAAGGTTGAAACTTTTTCTAGAGATCAATTACCCTAACACCAAACTGATATTTTTGCACTCGACGCGCGTTTTGCTAACAAGGTTAGCATCTTCACAAACACGTTCACATACATTCCAAAGGACTCAAATCATGGTCCTCAACATAAAATGGCGGCACTGCATTACCTTGTCCATAGGTTATTCACTTAAAAAAAAAGATAAGTAGGACAATGAAAGGAGATTGATTAGGTACGTAGGTGAAGTGAACGATTTCAACCCAGAGATAATTGATGAGGCAATTTGAAAATGTAAATTTAGGAAAACACTTCGTAAATCTTCGACTTTTCAAAAAGATGAGGGTAATAAAAAGTTTATAGTAATCCCAATACACTAGTGGACTTCAGCAGATATTCGATAAAGTGAATTAGAGCAGCTTCTTGGTAACCCAATGTATAATTTAGAAAACACAGGGAACTTACGAAACCAATTGTCGAGATTGCAACAACAAATACATCGGCCAGACCCAACGAGCTATCAAAACCCGTTTCAAGAATAATTTGGCACACATGAAAAACGGAAAGGTAGTAAAATCCAGTGTCGCACAACACGCTCTAGACAATGACCACAAAATTGGTGAAAGCAATCTGAAACTGATCAAGCTGGGGCATGACACAAGACTACTCTATGTATGTGAGAGTCTCGAAATAGAATAATAATAATCAATAATTAGTAGGTAACAGACCAAAAAAACTTTGCAGGTAGTGACTGTACTTGTTTTTTGTAGAGAAATTTAGAATAAGTTGCAGTAACAAATAAAGTCCATATCGGACCGAGAAAGTCTAGGTATATAAACAGCTAATCCTAGTCTCTAGATTTAGTATCAATTTTCTTCTCCTATAGATGCAAGAGACTACCTTGCCTGAACCAATTTTGATTCTCAAATGTAACTTAAAAATGAGAAATGAATAATAGTTTTAAAAAATTGAAAAACACGCTTTTGTGAAAAAATAAACGGAAAAGTAAAAATATTTTTTTAAATCAAGAATGGTGTGAAAACAGTGTAGATAAAAATTAATTTATTGCAATGTAAAAAATAACGTGGGGTGCATGATGTCAATAGATTACTTAAAAAGCACCCCACTCTTTTTCACATTGCATTATTTATTCTATTCTCAATTCAAATCTTTAAACATTCATTTTTCACTCTTTAGTTCATTTTTTCACAAAAGCGCATTTTAAAGTTTTTAATTCAAACTAATATTTATTTCTCATCTTTTAGTTGGATTTTTTATAAAAGCATGTTTTTCAGTTTGTTTCGACCATTATTCATTTTTCTGTTAATTTTTGTTTGAAAGCGTTTTTTTAGTTTTTGAAAGTATTTTTTTTTACATTATGATGCTTTTATAGATTATTATTGTTATTATGACCATCAGCACCAAAATGCGCAACACGGAGTGCGTCTTTCAAGTCGCAGAAACATCACAGAAGCATGTTATAATAATTATGAAAACTTTAAATCTTTCTATGTATTGTAATAGTATATTACACACCGAGGTGGAAAAGTGATTCATTCCTGTCGTGAGATCAGTTAGTTAACCGAGACGCAAAGCGTCGATGTTAACTATGATCTCGAGACAGGAATGAAACTTCCTACCGTGGTTTGTATACTGTTTTATTTACAACCATCATATTTCGATTAAAATTATTAAAATTCTGTTTCGTTCTGAACATATCTAAAATATTACAATTAACGACAAATTATCAAGAACGCGGTTTTCTCAGAATATTCAAGTAGATATATTGTTACCGTGACTACGGGGTATACAATTGTCACCAATATAAATAAATGTCAGATGAAGTCAATAAATGACAGATAAAGTCTAGAATGGATGAAATGAGGGCGGAAAGTAGAGGTGTGTAATGTGACACTTCTCAACCTTCAATGACGTTAATAAGGACAGCATAACATGTATGGTTGCAAATAAATATATAAGTTCATTTGTAGTAGAGTAAATGGACTAGTAAAAGGCTTCTAGAATAGATTTTCGTAGGCACTTTGTTGCTAAAATGTAAAACCTATTTTTTATCATTCCTAACACCGTTTCAATGCGAAATCACTTGGTCGTCCAAAAATCGTAGTGGGTGGGGAGTGGTACGGAGCCTTTTAAAAAAAAAAAGCAATTTTTTTTTTCAACGTTTTTCAGATCTATGATTCGAGATAATTCATTCCTCAAATTTGCATACCCATCCGGACATCAGAAATATTTTTTTTTCAATTTATTAAAATACTTCGCACCATTATTGTATATGGAGCGCCTTCACACAAAAACGCTTGCCCTGAAAACCCATACTTTTGAAATCTTTTAACTCGCTCTACCGCTAAAAGTATTGGGTCTAGCAAAAATAGGCTTTCTATAAACGTTATAGACCAAACATCAAAGAACATGCCGTTTTTTTCAGAATTTTGATTGGATAATTAGTTCAAGAGAAAATTGAATAATCAGAATGGTATGTCACGACGGACAGCGGCGAGCGCTAAGATGCGAGGAAGGGCGAGATTCCTATGCCTTTATCAACGTAAAATCAACTCTACTGAAAGCGATGTCGTTACGGTCGATTTTACCTTGACTTGAAACGGTGTGGTGTTGTGAATTCGTGTGCATCAATCATATTATTGAAAGTACCTAGTTGGTTAGTATTACAGTTCGAATTGAATTAAGACTTCTTTTCGTAAAACTTATACCTACTGAACAAGACGATTTTATTCAAAATGTGTGTGTTATTTGTTTGGAAAGAGGAGAGCTGGTTAACTCTCAAGAAAAATAAAAAAAAATTTCATTGAATGCACGAAAGAACGTATGACAAATTGTCATGATGACAAATATATGCGGCATATATTCTCAAAGTGTGATGATCTAAAAATCTAAGTTTTTTGAAATGGCACAAAAACTGTTATTAATCTTATACGAGCTCAAAGAACATTGCCTCGTATAAGTAAAAAAATACCAAATTGACAGCTGATATCCCAGCAGATTTTTGTAGAGGAGATATTTTTCAAAAAATGTCCCTTGCGGACCCCTTTTGATTCACAAAAGTGTGTATATAAATATCGCGCCGCTTGCGTTTCAACGGAATTACGCAACCTCAATAAAAAAATCGGTTGAAAATACTAATATTGACAAAAAGACAATGAAGCATTATGTAAACTTTTTGAGGAAATGGAGAAGGGTTTGGAAAAAATAAGGATACAGCACAAAATCGATTGGCAAAAGATATCGCGAAATTAGTGGCATTGACGACATGAGTGAGAAACAAATTGTGAAAAAAATGAAACGCCATTTTGGGCGAGCCAACAATTGTTTCGAAGAAGTTTTCATAGAGGACAATGATGAAGAGTCTGATTCAGAATAAATAATGTACTTATATATGAGATCAGGTTAATACTGACGTATAGGTATATTAATTATTTTTACTACTATCTTTCGTTCTTCAATGCGATATTCACTGAGAAGGGAAATCGAGCCATTTTAGATATGTATATCCCAAGGTTTTGACGATACCCCGTCCTTAAAAAGCTTCATAACAATAAGAAATCCATCAAGAACAAAAAATCATCTGGAATTGACGAAATATCAATGAATATAATTGATAATCTTCCCATTGACACATTGGCTGTTTTAGCAATAATCATAAATAACTCCTTCGGAGCTAGCTATTTTCCTACCCCCTTCAAAACATCTGTGGTTATTCCGTTATACAAGGGAGGCAATCATGACGAAGTCTAAGATTTTCATCCAATTTGTCTTATCCCCTCTTTAGCCAAACTAATAGAGTAAATAGTGAAAAATCGTTTGACTGATTTCTTAATGTCACATAATATAATAAATTGTAAACAATTCGAATTCCAACCGAAAAAGTGCACTAATGACGCCATATTGTCCCTTCTGAACGAAGTTTATAACAATATTAACAATCGTGATGTAGCTGCAGCGGTGTTTTGTGGTCTATCCAAAGCATTTTATTGTTTCAATCATGACATACTGCTCAGAAAATTGTATCACTATGGCATAGAGGAAATAACTCGTAGGTGGTTTGAATCATATCTCACAGGTAGAAGTCAAATTGTTAAAATGCCTACTTCAACATCAACTGCAGCTAATATAAACAGTGGAGTTCCTCAGGGGTCCATTCTTGGTCCCATTATCTTTCTTTTGTACCTAATGATCTGACATCGTTAAATATAAAGGGAAAGTTCACGTTATTCGCAGATGATACCACAATACTAAGGCACAGTAAAAATACCTCAGATCTCCACAAGGTTATATCTTCAGATATCGGTATTATCAAAGACTGGTGCAGTGCTAATCTCTTGTCTCTGAATATCAACAAAACTAACGTGATATCATGTCGGGGTTTTATTGATAACATAGCAATTACTCTCAATGAAAGTGTTATAGAGAATAAATTAAGCACCAAATTCCTCGGTATTGTCATAGATAACGACTTGAGATTTGAAGACCACATCAGAGCTCTCACAAAAAAACTCTCTTCGGGTCGTTACGCGGTAAGAATAACTTCCAGAGAGCTGGAAACATCTGCAGCTAAATCTGTTTACTATTTACTGGTAGACTCACACTTGAGATATGGAATTCCGTTCTAGAAATCTCATGAATTTTCTGTTTGTACTTCAAAAAAGAGCAATACGTTATCTCTTCAAATTGAAACAAGACTTTTGTAAGCCAATATTCATTACATAAAATATATTGACAGTTTATGCCATTTTCATATTAGAAACGGCTTGTTTGATAAACAAACATAGATATGAATTTCCTCTGGTATCATCTAACTATTCCACTTGTCAGACTCACGATTTTAGACTGCCTTTACCCACCTCGACACAGACTGAAAGCCCCTCAGAATTTAGGAAAGCAATTTAAGTTTGACTTTCGGATAGACCCTATTACAGTTTGGACGAATTTTATGATGATAACTTCCACTAATACTCTGAAATACATCATACACTGAGCTAATGTTAGTGTCAAACTAAACTTAGTTCCATTTCGCATCCTTTTTGTTTTGTGAAGTTCTCTTCTTGATTTTTATATTTCTGTTTGTTACCACACTTTATACATGTGGACATTTCATAATGTGCTAAACATCTGTTTTTATCATATCATAAGTATATGTGTGTATATGAACTTGTGTATAATTTCAGAGGATTTGAATTTTATGGACTCAGTATATATGCTTGTATACATTTTTTATTATTCACACACGCTTTGTCCATAAGATTCATTCTTCGGACAATAAAGCTTATTTATGATTATTATTTCGAGTAGAGTAAGGATGATCGGATAGTAAAAGAATAAAAAATGATGATAAATCACTCTCAAAGATGGATGAAATTCTTCTGAAACAATACTTATTATTAGTATCATTACTAAACAAATACATAATAAACACGTACAGTATTCTTATAGAATGTATGTGTTGATATTCTGTCAACAAAACATGAGGCAAAAAAGGCTTTGAACTATTACATCATCCTGATATATTCGCGCCCAATGCGTATTCAGTCAAAAACCTATAAAATTCCCTTACAAAGAAAAATCGTCCGTAACAACATCGCTATCAGTAGAGTTGATTTTCCGTTGACCTGTCCATAGGAATCTCGCCCTTCCTCGCATCTCTGCGCTCGCCGCTGTCCGCCGCGACATACCATTCTAATTATTCAATTTCCTCTTGAACTAATGATCCAATCGGAATTCTAAAAAAACCATCATGTTCTTTGGTGTTTAGTCTATAACGTTTATAGAGAGCCTTTTTTTGATAGACCCAATACTTTTCGAGGTAGAGCGAGTTGAAAGATTTCAAAAATATGGATTTTCAGGGCAAGCGTTTTCGTGTGAAGGTGCTCCATATACAATAATGGTGCAAAGTATTTTAATAAATTGAAAAACAATATTTCTGATGTCCGGATGGGTATGCAAATTTGAGGAATGGATTATCTCAAATCTTACATCTGAAAACCGATGAAAAAAAAAATTGCATTTTTTTTTCAAAAATGCTCCCCCCACTCCCCTCCAACCATGATTTATGGACGACCAAGTGATTTTGCATTGCAAAGGTCTTTAGAACGATAAAAAATGGGTTTTACATTTTAGCAACAAAGTGCCCACGGGATAGCACGATAGGTTCCCGTTTAAACTCCACTATTGATGATGAGTGGTCCTATCGAGAAATGGAAACTGGCTCCTTCGCCAAAAATTTTGTTTTATGCTAGGACGCGACGCTAGAAAAACAAATCGGTAATTCTGAAGGTCCTAGTGAGGATATCGTTTTTTTTCATATTGTTGCATTGCTATCGGTCCTTGATGGGTATGCAAAAATTCAAATCAATCCGATGTTACAAAGTTTCCGTTAGAAACATAGATATATATCAAGCTAATAAAAGCGCGTTGAGAGCTAAGAAAAGCGGGTTAAAAAATTCAACAGCATTACTAACCATTTTTAGTCCATATATCTATTATTTATATATAATCTTGCTTCTGTTTGTAGGTATGTACTATGGAGCGAGTATATGTTTGGTTTCCTTCGCATCAGCATTGTCGGTAGTCACCCTCAACATTTACCACCGAGGGGTGAGAGGAGCGCCCGTGCCAGGAGTGTTGAGGAACGTAGTCTTGGAAAAGCTGGCCCCTCTGGTTTTCATGAGGTTCGAGCATAACAGACATCGGAATCCGCCTGTCCAGGTGAGGTTTACGTTGGGTTATTTTGTTAAGTCAAGTTTTTATTACAACTAGCTGAGCCTTGCCCCCTTCGTTGAGCGTTAATTATTTTTGGGATTCCATTATATTGTGTAGTTCTTAGTACTAAGTTTCTTCAACTTAATGACAGCTCTGCCCTCTGGGCGCGCTCGAAAGAGCGTATTGAAAGGAGTCGAAAGTGTTATAAACCCCGATAGACAATGAATTTCAATAATATACGAAACACGTCTTCCATCAATTCCTGCAGAATTTGAAAAAAAAATTATGCAAAATCTGAAGTAGATTGGACCAAGGCATCCCTCAGGTGTGGAATTTAGGAAAACACGAGAAAACTGGATAAAAAGTATCCTATGTCCTTCGCCTGATTCTAAGCTACCTCTCCACCAATTCTTAGTCGAATCGGTTCAGCCGTTCTCGAGTTACAAATAGTGTAACTAACACGACTTTTTTTTTGTACATATATAGATGAATGCGGAAATTTTCAATCACTAAAGAATATTGACGAGCTGCTAGACTATGTTGAACCTATTTTATTAATTCTGTCTGAATGAATTGCAACTCCCAAGAGCAAAATATTATTCACCTTTGAAATTTCATTGAAAGAGGCACGAAAAGCCCCTCACTTCATATTCAACGTCTCTTTTCAGAAGTAATCATGATTTTTTGTATCTAATTCAAAACTTTATCAATTCTTTCGGTAAGCAAATGATATAGTAGTTTTCACAATGAATGGTATTGACTGAAGGATTATAATGAAACCAATTAGATCCTTAAGTTGTAAAATCCGAGATGCACATCATAAATGTAAAAGGACCGGATTTAGGTAATTTTGTTTCTCAGAGAGGGATTGTAGAGGATTACAGCTTAGACTTCTTGTTCATTTTAGTCTTTGTATTTCATTGAAAGTGTTCACTTGTGTTACGGCGTGCAATAAATTTATAACATTTATTTGTCATTACAGACATTAATAGCAAAGATTTTATACCCCAACGTACATAATAGGCAGTATGTGGCGTCCGTGGATAAAAAGTAATAGTGCTTCTTCCAGTGGTTCGTTAAAGAAGAATCACTTATCTTGTGACGCGAAAATCATTATAAAAATGTGTCTAGTTCCTTACTTCAGCAAGGATATAACGCGGGTGCTGCAGCAAAAGTAACCAGTAATTTGACGAAGGTGCCTCTTACTTCATTTAGACGAATTGTTGAAAATTCCATGGAATCAAGAAAAAAGCGTAAAGATTCCGGTGTCACAAAAAGTCTAGACGACTGGGAAAAAGATTTGATAAAATCTACACTATGTACGATGAGCAGCGTGTCCCTACAATCAAAAGTCTGAAACAGCGGCTCATCAATGACGAAACTCACATCAACTGTGGCCTCACTACTCTTTGGCGAGCTCTGTCTGCAATGGGCTTTAAATATCGCAAAATTGACAAGAGACAAGTAATAATGGAATCCACACGTTTAATAAACTGACGTTCTGAATATATAACGTCAATAAGAAAATACCGGTCTGAAAATCGGCCAATACTCTACCTCGACGAGACGTGGTTTGACACGCATGACAGCCCTTCCAAAGGATGGTCTGATTCCTCTGATGAGTGTAAAACAAAAACACCATCAAATAAAGGGATGAGAATCACAATATTACACGCAGGATTATCACGAAGATACGACAGCAGAGCTTTTTGAAGATTGGTTAAAAAATTGTCTGTTACCCAACATTCCGCCAAACAGCGTCCTAGTAATGGACAACGCAAGCTATCATAATCGACAATTGTAAAAAATTCCTGCCTCGAAGAATACGAAATTGGAGATTCAAAACTTCATGGCTGCAAATGATATATATTTTGAGGAAAATTATACAAAAAAAGAACTTTTGAAAGTGCTGCAGTCATTTTCTTTAAAGAAAAAGTATGTTTGTGATACAATTGCAGAAGAATTGGGACATACAATGTTACGACTACCTCCCTACTACTGCGTGTTCAATCCCATAGAGCTTATGTGGCACCAACTTGAATCGAGCGTGCGCGGAAAAAATACTTCTCCGACTTTAAGTGGTAGTGTGGTAGAATTAATTAGGAATTGTATGAATGACATTCCTACCGAGAGTTGGAAAAGTTCTGTTAGTCATGTTATAAATGTTGAAAACTCGTACCTTTCTGTAAAATCAATTGCGCCAATTATAATTAATTTAGATGAGGATAGCGATAGCGACACTGAACTAAATATAGAATAGAATTGTAACATTTAAATAAATTACTTGTATATCTCCTACATTATGCAAAATTCAAATTTCTTAAGTTCGACCCTGTAGCATAATTGCATCTTTTACCAGATGATTTTCTACACAATGGGATTAAATCGGGTAGTTTATTGCAGTTAATAAGCCAATACCATTTACTGTGAAAAATACTATACAGATACGGGGTTTCTGAATTGATAAAAACATTTCTGATATTTACTTTTTATATCAAATCTGGTTTCAGTATTGCTTTGTTGTCGTGTCAAATTTTTTAAAAATATCATTATGCGTTATGGAAGGGAAAAAAACTTTTTTCAAATGACATATCAAAGTGGCACATTTCAAAATTAACCGAAGTGTCAAACCGCCTTACATTCCTTAATCAGTTATGAAATGGGTTAAATTTCATCACTCACGCGAAATAAAAAAAGCATTCACGCCTACAATGAAATCACACACAAAATCATTGATATATTTTATTGTTAACAATGGAACGAAAATAATACAAATTATGAAACAACAAAAATCAATTGGCACTCCATGCCGACTTGATTGATTTCAGTGGCGCATTTGCTTTTTCAGCTGCAGGAAAACCCGGAAAAACCTGCAGCACCACTTCATCTGATTATCTTGATATGCCAATGTCCTCTTTTTCATAGAATAAAATGTAGGGTGTCTTCCGATGCTTCAATAAATTCAAGATTTTAGTGAAGTGAAGAAAATTCATTTCGGACATTTATTTTGTGTTGAAGCATCAAAATGGTTGCGTAATACTCTCAGAATCTCAGCAGAACCTATACCTTTAATATCCCCACTATGATGATAATGGTCAATGAACTTGTCTTCATTCAGTATTCGGAAAAGCAGCTCTATAAAGTCTTTTCCACTATAATATCTTGATGTGAAATTAAGTCCTTTCATTCCATAAGCACATTACATAAAAACCTCCTGTCATATTCCTTACCTTGTCAATTGCTTGTTATCATTCGGGACGCCTTCAAATATTTTCCTTGGATTAGAATATTCTCAGAGTCTTTGAAAATTTTCGTTTATTTTCTTCCAATTATTATTTTTGCTTAAAATAATATTCACTAATACAATACAAAGCAGCGTGCACGAAAATGTCACGGAATCTTTCAAAGGTTTGCTTGAATTTAAAAAATTATGTTCATTCAATTTTTCCACAATCTTTGTATGTTGGGCTGTAGCTACATGCATGCCATTTACGTCAATAACTTGAAATGATACATATTAATGAAATCCAAAACGGCATACAAATCAAAAACATGAAAATTCCCCACAA
This sequence comes from Zygogramma bicolorata, assembly GCA_032362365.1. Classification (NCBI taxonomy): domain Eukaryota; kingdom Metazoa; phylum Arthropoda; class Insecta; order Coleoptera; family Chrysomelidae; genus Zygogramma; species Zygogramma bicolorata. Next base: position 1,807,013 of record JAVJAQ010002299.1, read on the forward strand.
AAAAGCGTTTTTTTTTCTATTTTTCATGTTTTAGGGTTAATTCTCAATCCTCAAAAAGGCATGCAGTGTAAAATGATAGAACGTCCTGTCATACCTCCTGGTCTATATCTTTAACTCCTCGCATTCTACATTTTCCATAAGCGTTTATCATACATTTCAATAGATTCTTTGCGTATAATATAGGTGGAACATTTTCCGTTGTCTTTTCCGTATCATTCAGCGCTGGACTCTATTTAATTACTGTTTCGTATTATTTATTTCTATTCAGAACGACTGCCAGTCGGTGTTTACAAACATGCAAAAGATATTAAACTGATACAATGATACTCCTAACTGGTTACATAAATAGCTATTGTACATTCATGGGATTATGTAATGTTGACAGGTTATTTTTCAAAACCAGTAAGAGCATTTGAAAGTTATAATTTTCCCTACATAATTCATTTTCAATAAATTAAGCTGATGAACTCATTTCCATTCGGAGTACGATTGAAAAATTCAGATAATCCTGGTGCTAGTACCAGTTGATAAGAAAACAGTTCAAGCTGTATTGTAAAAACTGGATCTAATAGGAAAAGCATTCTATGTTATCATGCTTTTTATATTGTTTTATAAAGTAACATAGATAACTAGAAAAAAATTATTCGCATTTTCAACTGCGTGCATTCTCAAGAAAAAAAAAAGAAGAAAAGAATCAACAGCTTCCAATCAATGTTTAAAATATAACTATTATCCTTGAAATCTCCTGTAGTCAGTTTTTGAACAATTTATAATTCAGAGTAAAATTTACCTCTCTCTAGCATCGGTTTCATTTCATTATCTGTATTCCAGAGTCTTCTTGAAAATGATTTCGAAATATGGAATATTTCTCCAGGCTAGGTTTCATATAACCATTATTTATCTTCAAAATAAGCAATTGCTACGTTGGTTTCATATCCGTTGCTTACTCAATCTAATTTCATCAAGCCTTCTCTATTACTCCAAAGATTACATAAACACCGTGGTAAATTTCACATTCCTGTCATGCGAATAGTGTTCGAGACTGCCAGGTGGAAAACCATGCAAGGATCTGTAGAACACGTGGATATTTGGATAATGAATATTTTTCCTTGTGAAATATTCGGTGATCAACGTGATATTAGGAACTGTGATTATTTTTTGTCGAGGGGAGAAACGTTCTAAAAGAGTTTTTGTTTTTGCGAATATAGTATAATTATCTTTGTAAAGTACTGAAGATAGATTTGATTTCTTCGTAAACATTGGCGTAGGAAGTTTTTAACGATTTCGTCGATTTGTGATAGAAAAATTACAGTCAAATTATTTTCCGACATTGTTTTAATGTGTTTGATAATATTTCTTCTTGATGGGTATTAGGTATGAGTACAATAAACTTGAACAGGAGAATTCAAAGGGATTTTATCAAAAATAAAAATTTAAAACTGAAAACCTTTGAAATTATCAAAAATCAAAGGTGAAAAAAACGACGAGTGGTTTCCACACAATCCAAATTTCTACGCTAAGTTTATTGATTGCATGCAAGTATGTCCCGTCCCAATAATTGAAAATCAATTCTGGTGGTTTATCGCCAAGAGTATATGTGGAATTTCTTCTGTGAAGAATCCCACACTAACACCTGTTGGATGTAATCCAATGCCCTTCGTGGTATTAGCCAGGGGAGTAGTTGTTTTCTGATAGGTGTTAGTTCGTCAACCTACAGTGTAGGTGAGTTGAGGCTGGCCTGAACAAATTGTTCATTTTTTGAATATTTGATTTGAAGCCAGTCTTCAAGCATCCCCATGAATATTTGTTTTATAAATTTTGAAGTTCGCTTTTATGCGGAGTTTTCGTAACACATTTTTCCACAAACTGAAATCGCTGTAGGGGTTTTGCTGTTCATTCTCCTGAATGTGGATAACATTAACAAAGTGAATGAAGTCTGGCGAGTTGTTTTCAACAAACATGATACTTTGGAGCCTGGATACCTTGCGTTGAATGGATAATATTGTTTCAATTCCTTATGATAGATCCAACAGGTTCTGGAGTTGAATCAATAGAAGTGTCAGGAGTGGGATTCGAAAATTCGAAAAATAGTTTTCATCCGGTTTGTCGTCAATTTCTGAACTATTTCAAAAATAATCAGATGTATTTTTTTCAAAGTTGTATCCTGGATCCAAAAAATATAAAAAAATGTATTTTTTGTGTATGAAAAAGAATTCATACTGAATAAAGTTATCTAATCCATTCACGATCTCAGAGAATGTAAATTGTATTTGTGACTTTTTTCAATAATTAATTACATCTCATTGAAAAAATAGAAAATATCCATTTGTGCAATATGATTGACATAAATAATCGATATTTTCGAATCAATTTCAAACCATTTTTTGATATCCTCCTGCTTTCTTGAAAAACGTCTTTGAGAATTTTCAGAATTCGAAAAGTAATCTATTTTGTGCTTGAATGTCTTGTTCGGTATAAAGTGTTTCACTTTCAGAACGCTTTCTTTTTTTTTTTTACTGAAGATATCTTCTGTAGATATGTCTTTTCATATATATGTATTTTCATTCATAGAGTTATTTAGTTTAATTGTCTTCAGTAATTGATAAGGTTCAGTATGAAATAATGTTATTCATACCTATAATTTAATTCCAAAGATGAGGGTCAGTTTTCTACTAACTTTCATATTGGGAATACAATCAGTTATACTTATCAGTTAGGTACGATTGAAGTGTAAGCATAATATTGATAAAGAAATGAAACTGGTCGAAATAATGGCATTTGAGAAATTTATATATACTGATTTTTCGTTTACTTGTTTCAGGAAGTCAATCCACAAACTGGAACACGTCTTGACTGCCCTTGGCCATGGGTGGATAAGCAACCTCAAGAGGATGGTTATTTTTTACAGCAGCGTCAGCAGAAGTCTCCAAGATTTCTGCAGAGATCCAGGGAAGCCGACTTAGGTTAGTGTATTTATTTATACCATTGAACTTTACACACCTAAAGAGGAAAGTGCAAACAATGCCAGACATAACGCAAGTTTTCACCTTTTGAAAATTATTATAGGAAGTAATGTTCTATTGAAATTTCCACTTCAATTTGGTATAACGACAAAGTCATTCGAAAAAGAAGTGTCGGTTTACAGGCAAAAAAAAAACGTTTTTAGATCTTTTTTCGCGAATAACTGGAAAAATTTGCATCTAATCGTAATACCTGCGGAGAGCAAAATTATAGCTTTTGAAAAAACAAAGGCGACCGTTTATTTGTAATGTATGCAAACCCACTACAAACTGAATAATTGCATGTTGAAAGTTGATTGGTATTTTCAAATGCCAAAATGGAAAGTTTCTACCTACAATAACCAAAAACCAATGCATTTTTCGGGAAAAACTCATTGGACCTTTCTTGAAGTCCTTCAAAAATCCTTTTTTTTTTTAATCATAAATGTTTCTAGCATCAAAACGAACTGAGGTATGGAGGAAATAATGTTGAATCCTATTTTTGCGTTGAAAAAAATTGTGAATAACTCATCCTCTCTCCCCCCCCTTTGAAAAAAATCGTTTTTACTCCATAATTCACTTCATTCATGTTCTTATAATGAGTTCTGAGTTTTTCATCAATTGAAAGTAAGTAGTTTTGGAAAAAATTGAGATTGAAGAGAAAAAATCATATACCTAATTTCTTCGAAATAACTCGAAAAGTATTGATCACATGCAAAATTTTCTAGAGTACAAGGGTTATTCTTCTCTGAAAATTTTGGTGTTTCATTCTTTTCTGCAGAATGAAAATAGAGTAAGATATGGCCAGTTAAATATTGTAAGGGTTCGCGAAAAGTACCTTTTTTGAGCCCTTTCAACATGAACCTTTTCAAAAATATAATCTGAAACAAAAAATCATGTGAATGAGCTTACAGCTCTTAACAAAAAGCTACAAAATACTCATTTGGTGGATTTGATTGCCTAAAGACTAAGCGAATTATAGGAAAAAAACAAAAACAATTTATTATATTTTAGGCCTAGTGGAACTATATGTACCTATATCATATATATATATATATATATATATATATATATATATATATATATATATATATATATATATATATATATATATATATATATATATACATATATATATATATTTAAAAAAAATGTTGAAAAATATTTTAAATACATTTGAAGATGATTTCAATCGATCACACATCCAAATTTTTTAAATGGAGTAGTTTTCACCCTTGAAAAATCAAAAGCAACCTTGAGTACAGAGGTAACTTTAAAGTAGAGTCTCAATCTGAATTTTCATACAGTTGGGTTTCCCGGTTACTCAATAATAATTTCGAAATATTTTTTTGATGAAAACTATCATAAGGGTGGTTTTTAGGGGTTGAAACTATTTAATAGCTCAGAAATTGTCTATCAAGGTTAATTCAACGTATTTACAGATGACTGCACGCTCAAAACTAGTATTTTGTATTTTTTTTTAATATGGGTAGTTTTCACCTCTGATGAATAAAAATGAACCCCAGGAACAAATTTCCACTTTAATTTGGTATAACGACAAAGTCATTCGAAAAAGAAGTGAATACAAAAAAAAATAATCTCTAAATCGAATACTTCTTTTATCGTGTAAGTCTCATTTGCTAACGAAATAAAAAAAGTAATGGTCGCCGGTGTGACCATAACGGTCTAAGGCGCGGTCCTTATATTGATTTCGGCCATTACTTATATAGGAAATTTTTAGTTGATTCAAATCATCTTTCGAATTGTTACATTGGATTGACATCTGGATTGAATACACAAACCGACCCAGTAGCACTGTGGGGATTTTCCCTGTAGTTGAAATGGCAAATGCGCTGCCGTAAAAATTAGTAAGACGCCCCAGAGCGCTTCGGCACCCAAGACAATTAGCCGGCCCTCGCCCGCACAAGGCTCTGCCTTATTGGCGCACCCGGAAGGGTGTTTGATAAAAGAGAGAGAGAGAATATGTGTTTATTGTCCAAGATACAAAATCTTATTGACAAACACTGGTAAAAGGAAAGCATGTAAATAACTACATTCAGATAACTATCCAATTACACAATAGTATAAATAAAAATGCAACTCATGTTGAAGGAAAACCCCTGATGACTGTTCGATTGCCTTTAGAATCTTTTCCTGCTCAGTATTCAGCAGGCATCCTGAAAAAAAGGTCCAGGTGACAAAAGCAAAAACACGACGAGATACCCAACAAAAGTTTCACGGAATTCTCTACGAAGGACATCCTAATGTAGTCCTTGTTTTTCGCGAGTTGCTTCGCTGTTTATAAATTCTATACACGTTTGAATCACTTCTGGAAGACGCTTGCAGACAAAACAGTGCGGGCCAGGAATAAAAGAAATTGAAAGGAGGAATGACTAACTATGCGATCTCACTTTTTTCCTCCTTGAATTGATTAGTGTTGTTTTTTCGAGTGATTCCATTTCAGACAATTATTGAGTTATTTTGAGAAAATTTTCGGAATTTCTTTTTACAGATACGTCTTGGAATATATTTCTCATGTGTGGGGCTCGGCACCAAAACATTCATTGAAGCTTCTTGATTCTATTCAGAAGAAAGCAATCCGTATTTTTGATGATTCTTCGCTCTTAGACTCGCTCACTTCGTTGCAGCATCGTAGGCTCGGAGACTTGTCTCTCATCTATAGATTTTTTTACGATCGGTATAGAGAAGTAGGAAAGTCTGTGTGAGAAGGATTCAGAGCGTTTTTATGGCTCCATCTATTCATCAATATCCAAATTTCCATTTACTTGACAATGCATGACGAACTGAAAAGGGAAAAAACAGGTGCAGATTTCTCTTGTCAGCTTGGCTGAAATGTTGAGAGAAAGATAATAAAGCTTCAAAAAAGAGTTGGTGATTGAGGTTCGTAAAGTAAATGAAAGTTCAGGCATTAAAATGATCTTCGAAATATGAATGTTCTTCGACATCGACAAAAAATTACACTCATGTTTCTAATTGATTGCCATCTTATGGCATATATTATGTTAAAGTAATCAAGAAAATGAGCGATTCAAGCTACGGTCATTGTTCGAAGATATGATATTTTGCCAATGCCTGTGTGAAGAGGATATACGAAGTGTTTTTGTTACGCCATTTACAGTACAATGTCGTTATTTCCGTCCAATCGATAAAGTTTCCTTCTGAAGTGTGAAATATGATAGATTTCTGTGTGTCAGTTTGACCACTGTTTTTTTTAATTCTTCATTTAAAGTCGGCCTATTTCCGCTTCCAAGGCCAATTACCGAAAGCGGTGAGCACACTTTCCCCAACCGAAATTTTTTGCGTCGGGCCCTCTGGTATTCCAACCAGAGGTAGGGGTCTTTTACGAGCCCAACATTCATGGGCTTGGGACCGCCGGCTTTAAGTCCCCTCAATATATCATCTTGTGTTCATTGATATATTGCCTGAGTACCGATATGCTATTCTGCTGCAGTTGTATGAGCTTTCGACGCGGTTTATTCCTGCATGAGGTCACCCATATAAGTACTAACCGCGCTCGGCGCTGCTCAACTCCAGATATCGAATAACTGTCAGTAAACCTGAAGACATGGGCCGTGCCCTTTACCATTGTTTATAGAGATATAAATAGTCAACCATATGGTCATTTCGTGTCCAAGTCATGTTTGTTCTTTGGTCTCTCTTACGGACTTTGTTGCTTGAATCACACATTTTCTTGATTTCTTGTACATAATACCAGAAGATGGCATCAATCCCACACAACACATGGACATCCAGTGGATATCTAATGGATATCTATTAAGGATATTTTGGACATCCGATGGACGTACAGTTTTTATCCAAAGAATATTCAATAGACGTCCAATGGACATTCTTAGGCCACCAACCTGTACGTCCATAAAATATCCTTCATGGACATCCATGAGATATCCATTACGGACATCCATAAGATTTCCTTCATGGATACCCATAAGATATCCAACATGGATATCTACAAGATATACTTCATGGACATCCATGAGATATCCATCAAGAACGTCCATAAGATCGTTCATAATTCTACAAAATTATTTGTGCAATTTTTACAGAAAAACCAACCTAGCTTGAGACGTGAAAAAGTGCTGCACACTTCTTGGACAAAGGATTATAGTCAGTAATATATTCTGTGATAAGGCACTCATCGTGACCTTATGTGCAATTTCAAATGTTCTGCTATATTGGTTTCGCTGTATTTAAAAAATTTTGACAAGCTAAGATAAACTGTAGAGTGCTAGACAAACGATTAAAAAACTTATGTCGTCAATAAGAATTTTTTTTTTTTTATTACTTTTCAAACAAAATACTTGATATAGTTTAAATTTGAAAATTTTTTTGCCAAGAGTTCTCAATAGAAAAGTTATTGATGAATTTAAATAGTTCTCAATTTGAATAACATATGAATATAGTACTCGACAATTCACTTGCTTCCTTCCAAAAGTTCACGTTCACGGTAAATGCTAATGATCACAGTTTACAATTATTAACTAACACACCACTATTTTTCGTTTCTTTATAAACACAATTATTGCACGATGCACACCACAACGCTTCAACTCAGTTCAACATAATTTTTTCAAACCGACCCAACACTCAACGACTCTCAAAATTACGACATTTGACAGACGCCATAGACGGTTGCACGTCAGGAAACCGAGTCAAGATGAGTTCACAATGCAGCGCTTTTGCATTTCGCGTCGCGCGTCACGTCTTTTGAGGTGACGCTACATTCAAATATTATTTAAATAAAGGATAAAAAGTTAAATATATCAACTTTCTTACTGGAATGTCCATGTAAATGGCCCAATCACGTTGCCAATTCGTAGGGTGCCACTGCGGAAGAAACATTAATTATTCATACAATAAATGTACGAAATGGATGTCCATAAGATATCCTTCATGGATATCCATCGTGGATATCCGAAAGGATATCCATTTTGTACATCGTATGGATATTTTTTACTGGGAATACTTTGGATATCCAAAATTTGGATATCCTATATGGATATCCAAAATTGGTCCAAGGCTATTCCGACATGAAATGGACATGAATTGGACGTCCATAAGATATCGTGTGCTGTATGGGATTCGAAAACAGAAGTGGAATTTTTTATCGATGTCGTAGATCGTTCATGTTTTAAATTATTTTAATGCCTAAACTTCAATTTCCTTCATAAACTTCTTTCGTCAACTCCACTTTGAAGCTTCATTATATTTCTTTCAACATTCCACTCAAACACAGACAGAAAATTCCTCACCTTTCTTCCCTTCAGAGTAGAAACTTTGTCGTGCATTGTCAAATAAACATACATGCCAATAAACAATGGTTTTATTGGAATATTGAATGACAAAGCTAACGAAGCTTCAAAATTGGGATTTCAAGATAAGCGATACGCCCTCTGGTGAAAAGTTTCAAACAATGTCAAAGTATTATCTAAGATGTCTATATACTGGTGTTTCTAATGTTGCGATATTGTTTCAGACAAACCTGTGGACAAGGCGTGATAGTTCATCAGTGGCCATGAGGGGCGCTGGTAATCAAAAATTTCTATTAATTTTCGTGATCACTCGATCCATGGAACACGCTGTTGCCAATTCTGATGTTTTTGTTAAAGGATAGAGAATTTATCGGGACTGGATATGTGAGGTTATTGAAAACACCAAAACGCGCCAAATTTGTGTTTAACTTTATGCGTTATTTATTCCATGTAGTTTGAAAATAATTTCTCTGTTGGAATAAATTTGCATTGTATTTCTACTGATCTGGACCAGAATTCGCAACGACATGGCCACTTGGCAACACAGGACTGTCATCTCCACTGCAAGAGTGCCGGTACCTGGCGGATTTTTTGCAGTACTATTACGCCTACATCATCAAGTAAGCCAGATTGGTCGTCCGATTTGCTGACAATCTTTTATATGGAGTGAAAACACCAGTATATAGCCACCTTAGTATTATCAAAGTGTTGCTTATTAGTTGAAGTCTTGGTCAACATGACGCTATGATATTATTTTGAAATATGCTCATATTATGATATAATATACTAATGTTCAACAAGAACAATTCATGCATGGTTAACGTTCACATAAGAAGTGGAAAAACACTAAAAACTGTGAGGGTCGCTTACAAAAGTTTACGGTTTGGATTTTCAAACATGAAAGTCCTAACCTCAAATAGCAATAGTTGTCAAAATATAAGGGACTTTTCTTGAATGTGGCGCTGCTATCTTAATTTGAAATCCCAATGGACGTGACAATAGAGTTTTTACAGGAAATGAAAGTTTGGCCATTGAAATATTCCTTAAAAAAGTGCCATCTTTTGGAATTATATACAAATAATCAATCTCATCTCATTATTTTGTCTTTTTTTTGGGTACCACCGTACCAATGGACCCCATAGTCGCCCAATAATAAACCCATGAGTTTGACTATACTTTCTTAGGCAATGGTACGTTGTCAGCCAGAAGAAATATAAGAAAAGACAAGACTTGGAAACGGACCCACACTATTGCCATCTATCCGTAATAGTATCCATTCCTTCAAAAGATATTTCCATATGATTGATTGACTATCTTCTTTTAAACGGTGCTGTCATAACTGTGAAACTCTGTATATGCTACTACCTTTCCCATTTGTCAACTTTTCTCATACTTCCGCGCTTTTTTCCAGACGTGTTCGAAAACCAGATCCTGCGCATCCTCAATAAGGTCCACGCCAGCATCGACAAGAACGACCAGAGAATGCTGGATCAAGACAGGAGAGAGCTGACGGAATTGGAATGGAAGCAGGCTTCAATAGTGCTCGATAGAATACTGCTTGCGATTTTTTTCTTGATCACCATCATCAGCACGACGACAATACTGTGCCGCAGTCCGACGGATCAGACGTGAACGGATGTCAATTATCTAGAATATTCTGAACGATGTAGTTGTATGTTGGAAAAAAAGGGAGTCTTTTCGCGTGTCCTGGTGGGTACAGATTGGTGATCGGGAGAGGTGTATGAAATAGTTTGCTTATAGTTACAACCAAAGAACACAGAAATAAATTAAGAAATGTAACGGCCACTTTCCCGCGTGAAATTTGGAAGCTTTGGGTCGACAACTACAGATGGCGCTGATTTTATTTCAACCGTGAGTGAAGCAAATTGCGATTCTGAGTACGTTATACCAGATGACCTGGAACCAATTTACCCCCCTGTATTTACGTTGATATTTTGTATGGATATTTCATATTCGGAACTTCGATTTGAGGCCATGAGTGTACAATTCAGCTAGTATCAAACCGTATATGATACTTCCGGTTCGATCGGAAGTGCATCCAATTTTCATATTTCAAATTATGGAATCTATAATTTTATTTTGTAAATGACGGATCGGGACTGAATTACTGTTCCAATGATATATTATAATAATAGTTTCAATTCACAATCTGCTGGTATAATTGAGATTTTATCAAAAAAGAATTTTAGTATTTCCCTCGTAACGAAACATTTTCATGAAAGTGTTATGGAATATTGAACAATATCATGTGAGCAAGATGAATAAAAACCCTGGTGTGTTGACTTATACCTAATAGACTTTTCGCTATCTTGATTTTGATCAATTTTAACTGAAGAGATGCCTTCGAGAGTTTGCCAGCAGAGGCGCACCTTGCGTGATTTAAAATTTAATCTGTGATGCCATGATATCCGTCTGCTCGACAGGTTATGTTTTTTTCATGGTCTCATGTTTTGCATGTAATTTCTTGCTTTCCCGCGAAATGCTAGAAATTATGTAGTCATCACATTTTGACTGATTATTAGGTATTCCTTTCGCTTTCAATTTGATGAGAAGAAACTCAGTGATTGTGATGTGATTTTAAATCTTCCGAAACAATAGTTGTGAGTGAAACTGGAAAGTATTGATATCTTATCTTTCTACTTTCTGAGGAACCGAACATAGGTTAGTACTTTTTTCTTCATAGTGTTAAAAAAAATGCAATTCCAATGTGATTACGAGCCGATGATATGAGGGATAAGTAATACCTACACGTTACACGAGCGTTTTATTTTGAGCTTTGTAAATCGGTTCATAATAAATCTAACTATCACTATAAAATCAAACAAATACAAGAACAGCAACGATAAACACTTAAAAAGAATATATACAAGAAAAACGTGAAAAGAAACAATAACTAGGTACAAGATTTTGAATATTAAAGGAACTTTCAAATGCATTCAAATTCAAATCGAACTGTCAAACATTTCAAAAAAACTAATAGCTTTTTATTAGACGAACTTGCCCTTACGTATTTTGTATACTGATAATTCTATTGGTGAACGAAAGATCCCGCAAGAGTTTATCCAATGAGACCGCCGATATCGAAAATCACTCGTAAGCTGCCGCCTCAATAAAAATGTACCCTTAGAAAATCTCATTTGTATCACCACCTCAACACCACCTACCGTCAAAAAATGTAAGTTTGCTCTTCGATTTCTCAGGTCGAGAGGAATTGGCTAAACAAAAGCACGTCGGTCAACGCACCAGGGTTTTTATTCATGTTGCATGTGAGTAACAACAATTCATGGCCAAACTTTTCACACAATATTTTTTTGACAGATTAGCAATTTTTGAAATTAAATTTTTCTTCATATATCAACATCAAGTCTATCATTCCTTGAATGCTAACATAGAAATTTGGTTATAACTTCCAATATAATCCATGCATTTCATCATGTATTGGTGTTTTTCATTAAATTTAAAAATTCTCCAGTTAGAATTCAAGAAATGATAGACTAGATGTTGTTGAAATATGAAGAAAAATTAAATGTTAAAAATATATAATTCGCATAAAAAATATTGTGTGAAAAGTTTGACCTTGAAGAACTATTATTATTTACATGATATTATTCAATTTTCAATTGCATACTTCCATGAAGATTTTTCGTTACGAGAGGAAAACAAAAGTAATATTTATAATATATCAACTATATCAGCAGATTTTGAATTGAGAGTCTGATTGTGATATAATCATTGGGAAGGTAATTCTATACTCAATCGTTATTTCCAAAAAAAATATATTTTTCATTTGAAATATGAAAATTGAATGCGCTTCCGATCAAACCAGAAGTGTCATTATATGGTTTGAAACTTGCTAAGTTGTACATTTATGCATCAAATTGAATTTACGAATTTGAAATATAATTACAAAATAACAACGAAGTTACAGGGGGGTATCGTCTTAGGGTACACATATATTTTAAAGAAAACTGCTTTTCACACTGAAGATATGGAAAGTCTGCTGTCAACTCGTCGATGATACAGCATTCTGCATCTTCAGTTAATTATTGTTGCATATATTCAACAAAATTGTATGGATTGGGAAAAACTACAAACTATAAATGCACGATTATCTGTATGATCGATGAGTTGGGAGCAGTCTTTAAATATTTTCTGTACGAAAAGCAAGTTGTTGACATCAACTATAGTGGAGGTATAGTTTTCTGTATATAAAAAGTATGGCGTTTCCCATCCATATTCGTTTCTGTAATCTGTGGTTACAACATTCTTTCGATCTTATTTTCGGTGTAGGTCAAAAAAAAAACATAAAACGAATGCATTATTGTGATTTCATGGCTTACTGGTCGAATCAGACCCCTAGAAACACAAGTCATCCAATTAATAATCATAAAAGTTCCTTGAAAAAAAATGATCACCGATCAAATCATAAATATCCTTCTGTGCATTCTATGGAATAGACTGGGCATCAATCGTTTTTATTTATTCATTCATTCATTCATTAATATTGAAACTCTATTTTTCTCACTCCATCAGCTATAGCTGATACAATTCAAAAACTGTTGCACATCATCATAGGCGTGGTTAAATTTTTAATTACACTGTAGCCACATTGTTATAGAATGATGGAATTTTAAATATTGAATTGAACTGGCCGATACTTGATGAAAATCCATATTAACAAAAATATATTACAGTTTCCTGTATGATTTTCACTCACAATGGGTTTACAAAACCGCGACACGTGTTTCGCTATTACAATAGCTTGCTTGAAGAAGCTATTGTAATAGCGAAACACGTGTCGCGGTTTTGTAAACCCATTGTGAGTGAAAATCATACAGGAAACTGTAATATATTTTTGGGAATTTTAAATATAAATCAAAATGACGTGTTGAATATGAAATAGAGAAAATTGAAAATTTTCACAAAACTTCTTTACTAATAGATATGTGCATATCAATTTTTAAATGTTCAAGCTCATCCATGAAAAAAGTCTCTTAGTTTTCCAAGAGGGAACTTAGAGTTATATGACTTTCCATCTTTGGAGAAATCGCACTGACAGTATACAGGGCGAGTCAACAAGATTCCCTCGGTCCTTTAATTGCTATCAGGGAAAACAATTTTTTGAGCTGATAATTTTTTTTTCGCAGTCATATCGATAAATACTATCTTTTAAAATTATTTTCTTGCATACTGGGTGATTCAGCCGAGCGTGACCAGCAAAAGTTATATTTTTTCAAATGGAACACTCAGTATATGAATACGTCATCCAATTTCATATTTTTTTAGCTCTCTAAGGAATTTTTGTTTTTGAATTTCCATTGCGGCGTTGTCAAGTTATTTCGGAAAAAACTATTTTGCAGACAATATTTTTTTAATTCACCACCCGCATGTCTACAGCAATTGAGAGGATTTTTTTATGGGAATAGATAGTCAACATCACAATGATAAGTTGTGGAATCTCTACTTTCGGAAACAATATATAGGGTGCTCGGTAAAACCCGTCAAGTTTTATTCATTTTCAAACAGACATAACTCTACTTTTTCAAATGGAACACCCTGTATTTTTTCATTTGCATGAAATTTTCCAACATTTCACTATATTTTTCATCAGGTATACTATACGAAAAACTGATATTTCACAAAATATATCCAATTTTATTAATTATTGTAACCCCAAAATCAATCAATCTGAACAATAACGCCTAATTATTTTTTTATTAATTAGGGGAGTCCAAAAGATGTTCAATATGGCGACCATTTTCTGCAACACATAATGTCAGTCTTTTTTTAAACGAATTCTCCACACGTTCCAGCATATCCTCTGGGATTTCCCTGAAAGCTCTAGTTATTCTTCGTTTCATGTCTTCTATAGATGTTGGAGGTGTTTTGTAGACAATCCATTTGATATACCCCCATAAAAAATCCATTTTGGTTGAATTATGTCTGTTTGGAAATGAATGAAACTACCTGTTTTACCGAGCACCCTATATATTGTATCCGAAAGTTGAGATACCAGAAATTATCACAGTGATGTTGACTTAGTATCCCTTGAAAAAAATCCACTCAATTGCTGTAATTGTGCGGGTGGTGAATTAAAAAAATATTGTCTGCAAAATAGGTTTTTCCGGAATAACTTGGCAACGCTGCAATGGAAATTCAAAAATAAAAATTCCTCGGAGAGGTAAAAAAATGTGGAATCGACGTCTTTATGTTTCTTGTTTACGAGAAACAGTTTTTAAAAAGAAAATTATTTTTCACAAAAGCCGGTTATATTCGAGAACCAACAATACAATATAAATTCTTAACAATGTTCACTAGACGAAGTCTGTGTCTATTCTGAATGTGAGAAATGATAGCGTGAAACAAGAATCTCGCCTCGGCGATGTCGTTCCACTGCTTTTCCTGGAAATCAGCGTGTGTGGAAGTTCTGCTGTCAGCGGGATTCATCGGGAAGGCATACATAACTCCTCCATCCCCTAGAAGGAACTCGAGGGTGGAACCACTTGAGTTTCGTTGACGTCATGGTGGTTGTCCTCCTCTGGTTTCAGCAATCGTAGAATTACTCGCCTTTGGGAAACTAACACATAGGCGATGATGATGATGACGGCGCCCAGCGTCGCGATGCTCCATATGGACCACTTGCTGTAGTTGTCATGGACGTCGATGTACTCCAACGGTTTTTCTTCAATTTGTTCGAGTTGGAGTTCGTGCAATTTGTCTAGGGAAACTTTCTCCAGGCTCAGTTTTTGAACTTGCATCAAAGGAAGATGTATTTCTTTAATTTCTTCCAATGTGATGGGGTGCCCAGCGGTGATTCCCTTTTCATTAGCGTAAACGAATTTGGAAGTTTTCAAAGCACATTTCGGTGGGACAACGAACAGGTATGTCCCTTTCAATAGGGCTACGTCATTTTCTTGGCAAATGGTTTGCAGTTTTTGATTATCTGCAAATATTCCAATATAGTGGCCGCTATTGATTTCTTCGATGATATCTTGATTGATTTTCACGGGTACTTGTCGGCATTGGTCAATTTTCGATTCGTCGGAGAGCAGTGTCGTCACACAGTCCGGGTTGTCTCGGATTGGAAGGAGACGATTTTTCTTGCAGAGAAAGTTTGGCTGTAGGTCGATGCACTCTTCATTTTGATATTGGTACATTTCGTTGCTTAGGGTGAGATAGGATGCAGGTGGGATTATAATCGATTGATTTTGATTGGGTATCGAGTAAAGGTGATAGTGATCGAAAGTTTCAGGATGAACTAGAGGGAAATCTAGCGAGAATATAATTTTATTTTCAACTGCAAAAACACTCGTTTCAACTATTCCATAATATTTAAGGTAGTCTCGGTTTTCGAAGACCAGTTGAGAATAGCTATGTGATCGAGAAAGTTCATTTATTATTTCCTGCAAATCATCAGGAGATATAATACTGTGATGCAAAGTTTTCAGGTTAGCAAAGCTTATAGCGATTTCAGTCTCCGATAGAAAATTGAATAATGAATCGAGATTTAATTTTATTTGATCTAGAATATCGTGAATCTCTAAATAATGAGCGTAGCTAAATTTTGTTTCATTGATTGCAACCCGCAGTTCATTGATTTTATTCTCGATCAATTTTTGATTAGATGAAACTGTGGTTATTGTTTCATTAATATTTTCCATCAATTTTGAGGTCATTGATATTTGTTTGTTGATTGTTTTGATTACTCGATTTTGGTTCGATTCAAGTTCAGAAATACTATGATAGATTTCCTTTGCATCTTGTTCATCTAAATTTCCGCTGATAAACTTCACAAGAGAACCAAGAGGGGAAATGAGTGCTCTTTTGATGCGTTTTTGGGGGAAAAGAGAACGAAATTTCTGGATGACTGTATCAACTTTATATTCGATGTGCTTGTACGAATTAAGAAGGGCGATTCTTTGGAAAGATTCTGTAGCGTTTATTGTTGTTCCTAAAAGCTTGTATTGATTGGTTATAGATACAATTTGGTTTTCTATAGGATCGATTGGGATGTAGTGTAAGAAGGTATGGGAGCCTATCTTTATTCGTGCTGTTCCCAATTTAAAAGGGAGGATCCCTGGATTCGTTCGAAGATTCTGAATTCGAACTTTCTGTGTCGTCGTCAGATGGAGAGTCACTGACCTGTAACAAATTCGGATCTTTTTTTCTGGGTGGTTTGAAGTGTTGTTTATGGTAAGTGTTTTGTGGGGTTGTCACAGTCAGATCTGTGCTTTTGAGTATGTGTTCAGGTCGATAAAGGGGGCTAATTTTGTCTTGTCTCTCTGGGGTTTTCATGTATCCGATAGTTCCAGGTTCGAAATTCGGGGGTTCATTTCGATTCTCATTTCGCTTCGATATGATGTTCGATTTTTGTTGCGATGTATTGTTGTGGATGGTTTTATAAAGTTCGGACATCGATTCTTTATGTTTGTTTAATTCGTGATTGATTGGATTAAATTCTGAATCGATATCGACTGGATCTTTCAGTTCCAAATGTCCTAGAATCAGATCTACGGGTTTGTGTTTCGTAGCTGAATGTATGGAATTATTATAACCCAAGACGGAAAGTGTGATTTTTTCGAAGGGGTTCAAATTAGGTTTTGAGAGGTTCAATGCCCTCATGTGCTCTATGATGGTGGAGTGGAATCTTTCGACAATCGCATTGGAGTTTGGGTTGTGTGGCAGAGTGTAGTGCCAGTTGATTCGATACATTTGAGCAAATTCTTTTAACAGGTTTTGAGTGAATTCCGTTCCATTGTCTGATACAATATTTTCGGGAACTTTGTAGGATGATATAAACTGTAGAAGAGACTGATAGACGTGAAGTGCAGAGAGACTAGGAATTATATATGCTTGGCCAAATCTGGAGAAACTATCGCAAATAGTTAGGGCAATGGTTTTGCTGAATTTGAAAGTGTCAATATGAATGGTTTCGAAAGGTTTTTTGGGAGTAGGAGTCAATTGGAGTTTGATTAATGGAGGATGTCGTTCATATTTTGATTGTTGACATATCGAACAATTATTGATGAATTGTCTTACGTCATTGTGTAATTTGGGCCAATAATATTTGGTTTTCAGTTCAGCTATAGTTTCGTGAACGCCACGATGATTTGTTAAACCATCATGTTGGGTTTTGATCAGTTTTTGTTGTCGTTCTTCGTTAGGAACGTCGTAAAGTAGTTTTTGGGACTTAAGAAGTTTGAATGATGAGTTTTTGAATGTTTGGGAGATGAAACCAGACATTTTTTTGTATAGATTTTCATCATCATCGTTTTGAAAGAAGAAGACATATGTACGTTTTGGAACGCCATATTCTTTCAAGAAATCGATGATTTGCTGTTGAAATGATTCATTGGTCACATATAGTGTCCATCGTGTTCGACAAGTTGGATTGCCGAATAGTCTTCTCATATCCAATCGGGGATTTTGATCGACTTTGATTACTACTACTTGACATAAAAAATTATTGATTGGTTTATCAGTAATATTTATAGTCAATATTGGGTTTTCGTTACTAGTGTGTACAGTTTCGTTGTCGTCATTGTCTTCAGGATCGATCTGTCCAATGATAGAGTCATCATCGGGTTGTCGACTTGTGGATGGTATATTGTTGTCTAAGGTTGGATTCTCATTGTACTCTTGCATGAACTGCAGGATAGGGGGAAGTATTTCGTTCGTTTCGTTAGGGTAGAGTTCGATTCTTGAGAGCGCGTCTGCGTTCGTATTGGCTTTTCCTTTCTTATATATTATTTGGTAGTCAAATTCTTCGAGTTTGAGTCTCCAACGGACCAATCGAGAATTTGGCTCCTTCAATGACATGAGCCATTTCAGTGGTTTATGATCTGTTATAATTTTGAATCTTTTTCCAAAAATGTAGGGCCTAAAGTATTTGGTTGACCAAACTATCGCCAAAAGTTCTTTTTCGATAGTTGAATAGTTTTGTTCAGCATTATTCAGAGTCCGCGACGCATATGCGATTGGTCTGTCATGTCCAATGGGGCCTTGGGAGAGAACAGCGCCGATGGCGATGTTACTGGCGTCGGTTGTCAGGTTGAACTCTTTCGTGAAGTCTGGGTATTGGAGGATCGGATCGTTTGTTAGTAGGGATTTACAGTCTTCGAATGTTTTCACGTAGGTGGGGTCGGCGATATTGATTTTCGCTCCTTTCTTCAGACAATTTGTGAAAGGTTTTGTGATTTTTGCGAAATTCGGAATGAATTTTCTATAATAGCCCAGGAGTCCAAGGAAGCCTTTTATTTCTTTTGTTGTTTTGGGGATTGGATAATTAGTGATCGCTTTTACTTTATCCGGATTCGGTTTGATTCCGTCTGTAGTGATAATATGTCCAAGGAAAGCAACCTCTTTCCTCAAGAACTCGGACTTGTCGAGTTGAATTTTCAGGTTATTCTCACGTAACCTCTGGAACACTTGTTTCAGATTCACAATGTGCTCTTGTAGGGAAGTAGAGAATACGATTATATCGTCCATGTAGACGAAACAGATTTTATTCTGTACTCCCTTCAGGACATTGTCCATAACCCTCTGAAAGGTTGCAGGGGCGTTTTTCAAGCCGAAGGGCATGCGCAGATATTCATAATGCCCATGCTCGACATTGAAAGCCGTTTTCTTCACATCATCTGGGTGCATTTCAATTTGGTGAAACCCACTAGCCAGATCAAGTGTTGAAAAATATTGGCATCTGCCCAATTTATCAAGAATATCCGATATGTTTGGCAATGGGTATCGATCATCGATGGTTTTTTCGTTGATTTTTCTATAGTCCACCACGATACGCCATTTCCTTTTTCCGGAAGCATCGGCTTTTTTGGGGACCACCCAAATTGGCGATGACCATGGAGAATCGCTTGGACGAATGATACCTTGTTCGAGCATATCGTTTATCTGTTTTTCCACTTCGGGTTTGTGGACAAACGGGTATCGATACGACTTCGTATAGACTGGGGTTTCGTCTGATGTTTTAATGCGGTGTTTCACTTGATTCGTGAAAGTCAATTCCGATTTTTCACGGTGAAAGATGTCCGCGAAAGATCGACACAAATGTTCAATGTGGTATTTTTCTTCAGGGTTCATATGTTGGGTACGGATGAGATTGGTTATATCAGTTTTGTTCTCAATTTCGGGTGTTACATTTGCAATAGATGCATGAAAAAATTCAAATTTATTGATATCGAAAGGTGAAACAGGTAAGGGTTCATACAAATATATTTCTTGCGTTTTATTGGTATTATTTTGAATGTCGATAGGGGCATACCCGTTTCGGGAGGTCGTTAACCCTTCTCGAATGAGGCAATTGAAAATTTGAGTATCAGTAATGGTAATATCTCCATCAGAGATATTGACAGGAATTTTCACCGATTCTATTGTAAATGGCTCAATTCTGGCATAAAATAAAAGTTTTCCCTTGCTTTCGTAATGGGATAAAGAAAGTTGAGTATCGGGCGTTATTAAAAGAGATTTCTGTAAATCTAATTGAACATTCAAATTCTTCAGAGTTTCATAACCAATGAGTCCATCGAAAAAATGATGAAATTTGAAAAGGTAAAATTTTATCTTTTTTTTCGTGTTGAATTCCTGAAAAGCTGGTATTTCAGCACAAAAATTTTTTGTAGTAGTTTGAAAAATTGAACTGATCGTAAATGGTTCGTTAGAAATATATTCTGAAAAGAAGTTTTCGGCAATTTCGGGGTTCAAAAAACTTTTTGTGGCACCAGTGTCAATCAATAAGTTTAATGGTGGGTTACTTATTTTTATGTACGGAAGGTCTTTCCGATCATAAATATAATTGATTTCTATGGTATCTCTTCCGAAACATCGACTTTTTGAAAATTCTGTTCATCGGAAATTTGATTGGTAGACGAGGCAGCAAAATTTTGGCTGTCAAAACTTTCGTTATGTTTATTGTCATAGTTGTCGGGGTTTGGTTCATTCGGATAGTCGCTATATTGTGGATAAAAGTCGTCATTTTGGTAATAACTGTCATAGTAGGCCATCTCATCACAGTATGATGGTTGGTCGATATTGTACAGTTCTTCTGCAACATATTGGGGTTGACGTGGTCTTACTGTGCTTGGTTGTCGAGAAGTAGCATTACTATATGAAATACCACTCATAGGTGTTGGTTTTGGTTGGATGGGTTGATTATGGTTATTAGGTTTCCATACATTTGTGGAACCTCTGGGGTTACCAAAAACTTGTCGGTTTGTGAAAAATCTTTGGGGTGCTACCGGTCTCGGTTGAATATTTATTGGACCGCGAGGAAATTCAGGGTTATTTGGCATTCGATAATTTGGAACAAATTGACGCACATTTGGGGTTTGATTATTGAATTTTTGAGGTGGTCTGATTTTTGATTGATCGAAGTTTGGTTTTTGCAAGTGCCGAATATTATTTTCTGAAACAATGAACTGCCTTGCTTCTGGCAAACTGGTTGGTTTCATTGCGCGAACAGTCGAACCTAAGGGCTCTTTCAATCCGGCAAGAAAAATTCTCAATGCATGGACGTTATAGAAATTCTTTTTCACAGTTTTTGATTGAACAAGAGTTTCATGTGTATCAAGGTAGTTGTGAAGAGCACTTAAATTTGACATTACGCGAGTATAAAAATGTAAGGCTTGTTCGTTGGGATTTTGTCTCAATTGATCTAGATCAAATAAAAGTCCATTTTCGTCTCTTTGGTCTCCAAAGTGGGCAACCAAAGCACTTTTCACTGAATTCCAGTCCTTTTGAATACAAATACTATAAACTTCGCGTGCCTGTCCTATCAGTTTTGAATATATTCCAAAAATTATTGTCACATTTTGACTACAATTTATATTTGCTGGACTTGGGTCCCAATATGTGGAAATAATAGTATTAGCAGTATCCAAAAATGAAGATAGTTCTAATGGGTTACCGTCAAATTTTGGAACAATATCCAAAAGTTTAGGTTCAAATTTTGGAATAGTAGACATGATCGATTAATTGATTAGCAATATTATCAACAATTGACAGTTTTTTGCGAAAGTGTTGCTGTTAATTGAAATATCTATGATAAATGATAATTGATCGATTTGACTGAATATATTGATTCACGTTCACTATTTTCTGAAAATGAATTAGCAAATCGCGAATTTTCTTCACCTATATCTAACTCACAATCACTATTTTTCGGAAAATGAATTAGGATGCGAGGAGAATGACACAGACAGAAAAGGAAATAAGCAACTTACAGTACTGCAATGAAGATGCCGGTTTTCATCCTTATTGGTCCTTGAAGTTCTCTTCTGGCTTCTGTTGCACTGCTACCCAATGGGACTGTCCAGGAAATGGAGGTTCCTTTTGAATTAACAGTTGATACTGACGGAGAATTCGCGATGAATGTCCGTTCAAAATCCTACAACGACTGCGCCACTTTATGTTTCTTGTTTACGAGAAACAGTTTTTAAAAAGAAAATTATTTTTCACAAAAGCCGGTTATATTCGAGAACCAACAATACAATATAAATTCTTAACAATGTTCACTAGACGAAGTCTGTGTCTATTCTGAATGTGAGAAATGATAGCGTGAAACAAGAATCTCGCCTCGGCGATGTCGTTCCACTGCTTTTCCTGGAAATCAGCGTGTGTGGAAGTTCTGCTGTCAGCGGGATTCATCGGGAAGGCATACATAACTACGTATTCATATACTGGGTGTTCCATTGCCCCTGATAGTAATGGACCGAGGGAATCTTGTTGACTCACCCTGTACATACTTGACTTCTGCTGAAAACGATAAAAATGAATAGACTGTAACTTATAAATACAATTCACTACGTTGTATTCAATTTAGCTCTCTAACAGCCGCTAAGGAAAACGAAGGGACATTATTATCCCACTCCCAATCGAAATAAATTGAAAATATCACCAACTCTTGACACCGATAGTTTTCAACTCTTTTAGCATTTTTACGAAGAGCCTGAGATTTTCTCTTGGAGCATCGAAATGCACAGTTTTTGGTCACAATTATCTAATTTGAAGTACCAAAAGGAGCTAAACACAGAACTGTCACTTTTGAACGGCAATTGTCAATTGGTACATAACAGACTTCAAACAAATCGCGACAACATCGAAAGTGATGCCAACCAAATGCCTAAGAATAACAGGCGCCAAATATGAAATTCAATATAAACGTTCCGATGCATTCCTATCGATGGATTGATATCGGGGCGTTAATTTCATGTCGTCATCGATGACTTGTAACAGTTTTCAAATTGTATTCACTATATGTTGTTGATGATTGTTTCGGTAAAATATTTTTTATGTTAAAGCCCTCTGCCTTTGGCATCGGACTGTTGCCAAATAACGTGCTTTTAAAAATTGTGACCTCGGGATATAACACCTGATAAGTCCCTTGAAGGTACAATACATTTTCAATTTGTGTGCCAAATGATAGAATGCAATAAGCAATTCAATCTTTTGATCATCAATGGGAATTTAACGAAGTCGGCTAAAATGTAAGGATGAAAATATCATACTCCAATTTCAGGCCCATTTTCCCAGTTCCTCATTTCAATAGTAATTTTCTTGCATGTCACCCGAAGTTTTTTCGGTTGGATTCAATGATTCTAACCAACAACCACCTCCCATCCAAACTGTCCTAGTTGCGGCCATATCGATTTTATAAATATTAAACAGGACGTATGTTAAATTAAATGTCATATGTTATAGAAACATGGAGATGTTCGTGAATGTAAAATACTGTACAATAAAGAAACAACGTGACTTTGTTTTCATTTTATCCCCACAAGAAATTATGGATTTCCTACGATGACCTGTTTGCTGTTCTAAGAACACAAAGAGGTCAAAACATTCAAGAGTTGAGGATCAACGATTTACTTTACTGCGTGTTTTTATGAATGTTCACCAAAATTTTTCAGAAGTAGACGATGAACCTTTTGGGAGCGCTGATTTTTTCAATTACCAATTCTCAGATGGAAATTAGGATAAAAAGACACTAAATTCGGTTTAGTCTTTAATTTTTTGGAAAAAAAATATATACAAACCATTACATTGGAATTTTCAAAAAGTGCTTTCAAAATAATTAATGAGAAATGAAGACAAATACCTGTAGTCATGAATATTCATAATGTTACAAAAAATGATCACCTTAATATGTACACATACTCGTAAAAAGTTTCGAGACAAAATCAACCATACAACACTTATGCTATAGTCTAAAATAAAGGTGTCAACTATTGGGAAAAAAAATCTTTAAAATCGCTAGTACTCGTGATCCATTACTAACGCTTACGAATAGCACATATCCTTACTAGAACTCTTACCGTAGCCAAACTACCGCATCTCAGTTCACAGAGTCGGTGATGCTCTGCCGCCAGGTGGCGTGAAAAGGGATCTTCAGTATCTTCACCCTCGTCGTCGGCAGATTCTGCATCAGCAGCTTCTGGAGACTGGGCAACGCCAGAATCTCCACCTGGGGGGGTTCCAGCGCGGGGGCGATCTCGCTGTCTTTGTCCATCAACAACGGCACCGGCTTCAGCACCGGGATGCTGTCGCCGTTCCCCACTTGCTTCTTCTCCTTCTTCTCCTTCGGGTCCTCGCACTGATCGACGAACAACTCGGTGACCCGCAGGAGTTCCAATGTGACGCCCCACACGAAGTGCGACAGCGTCTTCTGCAGACGCAACACCCCACCGAGCACCATGTGGTTGGTGGTGGCGCTCTGCGAGATGTACGTCGGAATGATGAGCAGCTTCCTGATGTTCTGGCAAGCGCCTAGCGCCTTGTCGAACCCGGACTTGATGTCGAAATTGACCAACTCCAGCTGCTCGAGTCGGGGCATCTGCTTCACGGCCTCGAGGATCTCGAACGTGTGGCAGTTGCCTTGACCCTTTTCCAGCCGCAACTTCTCCAACTTGCTGAGCTTGACGAGTATCTCGCTGCCGAAAGACTTGGGGAAGTCGGTGCACTCCCCCAGGTCCAGCGACTCCAATTCGGCCAACTCGGCGATGACGCCCAAGTTCATGCTGTCCAGGTCTCGAATCGAAGTCAAGGAGAGGTGCTTCAGGCACTTGAGCTCCTTCAGCGAGTCCACGTTGGAAGACAGCGTCAAGCCGCCGGTGGACTTGAGCCGCAGCTCTTTGATGTTAACCAGCGACTTCAGCGGCGCCAAGTCCATGCTCTCGCACTTGATCGTCACCGCGTTGATGACCTCCAGCTGGGGATTGGACGCGGCCAGTTTCTCGACGACGGCGGCCGGGCACCGGCACAACTCTATCCTGCGAAGGGTGTCCACCTTTTCGATGGCCTTCGAGAACTCCGGCCATATTTCGTCGCCGCCGTTGGGCAGCAGCATCTTGCGCAAGTCCAAGTGCCTGGTGCTGTGTTTCTTCAGCGTGTTGGCCAGCCCATCGAAGCTGTGCACCTGCGAGTTCTTCATCCTCACCGTCCGCCACAGCATCGGGTGGCTGGCGATGTCGCGCCACATGGTGCACACGCACCCGGCTCGCAGGAGGTCCTGCACTTTGAGGTACTGGAACACGTAGAGGAGCGTGTTGTAGCCGTACGAGAGGTTCTGCAAGTAGTTTTCCATGAATTTGTTCTCCTCCCTCTCCTCCGAGTTGGTGATGCTGCTCAGTTTGAAGGTGCGCTTCTTCGCTTTCGCGACGGGCGCCGGTGATGGCGGTTTCGGCCTGGAACAAACGAGAAACCGTCGGCGGTGAAACAAGTGAATAATCGGTACTTTTTGTGGGGATGTTCGCAACTTGAGGCTTGTACTTTCAGTTTTTGAGTTTGTTAGAAGTGGTCAGTGAAACAGAACATCGAATGTTGTTAATATTGACGTTTCGACCTTTTATTTGGTCATCCTCAGGACAAACACAAATCGCATTGAAAATATTTCCTGAACACACTCAAAAAAAGGATAACTCATTTCAGAAGTGGGATTTGATTCACTTCGTGTTAGTTTTCCGAATCACTTTTCTTCCATACATACAGTTAACGTTTGTATTGATAGCATTTGATATTCTGTTTCACTGACCACTTCAAACAAACTCAAACACTAGAATTGCATTGGTATATGCATTAGCCTACGATCCCGCGACCGCCAGACCGTAGTAAGTGTCTGGCAATGGATGATGTGATTTCTAATATCATTCCGAAGATAATATGAAAAACTGAGCTCTATACTTTGACGAGAGTGGGGTACTATTTTATACATCTTTGCTTTTTTAAGATTAAACAGTTTCGGGTTGTCAAGACATTTCATAAGGCACATTCAAAAAAAATATGTTGAAGGTTCCAAAAAAAATGGGAATGCAACCAAATTTCAGAGTTGAAATGGCTGGTGTAAAAATATTTTCATTAATACTGGTGGAACTTTCATACTTCACGTTTATCTAAAGGAGATGCATTTCAAGCCATTTTCATTTTGTTCAATACGCTTTCTGATAAGTCAGAACCAGGCTTACGTTTCTTGAAGGTTGTTGACGCTTCAAGATACCTCTTAGTTTTAAAAGTATCCTGAACGTTTATTTTTGCTTTTGGCCGTTAGCGCATAATATTTCAGTACACCTCAAAGTTTCTGATGGTTTATTTGAAGAATTTAATTAGCAGTCCAGCACTTTTATAGGCATTTTTGAAATAACTCTTGACATTATCAAGTATTTTTCAACGTTTTGAGTTTTGGACATATCTCAGGGCTCTCTGTTAATTTTGAATTTTTTTCTAGTAGTTTTCGACATTTCAATAGTGATTACAACACTTATGCTTCTTTTGACACTTCTCAACGAATTCTTATGTTTCTAAAAAGGTGTGAAAATGCCCCGTACAGATGTTTCTCAGATCAAACACACTTTTACACGATGAAAATGGGTTCGAGGTTGAAGTTTCAAGGCACTACTAGGTATTTTCAAAAGGTTTAACAGTGCGTTTAGAATTGAACAATCTTTTTTTTTCGGCGTATGTTGGTGCTCATTAGCTTCTTGTTTGAAGATTCTAGAGAGCGTCTAGAAATGTCAAAAACCACTCAAAACTTCTCAAAGCTGTTAAAACACGCAAAGGCTTATTGCCGCTGAAGTGATCACCACTCCACATATGATAGATAATATTTTCTCCTCAATTTCTTTGGTAGCAGTTATCAAACTGATCGTCTCTCTGAACAGAAACTTGGCCTTTATCAAAAACAGTCTTCATACATGCTTGAAGGGAGAGTTGACCTGAAAAAAATGTAACAGTTACTCAACAAAAAAAATCACGAAGTCGCCCAATAAGTTCCTATAAACCAATTAGCACAAAAAAAACGCATCTACAAATTCAGCAACTCAACCTAACTGTGTATTGGAATAGTTTACGCTCGAAGGGAGAGAATGTGTTAAAAATGGACAAGAACGGAAGAACGGGGAGGTGGTGGATGAAGAAAAAGCCTGCAAATAATTTCAAGTAAGATTAGGAAAGCATAACGAAAAAATCACTCACTCTGCGTTAGTATCCTCGACTCGTGCGGCATCTTCTCTGGAGGTCGCTTCTTCCGGCCTACTGCTCTCACCGTCGACTTCCATAGCTTCCGGCATTTGCGAGTTTTCCGGTTTCGAAGGCGATTCGGGCTCGACTTTGATTTCGGGAGCGGGAACTGCCCCAAAGCGAGCCGATTCGGAGGTAGTGTCCCTCGTCACCGCTGTGGCGGCCACAGTGGGCGAAACCGACATAAAGTTGTGCTTAGGGATGACGAGGAACTTCCTGCCGCCCAGGAATTCAACGTACTGCGGCCTAGGCGCGCGCACCGGCTCTCCGTCGGTACTACCGACGATTTTCGCGTTATGTGGTAGCCATGAAGTCACCGAACCGACGAGAGACTTGCTCTCCGGCACGGGACACGGCTCCGGGATCTGCGCAGGCGCTACAGGAATAGGCGTGGCAACAGAGGAGGGCGCAGCCGCCGAAATGGGCTTGGTCGCCGGAATGGGCGTTGCCGTTCGGATAGGCGTGGCAGCTCGGACAGGCGCGGTCACAGGCGTGGCCGCTCGGACAGGCGCGGTCACTTGAGTGGGCGTGGCCGCTCGAGTAGGCGTGGACACTTGAGTGGGTGTGGCCGATCGAGTAGGCGTGGCCGATCGAGTAGGCGTGACCGCCCGAGCAAGTGTGACCGCTGACGCCACGAGGTCTGGCCTCGGCGTCAATTTGGGCGGCTCGGGAAGAGGTGGAGTGGGCTCTCTTATTGGAAGTGGGATGTCCCCAGGCCGGGGAATTCTTTGAAGTTTCGGGAGGGTGGTCGAGAGGACGCCAGCCCCAGTTGTCGTCGTAGTTTTCAACGCGTTAATGGGGGTAAGAGGCGGCGGAGAGGTCAGCGGCGTGGGCGGAGACGAGGTCGGGCTGAGGCTCTCTTGTTGGCGACAGTTCTGTGGGACAAGAAAGAGTGTTATTCTTCGTAGAGTGTCCCACCTCTCGGTTTTCTCACTGATTTTTCGTTACTTTAGAACTTTAGAATCGAAGATAGTACTTGCTAGGGGGCGTTTTGGATCGTTTCATTGAGGCAATTCCTACCGATGAGACAATCAGAAGCCGTTTTAATTGACCATAGTAGATAATGATCGAAGTGGTGACCCACTTTCACATTGACCTGTTGTCAATGGTGTCGAAATGTAAGCCGACATCGCAATATAAGCCGCCTTCGTTTCATCGTTGAAACAGAACATAAGAGATTCACATAGCAGTTAGCAAACAAATAATCATGTTTCAACGTTCAGTGATAGTTGTTGAAACGATAGCTTTACGAATCAATCAAACTCAACAAGAATGACTTTAACAATGGCAGTATCTTGGAAGTTAACACTGTTGAAGTATTGAAACGGGTATGATGCAGTTTATACCTATGGTAAAACATTACTATCTGGAATACAGACCAGACATACATTCTCGATAGATAATCACAATACGTAATCACGTAATGTGAGGAAGAAAGTTTGCCTTGCGAGCTTTATTGGAAAGCTAACTATATGTAAAATATTTGGCAGTGCACTGACTTCAGCCATGTATGTTTCTTTTCAAATGCAATACTAAAAAATGTCATTATTCAAAATGAAATACTATGATTTCACATTAATAATGTTTCAGCTTACTTTATGAATCAGTTTGTAACAGAATGCCCAAATTATTATGGGGATTTGAAGCCGAGTTCGAACAATTTCAAGAAGAACCTTTCCCCAATTTCACAGTTGAACCATACCCTTAGCAAGTAAAATCGATAATACAGGTTAAAAAAATACAGTGAGAATGAATGAGAAAAAGAAGGGTGAAGAATCGGCCTCGTACACACTATATATAACACTCAATCCATGCACATCGTTCACACCAAAGTTTTTACAGTACATACAGAAAAATTTCAAAACAATTCTCAGACTCTTCATACTATGATAGTCTTTTTCTCGCATGTATTGGGACCGTACAAAGTACGTGGTGAGCCTGATGAAGACCGAACCACTATTTTCACAATAAACCAATGGCTAATGATATTGCATTTCAGTACATGCTTCACAAACTTAATTTTGAAGGCGTCAGGCAAGCGTCAGTAACAATTAATTAACCCACGCAATTTCACGCCAAATTTCAAATAGACTAGTAGTAAGTAGTTCGTACAATATCGCTTCCGAAGTAAATGGAGAGGTTTCTGTTTCCTGACAAAACTGTTCTAAAATTGTTCAAAAATTGTTCGTTTTCGTTAACCAGCTGACGAACGTCAACCCTCAGAAGTCGAAACTTGTGCGAGCAATGGATCAACGAGGCCTTACCTTTCAACGTACGATTACCCTGCACGGTGGCTTACAGCCGATTTCACCGGCTTTTTGTTGAGGGGCCGTTCATAAAATACGTTCGCATACGAGGGGAGGGGAGGGGTCTGGCTGAGTGTGACAAGATGTAACAAAGGGGGACGGGGGTATACGGCAACGTGACGTTCGCCGTTTATTATTTTTTGACATGAGCGCTAGCCAGCGTGACCACTTTTGGTAGAAATCTACTTTTTTGGTAGATTTCTGACGAAATTGAAAAATTTTTGTATGGAAGAAATCTTCAGTAGATTTTGGTAGAAATCTACATGTGCGACATCTTCTAACGTATTCCTAAACTCGTCAGATTTTTTAATCAAATCTATAGTGACTCCATCTTTGCGAATGAATTTTCAAGTGAGAATGCGAATTATTCTTGTTACAGTACACTGTATTTCTCTATACAAATGAAACAAAATGAAACGATTTTTTACTGTTTCATTGTGTTATTGAGCATTGAATCTTCTGATTATGTAAAATATGTATATTATTTGTGACCAATATTATTTATTATTTATATGTTCGTTATGAAAGATATTCATTAATTCATTTAAATTTTAAGTATTATAATAAATAAATATTTTTAATTTTCAGTATTTGTGTACTATCATTTAGAAATTATCATACTCAGCAGGGGGGGGTTAGTTTTTGTGACGAAATATTTTTAGGGGGGTCACAAAAAGTGTGACACAGCGTGACAATGGGAGGGGGAGGGAGTCAAAAAAAGCTCATTTTAGTGTGACGTATTTTATGAGCGGCCCCATTCAGCTAATGGAAAATTGAAAGTCATTTGACGCACTGCAGCGGTTACACCACAGTTTGAGAGATTATTAAACACTCATTAATAAATCCTCACCTAGCTCGCTATATTTGCTCCTTCAAACGTACGTTACTGGTTACTTTGTGAGGTTAGGTTTATTATGTTATAATAGATTATGTCAATGTTGTGAGGAATGTTTCAATTGTTAATATATTTGAAAATGATATAGAAGATTTTGGGTTTCCACGAAGGTTAAACTAGCGACCCAATTATTATGAGGAACTGAGTGACGTGGATTTTTTAGAAGGCTCCGCCTAACAAAACCTTCGGTAATGCAGCTTTGGGATCTGATTGAAAATGGACTGTAGTACCCTGATGATAGGTAAAATGCGTTCTTCATATGTTTATTGTTCCCATGTATGAATGGGCCAACTTCAAATCAACCTGTGATCCCTTTTTGAATACGTAAATATTCTTTGATAAAAGCTCGTTCGAAAATGTATGGAATAAAAAAATAAACGAGTCCCTTTATAAAGGGTCTCAAAACAAAAAGTCGGTGAAATCGGCTATTAATCTCTCAAGTAATTAGTAAGCGATTACTATGTTTTCGGTGTTTTTTTACTTTTCATGTGCAAATCAGTCATGAATTGTGGTTCACAATCATTTCAGTCATGATTTTCAAATAAAATAATATCGCTTTGACACATTCAACCAGAAGCCCTATCTCTTCTCTTGAAGTCCCAATACTTATCAATCTACTTGTGTTTGGATTTTCGAACTATCTTCTACATTCTCGGAGATACCCATCCCGATAGTTTTAGATGGGATGTATGAGAGGAGTTGGCTGATGAAATTTGCATTCTTCCCACAATCATGCCATACCAAAGACTCCGACTCTCCTCCTCTCACTCTCCCCCCTTCCCACCCCATCTTCTCTCACCCCTCCACTTCTACCCCCTCCCACCACTCCTTCCGCTCTCTCTCACTCTCTATATCTTTCTCTCTCCCCCCTCTCTCGCCCAGTGTCTCTCTCTCTCGCACACCAATTGTCAACGACGACACCGTACCTTACACACGTATGGCTGCGTAACGTCCGGCGATATTCCGACGCACTCGTGATGGTAGAGACAAAGACAGATGCGACACTGCAACGTCGGCACGAGACCGCGCACGCCCTCACACCGTATGGAGCAGGGCTGGCATGGCTTGTCTACTTCTCGGTTGTTAAAGCTGCAATACGTTCGGTTTGAGATATATCGGGAAAGAAGGGATTTTCGTGTGAGAGTGATCGGTCATCGGGTTGTTTTCAGGCGTAAAACTACTTCCAATACGACATCGAAGCAAAAAGAAAGATAAAAAAAAGGTAGCTTGGAATACTGCGTTTTTTGAAATGCGACGCGAGGCTGGGCGTTTCTCAAAATGTAAATCTGGACAAGGTTCGCTAATGCATGAACTGGTACTCTTTGCAAGGTTCCAATTATTGTATCAGATACGTTTGTTTTCCTATGTCATGGATGAGTTTTCATTTTTTATTAGTCTCAATCTCTATAAATGTACTTCGCGCGTACAACTGAAAAGTGACTTGTATAGAATTATTAGATTTGCGCAGAGTTTTGCGCCACTGGTTTGGTAACACCATTGTTTATAGAGATATATATAGTTATAGGAAATATCATTTGAAGGGATAGATACTACGGGTAGATGGCACTAGTGATTTCGTTTCCAAGTCATGTCTTTTCTTTCGCTTCTCTTACAGACGCCATAGCCCGAATCACATTTTTTCTTGCTTACTCATACCATTCATTATATAGATATAGTTAGCTAACCTTATGGAAATATAATTTGAAGGCATGGATACTATGGGTAGATGGCATTAGTGATTTCGTTTCCTAGTCATGTCGTTTCTTTCATATTTTGTGCGAACGTCGTAGCTTGAATCACACATTTTCTTTTCACTTATACATAAGATGCCTGGAAACCCTGGTGTATTTACTTATACCTGTAGAAGTTTGGGATAAAAGTGGCGAAATCTGGATTGCTTGATTTTTGGTGGATAATTGAGCTTTTGGAGGTTTCCGTACAATATGTACAGATGTCGCCAACACGCTCTTGTCAGTCTTGTCTGAAGCTAAATTTGCACTAAGTGAAAATGATGTGCAGTCGGGTTTTTCCACTTTTATTTGATTGGTTAGCGAGAAGAGATCGCAACCTAAAGGATAATGGGTGGACAATGAGATACCACTGATACCAGTAACAATGTTTCGATATTTAAAAGCAATGAAATCAACAAATAAACACGATAAAAACATCGTAAACATCAAAATTTCAAACTGACATGACAATATGACAATTAACTTGACACTTGTCATCAAATATGAAAAATGGGAACATAACGCCCTCTACCGAAAAAATAGGGGAAACCTTCAAAAGCGTCGATTGTTTTTTTCGCCACAAAAATCTAAACAAAATCTAATCAGTTGAGTCACCAGGACTTCTAGGCATCTTACTTATACATAACGCCAAAAGATAGCAATCAATTGAGAAACAGAAGTGAAATTTTTTGTCTATGTCCTAGATTATTCATGTTATGACGATTATTTTAATTTGTAAACATTCTTTCCTTCATGAACTTCTATTATCAACACTATTTTGAAGCTTCATTGTCTTTCTTTCAACATTTCAGTGAAACTGACAGACAGAACTCTGCACTTATCCTTACCTTCAGAGTAGGATACTTTGTCGTGCATTGTCTAGCAAACGGAAATATAAACTTCATACTGTAGATGGCGTAGCAAAAACGCTTCAAATCCTTTTTACACAGCCATTGACTAACTATATCTCTATAAACAATGCTCATACATACCTAATATCAAAAGATGGCAAACAATCAAGAAACAGAAGTGGAATTTTTTGTCAATGTCGTAGATCATTCATGTTTTGATTATACTTAATTCTATATTCTTCTATCGTCAACTCTATTCTGAAGCTTCATTATTTTTCTTGCAAAATTTCAGTCAAACTAACAAACAGAACTCTGTGCACCCCAACAGAGTAGGAAACTTTCTCGTACATTGTCAAATAAACAGAAATATCGACATTATACTGTAGATGGCGTAAAAAACGCTTCGAATCCTTTTTACATAGGCAATTGACTAACTATAGTGAGTAAAATTTAAAAACTGTTGCACATCATCGATGGCGACATGAAATCAACGCACTATAGTGTAGCCGCTGAAAAGATAGAATGATCACGTGAACGGCACGCACTCTTTGAATGTTCCTCTCCCCAATGTTACAAGTCCGATTTACACCACTCAACAAAAACGTCGCCTCAGCAGTGAATTCAACAGCATTTCCCTGTTCTCCCATAAACTCTTGGGATGCTTTTTTATAAGTGTTCATTATTACACCTTTTTCCTCTACAGTTAAATGTCTTTTTTTTATCTTTTTCTTGGAGGTGAAAGAGTGTTTCCATCCATATTATTTAATTGACGTAACACACGTAAATACAAAGCACAAATGAGTACAGTACCGTGTAAACAGTTCTTCATTTATTTCAGTTTAGAAGGCGTGGCTACGCCGCGCAGGCTAATATAGATGCAGGCATTCACTGTTCACGCGTCCTTGAATTCTATCTTTTGAACGGCCCGAATATATACTATACTACTATAGTACAAATCCATTGATGGAAATGCGTTGGAAGGTTTATATCGAATTACAAATTTGGCGCCTATCATCCTTTGGCATTTGGTTGGCAACACTCTCGATGTTGCGACAATTTTTTTAAGGTCTATTATATACCAAATGACAATTGTCATGCAGAAGTGACAGTTCTGTGTTTAGGCCTTTTTGGTACTTCAAATTAGATAATTGTGATCAAAAACTGTGTATTTCGATACTTCTATAGGAGGTATCAGTCTCAAACTCTTCATAAGAATGACAAAAGAGTTACTATCGCTGCCAAGAGTTGGTGACATCTTCGGGTGGCGATTTCGAAAGAGAGCGGAATAATAATGTCTCTTCGCTTTCCTTAACGGCTGTTAGATCTGAACGGAATGCAACGTCGTTAATTATATTCATAATCTACAGGCAGATATTCATTTTTATCGTGTTGCAGCAGATACGAAGTCAAGTATGTATACTGTCAGTGCGATTTCTGGTTCACAAACCACCAAGAGGCATACAACTACTAGATTTATGAGTTATGCGTAACAATATTTATACTACATACGAACGCAATAAGTATTAGCAGTTTATAAATATGGGAAAATTTCGATTTTTCAAAATAGGTTGCTATTCAAAATATCAATCTGGCTACAGTTTACTTCGAAATTATTCACGCCCATGATAACGTGCAACAGTTTTTAAATTGTATCAGCTATAAATCTCTGGTTTTTCGGGCTTGAGGGCCGTGTGGTGGAATTTTGACTTCCGGAGCTTTCGGCTACATCTGCGGCAGCCATCTTCAGCGGCGTGGTCTCAGTTGAACTCCTCTATGTGTGTTTACTATGACTGATTTAGTCCTCTATGTGTGTTTACTATAACTGATTTACTCGTAGTAAACTCACATAGAGGAGTTCAACTAAGACCACGCCGCTGAAGATGGCTGCCGCTGAAGATGGCTGCCGCAAGCTCCGGAAGTCAAAATTCCACCATACTGCCCTCAAGCCCGAAAAAACATAGATGTATTTTAACACCGGCCGTGAAAGCCTACATTCTTTCATGTATCAGCTATGTATCGCTATAAGCAATGGTAACACCATTGTTCATGGAGAAATAGGATAGTTAGTCAACCAATCAGAAATATCATTTGAAGGGACAGATAACTACGGATAGATAGCATAAGCGAGTTCGGTTTAGCTTGAATATCACATTATCTTGGTCACTTAAGGTGAATTCATGCAAACCAACTTAACTTGCATTCAACTCAACTTATAAAGAGCATTCCTGCAACAACTCAAAACCTTGAGTAGCGAAGATATGTGAGACAGATTTTGACAGCTGCCAATTTTTGGAGTGTTAGCGGAAAAAAAAGTTAATAAGTTGCTAAAAATAATGCATGAATGCTTCTATTCGATTTCGAACATCGAACTTTTCGAATTGCTAAGTTAAATTAAAGACAAGTGAAGTTGGCTTGCATGACTACACCTTTACGGCTCTTTGCACCACTACAACTAAGGAAAATCTTGAACAAGTACGACTCGAATCAATGGATTTCGTTTGGCTCCAGGTGATACTTCACTGAGTGTAACTTCAAAGTACAACCGGTGCGAATGGCAGTTATATCATTGTCTATAGATTGAAGCTTTTTGTTGCGCCATCTATACCATAATGTCGATATTTCCGTTTACTTGACAATGCACTACAAAGTGTCTTTCTCTGACGGATAAAATAGTTGCAGATTTTTGTATGTCAGTTGGACCATTGTTCATAGAGATATAATTAGTTAATGCCTGTGTAAAAATAATATAAAGCGTTTTTGTTACGCCATCTAGAGTATAATTTCGATATGTCCGTTTACTTGACAATGCATGACAAACTTTCCTACTCTGAGGGAAAAAAATGGTGCGGAGTTATGTCTGTCAGTTTGACTGGGATATTGAAAAAAAGCCAATGAAGCCTCAAAATAGAGTTGACAATAGAAGTTCATATAAGAAATAACAGTTTGGATATTGAAAAAATTCTCAAAACATGAATGATCTACGACAATGGTAAAAAAATCCACTCCTAGTTCTAACTTGGTGGCCATCTTTTACTATCATGTATAAGTTTTTATTCAAGTCTCAAACTCTATGAATGTACAACTGAAAAGAAACTTGCATAGAATTATTAGATTTGCGCAGAATTTTGCCCTACTGGTTTGGTAACACCATTGTTTAAAGAGATATAGTAAGTCAACCATATGGCTATATCATTTGAAGGGATGGACACTACGGGTAGATGGCACTAGTGGATTCGTTTCCAAATAATGTCTTTTCTTTCATTTTTTCACGAACGTCGTGGCCTGAATGGTTTGAAAGTTAGTTGTCCAAAAGAAAACAATTTATTCAAATTGACAATGACAAAAGTTCCCTTCAAAATATAACTTGTGGTGTACCTCAAGGGTCCATTCTTGGTCCAATACTTTTTCTTATCTATATCAACTCCCTACCAAATTTAACATTGAATGGAATGATCAAATTATTTGCTGATGATACCACTCTCATATACTTCTCAGATAGTTATGATAAAATTAAAGATGATATGAAAAGTGATCTGGATAAAATTCTCATTTGGCTTCATCAACATAAATTAATTCTAAATTTTGATAAATCTTTGTATATGTATATTTCCAAACGATCAATCAACATTTCTACTAATCCCATAGTATTCAATAATAAATTGATAAAATACACAGAAACAATTAAATTTTTAGGTTTATATATCGATGAGAGATTGTCATGGCGAAAACATATTGAAAGAATTAGAATGAAAATATCTCATCTAATTGGAATTTTCTACAAAATCAGAAACTACATATCTCTCACATTATTGAAAAATATATAATTCAGCCTAATCTATTACAATTGCATTATCTCATCTCCATTTGGGAGACAGCAAGTAAATCTATTATCTATTATCAAACCTTTGAAAACTTTACAAAATAAAACAATTAAATGTATATATAAATTACCTTATCTAGAATCAATAAATTATACAAACCGCACAATTTATTGGACTTAGATTCCATAAACTCAAAATTAGCTGTTTCATCCGTTCTATTAAAAATAATAGTAAAAAGTCAGATATTATTATCACTCAAATTGCTGATATCCATAATTACTCCACAAGACAAACAAAATTACTAGCAACAAATAAAACACAATCAGATTTTGGAAAAAAGTCAATTTACCATGATGGCATCATAATATATAACTCAATTCCAGAAACAATTAAAGCATTTCGCTCAACAATGAAATTTAAGCAAAAATACAAAAAAAATGTAATCAGCTAATGTACAATATATTTTGCATGTAGTCAACAGTTATATGTTTTTTTTTTACCTTCATTGGTATTCATCAGTTTTGAAAGCCATTTCATTTTGACTGCTTACAAATATTTAATTTCGTTAAATGTATGGATTTTTTTTCCTTTATACTTGTGAAAATTTCATTCATTGACTATGTACTTGTGTGTTTTAGTCCCTATTCATAAACATGTAATGTTTCTTGGGATAATAAAATTGAATTGAATCACAGATTTTTTTGATTACTCGTACATAATACCAAAAGATGGCAAACAATTACGAAACAAGTGGAATTTTTTGTCGATATCGTAGATCATTCATGTTTTGAATATAAATTTCATGTCTTGACTTTCATTTCCCTCATGAACTTCTATCTCTGTAGGGGGAAAAAGGTGCAGAGTTCTGTCTGTTAGTTTGACTGAAATGTTGAAAGAAAGGTAATGAAGAATCAAAATGGAGTTGACGATAGAAGTTTATGAGGGAAATGAAGGTTTAGGCATAAAAATTATATTCAAAACATGAATGAACTACGAGAATGGCAAAAAAATTCCACCCGTAGTTCTTAATTAATAGCCATCTTTTATTATTATGTCTAAGTAAGAAAATATGTTATTCAAGCTACGACGACCGCAAGAAAAGCGAAAAACAAAAGGAAAGACACGACTTGTGCCATCCACCAGTAGTATTCATCCCTTGACCAACTATATCTGTATAAACAATGGTAAAACTGAAACAGTGAAATAAAGCTAATGAAGCTTTAAAATACAGTTGGCAATGATTGGTCTTCAAAATATAAGTGATCTACGATATTGACTATGAATTTCACACAAGTATTCTGCTTGTATCTGAATTGATTGCCATATTTTAGTATTACGTATAAGTAATCAGGAAAATGTGTGATTCAAGCTACGAAGTCTGTAAAAAAAATTAAAGAAAAGACATGACTTGGAAAAGAAATCATTTACCCGTAATATCCATCCCTTCAAATGATATTTCCATATGGTTGGCCAACTAAATCTCTATAAACAATGGTAAGACAGAAATATTGAAAAAAGCTAATGAAGCTTCAAAATAAGGTTGGCAATGAAAGTTTATGTAGGATATGAAAGTTTGGCTCAACTTCAAACAGAAGTGGAATTTTTATCAATGTCTTTTTTCATTCATATTTTGAAGATTATTCAATTGCCTAAACTTTCATTTTCTGTATAGTCGCCTATTGTCAACTCTATTTTGACACTTCATTATAATTCCTTCAACATTTCAGTCAAACTGACGAAAAGGCATCTGCACCTATTTTCTTTCAATGCCAAAAGATGGCAGTCAGTTCAATAATAGCATTGTTCATAGAGACAAAGGATAGTAAGCCAACCATAAGAAAATATCATTTGAGGGGATATGTATAATATTTTTCACAGTAAATGGTATTGGCTTATTAACTGCAATAAACTACCCGATTTAATCCCATTGTGTAGAAAATCATCTGGTAAAAGATGCAAATGTGCTACAGGGTCAAAATTTGATTTTTGCATAATCTAGGAGATATACAAGTAATTTATTGGGGTATAAAATCTTTGCTATTAATGTCTGTAATAACAAATAAATGTTATAAAATTATTGCACGCCGTAACACAAGTGAACACTTCCAATGAAATACAAAGACTAAAATGAACAAGAAGTGTAAGCTGTAATCCTCTACAATCCCTCTCTGAGAAACAAAATTACCTGAATCCGGTCCTTTTACATTTATGATGTGCATCTCGGATTTTACAACTCAAGGGTTTAATTGGTTTTATTATAATCCTTCAGTCAATACCATTTATTGTGAAAACTACTATACTGCAAATAAATTTTTCTTATGAAGGTCTTTGTAAATTTTTTTGATCACTTATACATATTGCCAAAGGAAGCAATCAAATCAGAAACAGCGGTAGACTTTTTTATTGGTGTAAATTGATTTGATTTGATATTCTGATTATTATTTGAAAGCTCAGACTTTTATTTTCGCTAAAGATTTCCATTCTGAATTCAAAACTAATAAAAGTGTGAAGAAAAAAATATTCTAATCAAATGGTTCAAGAAAAAACATAACATATTGAGAATTAGTACATGACTTCAGGAAACAGTAAAACTGAAAGAGAAGAAATAACCTTAAAGGAGAAGATAGTTCAATCATCTGTAGCCAAGGACATGACTTCAGTTTTTTTGGGGAGCGAATAGGATGATTAAACACCAATTATTTCCTTCAATACGATGAAATGAAGAAGTTTGAAGACTACAAAATAAAGCGTATTTGAAATGAATAAGTTCATCAACAATGAAGAGATAGTTTGCAGCTGATGCCCATTTCGAGAAACTCACAAGATTCTCAATACAAAGATATATGTACATAAGAAAGTCGTGTTAGTTACATAACTCCTCAAGCTTAGAACCAGGACACGAAGATAAGATACTTTTTATCTCGTATCACCGTGTTTTCGGAAATTGCACCACTGAAAAATGGGAGCCAAGTCGGAATAGGACAACGTGATTCTTAGGTCCAATCTACTTCAAATTTTGCATAAACATTATTTAACGTAATAGATGGAAGACGTGTTCTGTATTTTATTGAAATTAATCGCCTAACAAGGTTGAAAATGAGTAGAGAGTTATTTTAGGGGTTAATCAAAACCCAGCTAAACCACTGATCGTAGAAGTGTGAAACTTGGAGAGTGTGTTTTTTGTATGACGTAGGCATCCGATAAGAAAGGGTTTTCCGATATTTCCACCCTAAGGGGGTGGAAAATCAGGTCAGAATTTGTATAGGACAATATACTTCAATCTACTTAAAATTTTGTACAGAATTGATGGATGACGTGTTTCATATTTTATTGAAATTCATTGTCTAACAGGGTAAAAAAAGGGGTTCATAACATTTTCGACTTTTTTCAAACGCTCTTTCTAGTGCGCCCAGAAAGCAGGGCTGTAATGAACCTGATAAAAATCAGTACAAAGAACTGCAAAATATAATTGCATCACAAAAATAATTAACGCCCAACAAAGCAGGCACGTGCCCTCGAGTCAAAACATAAAATGAATATCGATCTATGTTCGGTAAGTATTTATATTTGCTAAACATGCAAGGCAGCACAGATAGGTTGTTTTTATTCACC
Source organism: Zygogramma bicolorata (assembly GCA_032362365.1). Taxonomy (NCBI): domain Eukaryota; kingdom Metazoa; phylum Arthropoda; class Insecta; order Coleoptera; family Chrysomelidae; genus Zygogramma; species Zygogramma bicolorata. The sequence goes on from JAVJAQ010002299.1 coordinate 1,847,055, forward strand.
GTTTCAAACAGATTCACAATCCCAGTTGAAATTGGCAGTTTATTCGACCCTTTATACTCAAAATAATGAAACTATAAGCATAACCTGAATTGTAAATTGATTGATCCTTTTTGTTTTTTTGGATATCAGGGTGGGGCAAAATCTGATTTTTATTGAAAAAATCAAAAATTGATTTTTTTTTAAATTACGATTTATTTGATTTTTTCGATTTTTCAAATTTGAATATGAAATTTGAACATTTTGATTCTTTGAAATTATTGTTAATTATTTTAATGTATAAGTCTAAAAATTTTAATACAATTTGCGGCTCAAAAACTTGTGACAACGCATTTTTCGAGCTTCTTGCAAGAAAATCCTTGTCGCGATTTGTTTTCCTTCTGTCCTATACACTCGCTATACAGTGCCGAGTGAGGCACGAACACGAACGCGTTTGTTGTGCTTTTTGCAAGAATATTCCTGTCGAGGCTTGTTTTCCTTCTCAACCTATAAATTGACGTTGCCCAACAATTTCACGCATTTCGCTAGTTGTACACTCGGATATTAGAAACAGATTAGGCATAGAAAAAGGCAGAAAACTCGTGTTTTCGTTTAAATTGTATAACGAAAATGAATAGACTGAAAATATACAGTAATAAAATTTAGGTGTTACGTTTAGTTTGAGAATTTGGCATTATTTACTTCTCTTTTGTTGTTTTTGGTAAAAGCAAATACTCCTTTTGATCTTCGAGAAAACTTTTATGTTATGTTGTTATCTGGTTCTGAATAAAAAAACAAAAATTGATTTAAATCAAGATTTTTAATCACTTGATTTTAATCAGCCCAACCCTGTTGGATAGTTACCAATAAATGTATTTACATTCATGACCCTAGATGTAAAACTGAAAAATTGGATTCTAGTATCAATAGATTGAGACTCATAACAAATAACATATTTGAAAATGACACACATTGGAAGTACATCAAGAATTGTCGTTTTTTGAGAAAGGCCCAGAACCAAAATCACCAAGCTTTGAAAACACAGCAAGTCACAGAAGTGAGCAGTATTCCAAACAAGGGACTTCATAAATACAAACGAACTCGTAAAAAATATAAATGGCACTTACTTGGCAGCCCATTTGCCAGACTTTCTAGTAGACGGTGCTCTGGTGGGTGTTGTCTCCACCTCCATCTTTTCTGCTGCCTTGACCGGGGGCGGTTTAACATCTTTCTTGGCTGGAACCTTCATCTGCAATCAAAATGAAATCATCAATTTGACACGCAAAGCAAACTTGATCAAGTCATTTGAGTTTCATTTTACAGTGTGATGTTTGAAAAAGTGACTTCGAGGGGTTGGCCACATGGGAATTCCGAGGGAATTCCAGGGGAATTCCGGGGAATTCCGAAAAATTTCTAAAGAAAATGTAGGGATTATTATTAGGTAACTTCAATTTATTTGCGCAATAATAAAAAAGCATACAGTAAAATTTCAATATTTATATAAAATCATAATTCAGAAACGAAACACCGGTGTGAAGTAATCAACTTCCACTGGACGAAGAAAGTTGGGACCTTTGTTTTGAAAGAGTTTATGGCAGATTTCCAATTTTAAATACATTTTGTTAGCGACAAATAAGCCTGATGACAATAATATTCATGTACTGATAGACATCTGATATGTCCCTGGAGAGGTGTATTGGGGAAGTTTTTGCAAATGAGTCAATAACTTCTTTCAGTGAAATAGTACCTCATTCTGATTCAATTATATAAATAAGGCATGTGAAACAACCCAAAAAACTTTGTTTCATAGTTTGTGCTGCCTCGAGTGGGGTGTGGTTGGGGGTAGTTTCTTCAAATAATTCGATAACTTATTATGAAATAGTACCTCATTCTGATTCGAATATATATGAATTGAACATGTGAAACAGCCCAAAAAAACCTTGTGTCGTAGTTTGTGTGTATGTTTTTGTGGTCAACCTTTGCGACTGCCATTATTTTCCTCAATATTTAAAAAATGACATGTCTTGAAATTTTACTCTACAAGACGAAGGGACGCCCTTGATTGTGGAAGAGAGACTAGATCATAATTGGCAGACAAAACACAGGTTGTCTACATTGTTGCCAGCGGTTACCGAAATTGAAATGAATAGAATAGAATAGAATATAGCTCGCGTTATACGATCTGAGTTATATAGTCAATAACTGAAGTCTCTGTATGATTTCTGGAGTTTCTTTGCAGCTCCATCATGTTATTTAGACGATTTTATATAATTTATCGTTTTGTAATACAAATATGATCAGATATATTGTGGTTCAGTATCAACTGTTCTCATTTGAGTTTATACAGGGTGAACACACCGGTGAAAAATATTTTTTATTTTCCTAGTAGGTAATGTTGAAGGATTATCAATAATGTTTGATATTATGGTATATACGTTTTTGGGAAACAGTTTATTTTCGCTATATAAGCGATGACAAAAACATATTAAAAGGACTTTCTCCACAGATTGAGTATCCCGTAATCATTTAGCGGTTGAAAATAATAGAACTTACTCAATAGACCATAAAATACCGTATTTTTTCAATATAAAATACCGTATTTTTTCAATGACAAATTGTATTTTTTTGATATTTATTTATTCTAACGGATTCAGAATTTGATTCTATAAGGAAAAATATCAGAAAAAAATGATGCTAATAAAACAAACCTGAGTGGAATCAGACGATCCGTTCCCTTCATTTTACGATTGTGACTTGCATTATATAGATGATTTATTTTGTTTCCGATATAATAAATACCAGCCTCAATGAAAATGTGAAAAGTTTTGATATGTAAAATCCGATATTATTCAGATTGGGTCATAATCATTACATGGTCTACTTGAAAGTCTAAAGTTTATGCTCCATTCAGAAATCTCAGAAAAAACTTTTGTACGAAAGTTCCGAAATATATCTTTCATATTTCGTCGGGTTTCCTCGGAATTCCCCCGGAATTCCCCGGAATTCCCAGTATTTCCGTCATTTAGCTTTAAAATTTTATTGATATTTCTTCAAATTGACATATTCTTCTTGTAGGAATTCTGGAGAATTCTGGGGAATTCCGAGGGAATTCTGGGGAATTCCGAGGGAATTCTGGGGAATTCCGAGGGAATTCCAGTGTACACATTTTTCCTCAGTGGTCAACCCCTCAAGTGACTTCATGCTTACAAATTCCACAATACCTTGAGATTTCCCGCAGTTTTACTGGCTCTGGGTTTGAGCAGAGGACTGTCGGCAGTTTCATTCAGCGGTGTTGTTTTCGAACTCGTCAATCGAGTACCAACACTTTTAGGGGCAACTTTTGGGGTAACTTTGGGACTGACTTTGGGGGTGACTTTGGGAGTGACTTTGGGGGTGATTTTTGGTGTGGATATCTTTGGGGTTAGTACTTTTGAACTCGCTGCTGATGTTTTGGGAGTTTTCAGCCCCTTCGATAGCGATTTCTTCAGGAGCGGTCCTGAATGTGGTCTCTTAGCATCCCTGATTATTTCTTTCTCCGTGTCGTCTACGCCCAAGGAATCTTTGAAGAAAGTAAAGTTTTCCATTGACAGCTCTTTTTGTTTCAAATTTTCTGACACCTCTCTCATTGAACGAACTTTCTTCCCAGAGGGGGTATAATAATATATATCGCCGTTTCGTTTGCCTGGGTCATTAGTTGCCCTCCACACCAACTCTCTCTTCCAACCGTACTTGAAAGGCTTCAGGAATCTAGGATCCGACAAATCAACAGACACTTTCTGTTTTTTTGGTGGGTTCGAAGGACTACTGGAACTAGTCCTAGATTTCAGGGACACCATAGCTGGGCTGAGAGGTTCTACTTTCACTGATACTTCCATCATTGGTGCATCATTCTCTGATTCTATTCGTTCAGATCCATTTTCAATTGATTTCCTTCTACTATTCGGTGATAGTAAAATGTCACTGTATCTCTTATTCGGGATGCGAGCACGCTTACCCTTGCCAAACGTTTGTTTGGGAGGGAGTTGTAGATCTATATCCATATCTAAGTCAGTGGGCTCCTCTGAAAAACAAACAAATGTTCAACTTAAATGTGAATAGTCACTTATCAAATATTGTACTTCACGTTTTGTATCAGTTGTTCTCCAAATATTGATCAAATGAAAATGAATTAAGGCAGACTGAATAATTTGCATTATAATAAATACCAACCTTTAATAGCAATGTCAGGATCTGGTAGTTTTTGAGGACCTTCATTATCTATCTTGAATTCAAGACTTTCGTCGTTAGTACTATCATTATCATCAGAATTTACCTCTGAAGCCTTTCGTTTCGTTCCTTTTGACTCCTCATCCTTAACTGCATCAATAGGTTCCATAACATTTCCTATAGACTTTTCCTTTGAATTTTCTATAGGCTCTTCGTTTGCTGCTGCAAGCTGTTCATCTACGTTTTCTGCAGGTTGTTCATTAACTTTTTCACCAGGCTGTTTCTCAATGTTTTCCATAAGCTTTTCATTCTCTTTCTTTGTGGGCTGTTCATTTACTCTTGGTGTAGGCTTTTCGTTTACCTTTTCAGCAGGATGTTCGGTTTCTATTGGAACATTGTCATTGTTCTCATCATTATTAGATGTTTCTGCAATAGATGTTTCCTCACTAGATATTTCTTTACTAGATGTGTCCATATCGCCATTCAAATTTGGCGCCGACTCATTCAGTGTATTTTCAGAGCTTGTATTCCCTTCGCTGTCTGAAAATGATTTCGATTTGGGTCTTCCACGTGGTTTCTTAAGGCTCTCCATATCTTATGCGAATAATTATCTCACAATTCTGTACACATCACATTCAATACACATAAAGCCAGTCCACCAACACAGAATCGCAAAGCTGTAATTTGGGATGCGTCATTTGCTAATAGAAATCAACAGAACAAATATACACCACAGGGAATCAACCATATAAGTTTCTCATCACTGATCTATAATATTAGATTTTTGAAAATCTGAACTTTTTAAAACTTATCCAATATCGAACATTACAAAAGTATTTGCGGTAGAAACAGAACGCTGTCACGCTCGGCTATGATGGTGGCAGCACTGTCGCACTGTCGCCGTAAAATGAAAATGAGCGGTACATTGAGGGGTTTTTTGGCGTTGAATTGTTTTTAGGTATGTACCCGAAAACAGTTCTTCGTGACGTTACTTATAAGAAAAGTAACCTAGACACATAACACCCTATTAGGGTGTTCTGTGACGTAGAGTTCATTTAGGGCCAAAATGCACGGCTCTATTTGATGAAGGTTTAAACTAAGCTAGGTTTAATCACTAAGTAACAAATAATCGACGATATAAGGAACATATCCTAAATGAATGTTGAAGTGGCCAGAATGCAAGAATTGAATTGAAATGTGAAATATAGATCAAAATGTTCAACATCACCTATTCATTTCGAATTGTTCGAAAATTGTTCGTTTCCGTTAACCAGCTGACGAACGTCAACCCTCAGAAGTTGAAACTTGTACGAGCAATGGATCAACGAGGCCTTACCTTTTAACATGCAATTACCCAGCACGGTGGCCCGGCGGGGAATCGAACCCCGGTCTTCCGCTTGCAAGACGAATGTGCTTACCTCTGCACTACCGAATGTCCAAAATATTTTTGAAAACAGACAGAATATGAAGATAACAAAAAACATCATTTCGGTATTGAATCATCTTGAATACGTTTCGAATCATATAAGTTGTTGATGTGACAATCCCTGTCACTCCACGGTCTGTGCCACGGGGTTACGCACATGTGCTCTCTGACTGACTAGGTTAGCGCGAGTTTGCCAACCTAGTCACTTGCCATTGTTAGCCATAATGGCCAATATTCGATCATAATATATATTTTTCCACTCTCCCCATACTTCAACACTACATTACTCTAATTATAAATTTTTTGCGTGTTAGCTAACATTACCCGTTGCCCCAGTTTTCCCTCTGTAGCCTAATAATACTGAATCACGCGGCCACCTTGTATCAATATAAAAAATAACCTTGGCTTATTAGACAAAATCAAACGCTTCAAGCGAACGCTAAATGCAATATGGGCGCGTTCAGCCACGCTAGCGCAAACTTAGCGCTGGCAGCGGTGACAAACAGATAAACATCACATAATCTCTAAATTATATTTTCTCAATATAAAGCGCCTTGAATGGAAAACCTTATAAATTATTTAATCTTAGAAGATTTTGCGGATGAAAATAATATTGGTTGTATAACTATTCTCCGCCATAATTAATCCTCGGACACTAATAAAACCTAAATACAAAAATTGAACTTAGGTTAGGATTAGGTTAGAATTAGGCATTCCAGATACTTGTCAAAAATGTCAAATGAATCGAAATGAACCAATACCAATACGGCGCCATCTGCCCCCCAGAAACTATCGTTTGTTTTTTGCAAACGAGTGTGTGATTGGTTGAAGCTTGTGTTAGCCACCCAGACATCACGTGATCTGAAATGCCTAATTGTTGGTTGTCGTTGACATATGGAACCGCTGACCAACTTAGCGGGAATAAATTCGCTGGAAAAAATGGCGACCGCTAGAGCTAGCGCTGTCACTTAGCGATCAAATTCGTCCTCCGCTTACTCAGCGCTTGCCTAGCGCTAGCGCGGCTGAACGCGCCCAATCTTCTGAACCATTGACAGTCGATAACTATGACAAGTGACAACAGTGCGTGTGGGATTGGTCACAGAACAGTTAGAATCAGATCACTGAGCAGTGACAGGGGCAGGTGAGCTACCTTCTCTTCTATGGCCGTAGTCCAAATATTCTTACCATTAGCCGATCGTCATTCCGTATCCGTTGTACTGGTTACCGCACCGCCTGGAATGTGGTTGGTAACCAAGGATAGTAAACTATTTTGACAGAGGATGGCCCGATTCGCCAATTTCATTATGCTGTCATTGACGTCATCACGATTCCGTAAACATAACAAAAAACTGATTCACAATACTAATGTTTTGTTTTATTATCGATAGTATCAGAAGTGGCAGTTTTCAGCTGGTAGATGTTTTCCTTAACTTGAGTTATGCATTATCTACTAAATAATGCATTCACTAAATCCGCCTCAACTCTGATATTCATTGAGTTCAAAACTGAGGGGTAGATAGAGTATAGATAGAGGATTGTACATGCTTATTCGACCAATTCAAATGAGTAGGAATAGTTACCTAGAAAAAATAATATATATTAAGTACACTTTTCACAAGTTCGAATAACTACCAAAATGTTTCAAGCATAGACAATTATTTTAAGTAGATAAAAAAAAAAGATGGCAAGCATATGGCATGGCATTGATGGCAATTGACATTAGTCGCTTCGTAAGAGTAGCTCAAACTTCATCATATTAGTTCTACTTCATCACGAAATGTACATATACACTACGGAAGGAATCGTGGTGACGTCAGTTGACAGGATAACATTGCGGTATACTGGCCATCCTCTATAATAGTTTAAACTGTCCTTGGTTGGTAACGGGACAGCTATTCCGCATATCACCGAGTTTTCAGAAATACCGGTCAACCGAGCAGTTACCCACTACGCACTACGCTATCTTGAATTACCAGTGTGGTTAACCAGAACAAGACAGGACAACGGAACACGTCCCATATGTGTTTGTGTTTTGTGCATTATTTGTATATGGTTTTATGCCTCTGTTTTGTTTTGTCAGTTTTGTGTTTTGTGGTCTTGTGAAAGTTGAAAGTGGAAAGTGAAAAAGAAATGTTTTTGTTTATAAAATATGAGTAATGTAATATGTGTAATTAATGATTTAGAGTTCATCGAGAATGCATTGTACAATAGAGTGTAGTTGAAATCTATGGTATGTTCGACAAAAAATTAAAAAGATAAAAAATGGTTGTCTGTCCAGCTGATCATGGAAATCAAGCAGATGTAATTTTTGTAATAGAAGGAACAGCTGTAAATGGAGCCTACATAAATGATATTAAAACAAATTATATCATTCCCTCTTTGGAGTAAGTATATTATCTGGTGTATCATTTCTCTACCGGTAAAAGACATCTCCACACAAACTCTTTGTGAAAAGAAAATCAGTAGAATATTAACTGTTCCATTATTTTGGCTATAAACCTTTCTGTGAAATCGCAATAGTGTTGACTTGCTAAATTTGTTCCATATAAATACTCAACTACATGATGTAAATGAACGGATAACTGAGTATGGTTTGAGGTACTGATATTCTTCAGTGTAACCTTGCTATATCATGACAAAACTTACACCACTGAAACCTTATCTTCTGAAAATAATATTCTGTTTTCATATTACAGAAAGTGTAGTGGGTTTTTATATTCCAGATATTTCAGTCAAGGAAACATAGATGACACAAACTATGTATCAGAAAATGCAAATTCACTCTATGGAATCGTGATTTACCAAGCTGCTGATTGCCTACCCCATCCAAGCACTGATACATATGGTCCATTTTCAAGTCCTACCAAACTACTCAACACGATTGACAAATTAGAGTGAGTATAGCTCCACCAACATAGCTTGGCAGAGGAATAAGCTGTTTATTTTCTCCCCATGCCAAGACATGTTGGCTCAGCCATTAGAAATTGTCTGAACTTTGGTTATTATCAATAAAATCTTCAGTTTAGTTGGAGGTAAGGGAGAATCCCATTCAAATGTAGCAGAAGGACTTGCAACAGCATTGCATTGCTTTGAGGAACTGCAGCAGAAAAGAGATGCCACATCTCCTGTGCAAAAGCACTGCATTCTTGTTTGTAATTCTCCACCATATTTGATGCCTGTTTTAGAATCTCATGTCTACTCTGGCAAATCTGCAGACCAACTTGCTACAATCTTGCAAGAGGTTTGTTGGTCTTCTCTGACCGTATCTATTTTCATTACTATTCTATTCTACTTATTGCAGAAAAACATCAATCTTTCTGTGATATCACCTAGAAAAATTCCACCACTTTATAAGTTGTTTGAGAAAGCTGGAGGAGACTTAACATCTTCTCAGACCAAGAACTATGCCAAAGATCCAAGGCACTTGGTTTTGTTGAAAGGATTCAGGTGAGTCAAACACAAAAATGATATTTCAAATTTCTCCTTTGATTCATCATATCAGTGAATCGAAGGAATGCATTTGCGAATTCATAGCTGAATAACAATTTTTGTATGAATATGTCCTAGATATTCATCAGGTGTAGGTAAAATAATTGCTGGTATTGACAAAATCAAATTGGAAAAGTAAATTGGAGATAAAAACGTCTTTGAATATTGAAGAAAGGCCCAGCACAGGATGTAATAGATACAAATCATTTAGTCACAGTCTAATAAATGAAATTTGAATAGCTCAATATTATGACTGAGAATTCACTATACTTTATGAAGTATATGTACTAATAGAACATTATGAGACTGAGTTTTATTGAAGAAATTTTCTCATTTAATTGGTACAGCAATAGAAAAGCAGCAGAGTAACAGCATGTATGAAGAAATGTACCCAAATTACCAAGTCAAATTGAAGTTTTTAAGGACACACTTTCTCATTAATCATAATTAAAACAAATATAGTCTGTTAAAGTTCAAAATGCTTGTGTAATTCAGTCTTTGGATTTGGTTTTTCCATTTGTTCATCTGTTTGACATTTCGACTATTTTTGCTTGGCTTGACTGTTTTTGTGTTCCTGAATTGTTTGTGTCTGGTTTGAGTTTCAGATTGAAACTTGAAACAATTTGTTGTCAACATTGGTGAGGATAGGATCACTTTTTCTTACTAGAGATTCAGTTAAAAAAGTTATCATTTTCATATTAATTTATAGTCCAAATCAAGATTAAGCTTGTGACTTTTTTTTTTTTCTTCACATAAATATGGCATTCGTAACAATCAGTAACAATTATCGGTTTCAATTTGAATTTCATTGGTTGAAAAACAACTTTGATATTGAGAGCAGAGAGTGATTTTACTGTTTCAAATAATAACATTATTTGGAAACGATATTATTTTGTTTGCAATTTAAATTAACTAGTAGATACTTGAAAACTCATGCTGAAAAATGATGATACAGTTTTCTGTTATAATTTCTTTCAGCAGTTCTGCAGGAAACTGAACTGAGTATTTTTTTATTCAGGTTTGAAGAACTCTCAATATATGAAACAGTTCAATAGATCTTCAATATCATTAACGGTTTTGTGTCTCTATGATTTGAAATGGACAGGCTTTAGAAATGGCTTTGTTTGACTCTGCATACTGCATAAATCATGTTTCTGTTGCTACCTTCTGTTCATAACATTCTTTCATACAATTCAAAACCATAACATTTCATTTGATTCTTGTTGTTGGATATTACTGTGTTGCGTTATCCGTTTTTAATTCATTGAACATGCGCTTTATGTAATCATTGTTATGGTTTCATTTTCATTAAAGTTTATTTGAGTTTCTCCAGCCTTTTATTTTGTGCACGTCCTTTTTGCATGTTCCCAAAGCTCAGCAAGTTATTCTCCTTGCCATCAATGTTGAATTGTCTGCGTTTGATGCCTGTTTTTCCCTAATAGGTTTGGCAGTAGCGACATTTTTTTGCAACAGGTTTTACAGCCTGCCTTTGAAAGAGGAAATACTTGGATATAATACAAATTACCTTGCATCTGTCATACATAAAGACATTGCTCAAATTACCAAATTCTTGAAGGCATACTGTTTCAAATTATCAAGGAGACTTCTAACTCAAACAAATGGGAACTGAATCATACACACCACTGATAAAAATCGGTTTGGGGCTTTTATTTTAATGAAAAAAATCATCATTCTTCAAAATTGTTCCTCGCGGCTGTACTGACATTTCTTTCAGTTGTGGGTTCTCAATCTCTGTATGAAAAACTACGTCAAAGTCTGATTCTTTTGTAGATAGTGGCAGCTTGTAAGAATGGGCGCTATTAAACAGCTCTGATTTTTCAAATGGTTAGTTTTATGAAGAGTTGCATGGAGTACCAAGAACACGAATGTTTGAGTTTGTTATGTATGTATTTCAAATAAAAGTTACGTATTTTATATCGTAAGTGTATGTATGTACGCCCACCGAATGTAAAACCGAGAATAATAATATGTCTTTCACAGTAACCGGCGTGTGTTGCAAAATGTTAAGTTAAGGTCGATTAAAATGTAATTGTTTTCCTATTACTTCATCTATAAATAATCATAGATGACGGTGACAGCAATATCTGTCGAAAAATTAAAAATCCCCTACTCCAGCTCAAGATTTGCATTGTTCATATTTAAAAAAAAATGTATATTACACGTAATTACATTGATCAAGGGGCAGGTTTTTTGATACGATTTTGAACCCTCTAAGAAGGGTGGGACCAACCCCCAGCTATTTCAAATGTAACAAGGGGTCGAGTGATACCTCTTTCCAAAGGACATTATATTCTCTTTCAAATGAACTCTCATTCGTAAAATTCGGTGAGATAGTTTTCGAGATAAGTATCTAATTGTGTAATGGTTTTTCTGATCCAATTATTTGACTGACAATATATGAAATATAATACAAAACGTACCTAATAATTTGCATAGATGCTCAAAATGACCTGTGCCATAGGAAACAAATTGTACAAGAATGCTGGCTATTAATTCAAGACATGTTACAGGCAGTTCGTAGAAAATTTGAATCATGCCTTTATCATTACATGGAAGTTGGTGGATTTGGTGGATTTAAAAAAAAAGTTGGCGGTGGGTAGTCATTTTGATCATCTCTGGAAATAATAACGCACGTTTCGTATTACATTTCATTCTTGATGAAATTTTCATCATTAGTATTTTGTTTAATAACCCGCTACTGCAAACAATGATGACGAATATTATTATTAAAAATCAAAAATATTGGATTTTTAATCAATTAAATGTAAAAATATTCATAATAACTTTTGAACATGTCACATTTTAATCGAGAATTGTTGAAGAAATCCAAAAAATTCGAAATATACTGGGTGTTCCATTTTCACTTACCACTTATCTGGACCAGACTTGAAGCGTTTTTGTTGTACTGAAGAATCAATATTGAAATCTATACAAGTGGCAGATTTCTAATCTGACCCAAGAAGTTGTTGGCTAATAAAACCCGTTCAAAAGGAACTGTTTTTAATTAACGTAGAAACTTTTCGGGATAGATAAGAAATATACCCTTCTCCACCTGTATAGATTCCAATATTAATTCTAATTTTGCAGATTGTGGTAGGTTAAGAACCCCAAAGAAAGTACGAATTTCGAGTAGTAAAATGAATGCAATTCGATATTCAAATAATCTCTCAAACGATACCAATCGTGCATTGGTGACTATAGTGCATTCGCGATAAAGATAGAGTGCTCGCGGTCTCGATCTTGTATCAAGACCTTTGCCGTGTAACAAACAAATGAATCGATGTCGTTCGTTCAGTCTCAAAGAGCGCCCCATCAGTCCTCCAGCGGGAAACGTCAGTTCCAGCCAATCGCAGATCCCGAACGCCGGCATACCGATAACTTCCCTTCCGAGCCCGTTGCCGGGCAACGACAGCCCCATACCCGGCACCAGAGAGCCGAACCCGAACATTCTGGTCAACTCGCCCGCAGCGAACGTCGGCCAGAACAACGTCTACAGACCTCAAGGACCTCCAGGTACGTTACCTTTTTTTTTTTTGTTAGGGGATGTTTGTGACCCGAAGTTTTCAATATCAGTTTTTTAGTTTGTTGGAAGTGGTCAGTGAGACTGAAAATCGAGTTCTTCTAATGTCGACGTTTCGACCCTCTATATGTGGTCACCCTCAGGACACTAAAATTAACATGAAAAGAGCAATAACTGTTATTTTATGGTTGAAAGCATTGGTTCAATCAAGGTTATGATAACTTTGATAAGCGTGTTGAATCTCTAACGGTCGAACATGGAAATTATGTTTTCTGTGGAGAGTTGCAGCTTTTTCTGCGAATAGACTGAAGACGATCATCTTTTCTTACGGGTTTGCCGTACGATGTGCCCGCTGTAAGAGATCTCCTCTTGGTGATGTAGGAGTTTGAGTCTTCGGTCATCATGGCATTGCGCCTTAGAGGTTTACACCATCTGCACCAGAATTTTAGACTTGATTGATAAGGAACAATAAGGTTTTGTGTTCGCAAGTCCATCCAAGTGTCACTGAGGACACCTCTGGTGGTTCAAAACAGCTGTCCGACATTGGATGTGTGAATGCATTTGTTTTGAACATGGAAATTCTGAGTCATATTCTTCTAACCCAGAATTAGTTTCCAAGTTGCATAAACATCCTGCTGCGATGACTCATACCTAAGAAATTGCATGCACAATTTGTCAATATCTTGTATTTTTTATTTTTAACGAATATTATCGAAAGATTTTTTTATATTCAGAAAGGGAAGCCCTCTACTAGTGTAGTGAAGATTGGATATCTCAAAAGTTTAGATTTGTTTCATAGTATTTCATGTCTTTTTCAAATAAGTCTCAAAAAGGTCAGGTAAATTGGAAAAACTCAAGGTTCAAAGTGGTCCAGAGTGAACAACCCCCTGTAAAATACTTCTTCATGCATATTTCTACGACATAATAAAGTTCCAATGACAGAGTGCAAACAGCAATTGAACCAGATTAAATAAAGTCAAATTTTTAATTTTTTTTTGTGTCTCAGAAGATAAAAAAGGCTCTTCCATAATGCTGGGCTCCAAATACTTTGCCTTCATTTAACTTAATCTTTCGAGTTCCCTACGCATCTCAAACTTTACTCATCCCGTATAACAGAATTTGCGTGAATCAGATGAAATAGTAAGAACTACATGCTTTATTATCGACCAAGTGAATGCAAATTTTAATTCTGGATCGCTCGAATGAGCCCCTCTCAAAATAACAAACTATAAAAATCCTTTTTTTTTTGCATTTATGGCGTCACGTACCCTAATAGCTTGAGAATTATCAAATCGTGAATTTCAAATCGATCCAAGAGATGAAAAATTTCAAAATTTAATAGAAGCTTCCCATTAAGAAATCGTCATCTCGACGAAAGGTTATATTACCTAGATTTTCTTTTCTCAAGGTCTCAACTTACCGCAGCCAAAAGCAGTGGGAGGTATAGGCGTTGGTGGAAGAATGATTGGGAATGCCCAAATGCCTATGATGCAAGTAAACGCTCCTCCTGGTTACCATGCTACAGGTGAGTTATTTTCATTTACCCTCGAGATTAACTTCAGTTGGTTGTGTGGTATTTTTTGTAACTGTTTTTACCTATTTCATGAAATGGCTTTTGAAAATACTCTATTCTAACCCTGAGAATGTCGTTTCGTCTTACAAATAAAACACCATCTGCTCTAGAATTCCAACATTTGTTCTTCAAGGGACAGACGGTTCGAAATACATTGTTTTCGCGAGGTCTGTTCAGTGCCGCTGATGAGACCTATGGAAGGTCGAATCAGCTGTCCGGTATTGAGATAATGGATGCAATTATCTAGAATTCCGGAATTTTTTATTTCAGTAAGGGGTTACGGGCAATTTGTGGTGCAAAGAGGATTGCTGTTTGCAACGGGTCATCTGTACTGAACTGTTCGATGTGTTCCTTTGTTAGAGATCCTCATAATCCATTTGTTGAGATTGAAGTAAGATGTCTGAAAACCCTGGTACTTGTGAAAGTTTTAAAATATGCAAAAATGGCTGCTTGCCAGGTGGAGCTGTACGCTTTTTGTTATGAAATATGATAAACTAATGTCAAACGAATTTTAAGATTTCTTGATCATTGTTTTCACTCCAAGAATTCGGTACAATATCGAATCAATGAATGTTCCACAGTTTTTAGACATCTTGGTTTGGAGTTTGAGGCTTTGATCAAATATAGCAGATGACTTTTTGAATTCGGTTAGTTTTTCTCTTTCTTACATTTCGGTTGTTGAACGAAATTAAACATTTGTTGGATATAACATCTGCTTTGACGTTGGGGTATATATAAGAATTAATAACATTTCCTACGTATATGCCATATGTATGTATGTCGCTTGTATAAAAAATCTCAGATGAAGGTTGGCAGCACGTTATGTTTCAATTTGAAGATGAACATCAGATGAAAATTTCACGTTTTCAGGTGAAAGTGTGTCTATATGTTTCATTTTTTGTCTCATTGTGGAAAGATTTTTGATATTCTTGGTAATAAACACCAGAACGTGTTGCACAAACAGCGACTGAAAATCATGACAGTTATGTTTTTTTAATGTTTGTGTGATCTAAATGACAGGCTACAGTGGCGATAGGTGTGAGTGGGACAACATGATCAACTTTAAACAGAAAAAATTATATGTTAAAATTGATGAGGTGGTTTGCCAGATCGAATATAAACTAAAAAATAATGATCGGCTGCATTGAAGAGAGGGGAATATACTTCAGTCACCTACACATTCACCTTAAAAAAGCCTGTACCGTATGGAAAGCGTTTTAATTATTGATTTTGTTGAAGATTTCTCTTATAAAAATTAGTAGGTACACTCTCCGTAACCCATAATGAAGTATTCAAAATGTCGTATTTGTTTCAACCGGAAATGAAAAACTCTGCTGAATTATTTACCGATGCTTGAATCATTGCTGCCGAGAAATTCTAAGTGACAGTTTGAGTCAACGGTGGGAAAATAATTTTCCTTGCAATACCCTTCATATTAATTATCTTTTCACTACCGACAGGGGCGGTGCTAGGAGATTCCGTAACAATATTCTGGAAAATAAGTGAACTTTACTCTTTAATGTCTTGTATACAATAGAAACAATACCAAATTTGGGTTATGGACAATATACCAATTTTTAGGAGGAATTGAAATTTCTGAGGAAGCAATTACGAAAGAGCTTTTCATACGGTGCATGAAGAACCATCTCAAGAATTTTGGCATACTAATGATCATTAATCAAATGCTTAGAATTGAATCAATTCAGTGCGAAATCCCAGTAAAATAAATGTAACGCTACCCCCGTTCTATATCTTTTTACAGGCCTTGTAAATCGTACCTCCCCCCATTGGCCGATGCCACCTCCCGTTCAGCAGCCTAGGCCCTACCTGCAACAGCCCAACCAACAGGGTGGTAACGCGGGGGGAAGTGCTCTCATAGAACAACTCACTCGACCCCCTTCGACGATGACGGCGACTGGAGTCAATCAGTTCGGACAAAGTACTGTGCTTATTGTTTTCTAAAGTTTATATTACATCCTGATCCGGTGGGAACTTCTTAGGCCCGGTTTCACCAACGTAGTTTTAATCGTGATGCAATTCTTTCTAAGCGCTTCTCTAATTTCAATAGACGTTTCCTTTCGTTTCACCGTTGAAATACTTCAGTTATCATCCTGGGATTAAGAAAGACAGTTTAAGAGACGACCATCTGGCAACATTGTGTAGACGTGTAGTCGAGACGACAGAACTTATTTTCCCATTATGAGTTCTGTGATTCTGTGTTCTGTGATCCAAACTGCTAATATTCTGAGAACAGAACCCAGATTGTATTTCACGACTCGAAAAGAATTTGTCGAGTCGGCCAAAATCATTTCTTGAAGGTCTCATAGAATAAAGATGGCCGATACGACAATTTGTATTCGATTCGTGAAATTTGGTCTTTGACCATCTGAATTTCAAAATTTATATAATCTTTCTCCGAGGACATAGGATAAACATTTTAATATAATTGCCAAAAAATACCAAAGACAATATTACAACTTTGAAAATACGTGATATTTTTCACTGACAGATGTTACGGAATACGATTGACAGAGCTGCTATCTCGATTAGTTGCTTAATCGCCCGTATAATGACGGATAATCATGGAATCCTGATTAGTCGACATAATCGAACTTCAATGAATGAACTTCAAATTATCTTGAAACAATAAGGAATATGCATGATTTGGTGTTATGTCTTGAATTAATCCTTTTCATTTTTATAACGCAGAAAATATATAAATAGGGATGAAATATTCAAAGTTGAATTTAAAATTCAAAAATCTAATAATTATTATTTGCATAGCAACTTTAATATTAATTCATTCATATTTCCCCCCAAAAAAAACAAGTAACAGCAAAATAATTATTATAAAATATATACAGTGGCTTTCTTTAATGTCTTCCTTCCTTTTATTTTTTGAAGGTGTTCACTGAAAAATCAAAAGTTGTGATAATGAAATTGATACATGAGTATTATATTTTGGAGTGAAATTGACAGATGAGAATTTCAAGACTGCAACTGTGCGTCATCCGGGAAAAAATTGAATGCAAGGGGGGTTTTGTGACATCATTTTGAAGCTGCTGACGAATACTATACCAACTACAAAATGGCGGCACATTTAATAATTGCCTGAAAAGATTGTCGTTTAACTTACTTACTTTGAGAAAATGAGCTGAGTTCAGTTCAAAAGATGCTCGAAATGGTTGCTTGCTATCCGATATTTCACGTTGAACATTTGAACGCAGCAACGTCGATATTTCTACAAATATTTATTATTCTCTGCCGTATATTCAATATTGAAGCAGGTTCTGTTTCATACACCTTTTGCTTCGAAGCCCCTTAAAAAAGTCTAAAGGTGTCAAATCTGTCGAGCGGGCTGGCCAGTCCGTAGGACCTCGATGGCCAATCCAACGACCATCTAAAGTATCATCCAAATAGTTTCTTACTTGTCTGGAGTTATGTGGTGATGCTCCCTTTTGTTGAAATAGCAATATTCATATCGAACCCATTGGGATTCACTTCGACGATTTCGGTAATTAGAGGATAAACAGTAGTTTCCAGTTGAATTTTGTTCAATTAACTATGGTGGAGAGAGTTTACGTGGTACCTGTCTACTCATAAAATCGAAAACTAAATGAAAATATTTGAACTGAAATGATGTTCGTTGTCATACTGAATTCTTGTATTGGCATGTGGCAGAAAAATTAATATGTCTAGAAATATCGATATTAATCTGTTTCTATTCAGGTAGTTATTGAATGTAAAGCCATTTTGTAGTAGGTTTAAGATATTGACTTCATATTCTAGGGTTGTAAAGTATTCGTCAGGAGCTTCAAAATGATGTATCACAAGACACCCTCCTATTTAATTTTTTTTCAGATGGTGCCTAGTCGCCATCTTGAAATTTTTATCTGTCAATTTGACTTCAGAATATAGTATTGATGCATCAATTTCATTCATCAGTGAAAGAAATAACCTGTGGTGTACCACAAGGTTCAGTGATCGGACCTGTTCTCTTCCTTATATACATAAACTCAATATCTAATTTAGAATTAGAAGGTAAAATCAAATTATTACACTTGTATATTTTTCAAAAAGAGTTGATGACATCAAAATTAGGATTGAAAATGATCTTCAGAAAATTAATTCCTGGCTAATAGCTCACAAACTAAGTTTGAATATCCCAAAATGTTCTCTCATGTTCATTTCTAAACGATCAGTTATGACAAAATCATTGAAAGAAATAAAGCTTAAGGATGATGTAATAAAATATGCTGATTCAATCAAGTTTTTGGGACTATATATCCATCCTACTCTTTCATGGTCGATTCATACCCAAATAATGAGAAAGTATATCTCCAGTAATCGGTATTCTATATCAAATAAGAAATTATATTCCACGAAAATACTTGAAAATGACCTATTTCAGTTTAATATATTCAAAATTACAGTACTTGATCACAGTTTGGGGAACAGCATCTAGTTCTTTATATTGCAACCTTTAAAAACACTACAGATTAAAGCAATTAAGTGTATTTACAAATTGCATTATCTTGAACCCACTGTGAATTTGTATACACCAAAAAATTTACTCAATTTAGAAAAGCTATATAAATTAAAGACCTGTTTATTCATTCATTTGACATCATCCAACAATAAACATTCGACTCTAAAATTTATTCCAAATTCGAGTATTCATAACTTCAATACAAGACAGACAGCAATTTTGGTAAAAAATCTCTGCTTTACTCAGGAGTTCTTACTTTCAATATCATCCAAAAAACTTGAAAGAAATAAAAAATATAAATAAACTCAAATCAAAATTAAAAAAATATTTCTTGAGACAATAGAAAAGAATTTCCAAGTATATAAAAATTCCTTTTTCGTCATTTTTATATTATGATCTAACGGTTTAATTCATTCTGTGTTTGTATCTTGTTAATGTTTTCATGTATGTATATCCCTGTATAAGCATTAGTTTCTTGGGATCAGTTACTCAATATACAATAAAAAATTAAGAGGGAACATAAAAGAAAAGCACTGTATCATTTACAAACTTGTTATAACACTCAATTTATAATATCACAAATCCTCCATTGCACGCGTTTTCGATTCAGTGTCCGCCAACTCCCCGATCAACAAATTGACGATGAACCCGCAAGGAAGCGTAGGAAACGTGCAGACTTCCATGGCCCCGATGGCGCAAGTCTCACAAGCGAACCAGGTGGTCACCTCACAAGCTCAGGTAAATTTTGGTCGTTTCGAGTGCGAGCGATCGAGTAACGTATTTGTTTAGGGTATGGCTCAAGGGGTTCAAGGGCAGCCGCAGCAGATGGGTACGGTGAGGGAGAGGAATACCATCTGGCAAGGTCTGTTGGAATGGATAGAGAAACCGAAGAACGCGACGGATCAGCAAAAAATCACCAAGCACGTCCCTTGTCAGGTGTCGGCCAATTGCAAAGACGGCGAGCCAGAGCTGTGAGTGTTCAATTCATACTTCTAGACGATTAGTGGGAATATTTCTCTCATATATAAAATGTCCCATAAGAGCAATGCAATTATCGAAAACTTACAGCGGTAATTGCATTATATCAAGTCACCATAACAACACATTTGAAACAGTATCGCTAGACGTCAGTAAACAACACAAATAAATGTCAGATAGACTTCAAAAATAGAAAAACATTTCGCGTTTAGGTGAGTGCACCATACAATCTATAGAGGAAAGTATAAATGAACAAAAGATAACATTTTCTCGAGAATTTTTTTTTTTCGTGAAATATTCCAATGAATTACATTCGTGCATAAAAATGACCAGACAATTTTACATTCAAGCGTGATATCTTATACAAATTGCATTCGGTTATTATTGTAACCAATGACAAAAAGGGTAATATATATCTATCTATCTATCTATCATATTTTGTAAAAGAGCCCTCGTCCTTCGGACTCGAGCACTTTCGCCAAAATATGAAAATAAACTCTTGCAATTTTTAGATATCACGCTTTCTTGCAAAATTATCGGTAATTTTTTTGCACTCGTGCAATTATAAGCGATAATTAATCAAATTATTATTTAGGCGGAAGCCAATCAAAATTGTGCATGTTCATTATTCGGGCTGGCTTTCGATTTGTCTACTTCAAACTCGTCCTTAAACATCATAATGACAGTGAAATTTTGAAATTTATCGCAGTTTTCCACAGAATACTTTATCAGTCAAGCACCTGATAGGAAATATCTTGTTATAAGATCAAGAAGAAACATTTTCTCAACCATATTGCATATTGAGCATATTGGATCATGGTATAGAATCTTAAATAACTGCTCAACTCATATTAGATTGTTTTGGGAGCTAGCATCTGCGACCTTTTCAGATCTTGATGTTCCTTGGTTATGAAAGCTCATTGTCTAGTTTTATTTCTTTGATGAGGCTCCATAGCCTTGACACTGGTCCCTTCATATAGCTAGTAGCCTCTGATTTCTCTCCCCCCTAGCTCGTGTCTTAGCTTCACATTCACAGTGGACATGTGGTGCCGTTTCTTCCTGTTCCTGTTAGAACCTGCATTGAGTTTTTCCTGAGGCTTACATTCAAAAATTTAAAGTTGATATTAATTCGACGTAAAGTGTATACAATTTAAAAGCTTTTGCACGTCATCAACGCAGTGGTACCAATCCATTGATAGAAATGCATTGGAACATTTAATTTCAAATTTGGCGCCTGTTACTCTTTGACATTTGGTTGGCAGCACTTTCGATGTTGCTGCAATTTGTTTGAAGACAATTATTTACCAATTGACAATTATTATTCAAAAGTATCTAGGTCATTTTGTTACTTCAGATTAGATAATTGTGATGAAAATCTGTGTATTTCGATGTTTCTATAGAAAGACTCAGACTCTTGTGAAAATGCTATCGCCAAGAGTCGCTGACATCTTCGATTGGTTATTTCGAAAGAGAGGGAGATAGTAATCCCTTAGCGGCTGTTAGAGCGCTAAACTGAATACAACGTAGTCAGATATTCAATTTATCGGTTGCAGCAGATTTGAAGTCAAGTATGTTGCACTGTCAGTGCAATTTCTCAAAAGATCGAAGATAACAAAGCTCGCAAACAAATACTGCAGTACTGGATATACGTGTTATGCATAACAACTATGTGGGAACGCAGTATTTGCAGTTTCTATATGGGAGAATATCGATTTTTTCAAAGAAATTGGATGCATAGCTATTCAAAATATCTGATTGAAACCTTCCCTATTGGAAGACTACAGAAAAAAGAACTTTTTCATGGATGAGCTTCCATATTTCACTGAATGATATACACGTACCTATTAACAATGGTTTGTAAAAATTTTTGATTTTCCATTTTTCATACTGAACAAGTCACTTTGATTTATATCCGAAATTCCATAATTCTATGACAATCTGGCTACAGTGTACTTCATAATTTAACCACTCCCTTGATGACGTGCAACAGTTTTTAGATTGTATCAACCATATCTATCTCATAAGTTTGGATCCGCTCGAAATGGGTTTGGCTCGACTGGATCCGATCTACCTAATCAATATATTATATTATATATAGAAAACTTTCTGACTATTCCTATACAATTTAGCATTGTCCAAAGGAAAATAAATATTATTATTATATTATTATTATTATTATTATATAAAGTTTTCGGATTGGATCAAATCACTCAAGCCAATTCCATCAAATATAGGATCGGAGCCAACTGATCGTTTTGAAGAGAAGTGAAATTACTAGATAAACGTGTTTTTAAATTGACAAGTGACAGGTTAAAGTAGCCAACGTCAGATTAATTGTTTATTATTGTCTCAATTGTCTGTCATGTGATGAGTTATCTTTCTCAAAGTGAAGAACATTATAATAATAAGGAAAAGATACATTTTGTCTGAATAAGACATTCAACCTAATTCTCAGAACACATCAAAATAAACGTTACATCAGTTGAAATATTGCTATAAAGTTGGGTTTTTTCAATCGGATTGAAACATAGGATTATAAGATCTACTTATATATTTCGACATGAACTGAATTAACTCGACTACATGATATCGAATTTGAAGCGGATAGATATCGTCGAGATAATAGTATATTATGCAACGATCGTGTAATGATGGTTATTAATACATGAGCATAAACCGGGATACGAAACGAGCCGACGGTGAGTTTCGTATGGTTTATGCGAGTGTATTAATAACCGTTACATGAGAGTTGCATATGCTATTTTATCTACACCCAATAAATAATGAAGATCTATAAATATTATATTATTAGGTATTAATATTGAACACAATAATAGTGGGTAATCAATCGTATTTCTTTGAAAAATTCTACAAAATTATAATTTATGGTATAACCACGGAAAATACAACAATGAGAAATGAAAAGAAAAAAAATGAAAAAAAACCTCCGCCGAGGTCAGGAATTGAACCCGGATGTTTCTAATCATTGCCGGCGCCACTGACCACTCGGCAATGAGAGCTCATTTGATTTGGTAGAAAATAAAAACATATGTGTTGCATTTGTCAAATGAAAAATATAATCCCTTCGATTGTATTTTTTTCTTGTCTAAGACATCTGTGGAGGGGTCGCTGGTAATTCTTCTATATCACTGCTATAAGATATTTCCATACGATTATCGAAAATTGACTAAATTCTTGAAAAATTCAATACCTACTGTCTTTGACTTGACAAACGTCAAAATGCAAAGCTTGCACATCATGCTTGATTAAAAATAATGGGTTTCTATTGGTTGAAAATCTGTATCGTAATGGATTTCATTATAAAACGAGTTATGAGCATATAAGTATATCATAATAGTACGGGGGTAGATAAATGTAGTTATTAACCTGTACAAACCCATGTTGAAGCTAGAATTTTCAAGTTATAATGAGAGCTTCGTTATTGCAGAAAGGCTGAGGGTTGGCCCCAGAAGCTCATCATGCAGCTCATGCCCAAACAGTTGATCGGAAACATCGGTGGGGCATATTTAAAGAATTCCAAGTCCGTTCTCTTCCATCCGCAAGCCTGTGACGCTTTGGAATCGTTGACGAGAGTCATGAGCTCAGGATTTGTAAGTAACATCATGAGAAAAAATTTTTCAAACGAATTTATATCTAATCATGATTCAATTAGCAGTCCAATATCTTTTACTTTTTTCCAGGCTGGATGTGTCCATTTTACGAGTCTTCAGAATCAGTCCCCT
The DNA here is from genome assembly GCA_032362365.1 of Zygogramma bicolorata. Classification (NCBI taxonomy): domain Eukaryota; kingdom Metazoa; phylum Arthropoda; class Insecta; order Coleoptera; family Chrysomelidae; genus Zygogramma; species Zygogramma bicolorata. Next base: position 1,870,476 of record JAVJAQ010002299.1, read on the forward strand.
TGTGACATAAAAGTGCTCATCCTACTTTATACGCCCGACAAAAGGGCCTATCTTGGATTCATACCTAATGATCAGGTGGCGTTCGTGGACAGGTTGAGGAAGGTGATCCAACAGCAGAAATCTACCCAACAGCAGATGAGACAGGTACGGGTACGATTCTTCATAAAAAAAATTAGTTGAAATGGGTTTTTTGTGGTGTTTGGTTTATTTTTTTAATCATCGGCACATACTCATTTGAGATTTTGAATATTATTTCAAAACTGATGTTAAAGCAATTATTATTTTATTATTATTGTATCTCAATGAAATAACATTGATTATTTCAATAAAACAACATTGAATATTTCAAGTGCATTTTTAACTTTCAAATGTATAATTTCTTATTGGAAACCAAATAATATATCTTTTGATTTATTTACAACTACAGAGAGACACTGGAATATTGGAAACTTTCAAAATACCAGGATAACCTGTAATTTTTTCCTTTAGGTTAATCTGTGGAATGTAGACCCGTCAAATATTCTAAAAACTGGTGATAGTGTTATTGTAAGAAGTAAAAATCTTGGTTGTGTAGAATTAACATCTCTCACATTAACAAAATGGTGAGAGACACAAGTGTTTGAACAATTTAGAGAGCATCACAAACAAATTTGAAACGTCTGCATTGACAGTCCCATTATAAGTGGCTGTTTCAGAACTATTTGGGATATCTTGTCATTTCAAAACAAAGCAATATTCTACCTGTCTGTGCTTTGCAAAATCATAGTAACATTTCCTGTGAAAGTTTTTTGCTCTCATTTACTTGCTATTACTGTATAGCAAGAGTTTTCAGCTGAAAATCATAGTAACATTTTCTATAAGAGTTTTGTTGCTCTCATATACCCGATTCTACTGTATAGCAAAAGTTTTCAGCTGAAAATCATAGTAACATTTACTAGAACACTATTTTGCTCTCATATACTTAAAATTACTGTATATCAAGAGTTTTCAGCTTTTGATATGTAAGGATTCTAGTCCAATATCCTATTTATATTGTTCCTGAACGACATTTACTATTTTCGAGTTTTGTTATTAATCGCCTTGTGTACATGTTTTTGAGTAGTTGTCAATAGATAAAAAAGTCAAGAAAAGTGTCTTGTCTTGTCATTGATAATTTTCGTTAAAAACTCGGTCCAAATCTGTTTATGCAGATAACCAAAGGCCAAAGACAGTAACATAAGTGGTCCTTCGAGTAATTCATACAGAAACCAGCCCGTGGAAGATGTCCAAATCTCTTCAGTTGAGGAGAAGTGAGCGGACAACAAAGGGAAAAATTCCCGCTAGGTTTATGGCTAGCAGTGAAAATTTTGAACATGAGAACGTGCCTGTACAGTTTCCGGATGATAAACCCTTGACAAACTTATCCAAAAACCAAGGCAGTTCTAAAATGGCAAGTCGTTGTGATGCCCAGACAACGTCATCAAATAAAACCAAAAGTAGTACTCTGAGGCGAAAACAGTTGGAGATTGAACTAGAACAAATTAAAAAGCTAGCCGAAATTGAAAAACGGCGAATGGAAATGGAAACAGAATTGATAAAAAAAGAAAACGCTTTAAAAAAAGCGGAATTGGAAGAACAGTTGCGCTTCAGCAATAGTTCCCGTAGTGATAAGACACGTGAAGATGATATGAAAACGGTCACATCTAAGTCGTCTTTTGTGCAGCACTGGGTCAATTCTTTGCAGAATCCTGAAACAAATCAATTGGCTGAACCTGGATTGAATTCAGCTGAACCCGAATTAAATTATGATCATTTGTCGAAACCTAAAACTAAACACCTGTCCACTGAAGATTTGAAACTGAACCAGTTTATGGCTAGACAATCTTTCAACAAAGATCTTCCAGTTTTTACTGGGGAGCCTGCAGATTGGATGAACTTTTTTACCCAGTTCAAAGAATCTACAAAAATTTGTGGTTTTTCCAATGCAGAAAATATAATGCGCTTGCAGAAAAGTTTGAAAGGTAGAGCTAGGGACTCCGTGAATGCATTATTAAGTTTCACCCAGGAAGTAGACAAAATATTGGAAACGTTAGAAAAACGATTTGGCAGATCAGAAATTATTATTCAAGATTTGATTGAGTCAGCAGTGAAAATTCCCAATGTGAAAGATGACAAAATAGAAAATATGTTAGAATTTTCGAATAAAGTTCAAAACTTGGCAGTGACCATAAACAGTTTGAAAGGCCAAGAATATTTATGCAATCCTCAGCTGTTGAACGATCTCGTCAAAAAACTGAGTACCTCTTTGAGAATAGAGTGGGGTAAACGAATCTGTGAACTGAAAAAAATAGGAAAATCGAAACCTGTCAATATTTTGGAATTTTCGCAATGGCTTGATGAAATTGGGGAAGCAGCCATGTATGCAACTGTTCCAGAACAAGATCTAAAAAAGAAATATGTTTGTACGACGTCTTGTCAAAATGAAAAAGTCATGTATAAATGCAAGTTCTGCAAAAAAGACGGCCACAAAGTGGAAAAGTGTAATGATTTCAAAAAATTGGATGTTGAAAGTCGTTGGAATTGGGTCAGGAAAAATAAAGTCTGTTTTAGCTGTTTGACTTCCTCACATCAAACAAAACTATGTCGTCAGAGAAAAAATTGTGGAATGAATGGCTGTTCATTCAAACATCATTCTCTTCTGCACAAAGATGTCATAATGCATGTCGAAGAACAAACAAACAATTGTGTCAATGGCAGCGGCAAAACTGAAATTCTCCTGAGGATTGCTCCAGTTCAAATTAGTGGACCTCGAGGAAAATTCAACACTTTCGCTCTTTTTGATGAGGCCTCTACAGTGACTATGATAGATGCGGCTGTGGCTGAAAAAATCGGAGCTCTTGGACCAGTTGAGCCTCTGAGAATCCGATGGACGAACTCGATGACCAGTCAACAAGATGATTCCAGAAAAATATCTATCAACATACGAGGTCAGAACGAAAATGACGAATTCACTATGGAAAATGTGAGAACAGTAAACAATTTATCACTTCCTGTACAATCAGTCAATGTCAAAAAAATGAGCAGAGATTGGAATCATTTGAAACAAATAAACATCTCATCATTTGTTGCCGCAAAACCTTCAATCTTAATAGGCCAAGACAATATCGACCTTATTATTCCAAGAGAGGTTATTGAAGGTGGTAAAAATGCTCCTGTTTTGTCAAAATCTAAATTAGGCTGGGTTGCTCATGGAAAAATCTGTAATAACTATACAGGTCGTGAAGACGAAGAATTTACTTTATTTGTTCAAAATGAATATAATGATTTAGATGAGCTAGTCAAATATTCTTTCAAAATCGACAGCCTAGGAGTAAAATATTACGAAAATCTTTTGAAACCCGAAGACGAACGAGCACTAGTAATTTTAAATCGAACCACCAAAAGAATCAGTTTAAATAGATGGGAGTCTGGATTATTGTGGAAAAACGAAAATTTTTATTTACCTGACAGCAAAGCAACAGCAATGACTAGACTCATATCCATAGAAAAGAAAATGGATAAAAATCCTGAGTTTTCTGAACAGTATAAGAAGAAAATATCAGAATATTTGACTAAAGGATACGCGAGAAAGTTATCTGAAGAAGAAGCTAGCAGGGAAAGCAGAAACATCTGGTATTTACCCCATTTCGCCATAACAAATCCAAAGAAACCTGAAAAGATACGTTTCGTATTTGACGCAGCTGCTAGAACCTGTGGAATCAGTTTAAACGACTTACTTTTGGAAGGACCTGACTTATTGAATTCACTATTAGGCGTCATTTTCAAATTCAGACAGAGAAACATAGCCGTCACGGCAGATATTATGGACATGTTCCATCAAATCTACATTAGACCAGAAGATCGCACTGCCCAGCGTTTCTTGTGGAGGAGTGGAGAAACCCTAAAGAAACCAGATGTCTATGAAATGAAATCTATGATTTTTGGAGCTGCTTCTTCACCTACCACAGCAACTTTTGTGATGAGAAAAAACGCAGCAGAATTTATAGAAACATTTCCGAAAGCTGAAAAAGCCATTCGTGAGAGCTATTACGTTGATGATTATCTCGACAGTGTGGACACAGTAGAAGAAGCCAAGGAGTTGATATCATCTGTAATTGAAGTGCATAAAAGAGGAGGTTTCATGATTCGAAACTGGTCTAGCAACAACAAAGATGTTTTGAAAAGTATTTCAGAAGAATACAGAAACGCCAAAGTCAAGGACATGAATTTTGAAAATGAATCATTTCTTCCCACAGAAAGGGTACTGGGTTTGATTTGGAATCCTAATGATGATAGTTTCTCTTTCTCAATCAAATGGAGTAAAGATGAAATTCAAAAGGTATCGGAAAAGAATAATGTTACGAAACGAGAAGTACTCCAAACAGTAATGACGATATTTGACCCTTTTGGATTTTTGAACAACTTCACAGTCAAAGCAAGAATCCTGCTTCAAAATATTTGGCGTTCGAATATTGGATGGGATGAAAAATTATATGGAGAAATGATGAAGAAGTGGAAGAAATGGGTAACACAAATAGAAAAAATCACCAGTTTGACGATTCCCCGCTGTTATCTAACAAATATATCAATGTCTAAGAATATTCAGCTGCACGTTTTCTGCGATTCAAGTTCTCAAGCGTATGCGGCGGTGGCTTATTTGAGAATTGAGACTGAAGAATCAATAAACACATGTTTCGTTATGTCAAAATCCAGAGTAGCACCTTTGAAACCAGTATCAATTCCACGACTTGAGCTTCAAGCGGCAGTTCTTGGAAGCAGACTGTCTATCACTATAAGAGAAAATCATACTATCCAAATTGATGAAGTTTTCTTCTGGAGCGACTCGAAAATAGTCATAAGTTGGATAAAATCAGATCCTGCGGTATTCAAACCATTCGTTGCTCACAGAGTGGCAGAAATACAAGATCATCACAATTCAAAATTTTGGAATTGGGTTCCTACAAAGGAAAACGTTGCGGACGAGGCTACCCGAGAAGAAAGCACTAACGAATGGCACTCATCTAGTAGATGGTTGAATGGGCCTAGTTTCTTGAAGTTTGGGAGAGACGCGTGGCCTGAAAGTAATGAGTTTGAATTTGATAATTCGGAAACGAAAAAGAAATTTGTTGGAGTCACATCAAAAGATGATTCAAATTTAAGAGAATCTTTACCGAATATGTTCAGATTTTTGTCGTGGCTTAGACTGATCAGAGCTACTGCGTGGATTTTGAGATTTTTAGGACATATACAGAGGAAACCAAAAACATCGGGGGAACTCCAACCTTCTGAGATAAATAAAGCAGAGAAACTGTGGATAAAATGTGTACAATGGGAAGACTTTTCGGAAGAGATAACAAGACTTCAGAACAATTTGAAAATTGAGTTATATAGTAAGATTTTGAAATTATCACCGATATTGGACGATACAGGAATCCTTCGAGTGAAGTCCAGAATTGTCAACTCAAATGACATAAACGACGAAACAAAATTCCCTATCATTTTAGAACCGAAGAATTTCTACACAAAATTGTTAATTTCACATTATCATCGTAAAGCAGGACATAATGATCAAGAATATGTGATGAACGAACTCAGGCAACGTTTCTGGATATTGAATGTAAGATCAGCTGTGAGAAGTTCGTGGAATAATTGTCAGTGGTGTAAAAACAAAAGAGCCACGTATCAAATTCCAGAAATGGGCCCACTACCATCCTGTCGATTAACTTCATTCGTGAGACCTTTCACCATAGCCGGAATGGATTATTTTGGTCCCATGTATATCACCATAGGACGCAGGAAAGAAAAGCGCTATGGTGTTTTATTCACCTGCATGAGTGTCCGTGCTGTTCACCTAGAAATAGCGCAGTCTTTGAGTACAGACTCGACCATTATGGCTATTCGAAGATTCGTTGGACGAAGAGGAAGTCCTAAGAAGATATATTCTGATAATGGGACGAATTTTCGAGGAGCCCAAAAAGAACTCAAGGATGCTTTATCCCAATTCGATCAGAACCAGATTATCTCATCCCTTACAACAAGTAACATTGAATGGAATTTCATTCCACCCTCAGCCCCTCATATGGGAGGGAGTTGGGAGCGTTTAGTCCGGTCGATTAAAACGGCACTGAACGTTATTTTGAAGGAGAAAGCTCCTCGCGAGGAAACTTTACAAACTTTATTCATAGAAGCTGAATATACCGTCAATTGTCGCCCGTTAGTCCATGTATCACTAGACCATGCTGACGATGAAGCACTGACACCTAATCATTTCTTATTAGGGTCTTCTAGTGGAGCACAAATCCCTGGAAAATTTAACGATCACGATTTGGTGTCACGCAAACATTGGCGAATTTCCCAATCGCTGGCTGATCATTTTTGGCGAAGATGGGTTCGGGAGTATTTGCCCACACTCAGTAAAAGAACAAAATGGTTCAATCCTTCAGCTAGAAAGATCAAAATTGGTGATCTGGTTATAGTTGTTGACTCGGAATTTTGCAGAAACGTTTGGCCTAGAGGTATAATCACAGCAGTGTACCCCAGAACCGATGGTCAGATTCGAGTCGTAGATGTAAAAACAAATATGGGCGTATTCAGACGTCCAGTAGCAAAACTTTGTATTTTAGACGTCCAGCAAGACAAGTAATGAACAAAATTGGTTCATCACTGGGAGGGAGTGTTCCTGAACCACATTTACTATTTTCGAGTTTTGTTATTAATCGCCTTGTGTACATGTTTTTGAGTAGTTGTCAATATATAAAAAAGTCAAGAAAAGTGTCTTGTCTTGTCATTGATAATTTTCGTTAAAAACTCGGTCCAAATCTGTTTATGCAGATAACCAAAGGCCAAAGACAGTAACATATATTTTATTACTTCAGGTTCAGACATAGAAGCATAGCAAATTTGTAACTCAGTATGTTTTTACTTCAAAATAAATTTGTAAGTAAACTCTACCAAGCCAAAACCTTATAGGTAAATATGTGATAAATATAATCTGTTATATTCCCTGACATATTTAAACGTCTTGACAAGATTCCACTGGACTTTCCCACGTTTTTTGAGCATTCCAGATCTTGAAGGACATTTCAAATCTATTTTTACATTGCCAAACTTTTTGGACATTCCCGACCATCTGGGAAATTACCAAATTCATTTGGACATTTCCAGCCTTTTTGAACATTATCGTCTATAGACATTCCAAGCATTTTTTGAACACTATTGACATTACCGTCGTTCCGACTTTCCTGGAACATTCCGTTGTCCTTTGGCATTCTCAACCGATTTTCCCGACATTCCCGATTTTCAATGGAAATTCTTGTACGAGGACATCCTGATTTTGAGTATTCCTGTAATTCTTGGATACTCCCAATCTTTTTTGATATTTCAAATCTTCGAAATTACCAACATTCTTGAATAATTGTAATATTCTTGGAAATCATCACAATTATTGGTCACTTCCGACTTGCTGGAACATTCCTAACTCTAATTGGTCATTTCCAACCGTTTTCCTACCTTGTGTGAACATTTCAGACCTTTTTTGTCTATTCCTAACTTTCTTGGACATATAAATCTTCTTGATTATTTCTACATTCAACATTCCCAACCTTTTCGGCCATTCCTAAAATTTTTGGACATTTTCAGCCTTCTTTGACCTTCCCAACTTATTTGGTTATTCTCAACGTTTCTTGACATGCTCTACGGTTCTTGACATTCTCAATCTTTTTGGTCATTTCCAATCCCAGATATCGATATTTGCATATTCTCAACTTCCTTGAACATTCCCACCTTCAATATTCTTGAGCTTTGTAGATTTTCGTGATTTTTTGAGCATTCCCATATTCTCTACCTTTCCTACCCCATCGGAAATTTCTTACCTTTTAGGGCATTTTAACCTTTCATGTCACGTTCTCCTTGAACATTTCTAACTGACTTAACATTCGTATATTTTTCAACATTCTTCTTGAAGCTCTTTATCTTTTTCGACATTATCAATCATTATCCCAAGCTTATATACCGCGGGCATATCTGACAGAAGACCATAAATCAGACAGTTGTAAATCCAGCCTGCTGGACAAACAAACAGATCTACAAATGCTTATTGTGCATTTGTGTCATATTTCAAAATATTTATTCTCGGTAATAACTCAATTTTGAGCGATTGTGAAGTTTCAATCCATCGATTCCCGTCTATTTTCGACAATAGAAAGAATATTAATCCTCTTGCTGTCAAGAGACATGAATTGTGGATTCAAGCAACTAGAAGAGCAGATTTAAGTAGGGATAAGTTGAAATGAGCAACGGTATATTCATACATTTTGTATCTCAGAATTGCAATTTTAGGGGGAGTTCGGCTCAGCAGTAAGGCGAGGGAGCGGAAAAAGAGTGAAGTTTCGTCACGTGGTCATGGAGTTCGGTGCGTCCAATTGAAGTCGAACGTGTCAGAGCGCGAAGACACAAAAGAGCGCAGATTCTTAATTTAAAAATTCAAATCATGATGGATCCTAAATTGTTAGTTATTGAATATTTTTTATGACTCATCCGTTGATGAAGATTTCATTGAGAAAGTTGAAAACTATGCGGAACAAACTGTGCCTTACATGTCTGATCAGCAATTCAAGCGAAATTATCATCTAACCTGTTAGACCTACTCTTTTTATCCTGCAACGCTAATTTCCCATCTGTTACATATACTTGTTCATCCACATTGATAACTGAATGGGTTTCGGGGGATATAATTGCTGCCATGCTGAACAAATCGGAAGAAAACTCAAAATTTGTATAAATCTATAACATTATTAGATGTTTTTCGAACAGTCTGACAAGTATAGTGACAGTCTCATGACAACCCTATCCATAACACGCACCCTCAGCCAATGGTGTCTAGAGGGTTAGCTCCTTTCGATCTACTCCTACCATACCCGAACACAATGGAGTCAACTCTTTGCGTTCTAATGAGCATACTCGAACGGCTTGGGGAAAAAAAGGAGCGAGAAAATCGAATGGAGTTAACAACCCGAACTCACTCATAATCTCATTAAATTACCATTGTTGTTTATGGAAATACGATTTGTTTGTCCAGCAGGCTGATGCGTGTGACGTTACATGCCCGAGGTCTATTTGGATATTCTCATTCTTTGACATTCCTAACCTACTTTTACCTTCTCAACCTTTCGGAATATTTCCAACCATCTCGAGACATTAGAGAATTGAAGTGCAGCGATGAACGTTAACGTACACTCACATATTGATCGATCCATAGCGATTTTTTTACAGTACCTTTCAAGCCAAGTGTTTTCATTGAAATAAAATCATATAAAATGTATTTTATTCATAACAAAACAATATTTTGATCAATACAACATAAAGAGAAAAACATCGTGATCCTAATGAAAATACTAATCTCAGAATCTGTTCCAAAAAAAATGTTCTTTTTCTGGAGTCGATACGCTCAAAATCTCGGAATCTGCGCAAAATCCTCACAAACGTCCTATTACCGCGCAGCGTTGAGAATGCTCGCAAATGGAGTAATTACTCACAAAACGGCGGCACTCGTTAACGGCTAACAATAAAATCATCTTTCGAACAATCTGTTCAGGCCAGTCTCAAATTACCTACACAGTAGGTTTCGGCTGGCACCTGTCAGAAAACAACTACTCCCCTGGCTAATACCACGAAGGGCATTGAATTATATCCGACCGGTGCCAGTGCAGGTTTCTTCACAGAAGTAAATCCTGCATTTGCTTTCGTCGATACAAATGAAGGAATTGATTTTCAATTATAGGGACGGACACACTTGCAGACCGGTTTCGGGCTTTTTGGCCACTCGTCAGTGCAAGGCAGTGCCATCATCAGCATAAAGTCGATGATTTCCCATAATTAAAAATCAAACTCCTACACGAGTATCGAGCCCCGGCCAAAGCTGATGCGAACAACGAAGTTATTACGCCATCTACCAATGGACGAGGTATTCCAAAAGCAAACCGAATTCGCCCATTCCTCCTGCGAGGAAAATGTAAAAACACTTGACATAGTCAGTGGGCATACTTGAAGACTGGCGTTAAATCAAATCATCTTTCGAACAATCTGTTCAGGCCAGTCTCAAATTACCTACACAGTAGGTTTCGGCTGGCACCTGTCAGAAAACAACTACTCCCCTGGCTAATACCACGAAGGGCATTAAATTATATCCGACCGGTGCCAGTGCAGGTTTCTTCACAGAAGTAAATCCTGCGTTTGCTTTCGTCGATACAAATGAAGGAATTGATTTTAACTTCGTTGTTCGCATCAGCTTTGGCCGGGGCTTGATACTCGTGTAGGAGTTTGATTTTTAATTATGGGAAATCATCGACTTTATGTTGATGATGGCACTGCCTTGCACTGACGAGTGGCCAAAAAGCCCGAAACCGGTCTGCAAGTGTGTCCGTCCCTATAATTGAAAATCAATTCCTTCATTTGAATCGACGAAAGCAAATGCAGGATTTACTTCTGTGAAGAAACCTGCACTGGCACTGGTCGGATATAATTCAATGCCCTTCGTGGTATTAGCCAGGGGAGTAGTTGTTTTCTGACAGGTGCCAGCCGAAACCTACTGTGTAGGTAATTTGAGACTGGCCTGAACAGATTGTTCGAAAGATGATTTGATTTAACGCCAGTCTTCAAGTATGCCCACTGACTATGTCAAGGGCTAACAATAACGTTATATAGATTTCTATGGTAACGACTTCAACTCAACTTCAATTTCATGAAAACCCGTAAACGTATGTTAATGTCTACGTTTAGATCTACTTATTGCAATCACTTCAACTCTCTATTCTTAGTCTCCTCGAAACATTTTCAATCTTCTATGGACCTTCTCAATCTTTTCGGATACTCCCAACCTTCTTTGGATATTCCAGGAATTTGATCTTCCTCACCTTTCTGAACATTTCCAACCTTCTTAGGACATCCTCGTTCCTTTTCGACACTCCCAACTTTCGCGGGCCTTCGCGACCTTCATGTTTTTCCATCGCCGACTATCGATATAACCGCATTCAAACCGACACAGAATCCCAACGATTTTCAGGGCGGACCGGGCGGTCCTTCGATCAACCCGCAAGTTGTGAACTCCCCGCAGATGGCGGGCGCCAACCCGGTCACGTCCCAAAACAGCCAGCAGAACCTGCTCATACCGCAGCAGACGAACAACAGCATCGCCATGGCCGGCGGGCAGATAACCCAGAACGCCGGCGTGGGCGCCGCGGGGCAGCCGGGCCAAGGGATGGGCGGCATCATAGGGCAGAACGTGGCGCAGGGCGGGATGAGACCGAATATCAGGATGCAAGGTGAGCGGGGATGGCAGATAATTCGTAACCACAGATTTCAGATACAAGTTTCGATGGGAAACAGCGTACTTGCACATACCATAAACTATTGCGCCACATACCTGTAGAGGTTGTTGATCCCACCCAGTAAAACAAAATATATGTCTGAGACCGATCATTTTCCATTTGAAAGGTTTCATCTTTTGACTCGGACGTGTTTCTGAAACATGGCAGAAACCAGAAATGACCTAGGTATGAAACGTTTCACAGACAATGTTTCATGTGAAACGTTCCTGCTATATAACATAACTGCATACTGTATCTGATACAATGCTTGAATTATTCATTTTGACTGTATAGTCTGACACTTTTTTGATACATGGGAAATTCAGAAAAAATCCTTTGTATGATGAGGTTTTGGTTTTATGGAATACCAAAAAAACTGGTAGGTTTTTATAATTTTTTATTATTCATATAATTCAAATGAATGTACGAAATGACATCTCATCACTTTATTTACCTTTTATGAAGGCTAGTGATGAAACCATGTGGACGTGAATCTTTCAAAGTGTCTGCCATCGGAGAAAATCAAAATATACATTTCATCATTGCTCATTCTAAAAATACATATTCTTACTTGGAAATGTTCTTAAAATAACCACATATGCTCATTTATTTATTCTCCTGTGAACTTCTTGAAATCCATGTCATTCACTGTAACAATGTGTTATGGGGCTTCAAGTTGGATGATGATAAGAAATTGACTCACCCTCTTGAAGTAGAAATTACTATGAGATTGTTCGAGGGATTGTAAAATGCTCCTTTTTCTTTGCACATAACTTATACACTTTCAACAGGAATATTTTGAAGAAGCTCTGTTTTGGTCACTCATTTTGAAACTTATTAAACCATCCTCTTGCACAATGCTCAGATGTGAATAGCACAGAGTAGACTTTTACTGCATTATAAAACATGAAAACATAAAAAAAAGTCTCGAGAGACAGGATGGATAGAAGCTCTAAGGCAAATGTATGCATTGAGTATATTTCTGGCATATTATATTACATATTTTTGAAATATGTCAAGGCCGGTTCATGTAACAATTATTATATAATTACATTTACATTACATTATCATTGAGAAAAATTGAACACCCATTTTATAGTGGAAGTGTTCATGCAACACATTAGTGCATTGCAATTACATTAGTCGCACTGAGAAGTTGGCGACTTTTAACTTTTTTTTCTTTACATCACGATTCTTAGTGAAAACAGCAAATGCGCATGTGCACTGACGTGGCTTTTGACGGTTTTAGGTTATTTGATGTTTATTTTCGTGTTTATATTATCAGCTTTCAGCAATATTATGTATCAACAACAACAAATTTACAATGTAATGTTGCATGAACGGCAACATTTTCTCAGTGAAAATGTCAGGATAACGTAATGTTGAAGTAATTATAATGATCATTGCATGAATCCGCCTTCAGTGACATTTCTTTGATGCTTTATGACACGTTTCTAGTACATTTCTGAAACTTCTATTTTCAATGTTTCAAATATTTCCTCAAATATCAGTATATTTCCGCTAAAACTGAATACAAAAACAAATAACCAATTTGATACTCGAAAGAAAAGTATCTGAGAAATTTCAAAAGAAAATGTTGAATATTTGCAGAGTTATTGAGAAGCAAGATGAAAGTTAAAGTAGCTATTGAAATTTGTTATGGCCATCAATTCAGAATGATAAGTGGAATTTCTTTCAATGGCGTGGATCAGTTATGTTTTGAAGACTAATTTAATGCCTAAACTTGCATTTCCTTTATAAAGTTTTTTCGTCAACTCTATTCAGAAGCTTCATTATCTTTCTTTCAACATTTCAGTCAAACAGACAGACACAACTCTGCATTTATCTTTTCTTTCAGACTAGGGAGTTTCATCGTGTATTGTCAAGTAAACAGAAATATTGACTTTATACTGTAGATGGCGCAACAAAAACGATTCAAATCCTTTTTACACAGGTATTGACTAACTATATCTCTATAGTGTAGCCGCTGAAAAGATAGAATGATCACGTGAACGGCACGCACTCTTTGAATGTCCCTCTCCCCAATTTTACAAGTCCGATTTACACCACTCAACAAAAACACACACACAAAAACGTACCACACGTAAATACAAAGCATAAATGAGCACAGTACAGTGTAAACAGTTCTTCATTTATTTCAGTTTAGAAGGCGTGGCTACGCCGCGCAGGCTATATATAGTTGCAGGCATTCACTGATCACGCGTCCTTGAATTCTATCTTTTGAACAGCCCGACTATAGAACCAACTCAAATAGTTGAGAATTTACAAAACATCAGCTCAAGCTCAAGAATAAAACAATTTTAACCATGTTAACGCTGGAAACGTCATTTTAATCATCTTCAAAATCCAAATATATATATATGTATGTATATATATATATACATATATATTACATATTAAAAATAAACTTTGATGGATTCATTAAAAAACTTGTTATCACCTAGGTGAAACATAGCGATGATGCATTGAAACCTCAGTTATCAGTTGTCACTGAGTTAACCTAAATTTGTCTAATGCAAAAAATGTACATTTAGAAAATATATAGATAAATTGGAGCGTAATATTAGAACTCCCTTGTCATAATTATTAGTAGAACCTGAAGTTTTTTTCCGGGGCTCCTGCTGAATATTCGTTTTTTTTCGTCAAACATCCATAAGGCACAATGCATATAAGTCCTCCAAAATTTCCGAACGTAGATAGCGCTAACGTCACGCACTGTACCAATTTTAACTTGAAAGTTATTTCCTGTGCAAATCATATGCTGAATTCTAGAAGATTGTTGAGACAAAAAAGGTATGTCTACAAGTGTTTTCCTGAATCTTTGCATGTGGGCTCTCAATAGGTGCATAAGATATGAAACCAAAATTTAATAAATACTACGATGTGACAGGACATGACGAATTCTCCGATCATTTGATACATATAATAGCATGTAACTGCTTGTACTCAATGTGAAATGTATAATGCCAGTAGAAGATTCATTGTGCAGTATGAATAACACTTATCTGCGACATAAGAACTATTAGGTTATTTGTGATGCGAAGATCTTTGCTACGTCCATTGACGTCAGAAGTGAAGAAGATTTGAATTCTCTTTCTCAGGCATTTATTGGTCCATTTTTTACAATTTCATCAGTGACTTCTTGTATCTGATCTTTATTTCAATTCCATTGAGTTGAATATGATCATATGAGTATCCATCATGAAACTTCTTTATGATTAAGTATATTTTATTACGTGTTAACATCTGTACTACTGTTTAAATATAACTTTCAATGTTTCGTTATGATTTTGTGACATTTTTTCCATATTCTTACGTAATTATACAGACATTCTTGCACTGGGTGGTACTCCAAACATTTCAAAGTTTATCACTTCCATCTTCCATCAGAAGTTTGAATGATTCAAGATGAATAAAAACCCTGGTGCGTTGACCGATATGCTTTTGTTTAGCCAATTCCTTTCGACCTGAGAAATCGAAGAGTGAACTTACATCTTTTGACGGTAGGTGGTGTTGGGGTGGTGACACAAATGCGATTTTCTGAGGGTACATTTTTATTAAGGCGGCAGCTTACGATGATTTTCGTTACCGGCTGTCTCATTGGATAAACTCTTGCGGGATCTTTCGTTCACCAATAGAATTATCCGTATACAAAATACGTGAGGTCAAGTTCGTCTGATAAAGAGCTATTTGTTTTTTGGAAAGGTTTGACAGTTCGATTTGAATTTGAATGCATATGAAAGTTCCTTTAATATTCAAAATCTTCTACCTACTTCTTGTTTCTTTTCACGTTTTTCTTGTTTATATTCTTTTCAAGTGTTTATCGTTGCTGTTCTTGTATTTGTTTGATTTTACAGTGATATTTAGATTCATTATGAACCGATTTAAAAAGCTCAAAATAAAACGCTCGTGTAACGTGTAGGTATTACTTATGCCTCATATCATCGGATCGTAATCACATTAAAATTGCATTTTTTTCAACACTTCACTTTTCTATGAAGAAAAAAGTACTTACCTATATTTGGTTCCTAGGGAAGTAGAAAGATATCAATACTTTCCAGTTTCACTCACAACTATTGTTTCGGAAGATTTAAAATCACATCACAATCACTGAGTTTTTGATTTATTTTTCATCAAATTGAAAGCAGAAGGAATACCTAATTATCATTCAAAATGTGATGACTACATAATTCCTAGCATTTCGCGGGAAAGCAAGAAATTGCATGCAAAACATGAGACCATGAAATAAACATAACCTATAAATCTATAAATAATAGAATGTCCGTCGAGCAGACGGATATCATGGCATCACAGATTAAATTGAAATCACGTAAGGTGCGCCTCTGCTGGCAAATTATCGAAGGCATCTCTTCAGTTAAAATTGATCAAAATCAAGATAGCGAAAAGTCGAGAAAATTTGCTTACAATCTATTAAGTATAAGTCAACACACCAAGGTTTTTATTCATATTGGAATGATTAATGTAAATTTGCATTATGAAACGCCATCATATCTGTTACTATCGTCAAGGTATACAACCGGGCAGCAGCCAACCGATGCAGCAGAACATGATGCAAACCCCAGTGCAAAATGGGCCGATCGAGAACCAACTGGAAGTGGAACGAAGACAGAATTTGGAAAAGATCAATCAGCTGAAGCAGACTTTAGAGGCGGCGCAACAGCAGGAAAGGCAGTACAAGAGTCAGTTGGAGAGGATCAGCCACATGAAGACTTCGCAGTTGGAGCAGGCGTTGCAGGCTGCCCAGCAAACGGAGATGCATTATAAGATGCTCGAAAATGTGAGTTTCGGCAGTGATAAGATATATTATTTGCAATAGGGAATATGCATGATTTTTTGTTATGTCATAATTTAACCTATACATCTTCATGACGAAAAGAATATAAATGGGCTTGGAAATATTCCAACAATTTTTCAAAGTGAAATTCAAAACATTGAATAAATTTGAGATTTTCAAAGGCGAGTATTTACCGCTCGCTTTAGATGATGTCAAGTGACGTTTGTTATCTCCAAACGTTTCAGTTTCGATTGCTATACAGATCTCATGAAAAAGCTAAAACTACTTCTTGCTCGAGTATTGTATGGTATCGCAGTGCAAAAACACTTCAAAAATACACACGATAAAGAGTTTTTTCGTATTTCAATGCGATGCGATAGTACGAAAACAATGGTGTAAAAAAATGAGAAAGAAAAATGTTTTTTCGAAATTGTGGATCATTCTTGATTTATATCCAGCTGAGAGGGAATCAGTGAGGAGTAAGTATTGCATTAGCTATTTAGCAATGGAAAATTCGGTTCTGAACCAACCTAACCTAGTTTACAAACCTATTGAAATATAGATTTATAATATACATCTCTGCTGTGGGCATTCATGAATTCCAATCTATGTTATTGACTCAAATATATCATATAACATAATGATTACCTCTCAGCTTCCACTCATTTGATCTCTGCGTACGTAAAATCGAGTTTCGAAATTATGAATATCGTGCAGGTGAATCCACTGTTGTGTCGTCGGATGTCAAATTTCGTTTCGACCAATAGTTACGCGTTTTGTAAGTTTGAAGTTGGAAAATTTATATTCAGAAGGCAGGCCGACATTTTCATCAGGGTAACAATGGCATATCGCTTTCGGTTTGGTATACTCGTGCCAAGAATTCCATACCCCTTTTGTTTTTGTGGACAATCCATTAGAAATTGAATTTGCCTCTTCAACGATATAACACAAGCTGCCATCTATATTAAACAACGCCAGAAGCCATTTTTCTCAAATTCAATACGACGGCACTTTGACCTCAAAAATGAAACTTTTGAACCTGATGATGTAAAAAACTAAAGACAAAATTTGCTCAGTATCTGAAAAAAAATTACAAATTTTAAAATTTGATAGCAATTTGATTTTCGTTTTGTAATGGCATTTTTCATTCAATTTTTCTGTTCCTGTAGCTGTGCCATTCCATTGTAATCAATAACCTCAGCCTTTCTGAGAAAAGACTTTCCTCCAAAACTAAATAAAGTTTATCTTTTGTTTTCAACTTCTTCATTGTTTCACAAAAGGTTCATAGAGGACGTTGTGGTACCACCCTTTTGAATTTGTAATATTCCACAAAAAATTTCCGGATTTTCTATGAAATTTTTGACTTGGAGTTATTTTCGATCAAACCAAAAAGAATATGCAATTGTTTAATTATTGTTGAAAAGATTAACTTGGATGTGTCTTCGAACATCAATGTTCTATTCTTACTAATAATAATAACAATTTATTCACAATCAATATCAATAACAATGCAAAAAAAATTATAATATGTGAATAAATAATTGTACCTCACGAGGTTGTGCACTTGTTGTGAGGAAACATTATATTAGATTTTTATGTAATTCAAGTGAATATGAGAATATAAACAAAAATCATAAATATCAAAGATATATAGTAGTGTAAAAATGAATAGATACAATATAATCATGACACAGGCTATATTGGATATTTTCTTTCAATAATATTTTGGAAATATAGTCTAGGAGTTTCAGTAATCCATGTGTTTACCTTTTTCTTATAAGTGTATTTCGATTTGGTAATTTTGATTGAATTTGGTAATTTAACATAAATGAATGGAGCTAAATATTGAAAATTTTTTTGTGACTTTACTTTACATATGTTATTTTTTACAGTTATTTCATTTTTATTTCGTGTATCATGAGTATGCTTACTATAATTAATGCAATTTTTATGAGAAAATATATAAGTGAGTATCTTGAAACTGAATAATTGCCTAATATCCATTATTTCACAGTCAGAATATAATTTATCAGAAGAATATCTTAGGTTTCTATTAAATATGATTTTCAAAAACCACTTTCGTCATTTTTCCATAGGCTTGAGATATATTTGGTCAACTCCCCCCCATGATAAAATACCATAATTCAATTGAGATTGGACTAGAGAAAAATAAATCATTGAATATATTAATATGGTAAAACTACATATTATTTAAAATATTCAAAACTCTGAAAAATACAACATACACAACCATTAACTTATGTAGAGCGCACAAGCTTATTTCTCCTTTTATAACATGAAATTATCGAAAAAAACTTTTTTGACCCTTACTCTCCAAATCAATGCAAAAAACTTTTACGTTAATAAAACAATATCAATAACATTGGCAAACAATCTCTATAGTTATATTCTAGAAATATGTGATTTCATAAAAACATTCCACATATATCCACTGGTATAAGTTGAAAAAATTTAACAGAAATAAGCTCGCAAGGGTTTGAGGTGTAACTAAACTGATTCATACATCAACGGCATCAAATTGATTAAATTGAATTTCAGCAGCAGAGACAGCAAATGGCCAACCAGGCTAGCTCCCAGGTAGCCACAGCTGCTACACAGCAAAGAATGATGAGACCTGCCATGTCCAATAACCCTGGATTGAGACATTTACTTCAACAGGTGAGTTTTCAGGAGTAATTATTTTTCGTGGACCGCCTCAGGCCGCCGGCCCACACCAACTATTATTTCAGGCAATAACTCTTCCTGGCACCTATTGGGGAGTAGTAGTACTATTATTTTTTTTTCAATTGGGGGTAACTGAATGCTTGAAGCAGCATTAAAGCTACTTCAGTAGATCTGAATCTCAGAAACTGCTCCGATTTTCATGAAATTTTGTATACAGGGGGTTTCGGGAGCGACGAATCGATATAGCTAGGTTTCATTGTTAGAAATCGTCGCACTCGTAATTTTTTATTCAAATTATGTCGTTAAGATCAAAAAATATTAATCATATTTCATCAATATGTAATTTGCATATAAATATAATTTCCAAAAAACACGATTTACCAAAGCTCGGTCATCCAGGTACTTTGAATTAATTACCTATAGCTGATATAATTTGAAAACTGTTGCCGTTATTATGGGCGTGATTGAATTTTGATTTTGAAGTACACCGTAGCCAGATTGTTATAGGATAATGGAATTTCAGGTATAAAGAAAAATCAAAAATTTGTACATACCTTCTTTGTTAATAGGTACGTGGATATCATCCATTAAAATATGGAAGCTCATCCATGAGTAGGTTCGTTCCTAGTTTTCTAATAGGGAACTCAGAGTTATATACCGTTCCGAAGGTTCAAATCATATATTTTAAACTATTTTGAAAAATTTAGATTTTCCCTTTTTATAAACTGCAAATTCTCACTACGTTCCTTCATAGTACGAACTTAAGTGAGCTTTGTTATCTTCAATCTTTCGAGAAATCGCACTGACACTATTTTATATTTGATTTCAAATCTGCTACAACACATTAAAAATGAAATTCTGTCTGTAGATTATAAATATAATTTACTACGTTGTATTTAATTAGCCCTCTAACAGCCGCAGCCGTTAAGGAAAGCAAAGGAACAGTATTATCCCCACTCTCTTTCGGAGCAACTAATTAAAGATGTAACCAACTCTTGGCAACAAAGGTTTTTGAATCTTTTGGTATTTTTACGGCATATCAGAAGCATCAAAATACACACAATGATCACAGTTATCGAATTTTGATTACTAGAGTAAAAGGTGAATTTTTACTTTGTATTCACTATGAGTTTTGTTTCAGTAATTTTCAAGGATTGAATGGGATAACAATTTTACGAAATATTTCCCTCGTATATAAAATGTCCCATAAGAGCAATGGAATTATCGAAAACTTACAGCGGTAATTGCATTGTATCAATTCACCATAACAACACATTTGAAATAGTATCGCTATACGCCAGTAAACAACACAAATGAATGTCAGATAGACTTCAAAAATAGAAAAACATTACGCGTTTTGGTGAGTGCTCCATACAATCTAAAGAGGAAAGTATAAATGAACACAAAATAACATTTCCTTGAGAAGTTCTTTATTCGTGAAAAATTCCAATGAATTACATTCGTGCATAAAAATGACGAGATAATTTTGCATTCAAGCGTGATATCTTATACAAATTGCATTCGGTTATTTTCATATTTTGCTAAAAGAGCCCTCCTCCTTCGGACTCGGGCTCTTTCGACAAAATATGAATATGAACTCATGCAGTTTTTAGACAACATGCTTTCATGGAAAATTAACGGTAATTTTGAAGCACTTGTGTAATTACTCCCGATAACTACTTTTATTCGGGCATGAAGGCCTTCGTTCTTTGGAATTTCTTCCTAACGTTTTGCTAGCGCGAGTGGCCAGCTTCTTCAGAGGCTTACTCATCTCTCATCTATTATTCCGATGACTAAACGTTTCGATTTCTCAAGGCGTATTTATATTGATGCAAGTAGTCTGGAGTGTTAATTACTTCTGTTGGGTTCGGGTAATAATCATCAGTATCAGCTGCCGTGATTTCATTAGTTATTCTTGATTTCCTCAGAATGGGATTCCAAATTCTGTTTAGACTCAACGCTCCTTCTTTTTCGTTGAAATTGTCCGCATGTTTTTGGATCTCTATCGCCTCCCGTACCAGTCGGCTGTGGTAACCCTGGTTGGGGGCAATCAGTTTCGCATTTTCAAACAGAATCCTGTGATTTCCCTCACTAGGTGCGTGTTCCGCCACAGCTAACTTGTCAGTTTGCCTAAGCCTGCAGGTCCTTTCATGCTCTTTGAGCCTTGTTCCCATGGATCTTTTCGTGATACCGATGTATACCTTCCCACAGATGCACGGTATGCCACTGTCAGCGGCAGGGGTTTATCGCATACCGTGCACCTGTGGGAAGGTATACATCGGTACCACCAAATGATCCATGGGAACAAGGCTCAAAGAGCATGAAAGGAACTGCATGCTAGGGCGAACTGACAAATCGGCGGTGGCGGAACACGCACTGAGTGAGGGTGACCACAGGATTCTGTTCGAGAATGCTAAACTGCCCCCAACCAGGGTTACCATAGCCGACTGGTACGGGAGGCGATAGAGATCCAAAAACATGCGGACAATTTCAACGGAAAAGAAGGAGCGTTGAGTCTAAACAGAATTTGGAATCCCATTCTGAGGAAATCAATAATCACTAATGAAATCACGACAGGTAGTGCGGCAACTAATAACGATGATTATTCCCCGAACCCGACAGAAGTAATTAACACTCCAGACTACCTGCATCAATATAAATACACCTTAAGAAATCGAAACGTTCTCCTCTGAAGAAGCTGGCCACTCGCGCTAGCGAAACGTTAGGAAGAAATTCCAAAGAACGACGGCCTTCAAGCCCGGAGAAAAGTAGTTATACTAATAACCTCGGCCGCGAAAGCCTCAACCATTTTGTCAATTTTACGGATTTTTTTTTAAGTTTGAACTGGTAGATATAAACTGATTCGCTTCATTACGGAATTTCTGATCATATTTCCACTTGAAACCTATGAGGAGCGAATTAGCAATCGACTTCAATTTTTGCAGCAGCCGCAATATAACCGAAACATGATGAACGTACAGCAGATGGGGAGCAACGGCCCCAGGCCCCAAATGGGCCAGCAGATGCCCAATGCAGCCGGTGGACAACAGAATACTTTCGATGATCCTGGTTTCGACTTTGGTATCATTTAATGAGAATTTATTTCAGCTACATGACCGAGATTGCTTCGGTCGACAATTGGTTATAGATTTTCGTTAACGATGTTTGGTTCTGTAGCCATTTTTTATTGGAGCTGATTTCTATCTGAAACTGTACCGGGTGGCGCGGAAACAATTTACCCCTCTGTATCTACGTTGTTATTTTGTGTGGATATTTTTCATATTCGGTAATTCGAAGCCATGAATGTACGATTTAGCAAGTGTTGAACCATGACAGTTCCGGTTTGATCGAAAGCGCATCCAGTTTTCATATTTTTAATGGAATCTGTAATTATTTTTGGAAATAACGATTCGGTATAGAATTACCTTTCCAATGATATATCGTAATAATATTCTCAATTCACAATCTGCTGGTATAATTGATATATTATAAAAAATTACTTTTTGTATTCCCCTCGTAAGAACATTTTCATGAAAGTAGGCTGTG
Source organism: Zygogramma bicolorata (assembly GCA_032362365.1). Classification (NCBI taxonomy): domain Eukaryota; kingdom Metazoa; phylum Arthropoda; class Insecta; order Coleoptera; family Chrysomelidae; genus Zygogramma; species Zygogramma bicolorata. The sequence continues at coordinate 1,892,904 of JAVJAQ010002299.1, forward strand.
GAATATTGAACAATATCATGTGAGTAACAACAATTCATGGCCAAACTTTCCACACAATTTTTTTTAAACAGATTAGCTATTTTTGAAATGAAATTTCTCCCCATTTTTCAACAACAAGACTATCATTTCTTAAATGCTGAGGAATTTTTAAATTTGGTGAGAAAATCCAATACATATTGAAATACAAAACATTGGTTGTTGCTATAAACTCCAACGTGTATTTCAATATGTATTGGATTTTCTCACCAAATTTAAAAATTCCTCAGCATTCAAGAAATGATAGTCTTGTTGTTGAAAAATGGAGAAAAATTTCATTTCAAAAATAGCTAATCCGTATCCGTATAAAAAATATTGTGTGAAAAGTTTGGCCATGAATTATTGTTACACAATATTATTCAATTTTTGATAGCATACTTTCATGAAGATGTTTCGTTACGGGGGAATACAAAAAGTAATATTTATATATCAACTATACCAGCAGATTATGAATTGAGAGTGCGTGATATATCATTGGAAAAGTTAATCTATACTCATTCATTATTTCCAAAAGAAAATTATACTTTCCATTTGAAATATGAAAATTGGGTGCGCTTCCGGTCAAACCGGAAGTGTCATATATGGTTAAATATTTGCTAAATTATACATTTATGGCATCAATACAGGGGGGTGAATTTATTCCGGGTCACCCGGTATATTTGTGAGAAAAGTTTCGACATGTGGTATATGAACATGAGGACAACTGTAATTTTGAATTCTTTATTCAAATTCTTTCCTAGTATTTTTTTCAATTTTTACCAATATTTATACATGGTCTTTATTTACAAATGGCTGCAAAGGCTTCTGTCTGAGGTTCTTCAATTCTACTTTATTATATTGTTTATCTTTGTTTATTCAACTTTTAATCATAAGATGTTATATATCATTTGAGATCTTCTTCAAATGAGTTTTTAATGTACTTATGTATTTTTATATTTAAAATATATGTCCATAAATTGGATAAACAACATTCGAGAAGAGTAATTTTTTTTATTTATTAAAGTTCATGCAATTGGAGTTTTTTTTTTCTGAATTTGTGAATTTGAGACCCTGTCCCATTCTTCATCTGTTGAATTTGACATATTTTTAAATCTGCTAATTCGAGAAAGTCTCATGCAAAATTTCCCACTTTTCAACAGATTTATTTCACCAAATTTCAACGCGCAACTATTACAGTCTTTTTTTACAAGAAATATTTGATGATGAGAAAACTTTTATTGTCGTAATGTCAGAAAAATATTATGCAATTCTAGAAGTTCGTCCACGGTGTCAGTTCTTTATTCAAGACTAGAATTTTTGACAAGAAACGATGTGAATTTTTTTCTTTTAGAAATTCAAGGAAAGCATTCTCTGAATTTCGTAAAAATATTTTATATATAATTAATAAAAGATTATTTTTAAAAATACTAAATAATAGAAAAATCTAATTGAAGATATATTCGGAAACCATAAAATTTGACAGGTCCAGAACAGCACACAATCACTCATTCGAGCAAAAATCAATATTTTATCAGGAAAAACTCTTTGGTAAGGACTCTGTTACTATATTATATTTCCTATAGTTATTTACCTTTATCAAATAGATAATTGGAATAAGATTTCAGTTTTTTTTTTATCCCTTTGCCTATCCAAAAAGATTGAGTGCATGAATACACATTTCAATAATTTTATTGGCATTTATTCCACCGAAAAATTCGTTTGGCTCCGGTTTCAAGCTTTGAGGACTGCTGCTCACGAGCGGGTCGTCTTGCTACGTCGAATTCTTCCTACGGCGAATGTCATCCCCTCCACTGACGTCATTGAAACACGAACATTTCCGATGATGGTCCATACACCCCATTGTGGAAAGTTCGCCGTAGGAAGAATTCGACGTAGTCACACTCCCTGCTCCTCAGAATTAGTTAACATCGCCGCCAAATTATCTCATCAACGACTCCATCAATAAAACGGGGTGCACCGAGAGATTCCTCTTTCACATTCCCTGTGGAATTCATTCATATTGAATGATATAATTAACAAAATAAAAATATGAAATTATAATACATGAAGTGATCAACATCGATAACATACATCAAGAAAAATTACTGCTTCTTTTATTCTTTTCAACAAACTCGATACATTTCTCATCATTGTTAACGGTTTCATCTCTGACTACGTCGAATTCTTCCTACGGCGAATTGATCCAACGTCGAATTCTTCCTACGTCGAATTCTTCCTACGTCGAATTCTTCCTACGGCGAACTCTCCACTATGGGGTGTATGGATCATCATCGGAAACGTTCGTATTTTGATGACGTCAGTGGAGGGGATGACATTCGCCGTAGGAAGAATTCGACGTAGGAATACGCACCCCTCACGAGCGATACTAAAATAGCTAGATTGTTCTTACTCTTATTTTTAATCTTTTAGCGCCACCTATCGCAAGGAGTTCAAGGTGGACATTGCCCCCTAAAAAGAAACCTATAAACTCACAGGAATTCTGAAATAGTAACCTATATGTGAATTCTACAGCTTCCGACATCACAAACTAGATGTCGCAAAAATAGCTCTGATAGACAACTGCAATATATTCAATTGAAGTTGAATTAATGTTAAAAAGATGGCTATACTGAAAAATTATATTTGAAAGAGCGAAGTTTAAATTTAAACAACTGATGTATGAAATTGTATCGGTTCTAAATGATAACGATTGCATGAAAAGAAGTTGGTATTTTTGACTCTGCAATGGACATTTTACTTGGCGTCCCTACAGCAGGAAAATTTTTGAAATACTCGTGCAGAAAGGTAAGGTTTGGGTCAAGAACAAAAAAGTCAAATTTTTCTTGTTATTAAAATGAAATGTGTTGTGTGCTGTTAAAAATGAACAAAATCAGCTCTAAATTCTCTGGATTATACTCGTCGACGCAAATACCTACTTCATCTGTGCGTTTTAAATTCTTGACAAACTCATCGACCCTCCCTAGAGCTCCCAAATTTGTTGTTAGGCTCTCTGAAGCCATTATCTATTGCGAAATGGCATCAATTTCGATTTTCGGTTTTCATTTGGATATCAAAATATCTCGAGAACAGTAAGATTTAAAAAGAAACGGCTTTCAGTTATGAATTCTACACTTCAAGAGGCATCTCTGTGCGCATTTTCAGACAAATCTATTTTTCATTATGGATCGAAAGAAAGTCAATGGAATTTTCATCACTTGTCAAAATGTGACGTTTTTGGCATTACACTCAATTTCATCGCTAGTTGACGCTAATTGAAAGTGCATAGTCAACCGATCGATCGACAAACTATATTCTTTGATTCGAGCAGTCAACAAAATGAGCAAAATCTAATGTCATACTAATAAAAAACAAAATCAAATGAAAGGAACACAATTATAGGGAATTTGGCCAGTATTCTGAGCAAATAATATAGGTTGTTGATTAGTCAGCGTCCAAAAGTAAAAGTATAGCCAGCCGCCAGGTCGGCCGTTTATACATTTCCTAGGAAATTTGTTACTTTTTTCGCTGCAAATTCCATCTGAACTGATTTGATGTCGAAAAGCCATGATACTTATTATCATAGTAGGCATGTGTCGCCAAGTATACCCCAAACATGCCCAGGTATAACTCGGTACACCATCCTTCTAGACATCTTAGGTTTATCGCGTCGATTCTATTGAACTGGCTCATATTTATATAAATTATCATGAATGAAGAGTTACTTCATATTATCAATAGTCATGCACTTTTTCAGCATTATAATAACATAACCCATTCCCTTTTTCAGCATAATGATAACATTACCCATTTCAATGAACACTCAAACACGTAAATAGCTCATAACCCCAACTTTATGACAGATATAGCGAACGACCGATTCAAATATTTATAAGGTTTCCTGTACTCAAATGAAGATGGCGTACAATTAGTTTTTATTGAATACAATTCATTTTTTGTGGTATGAGAAGAAACCGTTGTATGAAGATTTTGATACAACGACATATAAAACGAATGATTTTATGTTCCTTCTGGCGCGCTTTTCATTCCATAAGAAATTTTAAACCTTGTACAATGTGAGGTGTGACGCCATCTCTTGGTATCGTCGGCAAGCATTATCATATTCACTGCGTAGGCATCATATCTCTTCTGGATCATAGAGGGATACATCGTTGTTTGACATTTCAAATTTGTAAAATTTTCACCTATTCTCCTTCTTATGTAAATGAAATACTGATCAATTAAATTGTTATTCCTACTATTTGTTCAAAAAATAATCTCTCCAAATACAACTTGTTCTTCAAATTTAATAAGATAAATTTTCATTTTCGAAACACTCAAACTTTTTTATTTTGAGGCAAAAGCATTCAAAATACCGAATTAGATAAAATCACTCGTCCTACGGACGGATCAATCGGTTTGTTTTCATACTTTTGCCAAATAAAAAAGTTTTTGTGGAAAATGAAAATTTATCGATTAATTTTGAATGACTCGTGGTATTACCTTTGAAAATATCGAATTTGTCCTAGAGCTCCCAAATTTGGTTTGGAGTTTTCAGAAGGCATTCTCTATTGTGGAAAAGCATTAATTCGGGTTTTCAATTTTCATCTGAGAATCAAAATATCTCGAGAACCGTAAGATTCAGAACAAAATAGCTTTCAGTAATGAATTCTACACTTCGAGGAAACCTCTGTGCGCATTTTCGGACAAATCTATTTATCATTTCGGACCGAAGAATGTCGAAGAAAACCTCTAGAATTAGCAAAAACATTAGTTTTGTCCTAGAGATCCCTTATTCTCGAATTCATGTGCCATTTATTTAATCATCAAGCCGTTGTGTTGTCTGCTCATTGGACAATGATTCGGCTTTATCGCAGACATCTCTTGACTGATAATAGAACAGAGATCCTAGAAATAATACAGATTTCTTTTCTGTGATTTGGATTTATTGTTCAGTTCAACATCTGAACACGAGGTAGCGCCAGCCACGTTTCAGCAAATTTACAGAATTAAAGTTCGGCAACGGTCTGAATCTCTCCAATGATAAATGCAAATAATCATCAAAAAATCAATTTTGTTTTATCAGTTGAGGAATGAGCTGAGACAGTGACATCTCTTGGTGAAATGCATACTGAGCTGTCAATATATTATTTACGTCTTGAGTTTCTGCTAATGACTGCAAGGTGTCACTGTCAGAGCAGATATCTATAAAACAGAAACTGGCCAGGGCTGCTATTCTTGAAATAAATCCGTATACGACTTTGTGTTGTGTCGCAGTTCAACACATCTAGTCCATATATCTCTACGTCACTCTATTCGTATGAAAACAAATCCGCATGACTCAAGAATTGCAGCCCAGGTCCGAATTTGAACAACTTACCCTTCAAAAAACGACTCTGAATTTCTTAAAAAATAATTGGGACCACATAATGGGAAAATGAAAGGTTTCTCGGATAAGGTTGAACTACTGACGACTCGTAAACTCCCCAAAACAATAAAAACTAATAAAATAAGCTGAGACCGTGACATCTCATGGTAAAATGCATACTGAGCAGTGTTGCCAGGAAGATTTTAACGAATGTACCAACCTAAGAGAACAAAATGTACCACAATGTACTTTGTGCGAATCTGCGCATGCGCATCAAATTTTGTTTGATTTCACAGAACGCATGCGGATTACCGGCCAATAAAACCTAAATAATGTAATTGCCCTGGACAAACTACAAGAGTACAAATCAATAATTTTGAAGTTAATGAAACATACTCTGTAATAAATGGATAGGGGGTAGCTATTTTCAAAAGAGAAAGACAAATTGATTACGAGTGTTAGAGAAAGATAAAAATTGTTGCTTAAGGCAGTTTCACAGACAAAAAAAACAAATCTAATCCAATCTGACGTTGACAAAAACATGTGAATTGACAGTTGACATCGACTTGAGTATCATGACTTTGAAATCAATTGTACCACTTTTCAACTCTTTTCGAGGATGTAGTACCACTGTACTTTCAACGCCTAGAATGTACCACATGTGGTACAATGTACCACTTCTGGCAACGCTGATACTGAGCCACAGCATACCTAACAATCAGCACGGACACTCTGGGATGCCGCCTTTGATCTCAAAAAGTATAAAGACGCCATCTTGAAAAGCGGATTACTCAGGGACAGACTTGCAACATGGTATCTATAACAGAGGCGTACTAGAAATTTTATCTTGTCATAATTCATGAAATTGAACTTTTTTTCAACTGACTTCAACTATTAAAATAAGGTTCGTCATTTGATTGTTGCTATTTTGTTCACCATAATGAATAATGTATTGATACGATACTACTTGTAATTCTTTTAAATAATATAAGAAGGGATAGCTAAGTACCTATTCAGAATTGAATTTGACTGGCACAAATTGTGAGGATCACTTTACGGAATAGTAATTTACGTAACAAGTCCGAAAAAAACTGTTTTCGGTCGTGTTGCGTACACAATTTTTTCGGCAACCGTACCCACTTCCCGGACGCTTTTTCTTTGAGAAAGTAGCATTTTTCCGGCCTAGTCTTCGACCTGCTGCTTCTACAGCACAAACATGACCACCTTTTTACTGTTTATCCATTGTAATAATAATAAAAAACTCACGAAATAAAGCAAAACACAATTTGATACCAAAATAAAACTTGATCAAACAGCGTAGAACTTCACAACAAATACAATTTGCAGCTTTCGTTTTATAGTTGCGTTGCTCCAGGGCTCTTAATTTCAGCTTTACCATTGGCTGGAAAATGACAAGTGGCAAATTCCACCAATAGTGAAGCTCGAGAGTCCTAGAGCAGGAAACTGTCTAACCGAAAACAGCAATAAAGGAATGACATGACAGGTCCACTGCTTTTCAACAAGGCCGACATAGCGACGCGAAGTATATGCGCGTACTTTCCCCGCCCAAGGGAGTGTCCGTGATGATTGTTATATATGCTGTGACTGAGCTGTCAATATATTATTTACGTCTTGAGGTTCTGCTATTGACTGCAAGGTGTCACTGTCAGAGCAGATATCTATAAAACAGAAACTGGCCAGGTCCGGCTTCGACCAACTTACCCTTTACAAAACGACTTTGAATTTCTCAAAAACCAATTGAGACCCCATGATGGGAAAATAAAAGGTTTCTCGGATAAGGTTGAACTACTGACAACTCGTAAACTCCCAAAAACAATAAAAACTGATAAAATAAGCTGAGACCGTGACATCTCTTGGTAAAATGCATACTGAGCTGTCAATATATTATTTACGTCTTGAGGTTCTGCTATTGACTGCAAGGTGTCACTGTCAGAGCAGATATCTATAAAACAGAAACTGGCCAGGTCCGGCTTCGACCAACTTACCCTTTACAAAACGACTTTGAATTTCTCAAAAACCAATTGAGACCCCATGATGGGAAAATAAAAGGTTTCTCGGATAAGGTTGAACTACTGACAACTCGTAAACTCCCAAAAACAATAAAAACTGATAAAATAAGCTGAGACCGTGACATCTCTTGGTAAAATGCATACTGAGCTGTCAATATATTATTTACGTCTTGAGGTTCTGCTATTGACTGCAAGGTGTCACTGTCAGAGCAGATACCTATAAAACAGAAACTGGCCAGGTCCGGCTTCGACCAACTTACCCTTTACAAAACGACTTTGAATTTCTTAAAAACTAATTGGGACCCCATGATGGGAAAATAAAAGGTTTCTCGGATAAGGTTGAACTACGGACGACTCGTAAACTCCCAAAAACAATAAAAACCCATAGAAACAACAATAGGTATGTATTTATTATCGTTCAAAACAGAACAATCGCACTACATTCAAATGTTCTAACCTCTAAACATAGGATACAAGGTCAACTGTACAATGGTAAGACATATCTTTAAAAAGGTAAATATAATGTACAACAGCTTTAAAATGTGTAAATGATTCCGAAAACGGCCGAGGCTCGATGAAACCAACGATAATACTGGACAAAAACCGATAAGCACCTATTCCATTGAAAAAATAATCGAACCTAAAAATAACTGGAATGCCGGGAAAAAAGATAGTTTTCGACACTTACCCCCACCGAACGGCGTCAAAAAACTATACACATGCTCGAAAATTTACATGGTTTATTATTATACAAGATAATATCAAAAGGGAAAAGTCCCCCATTATTACTAGTACGGCCGAGTTGGCGGGCCTGCTTCTGATATACTGTCCTAGCGAAGTTCCACAGAAACATCCTCGAAACATCCTAAAAACGAGCTGCCTAGTCCTCCAAGTTCCTGAAGGCCTGCTGGATGTCCTCGTACAGCTGGTCGAAGTCGGCCTTGATCTTGGCCTCGCCGTCCTTGACCGGGTCCTTGAACTTCATGCTGCTCAGCTGGTAGAGGATGTTGCTCATCGAGTCCCTGATGACGTTCCAGGTGATCTTGTTTTCGGACTGGGCGGTCGTTTCGACGGCGTGTCTCGACATGTCGTACAGGCCGATCATGTTTTTGAGCATGCCGACCGTCTTGTAGAACGGACAGAACCTGTCGTAGGACGAGTACGAGTTTTGCTGCAGGAAGTCGTCTTTGAGCAGCTTGGCGATCTCGAGGGTGATTTTGTCCGCTTCGGCTAGCGAGGCTTTGCCGACCAGTTGGACGATTTCCGAGAGGTCTTCTTCTTCCTGGAATGTGAGGAAAACGTCACGGTTATTTCGCAACCGGTGGGATACCTCGAGGGTCTAATCTGGACCCGTTATCATTCTCAACATTGATTAATGACTTGTGCAATCTATTGGATCACTGTAGAGATAAAATGGAAGTTTCGACCCCAGAACACACAAAAAATTTGGAAGTTTAGGGTCAACAACCACCAAAGGTACTGATATTGTTCCAGTTGGAAGTGAAGATACTGAATCGCGAACTTTCCTGATGGTGTCTATCGACTTTGACTTCTATCTAATGTGCAATGCGATTTTGAAAAATTTGATGCATAAAATTTGAATTTATTTCAACAAAATGGTTTTATATGAATTTCATTCGGGAAGTGGTTGAGGACCAAATGTTTCCTGAAGAACTGCGCGGAAAAGTCATCGTTTTTTCCAAGTATAAACAAGAGATTTTCCATACTCGGATTGAGAGAATCAAACCTCTAATCTATAAAAATGTATATCTGAATAACATTCCAACCCAGATTCGATGCGCAAAGGGTATGTTTTTTGTATTTTACAATGCCAAGTACTGAAAGAGACTAACATAACGCTCTCATTTCGCTTTAAATTACAGGCAAGTTGGAGAAAATGGTGAAATCTATTGAACTGCATCATTTAATGTAAGTCATAACTCCATAATTCCCGAGGAGAACGCTTCTCGCACATAAGATGTGTAGAATTAAGCATTTCTATTCTATATAGTTTTCTGTTATATATATTCAATTCTCTTATATATTTGAGGTCAACAACCGCTAAAGTAATGTGACGGCATACTTTTCAGTTTATATGCCGTTGCCTATCTTAATTTGTTTCTGTATTCTGTGGTTTCAAATTTAACAGCAAAGGTTCCAATCTCATAATTTAGTCAACCTGTTGGAGTACAATAGATTGATGCAAGATGCATAAAAACCCTTGTACATTGACTGATATGCTTTTGTTTAGTTAATTCCTCTCGATCTGAAAAACCGAAGTGAGAGCTTTTTTTTTTGAAGCTGCAATTCCAGTCAAGCGACAGCTCACGAGAGAATTTCGGTAGAGACTGTCTCGTTGGCTAAACTTTGGAGGAATATTTCGTTCACCAATAGAAATTAGAACACAAAATTTATGTGGACAGGCCACCTCCTAGAAAGCTAACTCCTTACAGACAAGTTTGATACTTTTTTTTTTATTCATAATAATATCTTTATTTATCCCAAGAAACATAAATGTTTATAACAGGGACATACTAAAATGAATCATACAATATAACATAAAAAGGAAAACAGTTAGATCAGTTCAAATAGTTATAAAGATTAATCAATACTGGCAAAAGAAAAGTTTTCCAGAAGCTTCAGAGTAGAAGAAAATGAAAAACAGACACAAACATCAAATATCATTTTTTTTAGTTAAGAAAAAATCTTTGAGGTATTTTTTGAATTTAACAGGATATTTAACTTTTTTCAAATAAGGAGGTAAACTGTTGTAAATTTGAACACCATTATGAAGAAGGGATTTCTTTGCAAATTCTGTTTTGACTTTAATCAAAATGAGCTCATTAGTTTGTCTAGTAGCATAGTTATGAATATCAGAATTAACTGTAAATTCCAGAATAGAGTGTTTGATATTTTTTAAGGCAAAATGAACAAATAAGCATATTTTCATCCTGAATATTTGATCCAAATTCAATAACTTCCTTGGCTTGTATAAATTCACAGTAGGCTCCGAGACATCTAATTTGAAAATACATTTTACTATTTTATTTAGTAAGGTTTTCAAGGGCCTCAATATTGATTTGTTTGTTATTCCCCAAGCTGAAATTAAATATTGCAGTTTTGAATGTATCAATCCGAAATAAATCTGTTTCAAATGTTTCAGTGCTGAATAGTTTCTAATTCGATACAATACACCAATTAGTGGTGAAAGTTGTTTTCTCAAATGACCAATATGAGTTGACCATGAAAGTGTAGAATCTAAATGTAAACCTAAAAATTTAATAGAATTTGTATAATTTATCTCATATTTTTTAAACTTGATTCTTGATAATTTATTATCGATTATTATAGGTCTTTTTGAAACAAACATGACGGGAGATTTCTGAATATTCAATGTTTATTTATGTCTGGCCAACCACGGGTCAATAATTTGAAGATCACTTTCAATTTTTGCTCAATATCATTAATGTTTTCAGAAAAATATACAATTGTCGTATCATCTGCAAATAATTTAATTTGGCCACATAGATCTAGTTTGGATATTGAGTTTATGTATATGAGAAACAATGTTGGTCCAAGAACTGATCCTTGTGGTACACCACATTTTATTTCTTTTCTTGAACCAAAACAATCTCCCATATATACAAACTGATTTCTCTTATCTAAATAACTTCGATTTGAGTATTTGAAATTTGAATCCGTTTGGAAGCTCTAATGAACTCAATTTTCAGTTCTATTCCAATTAGTTTTGTTCGTTTCATTTCACGTTGTATTTTCTACGTTTTTATCGTTACTATTGCTACTATCGAGTGAATTGTTGACCTCTATTAATGAAGTATTTTGCATTGTTTGTGGTGTTGATAGTGTCAAATCTAATATCCACTTCCATAGTATATTAAGTAGCTACGGCAGGTAAATTATTTCTTAGCGTTAGAAAATATATGATAGTTCCAACACATATTTGGAAAATAGAAGATACTTTTGAAAACCCAGAAACAAAATTGATATCAATTGATAATAGAACGCGAGATTTTTCTGGCGATGAAGAAAACAAACTTCACCTTGAATAACCTTTCTCTTACTTGGGTAGTTATATTTGTGTGATTTACTCTTTCCAGAATCTACCAGTTAAACATATTCTTTCCATCATTAGTGACAATGGTTGTTACGCACCTAGTAAAAAAGGATCCAAAAACGATAATTAAAAATCATGGCATAAAAGTTTTTCGAATGTTCTCAAATGCATATAAACTACAAAACTGTAGTCGGACGTGCAGGAAATTTGATGTTACGTTTCCAGATTCATAAAGTGCGCCTTTTTTTGCTATCTCTCTAAGACATAATTTCTTCAGTTAAAATTGTTCAAAATCTAGAATGAGAGATATCGAGAGTTTGGACTTACGATTTTTTAGGTATAAGTCAACCCATCACGGTTTTTATGCATATTGGGTTTCCTTGATGATGGTATCATATTTCAAAATTAACTTGTATTGTACGAAAATGCCGCCTTGAAAATCGCTTGTTTTTGAATATATCCAAATGTAAAATGTTTGGATTTGAGAGCAAAGTTAATATGATACTTTCAGTAAAGCTATTATTTTTGAAAAAAAAAATGATCATATCTTCAATATTCCACGGTGACACTTGGTTGACTGACAAGTCTACAAAGACTTCAGCACTACAGCGTTACCTACCGGGATAAATCTCGGAACATCCTGTCATTATCAGAATTTTCAACTTCAACTGAGTAAAATTAAACAAAGCAAAACGAACGGCCAAACAACCCACTGACATGGTTTATTAGACGAGCTAGTGAAAAGTGTGAAGAGGAGGATCTACAATATAACCACATCAAGCCTAAAATGACACTAAAACTTAGAATTCAATGTTTCAAGTTAAAAATGAAAATGATTGAGAGAAAATGTGTTTCAAATAAGGTGGAATGAGGTGTGAAAGAGACATCAACATCCAAATGTGTAATAGCTAAACAGAACACTGAAATTTAAAAATTGAAAATTTGGAAGCCTTGGGTCAACAATCACCGTATAATGTAACGCTGATGGCGGTTATTTTGTTACAGTTGGAAGTGAAGATACTGGATCGCTAATATCCTCTGATGGTGTCAATTGACTTTGACGTCTATCTGACATGTAATGAGTAATAATAAATTGGAGTATAATATTCATTTGATAATTTGGTGAACATCATTATGCAAGCAAATATTTTTTAAGTTCTTTTGAAAAAATATGAATGGACGGATCAAGTTCTTTTGAAAAAATATGAATGGATTTGGATGTTTTTATTTTTTGTGGTAGTTCATTGAAAGTTATTAATGCTGATGAAATGGGGTTATTTTTTCCTTTATTGGAATGAATCATAATTAAATGAAAGTTATTTGATATTCTGGTATCGTGGCCATGTAAATCATAATTTTTTGAGAGTTTTATATTACATTTCTGAAGATTTTTTGTTAATTTATATATATACTTAGATTTTTCATGATCAATTAGATGATCCAAAGTCATATTATCTGTTACTTTATATGAATCTGCAGAAGGAGTATCCCACGGTTTTCTGAATATAACCTTTATTGCTTTGTTCATTAAACGATATATTATATTTTTTTGTTTTTTAGAGCATGAAGACCAAACTGTAATGAGGTATCTGATATGAGAAACAATGAAGGAATTATATATGAGAATCTGAACTTTTTTGTTCAAAATAGATTTCTTTATTTTTTCAATATTTAATTTTGTGTCAATTAATAAACCTAAATATTTATGATAAGGAACTTCGGCTATCAGTTCATTATCTATCTTCAAGTTTAATTTTATATTCATCATATTTTTTTGTTTAAAAATCATAAAAACAGTTTTTTCCGAATTGACGGTTAGGTTAATGCTGCACGTCCATTTTTCAATAAGGTCAATATCATGTTTCAATGAATTTTCCAAAATGTCAATATGTTTCCCAAAGTGAAATAACGTTATATCATCTGCAAAAGAAAAGTGCATTCCATATACTCCGTCATTTATTGCATGAATATCGACATATTGCTTCATGAAAAACGAAACGCATACCTGAAGAATTTCCTTGACCTTAGTCCTGAGCGAAACAAATTCCGGGAAATTCTTGTCGTAAAAATCGTCCAGAGCCCTCGTGTACTTGGAATACGAGATGAGCCAATTGATGGAGGGGAAATGCTTACGCTGCGCCAGTTTCTTGTCCAAACCCCAGAACACCTGGACGATACCTGCAACAAGACATCGACCGTCACGAAACCTACTACCCAAGAAAAAACGACATGTTTTTTACCCAGAGTGGCGGAGGTGACGGGATCTGAAAAGTCACCACCAGGTGGCGATACTGCTCCTACGATGGATACGGAGCCTTCTCTGTCGGGGTTACCCAAGCACTTGACGCGACCGGCACGTTCGTAGAAAGATGCCAAACGGGCACCCAAGTAGGCCGGGTAACCGGAATCGGCGGGCATTTCAGCCAAACGTCCTGAAATAATATACGATAATAGTATGCATAATTCAAAATCAAATCAAAATATACTTTGTTGTCTGCATCTTATTGACAGATGTCCAAGAAATAGAATGTAGATATAAAACAGTATTGAAAATGTAATATAAAACACTATAATGTAAAATAAAAGTCAAAAATAATAAATTAATGAAAATTATTCTTAAAAAGATTCACTAAAATATTCCTCCAAACTATAATAGGGTCTGTCAACAAGTAGGTGTTTTACCGCCTTTTTGAAATGGATGTTGAACAGATTTGCAGATCTTATTTCTAATGTAAATGATTGAAAAATTTACCACCATTATAGTATATAGAGTCTCTAATTAAATTCGAAGTCGGGATAGGAAGTCTAAAGGTATGAATGCTATTACGAGTAACATATGGAGTAGAAACAAAGTTGAACTTCGATTTATGTTTATAGATAAGGCAAACCGTCTCAAGGATAAAAAGTGCGATGACTGTTAAAATTTTATTGGTAACGACAAATTTTTGCATGATACTCTGGGTTTGACTTTACAAAGACACCCAAGTGCCCTCTTCTGTAATATCAACACAGAAGAGAGAAGGGATGAGTTGCATGCTCCCCAAAACGGTATTCCATATCGTAGCTGAGATTCAATAAAAGCATGGTAAACGGTTTTTGCGATATGGAAACCCAACTCATTGGAAACTACTCTCACTGCATAACACCCGGAGGAAATGTCACTCTTAAGTTGTTTAAGGTGTTCATCAAATTTCAGCCTATTGTCAATGAATACACCGAGAAATTTTGTGTGTTACTACTTTTGCAATCTGGCAGAGTCTATTGGAATTTCTTCAAGCAAATATTCGAATGATATTATATTCGTTTTCGATGCATTTAAAGATAGTAAATTGGCATCGCACAAGCTTTTCACCTTCTCCAAGTCGGATGATATTATCTTATGTTATGTTATTATCACTGAGTTTTTCCTTTCCACAATATCGTTGTATCATCCGCGAATAGAGTGAAACTACCAGATATGTCGATCATAGATAAGTCGTTTATGTATAACAAAAACAGAATAGGGCCCAACACAGAACCCTGTGGTACACCAGATTCAATGGCCCTATTCTCCGAGAGTTCCGCTGCCCTCACCATTTGACTCCGCCCTGAAAGGTACGTTTCAAACCAAGTGTTCGTCACACCTCTACATCCATATTGATGGAGTTTTTTTAGTAAAATTTCATGGTTGACGCAATCAAATGCTTTTGAATTATCACAAAAAATTGCGGCGGCCACTTCACCAGAATTTATTTCAGAGTAAATTTCATATAAAAAAGAGAATATAGCATCATTTGTATCTTTTTCCGCCTGAAAACCAAACTGGTGTTTGCTAATAATACAGTGCAGTTTTAAGAATTCCTCTAAACGTACCTTGACTAGTTTCTCAATAATTTTTGCTAGAGTTGGTATTAAGGAAATAGGTCGCAGATTGGAGGGATTATTCAAATCACCACCTTTATGTACTGGAATGATAACGGAAGTCTTCAGAGAAGATGGGAATGAACCAGTCCTGAATGAGGTATTTATGAGGGCGACCAATGTCTCGAGAGCAATGATTGGTAAATTCAGGAGAATCTTAACAGAAATATCATCATATCCGGCCGTATTTTTGTTTTTCATGTCATGAAGAGTCTTGAACAATTCGTGAAGATTAGTCTCATATAAAATAAGACTGTCATGAATAATTATGTTTTCTAGATTGATCAGTGGATCGTATGGAGCATGAATTTTGTTGCTCAGCTGTTTAGCAATAGAACAGTAGAAATCATTAATGGTATTAGGATTAATTCATGACACGATTGATTCAACAAAACAACACACACACACCGATAGCGCGATATCATCCCTCATCCAGGTTAATTTTGAGGCCCGGTTTCACCAACGTAGCTTTAATCGTGATTTTTTCAAGAGGCAATTCTTTCTAAGCGCCACTTTAATCTCGATAGACGTTTCCTTGCGTTTCACCGTCGAAATAGCTCGATTATCATCCTGTGATTAAGAAATCCAGGAAATCCAGTTTGAAAGAAACGACAATCTGGCAACGTTGTGTACACGTGAAGTCGAGAGCACAGAACTCATTTTATCATTATGAGTTCTGTGATCCAAACTGCCAATCAGGTCTATTCTGGTGAATCTTGAATAACTTTCAATATTGAATATTGATTATTGAAAATATTCGACGGCTGTTATTGATGAATATCATGATGCACCATCGAAATTCCTGAAATATCTTTTAGGTAATGGTTTTTCGACATGATATAATATTCAATTCCCGAAAAAGTTCCGAAAAATATTGACAATTTTTTTTGAAAATTTTTAATATGCACTATAATTGCATTCGGTCTCCCATTCTTGAATATATCTCAATAATGTGATGATATTCAAGAAACAATAGGCAACCAGAATAGACCCGATTATTCCGAGAACTTGCCCAGATTCTATTCCACGAATTAAATAGAATCTGTCGAGTCGGCCATTATGATTCCTTGATAGTTTTATGGAATGAAGATGGCCGACTGGACAATTTATATCTGATTAGTACAGTGAAATTTGCCGAGCAGAGGTCTTTGAAAATCTGATTTGATTTGGAAATGTCTGTCATCCAAATCATTGAAATAATCGTCCCTTTTCGAATTAAACGAGGCAGTTGAACGACAAATTCTTGTTCGTATTCACTATCGTCTTGGAATACAAGATAAATTGCGAACGGTAATTTCGAATTGTATATAATCTTTTTCTGAGAACATGAAATGAACTTTACAATATAGTTGCTAAAAAATACCAAAGACAATATTAAAACTTTGAAAGTACGTGATATTTTTCACTGACAGTTGTTATCGAATACGATTGACAGAGATGCTCGATTAGTTGTTAAATCGCTAATATAATGGCGGATAGCCATGGAATCCTGATTAGTCGATATAATCGAGCTAACTTGTCTGGTGAAACATAATCGCAATGTTATCGCGTTCAAATATCCCACTTAGCAAGATAATCCAGACCAAAGGCCTCGATGAAACCGGGTCTTAATCTTTTCGAACGCTACTCTTGCTTCCATATTTGCTCAATCGCGGTTTACTAACATATATGTATTAATACCAATACGGATAATACCAAATGAGAGCCAATGTTAACTAAGCGAAGCCGATAATATCTCTGTTGCAGTCCCACAATCCAGTTTCTTTCTTCCACTGCGCATGCGCGATTTTTAACGTTATATGACAACTTCATGTTATTTAAATGTCGTATATGAAGATTTTAAGAATATTGAATATATCAACGAATGAAGCAGTACGGAAAATTCAAAGTACATTTTGCTTTCCCAGGAGGTTTGAAAAGTTTCCCTAATGATTGAATGACCAAATGAGTTCCATGTTATTGCATATTAACTGTGATGTGAAATGCTGTGTAGTGTTCAACTGAAAATAATACAAAATTAAAAATATCTCATTTATCTGAAGACCAAATAGGAGGATGGCTGCTCATTATGGGCAATAGTAAATGTGTGAAATTGATAGTGTACAAGTTTCACTGATTGAAATATTCAGTATCAAATTCATCTTTCTCATTTAATATTCAAACACTAACAAAACTCCAAAGTACTGAAAAACCTAACTATGGAAAAAATGAAAAAATACCAAGAGTATAATTGAATTGCAAAAACTAGAAAAACACTATGAACTAAATATTATGAAATATTTGAATCCTAACCACAGAAAAGACTGAACGAAAGAAATATAACTGAACAGGAAACTTAAAGAACTCCAACACATTAATCGAATTAACAACTAATAATTGAGAAAACGATGAAGATAATTAAAGAAAAAGAAATGCTTCGATGAATATTTTCTACAACTGTCAGACGCAGACGCTAAAATTCTTTGGTAATGTTCCGGTTCCAATCATATAAAATAAGGAATTCATTCTCACTATCGGTCTTGGTCGAAACTTGTGTATGTTAGAAAGAAACAAGTAAATAGAAGTAATGATAATTATAAAGTTTATTCAAAATGCATAGAAAAGAGCATATACATCAATTTGTAAAAAGGTGAATAAACAGTTCAATTATACTCGCGAAGTTAAAAACTTGTTGCGGGAGATACGAATTACATTTATGTATAATATATTTGATAAATTTGTAGAATTCAACAGAATAATAATGAAAAATTAACTAATTTTTTTAACTGAAGTGAGAGGTTTTATGAAATAAATTTCGACGTGATTCTTGAATCCATTTTTTGAATCTGTAGTTTGAAAGATACTAATGAATTGATCATTTTTATATGATTTGGAATTAAATCATAGTTGAATGGCAATGAATATTTAAAATTTTTCTGAGACATTGTTGTTTAAACTTTATTTTTCAATGTGATATTATTTTTATTCCTTGTATTATAAATATGATTATTGAAATTTATATTCAATTTGTGTTTACGGATATAAATCATGATGTTATATCCGAATAATTGTCGTATGTCCATTTTATGTGTTTCTATATATGTACAGATTTTCACTTGGATACAAATAAGACTTATTATATATTATTTTCAAAAACCGTTTCTGAAGAACTTCAAGATTTCTAATGTGAGATTTTATGACCCCTCCCCAAGCCAGAATCTCATAATTCAATTGGGACTGTATTAATGAAAAATAAAGAATGTTAAGGGTTTTTACGCTCATAAATGTTTTGAGATACTTGAATTTTGATAATAAACTTCGTAATTTCTTCAAAAGGAACGCTATGTGTATCATTGAAGGAATGTATTTTTCTCGCGCATGCGCATAGGTGTGAGAAGACCGGCAATGTTCTTTTTTTTTGGAATAACGGTAGTTATTTTCCATGTTGGTATTAATATAAATATATTTACTAACGAACAGATCGTCTTTCGTCTCCCACACATGTTGATTGAGCGATATCATTCTTTCCTCAGAGTTCAACTCTGCCCTGCCTCATTCCCAGGGTGGGGCAAAATCTGATTTTCATAAAAAAAAATCAAAAATCATCGATTTTTTTTTAAAAATCATGATTTATTTGATTTTATTGATTTTTTAAATTTTAATATTCAATTTGAACATTTCGATTCTTTGAAATTATTGTTGATTATTTTAATGCATAAGTCTAAAAATTTTAATACAATTTGCGACTCAAAAACTTGTGACAACGCAAGAAAATCCTTGTCGCGATTTGTTTTCCTTCTGTCCTATATACTCGCTATACAGTGCCGAGTGAGGCACAAATACCAACGCGTTTGTTGTGCTTTTTGCAAGAATATTCCTGTCGAGGCTTGTTTTCCTCCTCAACCTATAAATTGATGTTGCCCAACAATTTCACGCATTTCGCTAGTTGTACACTCGGATATTAAAAACAGATTAGGCATAGAAAAAGGAGGAAAACTCATGTTTTTGTTTAAATTGTATAACGAAAATGAATAAACTGAAAATATACAGTAATAAAATTTGGGTGTTACGTTTAGTTTAAGAATTTGGAATTATGTACTTCTTTTTTGTTGTTTTTGCTAAAAGCAGATACTCCTTTTGATCCTCGAGAAAACTTCTGTTGTTTTCTGGTTCTGAATGAAAAAAACAAAAAATTGATTTAAATCATGATTTTATTTTTAAAAATCGAGCGATTTAAATCATGATTTTAATCAGCCCAACCCTGCTCACACCCAATTAAATTTCCGCCCGAACGTGAGTTATTTTCAACGATCAGGTTGTTTTTTGAATAATCTTAGCAAGCTAGTAAAGCATTAGCTCTTCCGACATCAACTCTGTCCTGCCTCACTCCCAATCTGTCACACCCAACCCACACGCCAATAGCTCGATTCGACAAATTCCTCCAAACTCATGTCTGTCCTGTTTACTTACCTGAGATTTCTCTCAAGGCCTCGGCCCAACGAGAGGTGGAGTCGGCCATCATGGATACGTTGTAGCCCATGTCACGGAAGTATTCCGACAGGGTGATGCCGGTGTAGATGGAAGCCTCTCGAGCGGCGACAGGCATGTTGGACGTGTTCGCCACCAAAGCGGTACGTTTCATGATGGACTCGGTCTCTCCGCCGATTTCTACGGTCAGCTCGGGGAAGTCCCTCAATACCTCAGACATCTCGTTACCTACGACGCGGACGATCGATCAGTATTATTTAATTTTCGGTTGTTTTTATGGCTTTTTTCTCCTCAAATCAATATAAAAAGAAAAAAAACTTCTGTTGAGGACTTGACATGAAAAATAAAGGGGTCACCATTTGAAACGAAACGAAGAAAATATTTGAATCCACGTTCATTAAAAAAAAAAAAACCGGCCGTATACGGAATTACATTGATCAAGGAGGAGGTTTTTCGATAGGGCTTTAACACTGCAACTTCAAACCTCTAGGAAGAGTGGTACCACCCCTTACTATTCCAATGGTCGACTGATACCTTTTTTCTTGAAGGGCATCTGATTTTCTTTGAAATGACATCTCATTTGAGAAATTCGGCCAGACAAATTCTGGCTGAGAATCTAATTGTGTAATGGTTTTTCTAATCTGATTATTTTACTAACAAAATACTAATGATGAACTGTGTGATTCAAATTTTCCACAAACTGCCTGTAACATGTCTGGTGTTATCAGCCGGCATTGTACAATTTATTCTCTTAGGACATTTTGAATGATTACGTATGTTTTATATTACATTTTCTTGGTCAAATAATTACATTAAAAAAAAATTACACAATTGGAAACTTATATGGGAAAATATATCACTGAATTTCACTAATGTGATGTTATTTGAAAGAGAATTAAATGTCCTTTCAGAAGTGGTACCATTCAACCCCTTGTTCCATTTGAAATAGTGAGGGTTGGTCTAACTTTTACTAGAGTGTTAAAATTGCAATGTTTAGAATCGTATAAAAAGATATTCCCTTTGACCAATGTAATCACGTGTATGACCATTTTTTTTTTCAATTAACGCGGAATCAGATATTCCGTCTGTTCTGTTTTGAATGGTGACCTCCGTATGATATAAATATTATAAATGTATTATTATTATTATTATTATTATTATTATATTCAGTTACTTTGAAACCTGTAATAAAAGACTTAGTGTTCGAAAAAGAATGGTACATCCTGTTAAAAAAAAGGTACTAGCAATTGTGGAAATAATGAACCATAATTAAAAATTAAAAAAATATGTATGGAAGAGAGCACATAAGTTCAGATACCTGCGAGAAAATAGTAAAAAATCCATGAAACACCAAAACTCTACGTAAATATGGAGAACAAAAGGAACTCTAATAAAAACAATATTGGAATGGAAATTCAGCACAATAATTAAAAGATGAAATATTAAAAAATATAATATATAAACCTGTTAAAAACTGAACGGGTTCAAATAACAAAGCTTGAAGAGAATGAAACTTGCATCCGAATTCCACGATGCGATTCGTCGCTGCGAGAAATGCCATCCATCAATCTGTCAGTTTTCATAGCCAATATTAAAAATAGCACTGAATGTTAGCAAGATAACTAATATATGATTTTATCCATTTTCAATTTTTGTAATTGTAAATTTACATCATTTACATTTCTTTGTTCCTTCGGTTTCGAAAAATCATTAATATATTCAAAATTATTATTTTTCACACTGGTGCAACAAATTTATGACAGAAATAAAATTAATACATGCCATTTTCTTGTGTTGCAGCAATAAATTGAGTAGTGGAATTCAGATGTAAGGAAATTGAAATTTTAAAAATAATCAAAAGAATTCAAATTTGTGAAAAAGTAAAGAAAAATTGCTAAAAATATTGGATTGGTAAAAAGGCAAAAACGATCAAAAAAATTCAAAACGATAAAAAATACACAAAGATTCCCAATAATTAAATAAAAAATGTAAAAAACACTGAAATCAAGCTAAAAAATTGTATCAAGTGTGAAGAAAAAATAAGACTTTTCCATTTCGACATTTCAAGAAAATTTCAAAAATATAGAAAAACTAATGAACTTGAGCACAAACAAGAAAATAATATAAATATCAATGAAAACAAGTGTTTGGTATTATAATTGAGTCAGAAGTTTGACTTCTACAATACTCAATGCCCGGCGCGCCATTCAAACAGGGGAGTAGTTGTTTCAGATATACCTTTTTTTCCTTTAATTGTGTATGAAATGACCGTGTGTGAATGATATACACATCAAAACGCAGGGTGTTTGATGACATTTTTTATGTTACTTCCTCTTTACAAGTTTAATATTCTTTTTGAATCGATTTTGGAGAAGAAAAGGTAAAAAAAAAACTCAAATTGTCACAAAGCTCTAGAAAAATAATCATATTTCTGAATACCGACATAGAGAAGCTTCGGTTATTACAAACCTCTTTCACCGCATCCTACGTACACGATGACGTCAGAGTTGGAATACTTGGAAAGTGACTGGGAGATTACAGTTTTTCCACAACCGAAAGCTCCGGGGATGGCAGTGGTTCCTCCTTGAACACATCTGGAAAGTAGATCAGGTGATGCAACTAAGTTCATACAATTGGCAGGTCGTTTCACTGAGTTATTATAATCGAAAGAGAAAATTGAAGATTCAATTAATAAAAACGTGTGAAAACATTAAAATTCAACCATTCAAAACTCGAATATAAAATGCCATCAATTACAAATTTATTAAGGACTTAATGGTTGGCATCTCTGAAATTTCTACCACGTGACATACAATGACAACAGATTTGACACATTTAAATTTTCGTCAAGAAACATCTCTGATAAGAAGTTTGTTCTACTCAAGCTTAAAGATTCTAAATGATAAATCTTGAAAGATAAGTCATAAATCTTAGGTCTTGAAGTTTTTTAAAAATCCACCCTCACACAATTTTTTCTACTCCGATGACTGAATCTAACTCAAGATGTGTGAGCCTCTGAAGAAGCTAGCCACTCGCGCCAGCAAAACGTCAGGAAGAAATTCTGAAAAACGACGGCCTTCAAACCCGAACCAAAGTAGTGGTACTGAATTCAATATTGTTACGAAATTTCCTAGCGCCGGCCCTGTCGCTCGTGACATAAATAATATGAGGGGTTGAAGAGAGAATGTCATTTTCCAAGACATCCCGATTCGCCTGGAGAATTCGATGCACATCGAGACCTCTATGGAAGATTTTCCATACGCGTACGTAAGCATAAAAAGGGAGACACTTCATCGCGACAGTGGAGAGTTTATCACAGTTATTAGCTTAGTGGAGAGTCAAAGTTATTCAGAGTTTCTAAGGGGAATGACTCTATGAAAGTGTTTTAGTACAGAGCGTTGGACAGTTTAGCTGAGCAATTTAAGTGATTGCATTGTATTGTGTTGTGATAAAGAGTTGTAATATGAGTAGTTTGGTGTTGTCTGGAGTTTTAATAGAAGAACCCAAAGAAATATCTTAACAGTATTAACTGTTAGGATCAACAGTTCTGTCGAATAAAAAATCATATGAGAGGATAGTACATTGAAAAACTTACGGAAATAGAGAATCAAGGACCCGCTGTCCTGTGAGAAGTGGATGATTGGCAGGTAGTTTTTCGCTCACAGGTCTCGACTGTCTTACAGGCCAAATTTGCAACATAGTATATTTTGTTTTCTCCCCGTCAAATTCAGTTTCCAATACGATTTCCTGAGAAAAAAAATGTTGTGAACCAATTATTTGAGGAACAAAGAACTTATTCTGTGAATCGGTTTTAACTAAACTTTATTTACACCTTCGATATTTTACTAACTTCTGTATAAGACAAGAGATGAACTACTGTGTCTGAATTAGAACTGACTTGTTATGAGTTATAACTATGATTTTATACATTCAGATAACATAATTGTTTTGTCGGAAGAGAATGAATAAATAAACAAGTTTGATATCATAATTGGGTTCGGTTGAGTTTAAATACATAATCGTTCAACGTTTAGATATGAATGTAATGATGTTAATTAAGTTTCCAAATATTGATATATGAATGGCAAATGATAATGATAGGAAAGAATATGGACTTAAGATTACAAAGCTGACCCTTACGTGTACATAACAATCTATGATATGGGAAGGTATCTAACATCCCGGCGATTAAGAGTTTTGATTGGGTGTTGACAAACGATCAAAACTAGATTCAAACTAAAATTACAATAAAAAAGTGAAACTTAAAATTAAACTAAAATTGTCTACTGTCACTAGTTCACACTTTGAGAGACTTCTTGGGTGCAAGAAGAGAACTGCGAGGTCTTGGAAAGAGGTTGATGTTACTGCATTCTCCTAAGTCGTCTCGATATGAGACTGGTGTTCTTGGTGGACTTTTTCGTCTTTCCATCTCGTTGAGTTGGATTGCTGGCGGGTATAACTGATTATGACTGACGTAATTGTGGCTATTTATACAGATGTCCGCGATTTTGGTTGGTCGGGGACAAAACCTTCCAATAATTGGAATCCAGCGACAATCGCAACATCGACAACAGCAACAATAGAGAAATACCAGTATAACTATTGTCACAATGACACCAAATACAATGTTGTACCATTTGGAGTATTGAACGATAAATGGCTTGTTGAGATTCTGCTGTAGTATTTCATCGAATTGTTTGAGTTTGTGCTGGGCATGTCGTAGATCGTCCAGGTTGATGTTATCCAATTTTAACGTTTCCATCTCACTTGATGAGAGATATTCTTGGATGTGAATGCAACAGTCATCTTGGGTGATATTGATCTCGGGGATGAAATTGGCGAAAGTTGATGACTGATTTGTGTTGGCTATTAGAAGTGTGGAAAATGTATAACACTTGCATGATGTTCCCATAGAAAGGATTCCAACACCTTTCAAATTTATGTCAAAGATTTCTGTGCTATTGGAACAACTGATCGAGGCGGTGGTAGACTGAGTTAGCACGTAGAGCCATTGATTAGTGCTAATTGGATGCCATAGTTCCATGATGG
Source organism: Zygogramma bicolorata (assembly GCA_032362365.1). Lineage (NCBI taxonomy): Eukaryota > Metazoa > Arthropoda > Insecta > Coleoptera > Chrysomelidae > Zygogramma > Zygogramma bicolorata. Next base: position 1,917,805 of record JAVJAQ010002299.1, read on the forward strand.
ATTTTATTGTTTTCGTCGGACAATCAGATGGAATCTGGGTAGTCGGTTGGATACGTAAAACAACTTCACAAACAGGATGATCTGTAGTCAATTGGATGACGGGATGGTGACAAATGTATTCTCGTTCGAATAGTTTCTGACAACTAGATAAGTCTTTCAATCTGCCAAATTGTGTCTTGGTAGTACCCATCAACAGGTATGGGAATGGAGGATCAATAAAGGAATAAATGTTTGAATTATTGAAAGATGAAGGTAATGGGATTAAATTATATAAGTTGAAAGTTTGATCTCGTACTAAAGGAATTTTAATAGCAAATATCAAAATTTCGTTATTATAGATTACTGATAATTTAGATATAGAAAAATATTTGTGGATCAAATCATAATCATCAATTGGTATAGGGAATTCCATATTTGACTTTAATTTGATTTTAGATAATTCGTCTTTCAGATGTTTCGGTGTTATTACTGACGGATGCAAGATATTTTGTTTTGAAAATAGTATAGACTGGATTATAACATCATATTCTTCATTTAATTCATTTATGAGTTGTTCCAAAAGATTTACATGGTCTGTTATTGTTTGTGTGTAGGAATAAGCTCTGAGTGAATGAACAGTGCTCTTAGAGAATTGATTGAATTTTTCAATATTCGAATTTAATTTTTTCTCATTACTTTTCAAAGTTAGATACGACTGATTATATTTTGATATAGCATCTGATATTATTTGAACTTGTTGTTTCATTAATATCTGTACGTTATGATTTTGTTCCATGACTGCATTGATTGAACTAGTGTAAAATTGTGCATCATCCGCATCGGGTATACCAAATAACCATTTGAATGCATAGGAAGCTCCATCAAAGATACCACGTTTATGTTTTCTACCGGTTATATTGAAAGAATGGCCAGTTAGATGGCTTATGATTTCGAACTTTTCATTGAGCTTGGGAATTTGTATTTTTAAAAATTTAAGTCCTTCAGAACAATGGAATGTATGGACATATATCTTGTCATTTTCGTCTGAGTTATAAAAGTTTGTGCAAATAGTTTCAGATTTTATAAAAATACTTTCTATAAACTTTAATTTTCGTTGATAAAAAGAAATATTGAGATAGGTTAGTAATGTGAAATGATCATTCGAGACTGATGCTAATCCTAAATTATGATAGAAAATTCCAGGATTTTTCTCAATGGGGTTAATTGTGTAATAAGGATCTGATGAAAGACAATGGGTTTGATTTATATTAAGGAATAGGATTAAAAGGACTAGAGTCGTCGCAATTTTCCTCATCTGAAACAAAGTGTTTCAATAAATTGTTATGATATGTGGTTATTTTATTAGATCTTATTTCTAAGTCGCATGTTTGATTATCGTTGACTTTCACTATTTTATATGGTCCTTTATAGTTTGCTGAAAGTTTCTTATTTAAACCGGGTCTAGTTTGTTTATTGAGAACGTATACCAGATCATTTATTTCGAAGTGTTGATGTCTTGTATTTCGATCATAGTATTGTTTTGATTTTTCTTTGGAATTTTTTATGTTGTCTCGTGCTATTTGATAGGATTTATTGAATTTTAATTTCAGATTAGAATAATAATCATCGTAAGAATATCGAAATTCTGGATTTGCGGTTAGCGAGTTTGGAATTGATGGTTTATGTCCAAATATAAGTTCATATGGAGTAAAACTTGTACTTTTGTGAACATGACCATTATAAGTAAACATTGCTAAACTTACAAATTCATCCCAGTCATTTTGTTGACTGTTTATATAATGTTTTAAATATTCTTTCAGAGTCAGGTGGCTCCTTTCTAAAGCTCCATTCGTTTGTGGATGATATGGGCTAGATAATATATGTTTGATTTTGAAGAGTTTATTGGTTTCTTTAATTAAATTTGAGGTGAAGTCGCTTCCTTGATCGGTCAATATTGATTCGGGAATCCCGAAGATCGTTATAAACTCTAATAAAGTGTTTGCTACTGTTATAGCTTCGTGATTAGCTGTTGCTTTTGCAAATGAAAATTTTGTTAAGTCGTCTTGCATAGTTATTATAAATTTATTTCCATTAATAGTGAGAGGTAGTGGGCCAACAACATCAATTGCTAGTCTTTGAAATGGTTTTTCTGAGGTTGTTGTAATTTGCATTGGAGATTTACCTGGTTTGTGGTTTGTCTTATTTATTTGACATGATTGACACCTTTTTATAAACCTTTTTATATCCTTTTTCATACCGGACCATTTATAATTTTCTTTAATTCGTTTGTATGTCCTCAAATATCCTGAATGACCTGATACCGAGGATTCGTGATTCTCTTGAAGTATTTTAGTTATTTCTTGTTCATCTTTGGGTTGAGTTTTTGGTTTATTAACTAAAATAATTTCTATGTTGGATTTCAAAAATAAATAGTTCATCATATCATTGATCAAATCTTGCTTAAGGTTTGCGTTATTCTCAGTAGGATTTTTCAGGTAGAGTTTAGTAATGTTGCTACTGGATAATTCGGTTCTCATATTTTTTGATGCATAAAATATATCTTTATAGGTGAACTTTTCGAAGTGATTGATTTTCGCAAATGAGAGATAAGTTATTTTGCTTTCGTCATTTGTTAGTTTCGCGAAATCGTATAATTTCAAATCAGACGGAATCTGATTTAGATCATACATATTGTTTAAATTTTCGAAATGTTCGTTGTTCTCATCTAGGTCTTTGGAATACAGGAACATATTTGGAAAATGTTTCATTATGTTGTCATTTATGATTTCTATTTCTGGAAGTTGAGTATTCGTATAATAATGACTTTTGATGAAGTTATCATACGTATCGGGTTCGTCGTAAGTTTGGACAGTTAGAACAGGATTTCTCGAAAGCGCGTCGGCGTTCGAATTTATACGTCCCGGTATGTACTTAATCGTGTATTGATATTCTTCCAATTTGAGTCTCCAACGGAGAAGGCGTGAACTAGGGTCTTTGCAATTAAAAAGCCAAACTAATGGTCTGTGATCGGTTTGGATGGTGAAATTTTTGCGTCCATAAAGATATGGTCTGAAATGATTTGTTGACCATACAATCGCGAGAAGCTCCTTTTCCGTAGTGGAATAATTTATTTCATGAGAATTTAAAGTTCGTGAAGCATAAGCTATTGGAAGATCTTTACCGGTTGTTACCTGAGACAAAATAGAACCGATTGCATAATTAGATGCGTCAGTTGTGAGTATGAATTCCTTTTCGAAATCTGGAAATTGTAATATTGGTGGATGAGTCAAGACTTTTTTGAAATATTCGAATGACGTTTGTTGTTCTTCGGACCAAATGAAAGGATTATCTTTTTTGAGGAGGTTTGTCAGAGGTTTAGCGTGCTTGGAAAAGTTTTCGATAAAACGTCTATAATATCCAGCAATTCCTAAGAATTGTTTGATTTGTTTCGGATTTCTTGGAGTTGGGTATTCCATTACTGCCTTAATTTTCTCGGGATTTGGAGAAATACCGGATTCGTTGATTAAATGTCCTAAATACGCGACTTCGTGTCTCATAAATTCGCATTTATCTGGCTGAAGTAGTAAATTGTTTTGTCGTAATCTGTCAAAAATTGATTTGAGTTTTAAAGAATGTTCTTGAATTGAACTAGCATATATTACAATATCGTCGAGATATACAAAACATTGGAGTCCAAGGAGTCCTGTCAGGATATTATTCATTAATCTTTGAAACGTAGCTGGTGCTGATTTTAAACCGAAACTCATTCTAGTGAATTCGAAATGACCAGAAGGAGTAGAGAACGCTGTTTTGGGTATATCGGATTCTCTTATGCCAATTTGATGAAATCCAGACGCTAAGTCCAAAGTGGTGAAATACTTAGAATGACCTAACTGATCCAAAATTTCTTCAATGTTGGGCAATGGGTATGCGTCTCCTATTGTGACGTTATTTAGTTTCCGGTAGTCGACAACTATTCTCCATTTTTTTTCGTTCGAAGCGTCGGATTTTTTTGGAACAATCCAAAGTGGACTATTGTAAGGTGATGCTGAAGGTCTGATGATTCCTTGCTTGAGCATTTTCGTGATTTGTTTATCAACTTCATTTTTATGAATTTGTGGAAATCTATAGATTTTTGACACAATGGGTTTATTATCTGTGGTATTGATTTCATGTTCAACAGCATTGGTTGAAGTCAAATCATCATTGGGTAAATAGAAAATATCGTTGTATTCGTTGCAAATATCCAGTACTGAGTTTTTTTCTTCTGAATTCAGATGATTAAGCCTAAGATTTTTCGAGAGGGTATTTAATCTGTTGAAACTTCCCTGGTTCCTTTCGTGAATATTTAAAATTGTTGACTGGTTTTCGATAAATGGTTCAAGAAACAGTTCTACATTATTAATTCTTAATTTTTTATCGGTTGTATTCAAAATTGTGGTGATGGCTTTTTGATTTACTACTTTAACGATTGATTTCGCGAGATAAACACCTTCGGAAATCTGTATTTCTGGACAAATGCCTTCTGTGAGATTTTGATTTTTGACGTTAATTTCAATTATAGTTTCTGATCTCGGATCTAGAATATGAGGATTAGATTTGGAGTTGATTGTAATTGGATTAGGAATTGATTTTATTCTGAGTTCATTTTTATTGAGATCAATTTGCGCCGATTCTTGTGTAGTTAGAAAATCGTTCCCTATTATGCCGTCGTATGGGATATTAGATTCTTGTTTCACGATATGAAACTTGATAGGAAATTCGAATTCGTCTATCTGGAGTTTGAGATTTATTGTACCCGCGGTAAGAATTGGGGAGTTAGCGTTGATACCGTTTAACGTAATTATTTCGTTAGGATTATAAAATGATTTCGTTTGTTTAATCTTTTCCGCTTTTATTATAGATACGGATGCTCCTGTGTCTATTAGGAACTTGAATTCGATTCCTTGATAAAATGTTCTGATATAATGACTATTGTCTGGAATGGTATGAATATTGGCGTGCTTTGAGTGATTTTGTTCGACGTTTGAGTTAGGAATTTGTTGAGAATCTTTACTATGATTCGGTTTAGGTAGATTTATTGATTTGATTTGAGTTTGTGATGGTGGATCGTCGGTTTCGTTTATATGAAATCCACAGATACGACGTTGATCTGGGATTGTGAGTAGTTTAAATCACTCTGATTGTTTGATGAGTTTACCTGTGAACTTGTGGTTTGATTTTTATTATTATTATATTGTCTTTTTCGACATTCGTTGATTAGATGACCACTCTTTTTACAATAACGACAGAATTTATTCTGATAGCTTGGATTTTGATTTGGATTTGAATTATTTGACCGTGTGAGAGTATTAGTATTTGGTCCATTACTAGGGTTTCGTTTATTTTGGGGAAATTGGTGATTTTGATAGTTATTCTTACGACATTCTTTAGAAGTATGGTTATTTCGTTTGCAGAGATTGCAAAATTTTGTTGATGACGTATGAGATGGTGTATTTAAACGTAAAGCTTTTTCTTCTTCGATTGATGCATTGAGAGCTGAATTTATATCATTGATTTCTTTTGATCGTAAAAATCTTGAAATATCTGGCTTTGAATGGTATATAAATCTTTGTAGAGCTATTTCCCTGACAAGTTCAATTCGACCAAGTTTTTCTTGAATATCCTGATAATTAATCAAATTTATTATTCTTGTAACTATTTTGTCTAGTCTATTATAAAAATCTATTACTGACTCTTGAAATCCTTGTTTGAGTGCACTAAGTTCTTCCATAAGTTGGGTAAAGTGTTTTTTATCTGCATAGAATTTTACTAAAATATCTTTCAGATCGTTCCAGCAATTAACTTCTTTTCCGGAGAGTTGAGCTTTGGCACTGCCAGTTAACCTTGAAAGAATGAATGCTAAAAGTGCTGTTTTTTGATCATTAGTTGCAAAGGTATCTGCATTATCGCAATTACTTATGAATTCGTGCAATTCTAATCTATTTCCATCAAAACATCTTGGAATCAATGAACAAATGAAAGACATTTTCAATTCTACGTTATTAGTCGAATTTGTTGAATTTGCTTGAGACATGATTTTTATGTATGTGAAATGTTATATGAGATTCTGGATTTGAATTTGTTGGATTTTGGGTTTACTTGAGTTGGAGCACAACAAAAGCAATGTGACAGATTGAAGTAAAATATCAAGTGTACAGTTTTGTCTCACCCTATATTCGTGTGACCAGTTGAGAAGTTTCCGTAGTCTGAAATCCACTGTTTGCCACTCAGAAACTCTTCTTCCTCGATGGAGATGATCCGTCGTCGTCTAAGAAGTTGAAACTTGTCAAATTTGTTTGAAGGATCACTTTCAATCTGCTGATTCTATCGGTGATGTTTCCAAATTTGTGACGATGATCCTACTGTTACTGCGCCAATTTTGGTGTTGTGAACCAATTATTTGAGGAACAAAGAACTTATTCTGTGAATCGGTTTTAACTAAACTTTATTTACACCTTCGATATTTTACTAACTTCTGTATAAGACAAGAGATGAACTACTGTGTCTGAATTAGAACTGACTTGTTATGAGTTATAACTATGATTTTATACATTCAGATAACATAATTGTTTTGTCGGAAGAGAATGAATAAATAAACAAGTTTGATATCATAATTGGGTTCGGTTGAGTTTAAATACATAATCGTTCAACGTTTAGATATGAATGTAATGATGTTAATTAAGTTTCCAAATATTGATATATGAATGGCAAATGATAATGATAGGAAAGAATATGGACTTAAGATTACAAAGCTGACCCTTACGTGTACATAACAATCTATGATATGGGAAGGTATCTAACAAAAATTCCATCAGCAGACATTTAAAAAAACAATAAAACATTACTACTCACATCAACTGTATAGTTTCCAGGGGCAGCTATATATGTAACGGTACCCTTAGATTTGGGAGGCAAGAGCATTTTGTGCTTGACCAAAGTGTTTTCATGAACCATACCATAGATGTCTCCACCAGTCAAGTGGGATCCCAGCTGAAAAGACACAGTTAGGTGCTTCAAATAACATGAAAAGCAGACCTACCTTGATGTTGATTGGGTTGAATTCCCATGCAGTAGTTCTAGAGAGTGCAGGTACATTCACACCCTTTGGAATGTAGATACTCTCGGACATGTCGCAAATGTCTTTCAGTGGACGTTGGATACCATCAAAGATGGAACCCATGATACCTGGTCCAAGTTCTACGGAAAGAGGTTTGCCTGTACGCAACACAGGGTCACCTACTGTTACTCCAGAAGTTTCTTCGTATACCTATAAAAAATATATTTAGAGAGATTTCAATACACCGGGTGAGGCAACTTACTTGAATAGTGGCCATGTCACCTTCTAGACGGATGATCTCACCTACAAGCTCGTAGTATCCAACTCTTACCAATTCGTACATAGCTGATCCAGACATTTTCTCAGCCGTAACGACTACAACAAAATTCTGGTAAGTGCTGATGGTTCAAAATAAATGAAAACATACCTGGTCCAGACACAGCATGGACATATCCATACTGGGATTCCTGTTCCTCTTCTCTGGCTAATCTCGACATTGTTGTGGATGTAGATCTAGAAGTAGCAACTCTGCTTTATTAGCTGTAGCTTATTTTTTCAGAGATCCAGAACTGAACTGATTCAAAAATTAAACAAGTCAAAACCATTAAATATTGGGCTAATTATCAGTCACGTGAGAAAACCTGAATCCGAACCAGTATTACTAGTATGCGTAATACAGATTTGTATGGAAAATCATGTGCCAGCTGTCAAAATGGGCAGGGCCGCTATATTGAAATGGTGCTACAAAAATAATTTTCACTTGGACTACGCCTTCAAAATAATGCCTAGGGTTATTACTGATTGGAATCAATAATGAAAAGAATTAAACAGCAATATTTAAGATAGCCTATAACTGTCACAGACCGTTCAATTTTGCTTCAAAGGAACGCCTCGAGAAAATGTTACAGAGGACAATAAAAATCAATACAACATTCCCACCGTAAAAATAATTAATTAGCTGAATCAATTGCAATATTAACAGGATAATATTGAGATATAAATGTTAAAAGCTGAAAAAATTGTTAAAAACTCACTGGTAGCACTTAGAACCTCACCCAATCAACTCACAAGACGACGGACGATAAACGATTTTAACCAAGCAAGCCACCAACACCAAATTGTCACAAGATAGTCAGCTGACTGTCTGACTGACAATTTTTGACAAATGACATAATACGTAACTCACGAGAGATTGACCGCGTATAACCGCCTAAAGCCACTGCACATAATACGACAGTTTTCCATGGTAAAATGTCAGATTTTGTGAAGCGGCTTCAAGCGCTGTAAGCTGTTAGATGTGGCCACTGCTTTCTTTTTCAAATTTCGCACAAATTACAGAAATAAGTTTGGCAACAGCGTACTTTTAAAAGCCAAAAAGTATTGCGACACTAATTCCTGTGTGGTTTCTGTAAGATATCAAAATTATATTTCTGTGTAAAATCAAAACAGTTATTGAACGACTACTCAAATAAAAAATTCATAGAGTATCTAAAAAAGCACTGAAACAAACCTTACATCATTCCCAGCTCAAATTATTGTTAACCAAATCTTCATTTCGAAGAATTAGATAGACGTAGATATCGTAAAGACTATAGATGTCACACAAATAGTTATTTCACCTTATAATTGGAGGCATATCTTCACGGTTGATATCAAATGAATAGCCAATTCAAAATCTTTCATCTTTCTTTATGAAATACCAACCCAGTAATAAACAGATTCTTCTAAATATTCTTCCGGTTCCAATTGACCAAATAAATGATGAACTTAGACTTGGAGCGTTATTTTATACACGAATCCGCTAGAGGATTCCTCTATTCAGCATTTTGAATCACAACTTACAACCCACCACATTCAACGATGTTTTTTCCTTGAAACTTTTTTCCAAACTGTTTTTGTTTCAACAGGAAGTGAAGCGCTTTCTGAAACTTTTTCCCAAGCTATTTTTGTTTCAACAGGAAGTAAAGCGCTTTTTTCTTGAGGTGATTTCACAATAGAATTTTGAATGTATGTGTTGGCGAATATAAGGTATTTTCTGGCGCTCTTGAATTCAAAACTTATTCGTCCTTCCATCTCTCTCTTACTATACGAATACGTTTTGAATACATGAGCGCAAAAAACGCCTATGCTAAATAATAGAAAACTGTCAAAGTTTTGTCAATGTCACACGTTATCGACAGAGACCACAAACGTCAAAAAAATGTCAAACTGCCAATGACAGTATTTATGACTTTTATGAGTCACTTTTAATTTTGTTTGGAAACTAGAATTTCAGAAAAACTCAAGAATGGAGTGGCTTTTTGGAAAGAAAGTAACCCCTGAGGAGCTTCTGCGAAAAAATCAAAGAGCTCTGAACAAGGCCATGAGGGATCTTGACAGGGAAAAACAAAAAATGGAACAACAAGAAAAGAAAGTAATTAACGATATTAAGAAATTAGCAAAAGAGGGACAAATGGTAAGTACGCATATTCATTCCGTGTTTCCAATAATAATGTTATTAATAGGACGCAGTGAAAATCATGGCCAGAGATCTAGTGCGAACTCGAAGATATGTAAAAAAATTCATGCTGATGAAAGCAAACATCCAAGCAGTCTCTCTCAAGATACAAACCCTCCGATCGCAAAACGCCATGGCCCAGGCCATGAAGGGTGTTACCAAAGCTATGGCTAGCATGAATCGACAGCTCAATCTACCTCAGATACAAAGAATTCTACAAGAGTTCGAGAAACAGTCAGAGATTATGGATATGAAGGAGGAAGTCATGAACGACGCCATCGATGACGCTATGGAAGGAGACGATGATGAGGAAGAAAGGTTTGTCCACTTCACTTATCAGATTGGATGAGTAAAATTGTTGTTTTTAGTGACGCCATTGTTAGTCAAGTATTGGATGAATTGGGTCTCCAGCTGACAGATACCTTATCTGGTTTACCTGAGACTGGAGGGGCCCTACCTGCTGGTCAGAAGAAGCCCGTTGCAACCCCAGCAGCAGCATCTGGAGGTGGAGGTAACGGTAGTGGGTTATCAGATGCTGATGCAGATCTCCAAGCTAGGTTAGATAATTTGAGAAGGGAGTAAGTTCATTGGTTCAACTTGCTGAGAAATTTCATTGAAGAAATGAGGTCATGGATAATTTTATATGAGTGATATTAGTCAAAGTATGTGGCACAATTTGAGTTTGATAAAGTGGCCAAGGTGAGCAAAGGTTACTTCAATAAATACAGTTCAATAAAGCAACAGGACTTATTTTGTTACAACTTGAAACATATAATAACCAATGATATGAATTCCTCCAGGGTCAAAGAAAATGTTTGTTGGAAATTCATTATAATTTATCAATTGTATGGAAATATATTCATGATATAATTCAATTAACTTGCTTGGGGTAGTTTTAAAAAAAGCTTTCAAACCAAAAATACTTATGTCAATTTACGAAATTTCACTGAAGCAAGCTTAATATCTCCTGCTTAGAAAAATACTTCAGTATTCCTGGCCTCATTTTCTTTGAAAATATGTTTGAATCTGCTTTGAAATTGAAATATGATTTATATATACCATATTATTGAATATTGTTGAAGTAGTTGTTATATGTCACCATTTGCTATTTGTATAATATATTTTTCAATTTTTCCTTTTATTTTACTATGTCAATTCTACCTCTCAAAAAGGGCTTGGTATATATAAAAATATCCATAAGCCAAAATGTATGTATTGAAAAGGGTCACAGATACAAATGAATCAATAGAAATGTTTTTCAATTGATTTCAACAATTTCTTCAGAAAAATATTTCATTCAATTCTATAGAAAATGAAAGAATTTTCATAAAAGCAATTCTCATAAAGTAAAATGTATGGATCGAAAAGGGTCATAGAGAGAAACAAATCAATGAAAATGTTATTCAATAAATTTCCTGTCTCGGAAAAAATTCCGAGAAAAATTATAGAATCTTCAAAACAGCAATTTCAATAAATTAAACAATTAAATTACAAGAGCTCCAGAGATATATTTGATTCTGCTAGAATAACTTTTTTACTGACTAACTGATTTATAACAGATTAGATTAGGAGGTAAAATAATAGATTTCTACTAGACTGATAAATTTTCTACAAGAATTTTAAAATGCAAAGGATTGACCTGCATTCAAACTTTCATGAAGTTTATTCTGACCAAAAGTTGACCCGATATAATTTCATTATAAATTAACGGAGAATAACTGTTTCCCGATTTCTTGGAAAATATGAACAGACACGTGTTTTGGCTAGAAATAACTTCCTCAGGCTTTGCAAAACCTGAGAATCGTACAGGAAACGTGGTAAATTTCTTCAAATAAAAATTTACATCAAGTTTCAACAAAGTTATTCAAATGAGAAGTCGTTAAGATTAATTTATTTTACAAAATTTTAAGCCGCAACAGTTAGATTTGGCATAATATTCTAGTTAAGTACCTAATATGATTATAATTGAAATATTCAAAAGTCATTGAAATTATTTTTGAATTGAAATATAGAAAAATCTGCACTGGAATCTTTGAAAAAATTGGCATTTTGAAAATACTAAAAATTGTTCGTTTCCGTTAACCAGCTGACGAACGTCAACCCTTAGAAGTTGAAACTTGTGCGAGCAATGGATTAACGAAGCCTTATCTTTTAACGTGCCATTACCCAGTACGGTGGCCCGGCGGGGAATCGAACGTCGGTGTTCCGCTTTCAAGACAAAATGGGAAAAGCTTTTATTACAACGCAGAAGGGAGAACTATATTTGTTGTAATCTTTGTTACAAACACTAATCATAAAACGTGGCTCATCAGAAAAATTGGATAGGAAATATTCATTTTTCAATTAATGATCTAGAAAACTTCTTAGTAAATTTACAGTGGCTGTTGTTATTTCAAATTGTTTCAGTTGAAATCAGCAACAACTTCTTTGTTTCATATTGTTCAGATTAAAAACCAACATTGAAGGCACGTAAATAAAAAATGATTACTCCAAGGGCTTTTCTTGGAGATCATACAAAATAAGTGAATGACTTCTGCACAGCCAAAAGTTCCAATATCCTTTCCAGGCAAAGACACACTTCATAAATACATATCATTTATTATATACAACAAATTCAACTATGTATTTCAATTAGTCAATATGTAAAACTGAACTGAAATAACGCCAACGGCAAAATTTGTACAATTAAAAAATGTCAACTATAAAGTAAAAATCAAATAAAAAATATATAACAAGTACTAAAGATTTATAACTTACGAGATACGAATGGTACCTCAACTAGGGCGAATGTTCGTTCGGTACATACAAAATACCGTTCTTTTTCAGTATCGCCTTCAGTTCCCGATTTTCCCTCTCCAGTAGAGAGATTTTCGCTTTCTGCGCCTCTACTTCCTGTTCTCTTTGTAAGAGTTCTCGAGTAGCGACTTCGTATTTGGCCTCGGTGCCCCTCAGGTCCATGATGTAGTCGCAGGCCTTCGCCAAAATGCCGCCCTTCGATTGACCGTCAAAATGGCCGTTCGCCCGCATTTCGCTGTTCGTATTATCGGGGATGATCGTGGCCAACTTCGTGATCCAGTTGTTGATTTTGTCCCTCCGCCTTCTCTCTACTTCGTTGTGGGTTGCTCTCCTACGCTCGTCTCTCTACAGAGATCATCATATTTTTTTTATAACGTTTATTGCTCCCAAGAAATAACACGTATTTATAATAGGGAACATCTTGATATCAAGCAGTTAAATTCAGTGCTTCATTAACAAAAACAAGAAGAAAAAAAATTATACATGATATAGTCATGGGTGAGATATAATAAAATGATAAAGAAAAGAGTGAATGAAGTTCAAGATAATTAGTATTTTTTAAATTTTTTCTTAAATGAATTAGTATTTTTTGTATTTTTCAATGTATTCGATAAGTTGTTATAAAAGATGACGCCTTCATACATAATAGATTTTTTACAATAATTTGTTCTAAATTTAGCCAGAGAAAAGTCATTTGCTTTTCTTGTTGAATAGTCATGGGTAATTATGGTAAATTTCAAATTCGAATTTTTCACATTATTTTTGATCAAATGAATAAATACTAAAAGTTTGTATTTGAAAAGAGAAAGAATATCTAATAATCCTCTAGGTTTATAAAGATTAATTGTTGGTTCTTGTTGCTCTAAATTGAATATACATCTTATAATTTTGTTTTGAAGAGTTTGAAGTGGCTTAATAGTTGTTTTATTTGCTGTTCCCCAAATTGGGATGGGGTATTGGATTCTTGAATAAATTAATGAAAAATATATTGTTTTTCTATAATGTACTGGAATTTGATTTTTGATTCTAAATATTATTCCCAAAATTATGGCGAAATTCGCTTTCTCAAGACTTCTATATGTTTTGACCACGATAAATTTTGATCGATATATAACCCTAAAAATTTTGTGTTTGTGGAATATTCAATCGATTCTTTCTTGAATTTAGTTGGAACTCTCAAAGAGTTGAATATTGTTTTTCCCGAAACAAACATGAACGAAGATTTAGCATAGTTCAGACTCAATTTATGAGAAGACATCCAAGACGATAAAAGCGTCAGATCATCAGCTATATCTTTTTTCATTTCTACAGAGTTATATCCTGAATTAACTAGAGTAGTATTGTCTGCCAATAAGAATGACTTTCCATTCAGAGCCAAATCTCTTAAGTATAGAATTTACATAAACTAAAAAAAGAATAGGGCCTAGAACTGAACCTTGTGGTACACCACAAATAACACCTTTATACCCACTATTTTCCAAATAGCCAAACAATCTACCCTTCATCAATTTTTCAATAATTTTTGATAGGACTGGTAAAATCGATATTGGCCTATAACATCCCATTTAATTTTTTTTGCCACCCTTGAAAACTGGTTTGACTTTAGCCACTTTCATGTTGTCTGGTACAATTCCCAATTCGAAAGATAAATTTATTATTTTTTTCAGTACCGGGAGTTAGTCCTGATTTAACTGCTTCAACATGAGAAACATTTATTTTATCAAATAAAGAATGTCCCACATACCAATATCATCAGGACATATATAACAAAGGAATTGATTATAGTTGAATAAATAATTTTTACGAAAACTGATTATGGATACGGAAGCGATCGAGTATGAATCACTTTGAGATTTCAGACATTAAAAAAAAACAAAAATTAGAGTTCTGTACCTCAACGCAACTATACTTGAATCAGATAATTTTGAATCTATATATAGTCAAGCACACTATCAGCAAAAAAATACCAGACTGGACATGAATTTACCTTTTTGATGTTGGTGACGACTGTGTTATTGGTTTCAACGAGTGAAGTCCTAGGTGCAATGGCCCTGGTACCCGCGGGCGCTGATGCGAACACTTCGTTTGCATTTCCTATCACATAAAGGGGTCCATTCAAGTTGCTTGTCAGTACCTGAGGTACTCCCGTTGCATTTGAGTAACCCGTTGAACCAGTGACTAACTGGGGAACTGTTTCGACTCCATTGTCATCAACTTGTAGAACTCTGTAAGTTATCATATTTCCTGAAACTATCGAAATGAATGAAAGTCGACTATGACACCCATAACATCACCACCAAACTAGCACATGCAGAAAAAATATTGAAAGCAAAAGAAGAGCAATCAAATGAAATTGTACTGTGAATAATCTATTCAAAAACAGCTGAATATTCCAGAAGCTTACCTCCAGGCGATCTGATGGAGTATTGCACTTCATGCTCTCCAGGAGTTTCCAACAAAGTTTGAGGTGATAGGTGATCAACATTGTCCTCTTCATCACTTTCCAGTGCTTGTCCTTTAATATGAATCTCATTTAATATCAATTTACCCTCCACTTCTCCAGATTCACTGAAAACGGCTTGTTTGTTTATTGTTATCAACAATATTTATCTAATTAACATATTTGAGGCATGATTTCACAAAGCCCAATTTGACCTTGTCACAATCAGGTCGTTACATAAGAGGTCGGCAGACTGCTTATTCTTTGGTAGTATTAACCTTACCCTGTCTCTAATGGATCCAACATATCCATTATTGTGATTTCCTACCGAATGTACAAAATTTTTTTGAATTTTCCTTCAATTTTGGTCACGGGGCCAATGTTCAGGTCATGTGATGCGATGGCACCTGTAAAATGAGTTCTGCGCATAATCTTGATCGAGCGTTAGGCATTTCCTATTTCATATCTATTTCGTGTTTGACACCGAACACACACGGAGCAGTACTCGAAAAGACTTTTTGTCTGATTCGCTCTCAAAAGCTGAGTTCGTTTATGAAGCTCAGTGCGTCATTGGCTCGAAACTCGAAATCGAGCTCGGGCCGGTTCTTCTACAGAAAATAAATTTGTCTGGCAGGTTAGTCTTTGACCTAGTCAGACCTTAGAATCGTTCGAATTTTATGTGGATGTAGAGGACGAGAGCTTTCAGCTAATCAAGTATATCTGAAGTCACGTGATCAAAATCTGTCTGCTCCGAGATCATATTTCTGAGCTTAACTGATGGGTTACGTTGGTTTCTTGTTCGGAAAGTCATTCGTCAAGGATAGAGACTGTGGTCGCTTGATAGCTACTTTGTTTGGCACTTTCTGTAGTTGAAAAACTAGTGTCAAATATTAGAACCGTACTTGATTCACAATTGGTTCATAGATAGATGAAATAATGAAATGAAAATTACAGAAACAGAAATTTTGACAGCAATATTATTCATGGTACGAGAGAAAATAAAAAGCAATATACCGCATGATTGATACCATGATGAATCGAGAACAGCCTAGTACCAATCATGCCGTATATTACTCTCTTTTACTTGTACCATGAACATGAACGATACCGCTGTCAAAATTTCTGTCATTTTCATGTCAACCGTCGTGATGTTGATGAGCCAAGTGTGAATTGAGAACGGATAGGTTGACGCTAGTGTAGTTCCATATTCATTTCTCTGTCATATATCTCTTGGTTGAACAAAGTTTGGTAAAGGGCAGCCTGGACGATTCGGATATTATTAGGTTTGTTCATTTGTGTCTGTAAATCTGATCCAAGCAAATTTTTCACATCTGTTTATCTCATTCCAACACTAGTAATTCATATGTCTTTCTCGTTCGAAACTAGCGGCTCCGATCAGCTTTACTGACACAAACGAACAAACCCATTGATAATGAATTTTTGGCGGGATTTATGATTTTCAGGTTAACTTTGAAGAGCTCTGAGAAACGAATTTGAAATGACTGAAAACTGCTCGGAAATATTAGAATTACCAAATGAGTTTGATTTCCCATTTCCGCCGTACGACATACAACAGAAATTTATGCAAAATCTGTATTTTGCATTGGAAAACAAAAAATTGGGAATTTTTGAGAGCCCTACAGGCACTGTGAGTATCGTTTGTAGTTGTTCCTAGATACTTTTTCTTATTAATATCCAAATAGTACTTTCATTGTTCATTCTTCAGCTAATATTCGTATTAAAGAATAGCGTTACTGTTCTAGGGTAAATCACTCAGCATAATATGTGGAGCGATTCGATGGCTTAAAGACCACAATAAGCATGAACGTGAGTTTATATCTGAAGCAATAAAGAAATTTGAAACGGAAATTCAGAAGGTCTCCTCTGAGACTACAGATTGGTTAACATCCCAATCCAAAGAAAGAGAACTAACAGACAAACTTCACTTATTGAGAATCAAGGAGTCAAAAGTCTTGCAATATGACGAAAAAATAAAGAAACTGAAAGATATCAAAGAATCCAAAGCAAATCTAAAGCGGAAATATCGCCAAAAAAACAAAGGGGAAGAAATTGAACTAGTGAAGGAAGCAGAGGAAGAAAAAAGAGTTGAGGATGATGATATCTTACCTGAGGACTTGGACATACAGGAAGATAGCTATTCATCAGATGAAGATGAAAAAGAATCCAAATACGAAGCAGTCAAAGTAATGAATTTGAAATGAAGGTCTCTAGAATTGAAATAGCTTATTCACGTTTTCAGATTTTCATTGCTAGCAGAACACACTCGCAGCTATCGCAGTTTGTTGGAGAAATCATCAAATCACCATTTGGAAATGATGTGAGAGTAATTTCTCTAGCTTCAAGACAAACCTACTGTGTAAATCCCACTGTGGCTAGTCTTAAAAGTATGGCATTAATGAATGAAAGGTATAGACAAAACTGCTCTTAAAGATGATAGTAATATTAATACATTTCTTGATAGGACATGCTTTATTGTAAGAAATGAATATATAAAATTCGTGTAATACCCTCTGAATATTTATAGATGTCTAGATTTGCAGAAGAAGAACCCACAGCCTAAAGTGGACCAAGATGGTAAGGTTGTTAAGAAGCGAAAAGGAACGTCTTGTACTTGTCCATATTACAAACAGTCGTCCATCGAGGAACTTCGAGAGTATGCCCTTGTAGAAGTACAAGATGTGGAAGACCTAATTGCTGCTGCTAAAGAACTGAATGCCTGTCCTTATTATGCCAGCAGAAAAGGTGCGGAAGATGCAGAGGTTGTTTTAATCCCTTACAACACTCTTCTACACAAAGCAACCAGAGAAGCCAATGGAATTTTCTTGAAAAATAATATTGTCATCATAGACGAAGCCCACAATTTACTTGAGGCACTGGCACAGATGCATAATATTGAACTCAACTATAATCAGATATATCATGCATTGCATCAGATGAAATCCTATAAAAACAAGTTCAGTACACGTTTTTCAGCGAAAAATTTGCTCATGATAAACCAGCTCATTTTCGTTATTAATCAGCTGCTGCAATTGCTTGGTGAGTATTTGGTTTTTCAAAGATTTTTACAGGTAATTTTTCAAAAACAACTTGCTAGAATTTCATCTTCAACTAGAAACACTTCTTTGCTTTATATAAGTGATATGAAAGACTCTTTCTTTTGAAAGATTTCCCTTCATTTCAATGATGGTTTGGAAGTTGTTTTGCATAACTTTTTACAAAAAACTATTACAATTGCTTTCGAACTAAAAAGAAGTATGTAACTAACAACATTTTTCAGATGACAACACCATATTGTAGCATAATCCAATAAACTAACTCACAAATTAATCTGACTCAAGTCCTGTTGAATGTCAAAGAATATCGTTTCGTTAACAGATTATTCCTAAATATATTTGAAACTACTCAGATCATTTTCAAATATATTTAACAACATATGTTTCTCAACAAATTCTTTGAACTGAAATATGTTTCTACGAGTATGATTTATTCTATCACACTGAGAAACCTTTTATTGAGGATGAGCCTGTAGTTGTAACTGTAATCGATAGTCTTTTAATAAAGGGATACAGGAATTTCTGAGGTAATTCCTGTATTTTGTTCTCACCTATTTATTGAAAGACATGTCTTGGATTCTTTTTTTTTCATGGACATTGCATGAAACATTTTGGTATATACCAATAGCAACATGTATTCCTCATTCATTTCAGAGAAAAGCGCGACAACAAACTCTACAGACATATACACCATCGAAAATTTCGTATTAACAGCTCACATCGATAACTATAACATGTTCAAACTAGTGAAATTTTGTAAAGAGTGCAGGCTAGCCCAGAAGGTAATATAGTTGAAATTCGTGTCTCGCAACTAAGGATTTTATTAATTCGATAGATTCGAAGCTATGCAATCAAATATCCTGTTGAGGAAACTCAAGAGCCTCCAACGAAAAAAGGCGTGAAGGAATTTTTGGCCAGCATACAGAACAAGAAAAGCAGTAACAAACCTATAAAAGAAGATAGTGTGCAAGCCGAAGAGCCTAAAAAAATAGTTATTCCTCCTGCCAGTAACCCTCTTTTGGCAGTTTTATCCTTCCTGGAATCCCTAACTTACTCCTACGAAGATGGCAGAATTTTGCTGAGGAAAAACACAGATAAATTGCAGTGTAAACTCCAGTTCCTTCTCTTGAATCCTTCTTCGAATTTCTGTGATATTGTCAAAGAAGCCAGATCAGTTATTGTAGCTGGAGGCACCATGAAACCAATTGCCGAATTCAGAGATCGTCTCTTTATAAATGCAGGTGCGAGTCCTGACAGGATAATGGAGTTTTCCTGTGATCACATCGTGCCAGCAGAGAATATTTTACCTATCATAGTCACAAAGGGGTTCAATGACGAGAATCTGCTGTTTAATTTCGAAAATAGGATGGCTATGGTAAACTCATTAGTTTATGTTTGAATTATTAACTTTGTGTATTATTTCAGGGAAACAATATAAAAAATACCATACAGAGAGCTTGTAAGACGGTGAAAGGGGGGATCGTTGTATTTTTTCCGTCGTATAATTATGAGAACTGGGTGTGGCAACAGGTTAAAGACTTGAATTTCGGTAGAGCTGTATTCCGTGAACCTCAAAGTTCCAAGTCGGTGGATTCGGTTTTGGAACAGTATGCTGAAGTTATCGCAAAACCTGGAAGTCCTGGTGCTCTTCTCTTCAGTGTTGTAGGTGAGAAGAATGATGTTTGAACAATTATGATTGCTCTTGTACCAAATAAGAATGCCCCACTCGCTAGTTTTAAACCAACTCAATTCGATAGTCTTCAAATAGATTATTAGAACAATTTTCGTCCTGTATGAATCAGTTTTGAGCACGAAGTTTATATATGACAGGAGAAGTGGCCCTAGCATTGAACCATGAGGCACACCATAATTTCAAGACACTTAGAGCTAGCTAGCAGAGGTGGCCCTAGCATTGACCCATGAGGTACACCACAATTTGCAGTTGCGTTGAAGGTTATTGATATTTCAGGTGGAAAGTTGAGTGAGGGGCTCAATTTCAGCGACGATTTAGGAAGATGTGTCATAGTTGTGGGACTGCCATACGCCAATATAATGGCAGCAGATTTGAAGGAGAAAATGAGATATTTGGACAAGACAGAGGTGAAACATTCATAATATCTGTTTACTATGTTAACATCCATTTCAAGAAGTAATGACTTTTCAATATTATAGGGCGTTGGGTCTGGACAGAAGTTTTATGAAAACCAGTGCATGAAAGCTGTCAATCAGTGTATCGGTAGAGCTGTCAGACACAAAAATGACTATGCTACGGTTCTTCTACTGGATGGAAGGTATAATAGAGCGACTATTAAGAACGCTTTACCTGACTGGATAAAAAGGTCTATAAAAGTTTGTGACTTCAATGAAGCTTTCAGTCTGGTAGATGAGGTAAAAAAATAACTCGAATTTTTACTAATAGCATTAAATGACTTTGTTGCAGTTTTTCGAAATCAAGAAGATTGCCAAGTAATTCTACCACTCATGCATAGGAGAGTTGTAAATGTGATATTTTTTATACCACTGTATTCAATATATTTTTTATGTTCCATTGGTTACAATTTCTATCCTTTTCCTCTTGGTGAAGTGTTTGATTTTATCCTCTAAACTGTCGCAGGTGGGTCTTTTCATCAGTGGTACATAAGTTTTTGACGTAGGTTTTTGAAATAGATTCATACTGAGGCATTTCTCTTCTTCTTTTGAATCACTGGTGTCTTGTTTCAACCTCTGAAGGTCTTTTTCCAAGCTGGAGATCATGCCCTTTGCCATTTCACCCCTGAAGAAACAATGAAGCTGGAGAATTGAAGTACAAACTGAAATAACTTACTTTATAGCGTGGAATGTCCAGATGGAGTTCAGCTTTTCTATGATTTGGTCCAAGACTTCCTTATCATATTGCCAGTTGAGACCATCATATTCACAATAATAGAGGTTTAGGGGGATTTCACTCGCCATACTGTATTCAGGTTTTCTGCGAATGGAAAATACACTTGAAGGAACATAAAAAAATTGCACATATATTAATTTACCGGGGATTTTTTTCAACATCCAGCAATTCATCTATAACATCAGGTTCTTCTTTATTTTGCCCAATTAAAAACAAAATTGCCATAATACATCTAATCTGGTGCCATAAAAATGCTTTTGCTTTGATATTGATCACGTATATTGTATAAGCTGGAATAATAAAGGTAATGATCCTGACTAGAAAATCACAACGTTTTTTTTACCATCATCCACACTTTTATTGCCCTCTTTTTCAATACTGATTTCCAGAATATTTCTCGTAAATTCTGTTACGCCATTGCCAACATCCATTTTGCACAGATTTCTGAAATCATGGACTCCCAGTAACTTTCCTGATGCAATCTTCATTTTCTGAAAATCAGAAGCAGCTGTCGAAAGAACATACAAGGAATATATTTCAACATGGTGGTACACTCAAATGAATTCAATATATTGTTCTGTACCTCTATATCCAAACAACCTTTAGGGAAGTAATATTTATATGTCCTGGTTTTACAGTCGAACCTTGCACTAAAACTTTCATCAACAGGGCTCCAAGCAACACACTGTATGCTATTTGGTAAAACTTTATTCAGGATTTTGCAATAGTTTATTTCCTTTGTTAGATCATCTGATTTTTTGGAGAGGGCGCTCCTCACATCTATCGAAATGACTTGGCCAAATGAACTGACTCCCTTATCTGTTCGCCCACACCTGTGATAATTTGATGATTGTCTATCTTTTATGAGCCTTGTTCTAAGAAGAGCCTCGAATAAGTAATGTTCCACTGTATCTGTGGTGTCTTCTTGTACGACGTATCCCTTGTGGTCCCAGCCCAAGTAGTATAGTTTGAGAGCAATGTGTCTGAAGTTGCATCTGGAATGAGTTTTTTTTCCAAATTGTAATCGAACAGGAGAATTATACGCAAAGTCAGTTTTTTCAATGGGAATAAATACGACCTACTTTGTGAAATCAAATTGTTTTGGATTATTTCGATCCCGTTGCTCCTTACAGTATGATGATTTGGCTATTATGTTTTTCAGTTGTTGATTGTGTGCTGTTGTAGATTTCAGTTTTTCAATTAATTCCTGAGAATCAAACAGAAAAATGCTCAAATTATTTCCAGAAAACAGTTCGAAATTTGGGAACTTTCTTTAAGCAGTTCACTAAGAAAATGAAAGGTAGAATTCTATTTATCGGGCGCCACCTGTTTTTTGAAAAATTTTTGGTGGAACTTACGTATTTCGGTCTCCTGAACAAAAAATTCTAATGAAAATTTTGGCGGTCTCAACTAGTTTCGGAGATACGGCCCCCCAAAGACAGGAAAACGGGGTTGACGCTTATGTTTGTTTTTTCAGCCAATTCCGCTCGAAATTCCTCCTTCTTCATATCAGCACAATATACACATTCTGTTCCTCCTTCTTCATCACTTTTCAACCGAATTAAAAGCATTTTTCGCTACAAGATTGAAAAATATATATTTTTCAATCTTGTAGCGAAAAATGCTTTTAATTCGGTTGAAAAGTGATGAAGAAGGAGGATGTTATGTTTGTTTTTTCAGCCAAAAATATATATTTTTCAATCTTGTAGCGAAAAATGCTTTTAATTCGGTTGAAAAGTGATGAAGGAGGAACAGAATGTGTATATTGTGCTGATATGAAGAAGGAGGAATTTCGAGCGGAATTAGCTGAAAAAACAAACATAAGCGTCAACCCCGTTTTCCTGTCTTTGGGGGGCCGTATCTCCGAAACTAGTTGAGACCGCCAAAATTTTTATTAGAATTTTTTGTTCAGGAGACCGAAATACGTAAGTTCCACCAAAAATTTTTCAAAAAACAGGTGGCGCCCGATAAATAGAATTTTACCAAATGAAATTGATGTTTAATTATTGGTTGAAAAAGTTGAATCCTGGTACATCTTGATTTGAATATTTGCGATAACTTTAACCTAACCTCCTTTGTATATTTATGGAAATCCTCATCTTCACCGATTTTATTTGTTTTCTTAACAGATATTTTAGATTCCATATTTTAATTGGGGGGTTGATAATGTTGATTAAGATGTTGATACATTGATATTACGTATCATGTGTTGATATGGCTTGTTTACACTTTACAGTTTCATAACCTTAAATCTGACTAATCTGAGCTAGGCTAGGCCATAGACCTAAAATGGGCTAGGCATACACCGCGGGCATATCTGACAGACGGCAGTAAATGACAGTTGTCAATCCAGCCTGCTGGACATACAAACCTGATTACCTATGCTGAGTGTTTGTTTATGTCATATTTCAAAATCTTTTTTCTCAATAATGGCTCAATTTTGTGCGATTGTGAAATGTGGAAGTAATAGCGGCAGACATAATGTTTCATTCCATCGATTCCCTTCTATTTTCGACAATAGAAACAAGATCAATCCTCTTGCTAAAAAGAGATGTGCATTGTGGATTCAGGCAACTAAAAGAGCAGATTTAACTTCTTATAAGTTGAAATGGGCAACGGTGTGTTCAAAACATTTTGTAGGAGATATTTTCAAAGAATCTAGGAAACATAGGCAACATAATTTTTTTTTCATTTCAGACAAGCCAAGTGCACTCAAAGATGTTGACAATATAGACTGGGTACCAAATCAATTACTTGGCTACAAAACAAATATCAATGCAGTTCAAAGCATTCAGAGATTGTATCGTAGGGAACAGCGTGATAAAAATGACATCGCAAATATTCCAGTTGATATGGATAAAATTGATGATGATTCTTTGTGTGAATGACCCAGCTGTTCAAAACTTGAATATTATTGATGAGCAAAATCAAATTCTGAATCATATAAATTAACCAGTTGAAGGAGTGAAACATCCACAAAACCCTGGTGAACACCTATGTCCCGATATTGATTTTGAGTTGCAGAATTGTTATCCCACTGGGAAGTTTAAAGCATAACTCATCTAAATGCCTTTTTTATACAGGATTACCATATGAAAAGATGGTTGTGGTTTATAATTTTGTAGAGCCTTATATAACATATCCTGAATCTGTTCTTTCAAAATTATTATTTTATTATAAGTTATTATAAGTTTTTTTATAAGTTGACAATGTTCCAACTTCCACAAAACCTAGTCAAGTGAATAGAGTCCTACATGAAAAATCGCAACATGATTGTAAAGTATGATGATGTTCTATCTGAATCCTTCAACGTAAACTCAGGTGTTCCTCAGGGATCAGTACTCGGACCCCTATTGTTTCTTATTTTTATTGATGATTTGCAAGAACACTTATCAAATTGTCAAATGACAATGTTTGCTGATGATACGACTATTGCTGTATCAGGAACAGATCTTAGAATATTGGTAGAACAAATTAATTGTGTGATTGAAAAATTCTCAGAATGGTGTCAACTCAACCACCTCATCTTAAACACTACCAAATCTGTATCTATGAAGTTCTATAACAGAAAGAGCAATATTCCAGATCACATATGCGACTCACTTGATATTGATGTTGTTACTGGTACAAAATTTTTGGGTACAATTTTGGATGAACAACTGACTTGGGATTTGCATTTTGATAGTGTATGCTGTAAATTAAACAAAGCATATTTTGCAATAAAACAAATTAAGCAATGTATAAGCAGGTCAAGTCTGCTCAGTGTCTACTATGCAATGGCATATTCACACATTTCTTACAATATAATGTGTTGGGGAAGTGCAAAAAACTTCACCAGGATCTTTGTACTACAGAAGAGACTAGTGAGACTGATATTTAACATGAATTATTCAGAGAGTTGTAAACCAGTATTTATTAGAGAAAGGCTTCTGTCAGCTCCCTGCATATACATATATAAATGTGTGAGCTACGCCAAAAAAAACGAGTCACTGCTTGAAAAAACCTCATCATGTCATGAATATCTAACGCGTAATGGTAACTTATTGAAGGTGCCTAAATACAAAACCTCCAAATTTAAAGACTCACCACTATATAAAGCAGTTAGTCTTTACAATGCGCTGCCTTCAGCTATTAGGAAAATTAAAACAGAGAAGTTATTCTATAGGAGCATTAAAAATCTCTTACTAGACAAATGTTACTACAGTTGCGAAGAATTTCTGCATGATCGTAACTGTTGAATGTATTGTATTGTGGGTTAGATATATGTATGTTTGTTATGTAATTATTTTACTTTTAACTGTAAATAATCTGATGTCGTATATGATAGATTGTGGGTGTAATACCGTGCTTTATACAATTATTTTAACTGTAAAAATATGACTTGCCATATGTACTATTGTGTTCCAAACTGGTCAATAGAGAATTGAATTGAATTGAATTGAATTGAATTAAAGTACATTTTCAGTATTGTTTTCACAAGCTTCACTCCAATCCCTCTAATCCATTTAGATATAAACACATTGTATGAATCCAAACTTTTATAGCCTTCGAAGTCTTCTCCGGTGCATACACTTTTATATACAAAATAGTTTATAATGTCATACAACAAGTCATGAAACTTTAAAAAAGTATTCCACAGCATTACTACAATCCCAAAATTTTAATAAATAAGGATCACATTCCTTACTTTCCTTTAGTTTCTCTAAATATCTCTTCTGGCTATCCATAGACAAGGTGTTGAAATAATCACTTTCATCAGCCATTTCACATACAATTTCCTTGCAAGCAGGAAGAATAATGAATATAGATTGCAAAATTTAGACATTTAAATATGTCAGGTACGCTAAGGGTATAGCCAAAATTAGGGTAAACCCATAATTTCTTCATAATTACGATAATAATCTCTTTAAATTACCATTGTTGCTTATGGAAGTTGGGTTTGTTTGTCCAGCAGGCTGATTGACAGTTGTCTTGTGACGTCACATGCCCGCGGTGTATTGTAGGTCAATGGAGCTAGGGCATGTGCGGCGTACTAAAGGACGACAGTAAACATTGGCCGCGTCTAACAGCCAACAGCCCTTAAAGCTGCTGCATAAAATTTTATAGTTTTCCATGGTGAAATGTCAAATTTTATGAAGAAGCTTTCACCTCTGTATTTTGTTGGACGCAGCCATACAGCGTTTCATCCCGTTTTTTGGTGACTTCCTCTGTGGCATTGGGTGCGTCTAACAGCGTACAGCGCTTGAAACCGCTCCTCAAAATATAACATTTCACCATGGAAAACTGTCAAATTTTGAGAAATTTCTTTGAGCGCTGTAAGATGTTAGACGCAGCCAATATTTATCTGAGGTGAAGGGTGAAGTGTTCTCACGGTCACGGTCTCTTGGCTTGGCAGCATTGGCAGCATGGCAGCACTGTTCCATTATTTTGTAATGTCAAAGAAAGATTAGGATTGGTGATTGGTGTTATATGTTATGTTTTATGTTATATGTTATTTTTTCTGTGTTACCTGTGATTGTTTACCTATAACCAAATGCCTATAACTTAGTGTTACGTGAAATATTTGTAAATCTTTAATTTTCTTAAGTTTTTGAATCATCATGACGAAACGAGTCTCTAACTCAGAAGAGAAAACCTCTAAGAAACAAAAATTAGATGATGATATTGATGAACTATGGGGCGATGATGATTTGGATGATAGTATCTTGGATGACTGTATTAACCGAGCCACTCAAGTCTTGAATGTAGTAACTTGAACAATTCTCACTAAGATGATTTCTATATTCTCATCTTCCAGGAAAAAGATCAACTGAATGCCAGCCTATTACCAAGCTACAATGTCTTCAAAGAACCAGGACAACTATTTTCTTCCACTCAGTTTGATACGAGTGTACGACCAGGAACTAGTAAAACTGGTGTATTGAAAGAAAATGTGATAAGCTATGAAAAAGAAATTCAAAGGCTTCAACAACAGTGTGAGGAAAAAGTTGGCGAAATTTCAATTTTGCGAAATCAACTCTCAGAGACGAAAAGCCATATGAATGTTGAACAGCAGAGGTCACAGAATGAGTGGAAAAGTAAATTGATCATGAAAGACAAACAAATTCAGTCTATGAAAAGTGAACTAGAGTTTAAAGTGAGTTTTTACTGAGATTGGAATAATTCATTCATTTCCAATATATAAGTTAATTTCTTTCATTCGTAGTGTACATGATTGTAAATTATTGTAGAAACTTGAAATAGCGAATTTGAAACAGAGTCAGAAAATTGTGGATACTTCAAGATATGGTCTTAACGCCACTTCGAACAACTCAAAGATAAAAGCAAGTAAATCAGTCATAAGACGTCCAGAAGTAGAAGTAATCAAAGATCAACCCAACCCAGAAAAAAACAAATTCCATGTCATCACTGATTCAGGTAGATAAATCAATATTTTCATAAAATTAGCACTAATCAAAGTTTTGTAGTGTATCCTTTGAGAAAGCTGATGTCAAAAATGGTTTTGAATAACCCAAAACTTGAAAAACATGTTATGAAAAATAAGCTTTCTCATTCATCTAGAAATGCAATTCCCTACCTCAAAAATCAAACAACATCCACCAGTGTGGTGGTTGAGAAAAGCCATGTTGATATAGAAATTATACACCCTGCAATTCTCGAATTAGCAGAATGTACCATGGAAGAGTTAGATATGAAGGAAAATGTCACAAAAATCAATGGGGTACAATGAGTTTCATATCCTCTTCGGATATCCTAATCCATTTTATATTCTAGGTAGTTTGTGTGAGTCTGCAGTTGCTTACTGATTTAGAGGAATTACTAGTACGAATTAGAAACAACTTAGGCACAGAAGATATTTTGGAAGCTGATTCTAATTATGTGAGGAAAAACTTCTCGGAAACGTCATGCCAAAGGTAAATTCAGAAATGAAAAAATATTCAAAGAAAGTGAGACTCTTTCTTCTGTATGAAACTGATCTTGAAGAAATTATATGGACAATTCTTCATGTCGGAACTAAGAAGAAAAGGGGTTTGAGAAATGTTCATGGAAATAATTGATTAGTCTTGTGGGATTTAAAAACATTATTTTATTTTCACCCTACAAACACAGGAAGTGAGAGCAGAACCAGTAACTTGGGGTTTTAGATTTCTCATGAAAACTTTGAAATTAGACATTTCAATGTAATGGTTGTTGTGCTTATAGTTCAACATGATACACATTTTTTTCATTCTGTAATTTTATGAAAAAGATCCCCATACCCATTGATAACATTTATTTCCCGAAGAACTCACAAAGTTTATATAAGGAAAAAAATGAGCCTAAAAATGCAAAAACAATAGATCAAGTATTGAAATTTGGAGTAAAGTGAAATATATATATATATATATATATATATATATATATATATATATATATATATATATATATATATATATATATATATATATATATATATATAGAGGTTTTTTATTGGGCTTTGCACTCAAATGAAAATAGCAACCGTAGACACGTGTTTCTGGGTTGCTATTTTCATTTGAGTGCAAAGCCCAATAAAAAACCTCTGTATCATCTATCCACTCGAAACTTCTATAAATTATATATATATATATATATATATATATATATATATTTTTCTGAAATGTTAAACTTGAACATATCTTTTATTTTATACAGTATAAACCTTGCTAGTTAGGTTTATTTTGGTAACTAGAACAAAGATTGCACTAGTATCATATAATTCAAGGAGTTCATTAGACGTTTTTTCTTTCAAGAAAAATTTGATGAAAAATTTTTCCAAGTTAATTGCCAATTTACGACTTTTAAATCAAGTTGAAAACAAATTTTAATATTTGTTATATGTATTTTTTTTGATTATCGCCCAAACAGGCATATCATTTCATTAATCCTATCAACTTAACAATGAAGTGGAAAGTATATTGTAAACAATATAGGTACTAGATTGGAACCATTTACTTAATATACTAGTAAATTCTGCAATGAAGTCTTCAGATCCTAAGGGTATGTTTTCACAGGGCAGGTTAAGATATATATATTTATATATATTCTTCTCTCTTTTTTTTAGATGACAGGAACCTTTCATCACATTCTATTCATGATATATGTTTAGAATTCTGCTTTTTAGCTTTCTATATTTGTTTTATTCATTATTTTTCATTCAATTTTTGTTCAATGTTTTCATCATCTTATATCATATCAGTCACTTTTATTGAAAAAGAAATATAAACTTCAGATTTATTTTAATTTTTCAGTATTGGTGAAATATTTCCTGATAAAATCATATTTCTAGACTAGCCCAATTCACAATTAAGTTATAACAATAATATTTTGAAAATACAGTTACATACATTTGACATGATACAAAAGCGTTGACTTATTTCATCTCAAAATGGGTCATTCTCTTCCAGTATTGGCAGAGATGAAGTGGGTCTGAAATCAGGAATCCTCATCAATTTCCTGAATGAGATACTACCACACTCTCAGTATTTGAATGGATACTTTTTTGATGGCAAGCATCTCAAGTTATCTGAACAAGACTCGCGCTTCGAACAACTCCCATACTTATCGACCAGAAGGACTCATACCGGTTCTCATTACTTGAATAAACTGATAGAAATTGCAAAACTGATTGGTGAGACAGTAAGTATGCATAGAATCCTGTTTAAATTTCTCCTGATTCGTACATTTTCAGAGGAAAGCCGAGGCGATGACAAAGTTTTTGAGAGCGTCGTTGAAAATGTTCACGAATATTTGCAAACTGAAGAAATATGAATGTGTGTAAGTGACTGTTGATGCTTATTTCGGCTTTCATTGGATGAACTCCATTTTAGGTCTGAATTGGTGTGTTGTTTCACAAAGGAACTTATACTCCTGAGGCCTTGCCCCGAAATTATTTACGAAATGACCTCTTTGTTCAAAGAAGCTTCTCCATATACCTCTTTTATCGAGTTTCTGTTGAACAAAGCCAAAAGTTGTTCGACCACCAAAAAAGGAGTTGTGTATTTCAATAATGGTATGTTTATTGTACGATTTATTATGGAATCCAATTGATTCATTGATTGAAAAATGATCAGTTTGTCAAATTTGAGTTGGGACATTTTTTGCTAGGCACACCGAATTCAATGAAATAAAGGCAATCATGAAATAATAATTTCTACAGGAGTCATTCAATAATACACTAGTGTCCCCAAAGAAGTGTAATGAGATCTATTTATTTTGTAACTGATTGATATTGTTACGATATTTCCTTGAGTTCTTTTATTAAAACTCCAAACAACACCAAACTACTTTTATTACAACACAATACAATTCACTCACTTGAATTGCTCAGCTAAACTAACCAACGCTCTGTAATAAAACTCTCTCTACTAGAAACTCTGTAAATCTCTCTTAGAACCCCGAATCGTCTCCCTGTATATACTCGCTTACGCTAGTCAAATCTCGATTATCGAATTTTCTATGCGAGCCGAGATCCCCCAGGTAAACAGCCTTCCTTCGACCCCTCATTTTTTTTCGTTTACCAGCGACAGGGCCGGCGCTAGGAGATTTCGTAACAATATGTAATAGTGCTTTTTACGGTTGCATGGGATTTGTGGTGAAAGGTGTTTTAATGTTCTCAATTTTTAATATTTTCACCGAAAAAATTAAAAATGTTTAATAGTAATAGATTTTTCTGATCAGTTTAATAACTGTATTAAGAAGATGTCAGTTTCATATGCGAAATCATTCTCATTTTCATATCTTCTTTTGTTCAGTTGAAGTTTAAGGACTATTTCTTGTCTTTGTCCTTAAAAAAAAAAGAATACAGAACTTCTTTAAGGAAATAAAATCAAATCAACAATTTTACAAACACACTATAGGTATGTTTATCATCCAGAGACGTTTTATTCATTCAAAAAAGGAAGACAAAGTATCCCTGAAACATTATTTTCCTGTCTGAATCACATAAGAGTCAATTTTATTTTTCAGATACGTGCCGTTTTTATATTTTCGTATTAATGTTCGACAGATGTATATACAAGTCCGAGAAAATCCCCTTAGACCTTAGTTTGAATTTGCTGTGTTTCATGTACAATACCTTCAAGACTTCGTTTTTCATACATCACCAGGACACTAAAGAGTAGGTTGTACTAATGTTTTTAGCTTTCACATCATTATCCTCTCTATATTTTCAGATGCGATTGTCTTCCCCAGCTATATAAGTTGGAAATAGAAATTTTATTCAGGGCTTTGGAGCAATATAGGAGATTTGGGAAGAGAAATGAAGTTGCAAGTGAGTTTTTAAATGTTATTTTTCATGCGAATATTTATTTTTGCATCAAATAAAGATTACTTATTATATAGTTCAATTTTTTTCCTACAGATGAATGGGATAACTTCTTCAAAAATAAAATCACAGTGAAAATGATAAGTCTGATGGCATTCCATTCTTACGAACTGGTTGAAAAGTACATAACTGTCTATTCACAGTTTAAAGAAATAGAAAGGCAGTTACAGGAGGAAAATTGTAAGTTCAATGAATGATATATTTTCCAATTTCCATGCCAGAAACAAAAATTAAACATTATTATTATTTTTAGTATTGGATTTGGATATGCTGAACATCAGTGAAGAAATGCCAGAGATAGACAGCAAGAAATTCGATAATATTAACTTCTACTGAACATGACACAGAATGTTCAAAAATATTTATTGTGTACCCTGTGATCAAATGTATATTAGAAAATATTTTTGTATTTTCATTGTGAAGTTGTATTAATTCCATTGTTTGTGAGCGTTCAGATTTGTTTAAATATTAAAAGTTTGTTACTGGACTTTGATTTATACTATTTGAGATCCTGAAAACCATTTTTCATAAAGAACTTTATTAAACGTTCTGGACTTTGCAAGTAGAACGGATGCTGACATGTAGGGAAATTATGATCTAAGTTAAGTAATACGTTTTGATTACCTACCCAAACATTTTTCCTAATTGTTTTCTATTATTATTTTTTGGAATATTCATTTTATTTTCATAAAATTTTTGATTATTTGAATTTTCCAATTTTAGTTTTGATCAACAGTTTGTTTACTGTCATATCTATTGTTATTGCATTTGCTGATTTTTAAAATTCCAATTATGTTAATTTCAATTCTCTTGTTGAGATTCTGTTTAATTTTATCATTTTGACAAGTTTCAAAAACCAAACCACCCAACAAAGAACATTTTGTCAATCACATGAAATTAATTCAATTTTTCTTTTGAAAATTTTACGCTTGTAAATTTTAGCCTGTCCGATGTTTGCATTTCAATATGTTTTTATGACATCCACCTGATTAATGAGTGGAAGAATTACTGTTGTATTGTGATCTGTCAACATGGTTGTTTGGAGTGTCAGAACAGAATATCTTGAAAAAAGATCGAGTTCATTTGGTAGCTGATTATATAAATGTCCAGTTTTGCTTCAGATGTATATGAGCACCAATTCAAGTATAGTTTCGAACAGTTTTGAGGTGAAATTTCCTTAGTTACCGAATATCCGGGGACCTAAAATTAGAATTAGAAATTTTTCTCAAGAATCTCATTTAAATACTCATAAGAGGGCAGATAGTTGTTGATAAGATTTGGGTGGGGGCCAAACTGTCCACGGTACCAGTTAAATACAATAATAATTTCTCACTGCCGCCGGTTCAACCTGCGGTCACGGCAGAACTTTTCTGTCTGACTCGGTGCGATTGTTAGTTGCCTAGATATATCAACCGACCCGGTAGCACTGTGGGTTTTTTTGGGATTCGTACAGTTGAAATATTAATAAGGCATGAAATTAAATGAACTCAATGGAAAACTCTTATTGCACCTAGAACATAAAACGATGGAGATAAATCAAAATAGAAATAAAAAAAGGATACGTAAGAAATTTATAAATCGGGAGTCGAGTTGAATTGAATCATTACAGTTGATTATTAGAAATGAGGAAAATGAAAAATCAGACAAATCAAACTAAAATGAAATTTTTTGTTGACTTGATATTTCAGTTGTAATAGGAAATTTTGCATGACAAATATTTCATTGTTTGAACATTTTTTGCACCATTTTTCTTTTCTATTTTGCTTCTATAATTTTATTTCTATTCGATAAAGTTTTTTGACAGGTTTCAATTGGTTTGAATATTTGACAATATGAGTTTAAAACTTTACTACAGAGAATAACAGAAATTGAGAGCTTTCATGCTTCTTGAATCAAATTTTTTATATATAATAATAATAATATATAAAATTCTTTATTGTCATGCTTAATAAAATATCCTCGAATTCGTAGAAAAAACTTGCGAGAAATCATTGTAAAATTTGTATTCATAATCAAACTCAAATAAATACATCAAACTCCATAACAATTCAGTAACAATTCATAATTTCTTATCCAGTTTTTCGATCAAGTTTTCTATCATGTTAGCATCGACAAGCCCAATGAATTTGTCAACCACCAGTCCATTCCTGACAGCTATCACTGCTGGCACAGCCTTAACCTCGAAAGTGTGCACCAACTCTGCGTTGTGTTCGACATCCACTATGGCTAGGTCTATATTGTCTTTAGGCTCGATGAGCTCCATCATTTTGGGGGTGAGGATGTGACAAGGCTCACACCACTCCGCGTGGAAATTGACGATGACTGGGTTATCGGAATTCATTACCTTCGAGAGGAACTCGTCGTTGTTTTTTATTTCTATGATTCTGCTAAGTATCCGACTAGAAGTGAATGTCCTGGCTTGACGACATAAAACTTGAGGTATTCTATTCATTTTCAGTCTTCAGAGTAAAAGCTTTTGATTGGTTTCGGGCGCACCGGTTCTATGCAGTGCAGAACGAAGAAAAAAATAAACCCAACCAAGCAGCTGAGCAATAACACAGAAAGGAGGAGGTTTTTGTAAATTATACAGTAGTCTTTCTCCTGCAAAATGTAAAAATTATGTGATATTATCTAATACACGTCCAGGTACTTACAACAACATCAAACTCTTCGATTGGAGCTCCCTTATCTGTAGGTATAATCAGTAGAATTATGGTTATAGCAGTAGCTGATCCCAAGGTAATCCAGGATATATTGCTTTGCAATCTCACGCCAAGGACGAATATTATGAGGGTTACTATCCAGAGTAAAATCAAAACAAAAAGGCCTATTCCTACATTACCAATTGTAGTCATAGCTGAAATTGGAATATATTTTTTGGGTCAAAATGATTCAAGGAACTGAACTGAACTCACCATAATAGTCATTGCTGCTTTAAACGAATTCGAATTTTCTACTTTCACCTTTGAATCTAACTTGAATTCAATAATACAAACAAAAGCTGGGTTCGATTTGGAGAAGATAAATATTTCTATGAAGACCATTAAATCTTTCTATTGAATAATGAATAATATATCATATGTATGCAACCAGTTATACAAAAATGTATTTTGGGTTGTATTTTCTCCAAGATTATGGGTATATGTATGTGTTGGATGCACAGAACTTAAATATCATGTTTAAGTTATTGTCTTTGAGTTCTGTGATTGAATGGTCTTAAAACTAATATATATATGCTTAAAACTCGATGAGGATGGAAATGATAGAAACTACGGATAGATGGCAATAGCCAGTTCGTTTGGAAGTTACGCATATTCTCAACGATTACTACCCATATGTGTATCTATTATAATCGTTGGTCTCTTCAGCTTTTCTTTCATTTTTTACTGCAGTAATTCACGTAGTTGAACTCTATGAACTTTTATGCAACTATGTTCCATTCACGAAACCACAAAACAAATAGTTATTATAGAAGAGTTTCACGGGGATGTAAAAAATTGCTAAACCCGGTAAACAGATATAAGGACAATGGACAATTTGTTATTGATACTGGTATGAAGTTTTATAAGATGGAGAAGCTGAAAACTCGTTATTTGCAATTACCTTAATTGTAGTTTCACCATGTTTCACAAAGGACTAGTGTTAGCAGTAGTGTCAAAAGCTAATATGAACTAGCCTTAATGAGATCGATAAATCTTCATCGAATAAAGTTGGCTGGGAAATAGTCGGCGATTCGTCCGTTTTCAGATATTCAAGCGTTGGTTCTTTTGTGAATATGTTTTCTTAAGAAAAACCATTTTGTGAAAATTGTTCCCGAATGTGCAGCTGGGAATTCAAAAAGAGGTATGAAAATTTAATACACTTTCGCTCCCCTTTATATGGCAATTTTTTATCGGTATCCAGGCATATCCATGTAATGAGCTGGTACCTACCTTTTTCGATTTTTTTTCATCACATTCACTATCCCAACTTCAAGAAAAAACAGTCGAAACACTTATAATAATGAGAATATCAGGAAATTTATTTTTCGCTCGGAATTTTAAAGTATGTACTGTGGGGGAGTAGGCATTTCACTTTATTTTCTTCAACATAAAAGTCGACCGGAACTCATATGTTTTTAGTTTTAGTCATCAAGTGTCAATCAAGTCCTAATTACACTTCCACATTGTATTTTGCTACCTCAAATAGGAATGGTGAATACTACCTATTTGAATATTTAGGAACGTGGGTATTTTAATGGAGAGAACGAAGTTTGAGGAACTATTTTTTTGTCTTAATCCTTCTCCGAATGAAAGAAAAAAATCCAACTTCCTTGGAAGAAGTAAAATCAAATGAAATTTCACAAATACTCTCTGTTGATAGGTATCATTCAAAGACATTTGATTCATTCAAACAAGAAAGAAAAAGTTCATCTAAAACAGCTACTCCTCTTGCATATATGAACGATGGTCACTGAGTTTCATAGAAATCACTTATTCTTCTTCAATTTGTATATCAAGCACACAAAAATTGAATCAAATAGATTTACTTGATTTAATTTTCTGGAACAAGAGTTATTCATATTTGATAAATATTATAAAAATAATCATGTTCATTGCCTACATTTTATTGTTTATCTAATGTTAAGAATTCTGTTTTTTTATTCCCCCTTCTATTTCGAACCTTTCTTCTGGAAATGAAGTACTCAGAATTTTTGAGCCGAGCATAAGGCTGACCTGCTCGACAAAATCTTGGTTAATATTCGTTTATCCAACAGCATTTAGTTTAGACATTTTTTTTGATTCGCATTTTGGTGCGGAGGATACTAATCTAAAATGACACACAAGCTTTATTCGTCTTGGCCACTACTCTCATTCCACTTTCTTAAAAAAAAATTCTGAACTCCAAAGCATTTTTTGTTCTAAAACTCGTATCAAAATTTCCGATTCCATTGGGAGTTAGAAAAAACAAACAAACGAACTCACGTTGAATCGCGGTGCAAATTTAAAATCGAGTTTCAGAATGAAAAATGGCGGTAATTTGGAAAACATTCTGAAGAAGGTGGAATGACGTTTAAATGATGAATATTGCTGGAAAGAGAGCGCCCCATTTTTAGAGTTCAAATTTGTGTAAAACTCATGAAAATCCGTAAGTACGACTGATTATAATTATTCATTCATTCATTTATTATTAATCATAAAATCTATAAAAATACTTATATATTTTCCTGCTGAGTCTTATGTATAGCAAAACATGTTTTATATTGATCAATCGATGAACACTTCTAAAAAACGAGTGAAAGAACATAGGATTTGGTTTCAGGATGGAAAAAAAATTGAACACATTCTTCACACCTCCTAACAGAAGGGCGTGAGATCGATCATGAAATTGAAATTGTTCAATTCCAAGAGACAGTTTTTTCCTGTCGGATATAATTTAACTGGTGGCATTAACGAGGAGAGCAGTTGTTCTTTGAAAAGTGTTGGTCCATCAGCTCACTGTGTAGGTATAGTTGAATCTGGCAGGAAAAACTTGTCCTTGGATGATTTGATGCAAGAAAGTCCGAAACATTCAAGCCGACTCAACTACCTACATAGTAAGTTGGTGGACTAGCATCAGTCATTATTTGAAAACGATTAAAGAATAAAATTGTCGACAGATGGCTCTATAGTTTATAAATTGTCTGAAAAGACACTATAAACTTTATCCACCGATACACAATGTTTCAAGTATCTATTATCGTTTTTTTAAACGCTATACTCGTATACGGCTACCCATTTACGTTTTCACAGCTTCGGGATCCATCTATGTGAATGAAGAATTTGATTTTTTACGGATACACGATCATAAACAACATACATAATCAATTCTTGTACTTTAATTCAGGAACCGTTGTCGAATATATTTCAAACAAAAGAGCAATTTTGTCCTCTTCTCACACTAAACTATATTATTCGATGCAAGTGCTATATTTCTCTGGCAGATCGAATAAAAAATGCACCTTCTTTACCAATTATCAAAAATCTCCTGAAAAAACACCTACCTACTCCGCAAAAACTACTACACCATAGAAGAATTTTTCAACTAGGAAACTTCAATTTCAAATGTATATTTAGTCCATATGCTTTTCATGTTTGTGCAAAACAATGTGTATTTATGTGTGAAAACAAGTGTGTGTATTTATGTCTATGTGAATATGCATAGACCACAATTTTTTTCTATCTGTAGTTGTAGTGTATTATGATGATTCTTGGTTATATTTTATTTACTTTCACCGTCTGAGGTGGAGCAAATACTAGGTGCAAAGATTTTTGGTGCGATATTGACTTCGTCTATTACTACTAATCATTAGGATTGATTTCTCAACAGTAAACTGGGGGGTGGGCTAAAAGAGATAGACCCTTCCTCACCATTCATACTATTTTTATATAGACTCTTGACTGCATTGAGTAGCCTTGTTACATGTTGGGCGACACTGGACTTTTCTACCCTTCCGTATCTCAGTGTTCAAAGTGCCCTTTGAAATGGATATTTATAGCTCGTCGGCATTAACAATGTATTTATTGTTGCAATCTTGAAAACTATTTCGAAAACTGATTTCGTAAATTCCCGACTTTTCTTTGTTTTCTGATTTATTTTTTTGATTTACCAAAGAGTTGTAATTTATAAAAAGTTTTATAGTACTTATGTAACATACATATTTACGATGGAATATCTCGTCAAGTACCCTAGTGTATTGAGTTTCATATGGGATAACTATAAACTTTTTATTACTCTTATTGAAGATTACGAAGTGTTTTCCTAAATTTACATTTTCTCATTATCTCATCGACATGTAAGTCCGACAATGAAAAGATAGTGATAAGGTATGTAGCTGAAGTGAACGGTTTGAACCGACAGATAGTTGATGAGATAATTAGAGAATGTAAATATAATGTAAATGTAAGGAAACACTTCGTGAATCTGGGACGTTTCGGAAAGATGAGAGTAGTAAGAAGTTTATAGTAATCCCATATGAACCTCGCTACACTAGGGGTCTTGAAGAGATATTCGATAAAGTAAATATGGAAGTTACATATGAAACTTCTTATAAATTACAAATCCTTGGTGAACCGAAAGATAAATCAGAAAAAACAGAAACCACAAGAATTCACGAAATCAATTGTTAAGATTGCAACAACAAATACATTGGCCAGAGCCGACGAGCTATTGAAACCCGTTCAAGGAGCATTTCGCACACATGAAATACGGAAGGGTAGAGAAATAGAGTGTAGCCCAGCATGCTCTAGACTTCTAGACAATGACCACAAAATTGGTGAAAGCAATATGAAAGTGATTAAGCATGCGTATGATACTAGGCTATTCGATGCATGTGAGAGTCTTGAAATTGCAAAATGTAAAAATAGTATAAACGGTGGCAGCCTGCTATTCAGTTCATTGTTGAGAAATTAATCAGAAAAATTAGTAGTAATAGACGATGTCCATATAGGATCAAAAAACTTTGCAGGTAGTTTTCGTACTACCTTAGACTGTTAAGTATATAAATAGCCAACCCTAGTCTTCAGATCCAGTATAATTTTTTTTTGGATAGATGCTAACCTTGTTATGGAAACACGCCTCAAGGCGAGGGGTGAACCGCAGGAGAAATGTTGTACACTAATTCCCCTGAAAACCAAAAGTAATACCTCTAATTCCCCAAATAATGCCTCTAATGCCTGAGTAATGCCTCTAATTCCCTTGTAATGCCTGTAATACCCCAGAAATTCCCGTGTAATACATCTAATGCCTATGTAATTCCCCCATAATACCTCTAATTCCCCAAAAATTCCCTAGTAATGCCTGTAATACCCGACTAATTCCTTCGAAATTCTCTGTTAGTTTTCACGAATTTCTAATGGAATCGAATTTTTTTCATCTTTCCTCAATAAAATGATGGCTATTCATAACGTCATCAAAAAAACATTGTGGAAATCCTCATTGTGAGCTGTCTCAATGGCGCCTACTCGAAATTATTCGAAGCGATAAACGGATCCGCAGCTTTTAAAGAAAAAGTAAGGAAGCCAGAAGCAGTGGGAAATTTTATTACTTTTCCCACCTCCATGGTGCTAGATGGATGAAAAAAAATGTTTTTTAACAATATATGATTCTCCGGTAGATTTAATGAAAAATATCTCGAAAAATATCGTCAATTACAAAATTCCGTGCTGGCACGACTTTCCTTTTTCGACTGCTCCTTCCACGGAAACTTGTCGCGTACGCACCAAAAAAAGCATATTTTTTCGACTTCTAGTGAAATATACATACTATTATTGAAATCCTGCATATTTTTCTGCTCCATTCGATAGCACATTATCTTTTTCAACGATAAAACATACTTATGTTAGGTTTAGGAGCCATGTTTCTCCAATTCAATATGGCGGCATTATTATGTCATCTTGACCAATAAGATCAAGTGGAAAAAAATTCACAAATACTTAATTTTTTTAACCATGCATTCACTTCAAATTCATTATCCAACATTTCATTCATAACTTGAATTTTCTCGAAAATCTCAATAGTCTTTCCCGAATTTCGAAATTGGAATGCATACTGAATAATATACTATTCGTTTCATTCTTTTCTTCATACCTTTGATATTTTTTTATACTACTCCATGGGAAAAATCCTTCGAAATTACGTTTAAAATCTTTAGTACCTACCTACTAGTACGTAACGCTATTTGAGTCGAGATTTGGGTTGAGATTTGGGTTAAGTACCTCTCTTCATACCAAATGCCATCGACTTCGATCAAAGTCCTTCAATGCAATCATATTATTGTTGAAAATATCGGCGTCAATGAACTATAGTCTCATTCCGATATTTGACTGTCAACTTTGCAAACATTTGATTAACGTCCTGTGCAATAATTTCGCTGTCAATCGTTATGAAGCTAGGCATATTGTGAGAAACTTCTAGGACAGCTGTTTTATATGAAAAATCATCAGAAGGTAATTTAAATTGATTTCAGATTCTATTGTTTGCCTTGTAAACGAGAGAATGCGTCTAACTCTACCTACCTTTCATGAAGAAATCATTTAGGAAGTGCCAGTTATCGAAAAAGCCATTTCTTTCGTACAAACACATCTTCCCTACATTAATCGAAAAAAAGAATATTCACCTTCAGTGATCGATATTCTCACAATAATTCACAAATCTAGTTGAAATATTCTTAACAACAAATCTCGCAAAAA
The DNA here is from genome assembly GCA_032362365.1 of Zygogramma bicolorata. NCBI lineage: Eukaryota > Metazoa > Arthropoda > Insecta > Coleoptera > Chrysomelidae > Zygogramma > Zygogramma bicolorata. Next base: position 1,958,128 of record JAVJAQ010002299.1, read on the forward strand.
TTTTCAGAATAACAAATGACAAATGCGAGTGCGAACTTGAGTTCATGAGTTCGCCTCTTTCGCGCGAATTCGACTGTCGATAACACCCGAATTATCGTATTGCTGGCAAACAGTTGTCCGAACCAGTATTTTCAGAGAGCATTGAATACGTGATATTCTATCATGATGGTCGTTCTTCCCTAATATTTGCCGCTTCATATACATTATAATAGGTCTGGTAACAGGTATTTATATCCAAAGAAGGAGGGGTTTTTTGGAGGGGTCCCTATTCCAGAAGTGATCAAAAACACTATCAGAATGCAGGGATATTCATTTTACAAGAATTTAACTTGATAATCAGTTTCATAATGTTCGAGATGCTGAAAGTATAAATTTGAATTTGATAAATACGACACTGAAAAAGAAAAAAAAAACATTCCCGTGAAATTCCTGAATGGTGAATCAGATATTGAAGTTCATTGAAATACTTTGACTTAAAAATGTTTCTTCATCATAAGTACATTACATCCGTATATCGTTATAATATAATTAACGAATTCTACAGATGCATTAGCTATAACAGAATGAGATGAGTTATCAGCCTTTATTTATCTCAGGAACAAGATTATCTGAAGTTTTCAATTAACTATAAAGTGTCTGAAATAGTTAAATTATTGTTTTTTTTTCTTCTGGAACGTATTGATGAAAATTATAACCCTCCGTACTGCAATCCCTTGATTTGGAAGCCAAACAATCAAATTTCTATTAATATATCAGTGTACTAGGCTCACAAAGTATGATATGATTTTTGGTGATGAGCTTTCATACCGTTTCATACCGATTCGAGAAAAAACAGACACCTCCAGTTATCAATCCCACTATTTTTATTACAAGAAAATACCTACAATTATCTCGAAATTCCTAAATAATACCTCTAATTCCCGAGTAATGCCCTTGCAATTCCTCTAATTCCCGAGTAATGCCCTTGTAATTCCTCTAATACCCGAGTAATGCCCGAAAAATTCCTGTAATTCCCGACTAATTCCTGCGACCTGTACACCAAAATTCCCTTGCGGTTTTCCCCTCGCCTCAAGGCAAGTACCATCAGTTTGGTGTGAGGGTAATTAATCCTTACAAAAAATTTCAACTTTCAGACCAAACGTTTCAATCTCATCGTTTACTCTTCGTATATCTATAAACAATGTAATACAGTCCATATTGACAGCGTGAATCCCTCACCTAATTGTTGGTCCTTCGAGCCGGATTTGAAACACAAGAATAACGTCGATTCAGATTCGCTCATAAACACTAAGGGCCGGTTTTTCAATGCAAGATATCTGTCAGATTAAATAAGCATCAGTTTTGATCCATGTCACTGCCAAATATTATCCACGCGCACCTCCTCTTTCCTTCCATCTATCTGACAGATAACTCATTACTCATTTATCCTTGTATTGAAAAACTGGCCCTAAGGAGCACATTGCAACTTCGACGTCATGAAACCCAACAAGTGAATATCAATCGTGTAGGTATACGCAAGCGGAAACAAATGGATAGGAAAAATCTCGCGATAATCCTGCGTATATACGCGGCCGATGCGAGCGTTCCCACAAGAGAAAATCATCGAACGTGCGTTGAAACGATTAAAAAATCGCGAAAATCTGCTTTGTCCGTCGACCGTGATAATTTTCAGTGGTTTTGTTTGCGGCCGAGCTTTGTGCGGATTCATTACGCTATTTACGGATCACCGTCCGAGCGCAAACTGTCGCAGGATTAAGGCGCGCATTCAAAGGAATTAGGCCTCTCCCATTGTAGCCGTGATCTTCTCGCATATGCGGCAGACCGACGAAAAGGTTTACCAGATGCTGGGTAATCGCACGTTAAAAGGTAAGGCCTCGTTAATCCATTGCTCGCACAAGTTTCGACTTCTGAGGGTTGACGTTCGTCAGCTGGTTAGCGGGTAGAACAATTTTTTTAGAGCATCTCCGATGGGTGTTGAAAGAACGGTGCGTAGAAGTTTTCAACGAATTTTCCTCATATATAAAATGTCCCATAAGAGCAATGCAATTATCGACAACTTACAGCGGTAATTGCATTGTATCAAGTCACCATAACAACACTTTTGAAACCGTATCGCTAGACGTCAGTAAACAACCCAAATAAATGTCAGATAGACTTCAAAAATAACATTTCGCGTTTAGGTGAGTGCTCCATACAATCTATAGAGGAAAGTATAAATGAACAAAAAATAACATTTCCTTGAGAATTTCTTTTTTCGTGAAACATTCTAATGAATTACATTCGTGCATAAAAATAACCAGATAATTTTGCATTCAAGCGTGATATCTTATACAAATTGCATTCGGTTATTTTCATATTTTGTAAAAGAGCCCTTGTCCTTCGGACTCGGGCACTTTCGCCAAAATATGATAATGAACTTGCAATTTTTAAATAACACGCTTTCTTGCAAAATTATCGGTAATTTTTATGCACTCGTGCAATTATAACCGAAAACTCGACCCCCCTTTTCAGCGACCGACGTGTGATATTGAACCAATAATGTATATTCATTCGGTCCATTGCCGTTCACTTCAGAGGCTTCATGACTCATTACAATTGATCGTATCCTGCAAGTTTTTGAATTCCATTATACACTCACGAATTATCTGAATGGATGGTTTCGCGTCGTCCGGCAACTCGTTCCGAAAGCATGCATTTTCTGTACTAGTTGACAAATATAGTGAATACAGTTCAGAAATTGTTGCACGTCATCGATGACGACATAAAATCAACACAGTGGCATTGATGGAAATGGATGGAATTGTTTGCATTGAAATTGAAATTTGGCGCATGTTGTTCTCAGGAATTTAGTTGGCAGCACGTACGATGTTGCCGTACTTCATTTCTGTGTTTACGTGTTTTTGGTACGCCTCGAATGCGTAGAACCAAGATGCTTACGAATGCTGCAATACTGAATATGAGTGTTACTCGTAGCAAAATTTATGGCATGTATGAACGCACTGAGTATTTGTTCGAAATTGGCCACTATTCAAAATACTACTCGAGAAAGAATTATTTCAAGGATTATTTTTTTCACTTGTCAAAATGTGACGTTTTTGGCATTTCAACCAATAGTAGCGGGTTATTCTATGGTTATTCTGGCCAATCATTCGATATTATACTGATAAAACTGGCTGGTCCTTTTGGAAAACGTTGTTTACCTTTGAACTGTCAAAACTATAAGGTTTACCGCGTCGATTCTATTGAACTGGATCATATTCATATAAATTATCATGAATGAACAGTTACCTCAGTATTAATAGTCATTAACTTTTCACTTTTTCAGCATAATAATAACATAACACATTTATCAATGAACACTCAAACACATAAATAGCTCATAACCCCAACTTTATGACAGATATAGCGAACGACCGATTCAAATATATAAGGTTTCCTTAACTCAAATGAAGATGGCGTACAATTAGTTTTTATTAAATACAATTCATTTTTTGTTGTATGAGAAGAAACCGTTGTATGAAGATTTTGATACAACGACATAACGAATGAGTTTATGTTCCTTTTGGCGGCATTTTTATTTCTTAAGAAATTTTCAATTATCAACCTTGTACAATGAGAGGTGTGACGCCATCTCTTGGTATTGTCGGCAAGCATTATCATATTCACTGCGTAAGCATCATATCTCTTCTGGATCATAGAGGGCATACATCGTTGTTTGACATCTCAAATTTGTAAAATTTTCACCTATTCTCCTTTCCTTCTTATGTAAACGAAATACCGATCAATTAAATTGCTCTTCCTTCTATTTGTTCTGAAAATAATCTCTCCAAATACAACTCGTTCTTCAAATTTAATAAGATAAATTTTCATTTTCGAAACACTCAAACTTTTTTATTTCGAGGCAAAAGCATTCAAACAAACCGAATTAGATAAAATCACTCGTCTTACGGACTCGTGATTTTATCAATCGGTTTGTTTTCATACTTTTGCCAAATAAAAAAGTTTTTCTGGAAAATGAAAATTTATCGATTAAATTTGAAGGAACCGTGGTATTACCTTTGATCAACTTCCGTATTTTAATGACAATTTAACTCATGTATAAAATATCCGATAAGGTGCCGTAATTTTGTCACTACGAGAGCGAAAAAAGCTTTGCCCTAAGTTTTTCAGCGACAAAAAGGAACCTAACTCTTGAAAACATGGCAACTAGAATAGTAAAAAAATCTTTGACGGCGTCTTTGTCAATTTTTCACTCGCGTTGTCAAAAGAGTATAATATCTGATCTCTGAAAATGAAATATAGGAATTGTGTTTTTAACAATTGTACTTTTCCGTTGAATTGAATAAACTAAACTGTATTCATAAATTTGTCGTACCGAATTACACTCGAGCTTTTTTTTGACGAAGAAAACTTGACTTTTATAATTCGAGTTTAGTTGCCTTCCGGCAAATTAACTCAAAAAACTGCCAGGAAAAATTACTCGTCCTACGGACTCGTAATTTTTTCAGAGGCAGTTTTTTTCGTTGTGTTGCCAGGCAACAAAATTCTTATCGAAATTTCAAGTTCACTTCGACAAAAAAAGCTCTCGTGTGATTATAGGTGAATAATACACACGTAGTTATGTATTATTTTGTTATTACTCCTTTCATAATAAATGAATGACTCTTATTATTATCTGATACTCCATAAGTTTTTGAATTGTACCAACTTTAACTATATGTCGAATGTGTTAGAAGTCAGAAACCTCGGACTGAAGCCCCTGCTTGCAATATTCATATGCGACTGAAATACCTTATTTTTTGCCCTTGTGTCATAATAGACTATTATCGCCAACTCATATCATGTCGTGAGTATGATTATCGAAGCATTATTATCTCGCTTTTTTCTGGCATCTCCGGAGTTGATCAGATCTATTCCGTCTGATCGATCGGGTTATCCGATGTGCATCTTTTCAATTCTACGAAATGGTGGAAGGTCCTAGGCGCATTCACCATTATTCACAATATTAAAAAATGAGCAAAACTGCATGACTCGAATTCGATTGAAGCGTAAATACTTATGAACACGGAAACTGCAATAATCGAGAGGTATCAGTGTGTTTCTGTTATCACTTGCTACACTGTAGCTTGGTCCCATCCCATATGACGACTTTACATGTAACATAGTTTGCATGTTTTAAAAATATATCGAAACAGTATATGTTCGAAAAATGTTCTCAGTAGGCAACTACCTCAGTGAATGAATGTATTCAATTCGTTTGAATTTCTAAAATTTGTAGTTAGTGTATATACTTTTATTCACGACTAATACATAATGTTAGTATTATACTTATGGTTTCTGCAGTATAATGCCATATATTATACCCTTAGGAAATAATGTCCAGAGATTAATAGTAATAGCCTATTCCAAGATGCCTGAAAACCCTGGTGTGTTCACTTATACCTGTAGAAGTTTGGGATAAAAGTGGCGAAATCTGGATTGCTTGATATTTGGTGGATAATTGATCTTTTGGAGGTTTCCGTACAATATGTACAGATGTCGCCAACACGCTCTTGTCAGTCTTGTCTGAAGCTAATTTTGCACTAAGTAAAAATGTGCAGTCGGGTTTTTCCACTTTTATTTGATTGTCTAATGAGAAGAGATCGCAACCTAATGGATAATGGGTGGACAATGAGATACCATTAACAACGTTTCGATATTTAAAAGCAATGAAATCAACAAATAAAGACGATGAAAGCATCGTACACATCAAAATTTCAAAGTGACATGACAATATGACAATTAACTTGACACTTGTCATGAAATTTGAAAAATGGGAACATAACGCCCTCTACCGAAATAATAGGGGAAACCTTCAACAGCGTCGATTGATTTTTTCGCCACGAAAATCTAAACAAAATCTAATCAGTTGAATCACCAGGATTTCTAGACATCTTAGACCATTCCCTCTTGTAGACCTATCACAAAATTTCTCGAATTGAATATTTCCATAGAAACGATATAACCAAACTCCGAAGTGTCATTGTCAAACGCGTAGGTAGTGTTTGTCTATTTGTATTGAGCAGACTTGAAGAAATTCACTACTTTCGTAGATTGAACTCACATGTCACAATTTACGGGAAAAAATGAATTGAAAATTCATCAGAAAGAAAATGAATTGGAGCCACAAGCTAGCTTGTGAATTGTTACTCTAGTCAATTCACAATTTATTTTGCTAATTTCAAAACAAAACACCAATCGGTTTCCTTGTCAGAGTTCGAAATTGGTTTTGAAATGGGTTAATCTGTTATTAAGCTGACGCTCTTACCTCTCCATGAGAACAATGAAAATATATTTATATCTGTAGTTAACTCGACCGTTTTTTTTCCAAATGAAAGATTTTGATAAAAAAATTGTCTTCTTCAAATATTCCTCAGATGAGAAACGGTGACATCTGTGGAAAATCAATAATAGTCTATTTTGCATTCGTAGAAAAAATTAAACAATGATTTTTTTGCAATTTGTCTTGTCAAGATACTCGTGTCACGGACCCACTAACTTTTTTGTAATTGGGATAAATCGGCGATTGATCCCTTTCCTATCGGAAATTGTTTCACCATTGCTCTCCTTATATATCATCAGTTCTTTTTCTTGGCATTTCCATCACAGTTGGTTCATCCAACTAGTACAGTTTTCCCACCCCTTTGTTGCGATCTTGGAAACCTCCTGAATCTTTGTTTCTCTCTCAGGGATCGATTTCATACAGAAATTAGAATCAGAAAAGTTTTTATTCTCCAAGTAATCTTGAAACACCACTATTTTTAAATCATAGTTACCAATACATTAGAAACAGAAAACTCGTTTACGGAGCTTTATATTACAGACGTCAAGTGTGTCAAGTTCGGTTTTCCAAGTGACTTGATCTCTACTAGAGATATGTTCAAAGAAACCGCTTGTTCCAAAACTCATCAAAAAATGTATATATTGTTCTTGGAAACTGGTGAAATATTAACATGAGTATAATAGAACTATTCATAACTTTCTTCAACATGTGTTTACTGACGGATATCAAGAATCATATTATGCAACGATTATTATAATGATTGTTATTTCAAACCAGGAGTTGCATACGCTATTTTTTCCACGCCCGATAAATAATGAATAACTATGAATCTTATATTTGTGCTTTCATTGTGGGTCCCACTGAACTGAAGTGGAAGGAATATTCACATTTATTTCATAATACTAGTCTTGAAAAAGTTCATTATTAAATTGAAAATGTTGATTTTATTCTGATCCGAATGTTCAATGTAGAAAGAAAGAAGTACATTTTCGAATGGTTTTGGATGAACTAATTTTTTTTTTCAACTAAACCCCCTTCCATTGGTATCAAACCGGAGATTATTTTGCCACAGAAATTTTATAATAAGATGAATGGAGGAGAGTGCTATGTCTTTTCAAATAATGAAGGGTGAATCGCACTCAGAACAATAAGTTGAAGGCACTATTTTCTCGTTGAGAGGTTGAGAGCATTGTTTCCGTTATATCTTCGGAGTAATAATTTCCCTAATGGCGGACGAACCGAAGCCCCTTCCCACCGTTTCCGAAAAAAAGGCAGTACATCATCATAGGAACAAAACGAAACAAAATAGCTAGCGGCGAGTAAAACAAACGCGAATCGGGCACCGAAGGAGGACGGATATACGGATGCTGTAATCCGGTGGCGGTGGCGGCGGCGATGGAATCGTAAATAGAGTGCGACATATCGGGCCTTGGCGGTTTTCCTGTCTCCGACCGGGGGCCAGGAAGCGCGCTAACAAATGGCTCTGTGACATCATATTTACACCCTCGGCTACAAAAATAATATATGTCCGTTCGAATCATTGAGCACGCACCGCAGCCGACTACGACCCGCTGAGACTTCGCGAAAATAATGCATAGCGTACAGGGCGCGCGTTGTGCCATTCTAGAAAGTCCGGATTTTTTTAATTTTTGAGCTTTCGTTGAAACAATGACGCTGTAGCGTGCAGGGTACCGATGCTCACAACGGAAGGGTGGGAGGAATGCACTAGTCGGATCGATCTCGATGTAACTGTTGAATATCATTGACTGTTTTTTTTTGCGGAGCAGCAACTGCGGAGCAGCAACTGCAATGTAAACCTGTTTACAGTGACACCATTGTATCTCACTTGAGTTGCTCCGAACCATTCCGAACCCAAAAAAAGAGGGTATGCTTTTCTGGGCCTTTCGCCCCCGGTCATAAGATTTTGCACAATTTTAGGTCAATAAAAAAAGAACATTTTCCCAAAATTTTAGCTTCCAAACCATTCCGGAACATCTTCAAATAAGCTCTTCTTCAGAGAATTTTTTTAAGGCAATACATTACTAAAATAGACATTTTGGCAACGCCGCTTATGTGCATAATCTGAGGTCTTTGGTTGCAATGTAATACATAAGTACAGACCATATAAAGAAACTTCTGTGTTTTAGAGATGTTTTAGGCGAGGTCACAGATTCATTAATCTGTGGCGAGGTTTTGAACATATCAAAAGTTCTTGTGGTGTTGATAGCACTGATATATAGCGGGCGCAATCAAACGATATTTGAATAGGTATAATTGAGGATCGGTGTTAGTATAATCAGCTAACAGAAATGATTACTGTTGCGATTTTTCATTGTCATCATTTACTCCACTCTTTTTGCTTTTTAAGTTTTTGATATCGATGATGGTGTGGGTGATCAATAAGTGGGAAGCAAGAAAGAGAACAATGAGTTTGAGATTTCTTCAAAAAATCCGGTTTTTTATAGCATGGTAATGAGAAACAACAAAAGTAGCATTGATTTAATAATCAGAACAGAAATACTCACGTACATTTATTAAATAACTAGTAGATGTAGATTATATAATGCTTTAACATAATATATTGATTGGAAAATCTATGAGCACTTTTCTTACAAAATCAATTACAAGAATTACACTGTGTGCCTACTTGAGTTGTGGACGTACTTATTTTTACGAAAAAAAATGTATTGTTTATAAAAAGTTCTGTGTGGTTCAAAACCTTAAATGCAACCATCAAATGTTACATTTTTTTATTGTATTTATTATTTACTCATACATTTTATCAGTTTTTTCATTCACACATACCTTATTGGCCCAATTAATTGGATAAATAATTAATAAAATATTGCAATATATTAATACAAAAATAAGTACAAATCATTCCACGATTAAAGCAAGCAATATCTTGGAACTGAGTAGTAGTACAGAACTGTAATTTCAGGTCACCTGACCATTATTCCATTCATTTGTCCTTCCTAAAAAAAAGTATCCCAACAAACTAGCACACGATCAAAAGCTACATTACGGAACTAGAGAATAAGGCTGGATTCAGACAGATCCGAAATTCGATCGTACGACGATCAGACAGCTTTCTGATTGGTCTAAATTTGAATTTAGATCAATTTAGACCAATCAGAAAACTATCTGATCGTCGTAAGATCGGATTTCGGATCTGTCTGAATCCAGCCTAACTTGTCTTAATGGTAGTAGGACGTATGTAGGTATACAAATTGAAGTGAAAAACAGAAATGCAATATACATTAAAAAATATTGAGCAGTAGAAGTAGATATGTCGTTCTATATCTACTGGTGTACTATAGTTTTCTCCAGGCTCTACCCAGTCAACATCTTTGTGAAGTTAACATCTATCAACAACACTAATAAGAGAATGTCAGTTCTGAAAATTAATCATCATGAAAAAATTACTACTACATGACATTTATAAGCATTCAAAAGTGTTCAAAAATGTTTTCGGAAAAGGCACAAATTTTCCTATCCAAAGCATACCCTCCTTTGATATATTTTTGAATAAATCTGTTATAGCCGAGCTTTTTTTGCGAATTTTCAAGTTTTTCGAGAATGACTTTGGTAGAAGTTGTTCAATTTCATACCTATAGGCAATAGGCAATTTTTTCTACGGGTTCAACACAAAACTGCTCTATGGCCACTGTTCCTGATAGAACAATGAGGTACATTGTATGACTCCAATTCCATTTCCTTACCCAATGACATCGTGTTACAGTTGTAGTATAAAGAATTTCATTTCCTCGCCCGATGAAACAATGACCGTATTGTGTTACAGTTGAAGTTATTATCACACAACAAATCAGCTCTGCCATAAAATGTCGAATTTCAAGCAATGACAGCTCTATTTGCTCATTCATTTGTAGGTTAATGGAAATTTTGAATGACATTAAATTTGAAGTTAATGTTATTTGTTGAATAATTTCGCTATTATCGGTTATAGCCGTGGAAAAAGTATAGTGTATAATTCGCATGGAACGCTTATTTCCTACTTCTACGGCTCTTGCTGCAAACTAAATACTCGTCGGAAATGACTATTATTCGTTGCTCGTTAAACAATATATTATTGAAGGTGTTACCCTGAAATATACATTGGGATAGCATTCTAAAATAGATCAGATATTATCGAGTACCCTATAAATGAAAATGAAGATAGACATATACCGGTAACCTGAAATTTCTATGACACTTCACAAATTAATTTTGGAGAACTTCAGTTTCAAATTCTTTATTTCCGTAGACTTTTTTAAAGAAGCATGGAAACAGTCAAGTTTATATAAGACTAAATACTACAAAATTGAACATGTGGGACGACATATCGTTAAAAAAATCACACAAATTTATAGAATATGAAATAACAAAATTGCAATACATGAAATGATTCACAGAACGAGCAATTTACATTAATTATGATTCAAGATCCGCCTGAAAATAATCACTGAGTGAATAAAAAACATTTTCATAGAGAAGATTTTTAAGTTCACCTTCAAAAGTCTTAATGTTATCAATTTGCTTTAGCGACATTTGGAGCTTATTATATAATTTTATTGATGAGATATGAGGTCCATTTGATACTTTAGTCAATCGATGATTGGGAACAAGAACATTGTGATTTTGTCTTAGGTTATGCCCTGAGAGAAAACATGTATCATCTCTCTTTTTGAACTTTTTTCAATGAGTCTTGACGTAAATAAGGGAATTGAAGATATACATCGACACAACAGTTACAATTTTTAAATCTGCAAACAGTGGCTTACAGGAGTCAAGACATTTTTTAAAACACATGGTACGGATAATTTTTTTTGCATCAAAAGAACCTCCTGAATCCTATTGCAGTTTCCGAAACACAAAAGACCATAGTTCAGTGTGGAGTGGACATAGGCGTAGTAATAGCTCAATAGTATGCTAGTTGGAACAAAGTATCGAAGTTTCCATATAACGAAGCAGTGCCTCGACAACTTTTCCAAAATAAGGTCGATCTGAGGATTCCAAGACAGTTGAGAGTCAATCAGAACGCCCAAAAATTTAGCAACGTCCACCTGTACTATTGAACTATCACAAGACTTCACTAGTAAGCTGTAGTCGATTGCTTTGATCGAGAATAGAACCGAATTTGTTTTGGAATTATTCAAAATCAACCCATTCTTGATACAATAATTTTCCATGCTCGACACAGCAGCACTTGCTTTGTTAGACAGGCCCCTTGAACATTTTTCTACGACTGTAAACGTTGTGTCATCCGCAAACTGAACGGTAGACTCACAGTTATTGAATGCAGAAATATCATTAACGAATAAAACGAAGAGTGTGGGGCCCAGAACACTACCTTGTGGCACGCCAGTCGTAATGTGGCGATTTTCAGAAAAATAAGTTCCAGTTTCGAGTTTTACTTTAACAGATTGGGTTCTGCCAGTCAAGTAAGTCTTCAACCAGTTCAAGCAAGGACCCCGAAAACCTAAATCATTGAGTTTATCAAAAAGGAGATGATGATTTATAGTGTCAAAGGCTCGGGTCAAATCAAAGAAAATGCTTAGCGTTTTATTGCCATTGTCAAAGTTGGATAAAATATGATTATAGAGAGAAAGTATGGCATCCTGCGTTGATAAACCAGCCTGGAAACCATACTGACAACCAGAAACAATATCAAATTTTTTGAGAAATGATACGACTCTGTTGTGATAGGACTTCTCGAATATCTTTGAGAATGGAGAAAGCAAAGCAATACCATTCGGCAAAATGACTAGTATTGCATAGCTGTTCAATGAAACACCGTGTGCCTTATCAAGTTTGTTTTGTTATGATACGAGCCCAATTGAAAATCTTACATTTTTTTTACCCGAGAGCCAAACTATTTTCGTTTGTTAACGTTAGACCACATAACTCAATAGTTTTTCATTCCCATTTTCAGCAGTGATGTTTTCATTATTAGCTACTTCGAATTGAAAATTGAAAATGAAAAAACTATTACAACCAGTAGCGTTACGTTATATTGAAATACAATATAAGATTTGAAATTGTATGAAAATTCACGAACGGTTCGCTTCTGTTATTAGATGATGTTTTCTACTTGATGAAAGTTGTTGGTTTCAACTTCCATTGTCCAAAATATTTGAATAATTGGAAAACCTGTCAAAAAAAAAATTAAGATGCTATACTCGCTAATTTTTCATCACATACTCATCAAACAGTCAAGAATATCTTCTAATTGCTCTATCGAGACAGTAACACTTTTTGAAGATCAAGCGACAGAATACCACATTTTTTACCTGAGTCTATGTCAAGTTGGAATTGAGTGATGACATCAAGTACTGCTGATTCTGTATCGCTGGATCTTCTGAAGCCGAACTGGCCATTGTACAACAATTTTGATTTTTCAAGATATTTGAATAGTCTAGAATGCATTGCTTTCTCAATTATTTTCGAGAGTACTGGTAGTATAGAGATTGGTCTATAATTTTTTATTTGATCTTTTTTACCTGCTTTGAAAATTGGTTTCACTTTTGCAATTTTCATTTTATCTGGAATTATTCTTGTAGTGAAAGTTAAATTTATCAATTTACTCATTATTGGTGCAAGTTCTGACTTCACTGATTTAACAATTTTTGTACTAATTTTGTCGAATCCCGGAGACTTTTTTATATCAAGTAAGCTTATTATTTCTTTTATTTCTGTGTGGTCTGTTGGCTCAAGAAACATGGAAGTTAATTTTGAATATACTGGAGTTTCACAACTGGAAGGAGGAAAAGCTGCTGACAAATTAGGACCGACATGAGAAAGTAATTGTTGAATTCTTCACATATTTTCTGTCGATTTTCGATTTTTTTCCCATTTAGAGAGATGACTTGGATATTTTCATTGCTATTTTTTGATTTTGATTTATTATATAATATTTCATTTATTCCATTCCATACAACTTTTGGACTAGCGTTTGTGAATTTTTCATTGTAATATTTTTGTTTTGCCTCTCGTACATACTTTTTCACTAATTTATTGTAATAGTTGTAAGACTCTACGAATAATTGAATGTTTGGATTTTTCTTTTTTTTATAATGGAATTTATCTCTCAGTTTGATCGATTTCAAAATGGTTTCGTTGAACCACGGTTTGGAATTTTTGAATATTTTTAAACATTTTTTATATGAACAACATTGAAATATTTCCAAAAGTTCATTATAAATATCATTTGGATTATCATAATATTCTAAAGTTTCATTTAGTGAAGTCAATTTTTTCGTAAGTAATTTTTCATCGAAAACAATAATATTTTTTAAAAATAAATCATTTTTAGTTGTGGGTTTTGTCAAAGAGATTTCAGTTACTATTAATTTATGGTCACTTAACGCACTATTGATAATTGAAATTTCACATTTTTTGTCAGAATTGCTCAGTATATGATCAATTAATGATAGCTTATCACCAAAGTCTCGTGTGGGTATTTCATTATTGCATATCTTGAAGTTATTTGATTCACATAATTCAGTGAAAGTACTTGTTTGCAAATTACTTTTCAAAATATTAATGTTGATGTCACCGAAAATGAAAGCATCTACTTTCAAGTTACTCGAATTTTGAAGTTTTTCATCAAGGAATTTCAGAAAATTATTCAGATTTTCACTATGTGAACGATACATACTGCAAATTGAAATATCAAATTGTGTTAATTTAACCATGATGAAAGAATTTCTACTATCCTTGTCCAATATTTCGAAGTTGAAATCTTCATCTACAAAAATTCCTGTTCCTCCTCCACGCTTAGATCTTGATGAATAAATAGAGTTGTAATTTTTGAAGTTATAATAGGATTCATCTTCTTCTTTCATCCATGTTTCCGATATTATCACCACATGCGCTTTTATACTGTTGATGATAACTTCTAGTTCTTCCATTTTATTTTTCATTGATCTGGCATTCAAGTAGAGAATCTTCAGACTTCCAGGAATTTTCTGTTTATATTCAGAAATTGTTTCATGTTCATTTATTCCAATATTATTCGAAATCATTGGTTGAGTGTTGAGCTGGGCCATGATTGGTAGATATGCTTTTTTGTATTTCGAAATATAAAATTTGATTATCAATATCCATAGTCAATTTGGGAATTCAGTTGATTTTCGAAGTACTTGAAAGTTGGACAACTTTTATCTGACGCGAAGTGGTTAACAGGATGGTTGGTCTTATATTTTGAATTGGAAAACATGCAATTATTACATATGGGTTTTTCAGTGCTGTTGCAAGATTTTAGTTCATGTGGGCCGGAACAACAAGGGCACAAAATATCGTTTTTGCACTTGGTGTGCGTGTATCGAAATCTGAAACACCTGGTACATTGAGTGAGATTGTTATTTTGATAAACTCTTGAATTTTGCCACCCTATAAACAATTTTCCGTCATTATTCACCATTATTCTGTGGAATAAACTGCCACTAACCTCTGCATATATGGTGGAAGTATCTTTGTGTTGGAAGGTTCTCACGAATTGTATGGATAAGTGATCATCTTCATTAATAATGGGATTTTGGTCTATAATCATTTTTTCAATTTGTTCTTTCTTCATTTCTTCATCTACTCTTAAATTGGGGATTTTGATTTTTGGTCTTTTCAGTTTCATTATTTCCATGTCATATTGGCTGGGAAGTTTTTCTTGAACTGCTTGGTGGATTTTTTCAATATCTTCTTTTCGGTTGCATTTGATTATTACTGTCCCATTACTATTTTGTTTAAAAGAATTCACGCCTGCACGTAGGTTGCTGATATTTATTTTTTTTTGTAAATCCAGCTTAGTTTTCAATGAATTCTGTTCAAGTTTTGGCTTCATTTTGATTATTTGTTCACTAGGTTTTTGCTGTGTGTTAATACTTTTCGTCACATCTGAATATGACTTGAAATTTTCATTAGTTGATTTCGAGGTCAACTCAAACTTTTCAATTTTGTCATTTAATTTTGCAAAACTTTCCATTATACTGTCCTTATCCACTATATTAGACAATAGAAAATCATAATTTTGCTGCAAATGTTCATTTTCTCTGGATAAAAGTACTACATTTTTTTCTTTCTCCTTGATCAGATAGTCTTTTTCCTTAATCAGAAGATCTTTTTCTTTGATTAACAAATATTTTTCACCTATAATTTCTTTCAACAAAAAAATTTCGTTCTTCAATACCTCAACAATATTTGGGATGGTTTTATCATTGAAATCATTTGATTCCACTAATTGATTCAGTTGAATTTCTGATTCTTCTTTTTCACTTTTCTTCTTTCTTCCCATTATAGACGAAATTTTACTGGACTAACTTTTGATGGAAATGTCATTTCTATAAATGTCAATTACTATTTTCTGTTGATGTCTTGACTTGGACCCAATTTGATGATATTTTCACTCTGCACCGATACAGGAATCGTAACTACAACTGTTAGGGTGAACGTGGAACCAAAGTGAGGAAATATTTTTTGCTATTTTTAGGGTAATTTAAAAACTTTTCAGTGGAAACTGACACTGACAGATAGATCGAAATTAAATAAAAAACAATACCGAGCAAATCTTGGTTATCCAGGTACCTACTTCAATTTAGCGAATAAATTTCGTGCCGACTCTGGCTGTATTTGCTTAGTTTTTCGATTCGATTTTTTTCCTGAAAAAAGCGAATACATCTCTATGATCAGCGTTTCGATAGTTCAGCAGTGGAAGCAAGACAGCCCGTTATATTATTTTGAGGCTATAACGTTCGTACTCATCGAGCTTCCTCAAAATCGCCGAAATGTCCAGACCAGCACCCATAGTATTCATCAAAAAAGTAGGCGGCGGTCACATGGGACAGACGAACTGCACCGTGGTAGGAGTGTCGGACCAGCTGATGCAAAAATTCGTGCACCGGTTCAGAGCCGAGTTCGGAACGATTTGCGGCATGACCGACGACAACCCGGAGGTGATGTTCAAGTACGTGTCCCCCCTTTGGGTGGTGAACGCGATGTCCGACGATCACAGCATCATGCAAGTGTACACTGATACGAACGGCGACTTCACGATCATCATGGAATATAAGAGAACGCGGGCGGCTTGAAAATTTTGCGTGTTTTTTTTGTGTACGAGTTGCTAATTAAATGTTTTTTCTGTGCGAAGGGTATGCTTTTTTATGTATCATTCAGAAATGTGCTGCTCGTTTCGGTAATACTTCGGTCGCTATGAGCATCTTTTTTGAGATTTTTTTTTTGTAAATTTGTCTTTTTAACAAAACATCACACATATCCTCGTTTTTAACATTTTTGAGCAGACAAAACCAATATTGTTTCAAAAAATTAACCCTTCTTCAAAAGTCAACAATAAAATGTTCAGCTTTCAACAATAACAACGACAGCGGTAACGCCGGCAACATCACAAATAAATTAATATTGAGCTATGACGTTCCAACAAGATCTGGAACTTTCGAAAAAAAAAAAAATTGAAAGAAATTTTGTGTGTAAAATTTGATGTAAAAAATTGTGAAGTTTCACAACAAAATGGACGAGTCCGCAGAAACTGTTAAAGGGCTTTTTTGTAGAGGAGACCGAATTACGTAAGTTCCACAAAAAAACAAAAAATGTGTTCATAGCAACCGGATATTACCCTCGTTTTCAACCTACTTTCAGGTTGGGAAATGGCCGATATTTAACTCGGAAGAAGGCGAAGTCGGCGAAACACTTTTCCGGCTTCATCTTCTTCTTTTATTCGAAACGTCATTCTGAACTTCGGATTGATGAAGTGCTCATATCTACGCTAACGTGTGTGTAAACACCAGCGCGGTTATGAAAAAGGAGCTATCCCTAATGTGATATTATAGTTATTACACGATATCTCAGTACCAAACCTATTGAAAAGATTTCTCCCTTGAAAAATACCAACCTCTTCATTGAATAACACACTGAGGGCAGGTACTTTACGACCTGATTGAAAATCGTTCGAGATAATCGGTGCTTAGGCTGTGCCTTCACTAGAGCAATTGAAACTATGTAGTGTCTATTCTCAGCACCGATTATTTTTACGGACTGTCAATCATGTCCTGAAGTACCCGCCCTAAGGGTCAATTTATACATCTCTGTTTTAATCTCAGTCCTTATTTCATTCGAAAACAAAGTCAATTTCATAAGTTTAGGTGCGAGCATTTGAAGAAATAAGTCTCTTTTAGTCTTTCTTTCAATTTTGAAAATATTATTATCCAACGATAATTGTAAACTCAGAAAATCTCAAAATCGAACACAGGAACAATATAGTATTTTAAAAGTGATCCAAAATCCAAGTTCATTTTGATCAGTTTGAAAGGTCTAGTGCAAATTAATCAAAGGTAATACCACGAGTCCTTCAAATTTAATCGATAAATTTTCATTTTCCACAAAAAAATTTTTATTTGGCAAAAGTATGAAAACAAACCGATTGATAAAATCACGAGTCCGTAGGACGAGTGATTTTATCTGATTCGGATTGTTTGAATGCTTTTGCCTCAAAATAAAAAAGTTTGAGTGTTTCGAAAATGGAAATTTATCTTATTAAATTTGAAGAACGAGTTGTATTTGAAGAGATTATTTTTTGAACCACTAGAAGGAAGAACAATTCAATTGATCAGTATTTTTTTTACCAGAAGGAAAGGAGGATAGGTGAAAATTTTACAAATTTGAAATTTCAAACAACGATGTATGCTTTCTATGATCCAGAAGAGATATGATACTTACGTAGTGCATATGATAAGGCTTGCTGACGATACCAAGAGATGGCGTCACACCTCTCGTTGTACAAGGTTGATAATTGAAAATTTCTTATGAAATGAAAATCGCTCCAGAAGGAACATAAAATCATTCGTTATGTCGTTGTATCAAAATCTTCATACAACGGTTTCTTCTCATACCACAAAAAATGAATTGTATTTAATAAAAATCAATTGTACGCCATCTTCATTTGAGTTCAGGAAACCTTAAATATTTGAATCGGTCGTTCGCTATATCTGTCATTAAGTTGGGGTTATGAGCTATTTACGTGTTTGAGTGTTCATTGAAATGTGTTGTTTATGTTATTATTATGCTGAAAAAGTGAAAAGTGAATGACTATTAATAATAAGTTAACTCTTCATTCCTGATAATTTATATAAATATGAGCCAGTTCAATAAAATCGACGCGGTAAACAGTCTAGTTTTGACCGTTCAAAGGTAAACAACGTTTTATCGAAAGGACCAGGCCGTTTTATCGGTATAATACCGAATGATTTGCCAGAATAACCATAGAATTACCCGCTACTATTGGTTGAAATGCCAAAAACGTCACATTTTGACAAGTGAAAAAAATAATCGGGGGTTATATCCCGAGTGCACCAAGTTTATTCGGTTAAAATGTTTGCTGCACTTCCATGATTCTCGAAATTTTGCTTAGCAAATGACTTGAGTGTATGATAATTTGATTAAATCCCGAGATCGCATCACGAAATTTCTATGAAACAATTTGATTGAAAAGAAATACAAACCCTTCGTTGATAGGCACGTTTATATTATTCGTAGACATTTGAATCATCGACAGAAAGGAAGAAAGATTCTATCTGAAACAGCTACTCCCCTGCCTGTGAGGCACGACAGGCACTGAATCGTATAGAAGCCACTATTCCTTGCTCAATTTGCATGTAAGCACATGAAACTTGAATAGAATAGAGCATTCATAGAACCTTTTTCACACCATGAAGCAAAAATAGTAGTAGTTTGTAGGAAAACCTCACACAACATCATTATTTCACCCAAGCCCAGATAAAGTCTTGTTTCGTTGACAGAAAATGAATAAATAACATTTCACCACATGCACTGAATATTTCAGAAAAATATCAATTTTTGGCTGCTCCGATATCCATCAATTGATATTTTAGTTACATTCATTCTCGTGGCAATCTGTAAAATTATATTCGGGAATTTTTCTGGAGGGAATGAAGTTTGAGGAACACTTTTTTCTCTTTTTATCAATGAACGATATACACCTTCCTACCAACAGAGTGTTTGGAAAATTTTTAGACTTACTTCTGTAAAAGTTTCGTATTTCCTTTTTGCATTCAGAGAAGAATAAAAAACTTCATTCTCTCCAAAAAGATACTCGAGTCCCTGAACATGTGTCTCATTACATGATGTAGTTGAAGAAGATAAACTTTTATTCAGATCCTACAGAATGAGTAGTTTGTAATAAAATGTCACTCATCGAAATAACATTCCGTTCACGAAACCCTAACAATATTATTTCGGTAATATAAAACTTTCCCCTGAGCTGATGAGCATTAAATACACCAATAATTCTTGAAGGAATTGATTTTGAGCTGATCTATTCTGAATAATTTGAAATTTCTATGACACTTCATTATTCATGACTAAAATGTATCATGATTGGCCTGAGAGAAAAAGCAATAGAAGTACCCTTATTGTAACTATTTTGCATCTATGATTAGTCAGTAGAGAGATCTAACCGTAATACCATAAACCATAAAGTGAACTTTAACACAAAGTACACTGATATTTAGTTGGTAACTAAGCGATTAGAACAGAATTAACTGGTATGACATAATATTATCTATAAATACAAAATAGATGTTTATGCCCTGAGGGTGACTATTTTACAAAGCCGAGGGCCTTTGGCCCATGGATTTGCATGTTGGCTGCTGCATTTTGTCTGGTGCATACAAACTTTCATGAAGTAGTTTGTTATTGGATTCACAGAATAAATATTCGGAAAAAATTGATAGTTCTGTCCGATTTCAACTGTATACTTTGGTTGCTAGGAAAACACTGTGGAAAATAGAACGTTAACAGGCAGTGCCGCATTAAGAACCATTGGCGCCCTGGGCTGAATGATAGGCAGCGCCCCCCCAATATGTTTTTACTAATGTTAAAGTTCTTAAGTTTGTCGGTTTTCCAGTTTTGTTTCGGAAGGGGTATTAATATCCCTTAACTCAAAAGAGAGTCATTCCATTATCCACCACCTATGGACCCGCCGTGTCCCGGACTGGAAACCGGTAGTTGGAAATCCGACACGTTGAGCGTGTATTTACTGGTGAGTTAGGAACTAAGAACCAGTACTAGGCTCAACATGGCGATATTTTTCCAACATCGCGGACCACCCACCCACCTCATTTAATTGATTTTATTTGTTTATTTAAGTTTTTTAATCTGAAATATTTACAAGTATTTATTTACACTATTTAACAGTGTCTCTTACTAGGCGCGTATACAAATGATTACACCTCTTCCCCCCCATGATCAGTCAGTTACATTACATATTACAATATATATTAAAAAATATAGGGAGATATCAAACAAATATAATAAATGAATGAAAAATCAATCACAATTTCATTCCACCTTTACTCCCTGTAACCCTGTAAGATCACTCAAAATCAGTATCAAAATTATCGAATATTTCATATATATATATATATATATATATATATATATATATATATATATATATATATATATATATATATATATATATATATTCTGTTGCATTATCTTGTGTTCAATAAGTATAAACTTTTCATTCTACTCATATTGATATGTAGTATGAAAAATACATGAACGAATATCATTATAACGGTTTATTTTTACTTCCTTTGACATGGCAAATTTAATAAAGTCTGAAGTTTATTTTCATCTACTTTTTTATTTATAAAAAAAAAGAATATTGAACAAATCTGACACAGTTTCCTGATAATTCAAGTCATTGTGAAAGGTAAGTTTGTAAAAAGGCCAATCTGCATTTGTGTTTTGATAAAATGGTGGAAACGCATAATTTTCGCAGTGATTACCCCCCCTATGAACTTGAGCTGTATACGTGCCTGTCTCTACTCTCCTTCTTGTCCAACGTAAAGAATAAGATAATGTTATTGATCTGTAAATAGCTCGCCCCCCCCAAGCTCGTGCGCCCCTGGGCTGCAGCCCAGTCAGCCCATTTACTAATACGGCACTGTTAACAGGCAGAAAAAGTGTGTCTTTATACCCGTGCGAGCCATGAAGTGAACTTTATGCCCGTACGGGCGTGAAGTACACTGTTATCTAGTTGATAACAATAGTATATCCATTGCCATAAAATATATTAAGTTTTAACGGGGACTTCATTTTCACTATCACATCAACATGAGGAGAGCTCGATGAACCCATAACTTGATTTTTGTTATGTCGTAAATTAATCATTTACATCTTCAAGCGTTTCAGTTTCTGTTGCTGTACAGATCATAGGAGAAACTAAACATTAAAAAGCCTTTTTACTTAGTAATAGTAGTTTTGTTTGGTATCGAATTGCAAAAAAAACCATTGAAAATACACCCGATAAAGTATTTGTGTTCCAATCGATGTAATAGTACGAAAACAATGGTGTAAGATGATGAGAATCGTGTTTCTATTATCGTGAAGATTATTTTAAAGTCATTATTATGCTATATTTATATACACCTCATTGTGAACTGATCAGAAGTGAGTTTTGCGTTAGCTATTCACAAGAGAAAAATTCAGTTTTAAAATAACCCTACCTGGCTTCCAACATTTTGGAATATCGATTTATAATATACGTGTTTGCTAGGGCATATCATATAACATAATGATCATCTCGCAGCTTTCACTCCTCTGATCTCTGTGCATGTAAAATCGAGATTTGATGCGAAATATGCTGTCATCATAAATGTATCTATTTTCAGTAAAGTGGCCGATTGTTCTTGCACTAAAGCACATTGGGTCATCATTCTAGATCACTAGAAATCGCCAGAGGAATACAGGTTTGAATTTTTTTTTACCACCAACACAGTATGAATATCGTGCCGATAAATGTTCCCTCCGTAATACTCTACTTTTGATATAATATTTTATGCGTTTGAATAATGATCAATTGAAAAAATAATTTTTGATTGAAATGTTACGATAAAAATTCGAGATAAAAATATCTGAGACAAATTGAAATATAATGCATATTCCCTGTTCTCACTCAAATTGGCACATGTTCTGGAAAATTAAAAATATTGTTCATTAAAGTCTAGCGAACACGATCCTCCAACATCCCCATTAATATCCCGTTACCAAACGCGCCCATCACACACAGGACGCATTATTTCTGCTATCGAGTTTTTTCGAGCCGTCCCCCGCCCCTCCACCGCCCGTTCCGATTTAAAAACCCATCACAGATAATCGATTCCAATCGCATTAACACTGATCAGTACGTAATGAACATGTCAGTATTGTCGCCCATTGTCTGCCGTGGGAGAGGGTGATGCCAGTATGTCGGTGATGACCTTATCTCGGTATCTCTCGTATCTGACCTCGTTGCGGCTATCGCACCCCATTATCTGCGACACCATCAACGTTTGTTAACGCTTTGACGACTATTAATGTCTCCTGAGAGCGGCTACGGAGGGACAATACCGCAGAGAGATCGACCCGAGAGCATCGCAATATGTTCGGTTCTAATGTCATTAGAGAACTATTAGGGCAGCAAATGTTGTTCGGTGCATCTTTGTTGTGTCCGTAGATCATAGAAACAAGTTTAGATACAATTTAGATGCAACGGCATACTTGTATAACCAAAAACTGGTACTATAAGGCAAAACGGAATGTATTACAGAAAACTGTACAGAATAATAATGCAGAATTTTGTATTATCGACTGGGATCGATCGACAGAAACCAGCTTTAAAAAAAATCTACCCCAACACACAAACACTCCCAATGAGACGATTCCAAGAAATCAATAAGCCTCGCAGCAAAGAAGGAAACTTCGACCATTGCCGCATCTCCTTTGAGAACGTCTGCCCAAAAACCTGCAGATCACAACCCCGAAAACAACTAACAATTCATAATAATTTTCTATTTTGGGATGACAAAAGTCATTTCAAACTGAATATACAATAAAATTTTCACACAGGACATCCATTATAAACCATTACTGGTGCACATGGAAATTGATATTGAATGTTTTTCACCGATCAAATTTTGGACATCATTCTATGAAAATATGTAGATGTCCATCACACGACCAAATGGACATGAAAATGACGTTAAATGAACATGCATTCAAATTTAAATGTTTCGTGTCATTCAAGAAATCCTTTCACGCACATACTTCCGTGGAATATCCTTTGTCAACGTTATGATGGACATCATCAATGAACATCCTGATGACATCTTCATTTCATTTAGTTTTGGTATACTCCTAACTGTTTATTCTCAAGCTTGTCATACATACATCTTTGTTTTCTCACACCTCTACCATATTTCTTACCTGAAACAAGAAAGAGTTCTTATGGAATAGCTCTTTTTTGCTAATTATTGATTGTCGATTAATTTCTGATAAACAATTTTGAAATTCATGTATCTAAACGATTTCACTAACCGTATATTTTCAATTCGGTTATTCGTAATTTATTGGTTTGGTTAGATCCTTTCGATCTTATGAATCTTTTGGAAAAGTTCCAATAGCGTAAATTAAATAGAAAATTGAAATTAGAATCAATACCTCCCCATATCACTAGTGAGTTTCATCAAAAATTTGATGTTAAGTACACCATTGTTATACGACTGTGAAAATATATTGCACTTGAAATTTTCAAAGAAAGACTAGAACATTGTTTCCATAAGTTTTTCAACTCTTTCACTTTGGAAACCTAATGAAAAATGGTTGCACGAATATATGAATGTCACTCCCAAAATTATTAGTTGGAAATTAATTTATTTGGAAAAACTGATATAACCACCTAGAACATTTTGAGCACTACCGATCCCAGACAATAATTGATAAGTAAAATTTGCTTGCCGTTCTCGATATTTAATAGCATTTCACTCAGATTGGTCCATAATACAATGTGAGAGGTATGACAATTCTTTGTCACCTCTTTGTTGCAACACTGATGATCATAAAATTTTCAATTGCATGCCAACAAACGCGCAAGATCTACCTGTTAGCCCCCAACAAATTTCATTCGCATATCCCGACCGGTTTCAGAGCAATACAGAATTGGTCAGCATCCCGGATCTCGAAAAACGAAGTATTTCCGGAAAAAAGTTATATAGTAACCTGTCATGTTCTTGAATTTTTGTGATAGTCAGTTTTACGTTATGCGAGAAATAGCTGACAAGTAGGACATAAGTAAGATGTCTAGAAGGATGGTGCTGGGACTGATGCGATATTGTTTAGAATTTTATGGCGACACTTTTCTGTCATTAGTGTCATTTTTACGTATCGTGGTGTGTTTCTCAATTTCATCAACCGATCGATCGACAAACTATATTCTTTGATTCGAGCAGTCAACAAAATGAGCAAAATCTAATGTCATACTCATAAAAAACAAAATCGAATGACAGGAACACAATTATAGGGAATTTGGCCAGTATTCTGAACAAATAATATAGGTTGTTGATCAGTCAGCGTCCAAAAGTAAAAGTATAGCCAGCCGTCAGGTCGGCCGTTTATACATTTCCTAGGAAATTTGTAACTCATTTCGTTGCACACGCCATCTGGACTGATTTGATGTCGAAAAGTCATGATGCTTATTATCATAGTAGGCATGTGTCGCCACTTAGACCCCAAACTTTCCCAGGCATAAATCCCTACACCAGGGTTTCTAGACATCTTAGACATAAGTAAGTCAGTCACCCATAAATGTCAGAATAACTTGAGAGTGACTTACATTTTGGTCAAAGTAGGTTGTTTGTTTGGTTGCCACGGGCATGATACATTGTTAACAAATGTTTAAATGAATGTTGACGCATGACAGTTGTCGCTGAAGAAAAGGGAAGCCTTTTGGAAGAGAAAAAATGGAGGAAACTGATGAAAATTACGTCCCTGAGGATATCCTTATGGAAGTAGAAGAAACAGCGATGCAGATTTTGCCAGAAAAGTCCTTAGATGCCTACGAAAAGGAGTTTAAAATGTTTGAGTTTTGGATGAATTCACGGAAGATAAAAGGTATCGATGAAAATGTTCTATTTGCTTATTTTTTACGTTTGCAAAAAAAATTAGCCCCATCGTCGCTATGGACCAAATACTCGATGCTTCGCTCGAAAAATCGACATTTCGAAATATGGCAAACTAACGAGCTTTTTGAAAAGCAAATCAGAGGGATTGCAAACCAAAGAAGTACAAGACATTAGAACGACCTGAAATAGATGTTTTCGAACGAAGCTCCCGACGACGAGTACTTGTTGATGAAAGTGGCTTTGGTAATGGGGATTAACGGTGCCTCTAGATGCGATGAATTGGTCACTTGAAAATAGAAAATATTCAAGACCAAGGAAAATATTTTCACGTATTTTTGCCAGACATTAAAATCAAGAAATCGAGAATAGTAGTTCTAGCCACTTTTCAGTTTTTTACATAAATGGGGGGTGTACCAGCCAATGTGCAGAAATAAACCCGTTGTCGAAGATACCTTCGAGAATTGCAATGTTTTTGAAATTGGAAGAACCAGCGCTCTACACCGATCACTGCTTGAGAAGGTCTTCGACGACTCTTTTGGCCAATGCAGGGGCTAACATGACTACTTTGAAGCGTCACGGGGGATGCAGCTGTACAGAAATGGAAGCGTCTGATTCCAATGAGCCAACGAATTTTACATCAACTCAAATTCGAATAAACCGTTTCCATTTTCAACCAATTCCAATATCAATGTGAATACTTTGTAATAGTAATACATAAATGGAACACTACTTTAAATCTCACTAGTGAGATATGGATTATAACACAGTAGTGTGTTATTTGATAGTTTACTTGTCTAAAATGACATCAATAATGACAGTTATTGTCATGTGTTGGATAAAGATTATTTATTGAGCAATTTGAAAAGTTTATTCCAGGTACGACTGATTTAGAAGTGCAAGGAATATTTACATTCATTTCATTATTGCTAGTATCAACAGATTCCGATTTTGTATTGGAAATGCAGATTGTATTCTGAACCGAATTTCAATGTAACCTTCCGCTATTGAATTGGATTACCACTTGGACAAAAATCTGTATCGTTCTGAAGAATCTGTATTTTAATGGATCTCATTATGAAACGTATTATGAGCATATATAAGTGTATTATTATAGTACGGGTGTAGTTGAAATTGTGCAAATTCCAATTTCAGCATTTTCAATGAACATTTTTACGGCCAATGGTCTGTTATTCACACCACCCTAGAAAGTGTGATACGAAAAAGAGCAAAACAGTCGCCCTCGACTATTTTGCAGCTATCCATTCGCCCCGGCGTCGTATATTCAGTGCTTTATCCGCGTATATACGCGGCAACTAAAGCAATAAATATCGCAATAAACTTTTTCATAGGAGGATGTTTTATGGAACTATATATCTCGTGAAATATTCAGAGTTTCGCCCTTATTTTAAAGTTGTTCTCGCTGGCCGGTCGCCAGAAACTCCGGAGTTAAGTCACGTTCAATATCTTCTGCTGCTAGGTAATATTTTGCGACCGTGGCTCGTAAATTCCGTATGCACTCGTTGGCTCTGATGGTTTATGCAGTAGGCGAATGTGTTATTTCACTTATTTGCAGTGTTTTCGAAAGTTTGTATATCATCAGCTCGGTATTGTGCAATTTTTATATGAATCTGTACATCATTTTAATACGACGGCTTAGCAGTGTCACTGTAAAACTGACAGATTTGAATCTGTTAATGACATATTATTTTCTGTAAATGACAGATTTTAATCTGTTAATGAATGATTATTATGTTCTGTCAATGACAGATTTTAATTTGTCAATGAAAGATTTTAATTTGTCAATGAAAGATCATATTCTGTCAGTGGCAGATTTGAATCTGTGATATGTCATTGACAGATTATAATCTGTAATTGACAAATTTAATCTCTCATTGACAGATTAAAATCTGTCATTCACAAACTATAATCTGTCATTGACAGAAGGGCAAGGTTTGGATGATGTCACATGACGTTACCCGGGTTTGTTTACTCTAGTTTCAGTTTCAATTGCTGTTCTCCATGGGATAGGCGATAACAACTTCTTACGCAAGAATTGAATTGTATCGAAGTGCAAAAACACTTTAGAAATACACCCGATAAAATGTTTTTTCGTACTCCAAGCGATGCGAAAGTACAAAAACAGTAAGGCAAGATAATGGAAAGGGATAATGTATCTTCAAAATCGTGTTTATATTGCTGTGAAGATCATATAAACATAAGCATAGTATATTCATATAGAGCTCAGTCATCCAGTTTATGCACTCTAATACATCGTATAACATTTTTTACATCGGAGCTTTCACTCCTTTGATCTCTGCGTACGCAATATGCTGTCATCATAAATATATCTATTTTCGGTGGATTTTCCGATTATGCTTGCATAAAAACACTTTCAGTCATATATCGTTCTAGATTTACAAGATCACCACAGGAATACAGGTTTGAAATATTTTATCATTAACACAGTATGGGTATAGATACCGATAAATCCACTGTTGTATCGTCAGATGTCACATTTCGTTTCAACCAATGGTGACGCGTTTTGTAGGTTTGAATTTCCTTCCTCGATTCCTTGATTTTTATATGATATTTTATGGATTAAAGTGATAATTTGAAAAATAGTAAAAAAATATTTGAGACAAACTATAATTTTATGCACATTTCCTAGTATTACCTCAGATTAGTACCTAGTACTTAACGTTCTTGAGTTACAGAGTTTTTGTACGATCCTAGCATTGTTTTCTTTCATTCACCAAAACTAATTTCTACCTTAAAACTGAAAGGTCACAATTGACTTTTATAATATATTCGTGTCAAATTTTTTTCGATGACCGAATTGCATTTATATCAAAAATCAAGTTGACAAACATGAACATTTGTTAATTTGTTAAACTCAACATATGATTTCACGAAGACGTCGATGAGTAGTTTAGGCGTCTGTAAATAAATAACTCACCGACATCCTTGGCCTACACAACAACACGGTTTCGTACAAAAGAGATCCTGTATTACTAACTCAGCTTGCCTAAATGGATACATTTGTTCTCTTCTAGATAGTCAGGGCCAGGTAAATGTCATCATCTGGGACTTTCAGAAGGCTTTTGATAAATACGCTCTTCTTACCAAACTGGGTGAAACGGGTTTCTACGAAACGCTGGTTTTATTTTTCCAATCAAACCTTCTGGATAGGAAGCAGTTTATAGAGTATGAATCATATAAGTCTGATTCCTATATAATTACCTCTGGAGTCCTACAAGGATTCAATCTTTGTCCACTATTGTTTATGGTATTCATTAACGATCTATACGACACTATAAATATTTCAAATCTGTTCTTTGTGGATGAGATTGAATTATAAACTAAAATTGAAAGTATTTTTGACTCTGAACAACTGCAACCAAGCATTAATGCCGTGGAGAGTTAGTGTTCACAAAATAGGTTGGAACTAAATATTACAAATATAACGTTAATTCGTTCAGTAAAAAAACGAATGTAGCCCTCCATGATTATACTATAAACTCCACAAAGGTTATACGCTGTAGAGAAATGAGAGGTCTAGGATTTATCTACGATTACAAATTTTCTTTCTCAATTCACATCGATGAAATCGTTTTTTGAAGCGCACATAATGCTAGGATTCATTTCTAGAAATTTCGAGGGTCCCAAGAATATATCTTAATTGTTCTGAATTGTTCTAAAATTGTTCGTTTCTATTAACCAGCTGACTGACGTCAACCCTCAGAAGTCGAAACTTGTGCGAGCAATGGATTAACGAGGCCTTACCTTTTAACGTGCGATTTCCCAGTACGGTGGCCTGGCGGGGAATCGAACCCCGGTCTTTCGCTTGAAAGGCGAATGTGTTAACCCCTACCCTACCGAAAACCACATCTACTTTGGAACTTTCATTTAACTCATATGTTCGTTGTAATTAGAATATGCTACTGTGATTAGACAACACATATGTGCTTATCAAAGTACAAAATATTGAAAATATACAAAAAAAGTTTTTGATGTTGACTTATCCCAGCAAGGGTACTGGTCACGATACACTTCTGGGCAGATTCGATGTAGTCTCCCTAGAAAAAAGAAGAGTATACAATACTCACTTCTCAGGGTGAAAGTATTTTGCAGTACTTAGACTTGCTAACAGAAATTTTACCTCAAAACAACTATAACAAACATTGCTTTAAAATCACCTATATATAATATAATGTGTCGTAATTTTTATAGAAGTTATGTGATATTCACTATACGTTTCTAGTAAATATTTTTAGAATGTTTGTTTAAGAGGTAAAAAAGTTCTGGAATTCATTTTTTGGGTTTTCTCTCTGCTAGAAATGAAAAGGAAAAAGTTTTATGTTGTTATGTTCTTATAATATCTGTTTTTGGGCAAATTGGTATATTTTTTTTCCCGATACGTAACTGTTATATTAAAAAGATGCAAAAATGACTATTTTGTCGGTTACGTTTCGTAATTTTAAAATTATGAAAAGAATCCGTATAATTTCCTTCGGCGACGTTTCGGAAGCTAGTCTGCCTTTTTTCTCTGGACTATTTTGTAGAATTTTCAATGAAATTGTTATTTTTGATATGTAGTCTTACAATTCAATTGATAACTTTCCAAAACAGGCTTCAAAAAGGAGGCAGACTATCTTCCGAAACGTCGTTAAGGGAAAGTATACGCACTTTTTAAACAAATTTGTTAATTAAATCTCCAAATCCATAAAAACACGATAGTTAACTGACAAAATAGTCATTTTTACATTTTTTAAATATAACAGTTACGTATCGGGAAAAAATACCAAAGAACAGATATTATAAGAACTTATAGCTTTTTCCTTTTCATTCCTAGGGGAGAGAAAACTGGATTCAAGAATATTTACTATGATTCCATACTAAGCATCATTACTTCTATTATTCAAAATTCATAATGTGTTCTTATTGGTTATTTTTCACGATACTTAATCTATAATTTGCTACTATGTCAATTGTTTTTCAAATGTTTTCTGTAATTGGGTTCATACTGTTGGGACAAAATTGCTTCATTTTTCGAAGCAGTAAATACGACGTACCACCAACCTGGATCATGCAGAAAAATTCGTTATTAAGTCGTAGCAGAAGTTCTTTCCGGAGGCTGCGACTATAACAAATCCGCCAGTTCATTAATAACATTACGTTCCCGAAATCCCCATCGCGACAATAGAACACCGGTAGGGGTCCGCCATTATCGAAGAATATTAAAAGGCGATGACAAAAAATAGTGCGGTACAATCGCGACTCAGCTAGTCGAACGAACACGTATAAATACATTAGTTTTAGTCGAACGGGCATCTCTAAAAAGAGTCAGTTTAGGATAAGTAATGGTCCCCCGGTGCGCCGGACCCTGTCGATTATGATGGAAGAACGCGGCTACGGGATTGCTCTCGAACACTGGAACCATCCGTAATTTCCGTTATGCGATTAACCGCAATCACATTATATTCGCACTCGAAAGATGCAGACCAGCCCAAATTGCCCATTCGGATATGGCATTGTTGTTAAACAAGGAATTAAGGATAAAGAGTGCACGTATTGCTATCCACTCGAAGAGGTTTGGTGCTCGAGGCATGGGCTGTTGGTTCCTTGTTTGACTTTACGTTATTGATGATGAAAGATCATTCACGCGACTTTGCACTCAAAGATAGCATTTTTTTCTACTACCTTGGAGACTAACAAGCTTTGATTATCCACTTTTTGATTTATTTCCCAAAGCACTTTTCAAAAATGGGATTAGCAGAAGTAAGTGGTATTGATCAGGTCTTCCATTGTCTATATAATTGAATCATTCGAAACCTCTTGCGAAAAATTATCAAATTCAAATAATCCAAATGAAGATAATGTGTTTACGAATGATGGAATTGAAATACACAGTAAAACCTTCGAATTTCGTTTCATTCTCTCATTTTACATTCAATATTTCATCTCATACAAATATTATTTCTTGGTCATTTACAACTCTCAATATTTGAATTTTCTAAATTTCTTTCTTCGATCAGACATTGATAGTTTTATATTTGGTTCTTTTACTGTACATTTCGATTCTATCATTCGTTATTTACTCAGTTTAGATTCTCCCAATCTTATAAGTTTTTGCAAGTGTCAATAGATTTAAATATGTGAACAATTAAAATTCAAATCAATACCAGTCAGGAAGGAAGATTTCTAAACCAAAAAAAATATGACAAAATTGGTAAAATAAAGATAAGTATCAAAATAAGTGATGAGTATTTCTTGGCAAAAATAGATATTTTGCGTAATAGACAATCTATTCCATCTCAACACTAAATTACAGTATATTTATAACTTCATCAATTATTTTATCTACACCCGTACTATAATGATACACTTATATGCCCACAACCCGTTTTATAATGAAATCCATTACGATACAGATTTTCATTACGATACAGATTTTCAACCAATAGAAACCCATTATTTTTCAATCAAGCATGATGTGCAAGCTTTGCATTTTGACGTTTGTCAAGTCAAAATCAGTAGGTATTGAATTTTTGAAGAATTTAGTAAATTTTCGATAATCGAATGAAAATGTCTTATGGCAGTGATATAGAAGAATTACCAGCGACTCCTACACAGATGTCTTAGACAAGAAAAAAATTCAATCGAAAGGATTATATTTTTCATTTGACAAATGCAACACATATGTTTTTATTTTCGACCAAATCAAATGAGCTCTCATGGCCGAGTGGTCAGTGGCGCCGGCAATGATTAGAACCACCCGGGTTCAATTCCTGAGCTCGACAGAGGTTTTGTTTCATTTTTTTTCTTTTCATTTCTCGTTGTTGTATTTTCCGTGGTTATACCATCGATTATAATTTTGTAGAATTTTTCAAAGAAATACGATTGATTACCTACTATTATTGTGTCCAATATAAATACCTAATAATATAATATTTTTATTTCTCCATTATTTATTGGGTGTAGATAAAATAGCGTATGCAACTCTCCTGTAATGGTTATTAATACACTCGCATAAACCATACGAAACTCACCTTCGGCTCGTTTCGTATCCCGATTTATGCTCATATATTAATAACCATCATTACACGATCGTTGCATAATATACTATTATAAGTGAGTGTTCCTTGAGAAGCATTTTTCGAAAATTTTACAAGACACTCTCATATGTAATGTAATGGAATCTCTTTGTGAGATTAATCGCAATCACATTATATACGCATTAAAAAGATGCAGACCGGCCCAAATTGCCCATTCGGATATGGCATTGTTGTTAAACAAGGAATTAAGGATAAAGAGTGCACGTATTGCTATCCACTCGAAGAGGTTTGGTGCTCGAGGCATGGACTGTTGGTTCCTTGTTTGACTTGACGTTATTGATGATGCAAGATTATTCACGTGACTTTGCACTCAAAAATAGCATTTTTTCTTCTACTACATTGGAGACTAAGAAGCTTTGGTTGTCTACTGTTTGACTTATTTCCCAAAGCAACTTTTCTAAAATGCGATTAGCAGAAGTGAGTGGTATTGATTAGGACGTCCTTTGTCTATATAATTGAATCTTTCGAAACCTCTTTCAAAAACTTATGGAATGCAAATAATCCAAACAAAGATAATAATGGTTTTACGAATGATGGAATTGAAATAAACAGTAAACCCTTTGAATTTTGTTTTCTTCTCTTATTTTACATTAAATATTTCATTTTATCCCAATATTATTTCTTGTTCATTTACATCTCTGAATAATTGAATTTTCTGGATTTCCTACTTCGACCTTTCAAATGTTTGTATTTGAGTGCGGTATTCAACCAAATTATTCACAAGTTTTATCTTTATTATTGCTTTCAATTAACTTCTTCAAATTAATCTTCGGACAATGATAGTTTAATATTTGATTTTTTCACTATGTATTTCAATCACATTATTTGTTATTTATTCAGTTTAGATTCTCCCAATCTTGAAAGCTTTTGCAAGAAGTTTCAATGAATAGATTCAATTATATGAAGAATTGTGATCCGAATCTAAACCAGTCAGCAAGGAATATTGCTAATCCAACAAAAATATGATGAAATCGGTGAAATAACGATAAACATTGAAATCGTTGATGAGTATTTCTTGATAAAAGATAGATATTTTTCGTAATAGACAATCTACTTCATTCCCACACTACATTACAGTATTTTTATGACGTCATCAAATATTTTATAAGCGAGTGTACCTAGATTGCTATCCACTGGAAGAGGTTTGGTGCTCGAGGCATGGGCTGTTGGTTCCTTGTTTGACTTGACGTTATTGATGATGAAAGATTATTCACGCGACTTTGCACTCAAAAATAACATTTTTTCTTCTACTTCATTGGAGACTAAGAAGCTTTGGTTGTCAACTTTTCGACTTATTTACCAAAGCACTTTTCAAAAATGCGATTAGCAGAAGTGAGTGGTATTGATTAGGACTTCCATTGTCTATATATTTGATTCTTTCGAAACCTTTTGCAAAAACTTCATACAATCGAATCAAATAATCCAAACAAAGATAACAATAGGTTTACGAATGATGGAATTGAAATACACAGTATAAGCTTTAAATTTTTCATTGAGAGTTTCTTCAACTGTTTACTCCAATTCTATTATTCGTTATTTATTCATTTTAGATTATCCCACTCTTATAAGTTTTGCAAGGAGCTTCAATGGATTAAATTATACGAATAATTGAACTCCGAATCAATAGCAGTCAGCATGGAATATTGCTTACCCAACAAAAATATGATGATATTGATAAAATAACGATAAACATTCAAATCGATGATAATCATTTCTAGACAAAAATACATATTTTTCGAATAATAGACAATCTGTTTCATCGCCACACTACATCACAATATAATCATGACTTCATCATAGTATATTATGCAACGATCGTGTAATGATGGTTATTAATACATGAGCATAAACCGGGATACGAAACGAGCCGAAGGTGAGTTTCGTATGGTTTATGCGAGTGTATTAATAACCATTACCTGAGAGTTGCATATGCTCTTTTATCTACACCCAATAAATAATGAAGAACTAAAGATATTATATTATTAGGTATTCATATTGAATACAATAATACTATGTAATCAATCGTATTTCTTTGAAAGATTTCACAAAATTATAATTTATGGTATAACCACGGAAAATACAACAATGAGAAATGAAAGGAAAAAAAATGGAAAAAAAACTGCCGAGGGCAGGAATTGAACCCGGACGTTTCTGATCACTGCCAGCGCCATTGACCACGCGGCCATGAGATCTCATTTGATTTGGTCGAAAATTAAAACATATATGTATTGCATTTGTCAAATGGAAAATATAATCCTTTTGATTGTATTTTTTTCTTGTCTAAGACATCTGTGGAGGAGTCGCTGGTGATTCTTCTATATCACTGCTATAAGGCATTTTCATTCGATTATCGAAAATTGACTACATTATTCAAAAATTCAATACCTACTGATTTTGACTTGACAAATGTCAAAATGCAAAGCTTGCACATCATGCTTGATTCAAAAATAATGAGTTTCTATTGGTTGAAAATCTGTATCGCAATGAAAATCTGTATCGTAATGAAAATTTGTATCGTAATGGATTTCATTATAAAACGGGTTGCGAGCATATAAGTGTATTATTAGAGTACGGGTGTAGATGAAATATTTTATGAGCGAGTTTACCTTGAGAAGCATTTTTCGGATATTTTACAGGACAATCATATATTTAATGTATGGGATTTTCATTATGAGATTAATCGCAATTACATTATAATCGCACTCTAAAGCTGCAGACCTTCCTAAATTGCCCATTCGGATATGGCATTGTTGATGATGCAAGATTATTCACGCGACTTTCCACTCAAAAATAACATTTTTTCTTCTACTTTACTTGAGACTAACAAGCTTTGATTGTCTTTTTGATTTGTTTCCCAAAGCACTTTTCAAAAATGCATCAGCAGAAGTGATTGGTATTGATTAGGACTTCCATTGTCTATATAATTGAATATTTTGAAGCCTCTTGCAAAAACTTATAAAATTCAAATAATCCAAACAAACATGATAATAGGTTCTTGAACGATGAAATAGAAATACACAGTGAAACCTTTGAATTTTGTTTCATTCTCTTATTTTACATTCAATATTTCACTTTATCCCAACATTATTTCTTGATCATTTACAACTTTGAACATTTGAATTTTCTGAATGTCTTTCTTTGATCAGACATCGATAGTTTTATATTTGATTCTTTTACTGTTTATTTCGATTCTATTATTCGTTTTTTATCCAGTTTAGATTCTCCCAATCTCATTAGTTTTTGCGAGAAGTTTCAATAGATTTAATTATATGAACAATCGATATCCGAATCGATATTTGTCAGCAAGGAATATTGCTAACCCAACAAAAATATGATGAAATTGGTGAAATAACGATACACATTGAAATCGGTGATAATTATTTCTTCTAGACAATCTATTTCATCTCCACACTACATTACAGTATATTCATGACTTCAAATATTTGATGAGCGAGTGTCCCTTGAAAAGCATTTTTCGGAAATTTTACACGATACTTGTATATTTAATGTATGGGATTTCCTGAGATTAATCGTAATCACATTATATTCGTACTCGAAAGATGCAGACCGACCCAAATTGCCCATTCGGATATGGCATTGTTGTTAAACAAGGAATGAAGGATAAAGAGTGCACGTATTGCTATCCACTCGAAGAGGTTTGGTGCTCGAGGCATGGGCTGTTGGTTCCTTGTTTGACTTTACGTTATTGATGATGAGAGATTATTCATGCGAGTTTGCACTCAAAGATAGCATTTTTTTCTACTACCTTGGAGACTAACAAGCTTCGATTACCCACTTTTTGATTTATTTCCCAAAGCACTTTTCAAAAATGCTATTAGGAGAAGTGAGTGGTTTTGATTAGGACTTCCATTGTCTACAATAGGCCTGTCCAACTTCAAGTGGCCCAAGGGCCACTTCAAAAAAAATGCAGTTTGGAGGGCCGCATTATGAAATCTTTCCATACAACATTATTACTGAGTTTTAATAGGTATATACTATAATACTATGTGAATACGGTATACAAAAATAGTTTTTCTATAATTTTCATTCATTCAGAAAATATGAAAAATATGAAAAAATCAGTGGGACATTTGAGGATGTTGGTTTTCTAATACTAATGCATCAATATTAACATTAATATTCGTTGTTGATAAACGAAGTAAGTGAGTAAGTGACTTATCAGAGGGAACATCTATACTTTGACTTGATAAATTTCATGTTGGCTTCTCGAATATTCGGGGATGATCGGTCCAATTTCCAGTAAATGCTCTGCGGCCCGCTGTCGGTCGCCAGTGGCGTCACATGTTATTGTATTTTATCGGTAATGTAAGAATTGTGCATATTCGGTATTTGAGAGTGATTTGTACATGTGATGTATATTCGGTATTTGAGAGTAATTTATACATGTGATGTATACATGACCCGTGAAGCGGGGGCCTCAAGAAAGGAGTTCGCGGGCCGCATGCGGCCCGCGGGCCTTATGTTGGACAGCTATGGTCTACATAATTCAATCTTTCGAAACCTCTTGCAAAAACTTATGAAATTCAAATAATCCAAACAAAGATAATAATAGGTTTGCGAATGATGGAAATGAAATACACAGTAAAACCTCCGAATTCTGTTTCATTTTCTTATTTTACATTCAATATTTCATTTTATCCCAATATTATTTCTTGATCATTTACAACTCTTAATATTTGAATTTTCTAAATTTCTTCCTTTGATCAGACATTGATAGTTTTATATTTGGTTCTTTTACTGTTTATTTCGATTTTATTATTCGTTATTTATTCAGTTATGATTCTCCTAATCTTATAAGTTTTTACAAGTATCAATAGATTCAATTATATGAACAATTGAAACTGAATCAATACTAGTCAGCAAGGAATATTGCCAACCCAAAAAAAATATGATGGAATTGGTAAAATAACGATAAACATCAAAATCGGCAAGTATTTATTGACAAAAATAGATATTTGTCGTAATAGACAATCTATTTCATCCCCACACAATATATTTTGTAGCTTGTTGTTAAATAAGGAATTAAGGATAAAGAGTGCACGTATTGCTATCCACTCGAAGAGGTTTGGTGCTCGAGGCATGGGCTGTTGTATCCTTGTTTGACTTTACGTTATTGATGATGAAAGATCATTCACGCGACTTTGCACTCAAAGATAGCATTTTTTTCTACTACCTTGGAGACTAACAAGCTTTGATTGTCCGCTTTTTGATTTATTTCCCAAAGCACTTTTCAAAAATGCGATTAGCAGAAGTGAGTGGTTTTGATAAGGACTTCCATTGTCTACATAATTCAATCTTTCGAAACCTCTTGCAAAAACTTATGAAATTCAAATAATCCAAACAAAGACAATAATAGGTTTGCGAACGATGGAATTGAAGTACACAGTAAAACCTTCGAATGCTGTTTCATTTTCTTATTTTACATTCAATATTTCATTTCATCCCAATATTATTTCTTGATCATCTACAACTCTGAACATTTGAATTTTCTAAATTTCTTTCTTTGATCAGACATTGATAGTTTTATATTTGGTTCTTTTACTGTTTATTTCGATTCTATTATTCGTTATTTATTCAGTTATGATTCTCCTAATCTTATA
This sequence comes from Zygogramma bicolorata, assembly GCA_032362365.1. NCBI lineage: Eukaryota > Metazoa > Arthropoda > Insecta > Coleoptera > Chrysomelidae > Zygogramma > Zygogramma bicolorata. The sequence continues at coordinate 1,996,154 of JAVJAQ010002299.1, forward strand.
AGTTTTTACAAGTATCAATAGATTTGATTATATGAACAATTGAAACTGAATCAATACTAGTCAGCAAGGAATATTGCCAACCCAAAAAAAATATGATGGAATTGGTAAAATAACGATAAACATCAAAATCGGCAAGTATTTATTGACAAAAATAGATATTTGTCGTAATTAACAATCTATTTCATCCCCACACAGTATATTTTGTGGCTTGTTGTTAAATAAGGAATTAAGGATAAAGAGTGCACGTATTGCAATCCACTCGAAGAGGTTCGGTGCTCGAGGCATGGGCTGTTGTTTCCTTGTTTGACTTTATGTTATTGATGATGCAAGATTATTCACGCGACTTTCCACTCAAAAATAGCATTTTTTCTTCTACTGCACTGGAGACTAACAAGCTTTGGTTGTCTTTTTGATTTGTTTCCCAAAGCACTTTTCAAAAATGCGATTAGCTGAAATGAGTGGTATCGATTATGACTTTCATTGTCTATATAATTGAATCTTTTGAAACCTCTTGCAAAAACTTATAAAATTCAAATAATCCAAACAAAGATTTACGAATAATGGAATTGAAATAAACAGTAAAATCTTTGAATTATGTTTCATTCTCTTATTTTACATTCCATATTTTATTTCATCCCAACATTATTTCTCAGCCATTTATAATTCTGAACATTTGAATTTTCTACATGTGTTTCTTTGATCAAACATTGATAGTTTTGTATTTGACTCTTTTACTGTTTATTTCAATTCTATTATTCGTTATTTATTTAGTTTAGATTCTCTCAATCTTATAGGTTTTTGCAAGAAGTTTCACTAGCTTTAATTTAATGGATAATTGAAATTCGAATCAATACCAGTCAGCAAGGAATATTGCTAACCCAACAAAGATATGATGAAATTGGTAAAATAACGATAAACATTAAAATCGGTGATGAGTATTTATTGACAAAAATGAATATTTTTCGTAATAGACAATCTATTTCATTCCCACACTATATTACAGTATATATTTATACTTTATCAAATATTTTTTTTTACATATTTTTTCTTTCGTGTTAATATGTCCATCCTATATATATGTATATATATATATATATATATATATATATATATATATATACTAGGAAGTAAACGTTTATGTCTATTTTCCAACTCCGGAAAACAATCACTGTAGGCGATTAAAATCGGAGGAAGCTGAATCTGAATATATTAGTAAATGGAAGTAGTCTTCGAAAAACATATCGATATTTTTCTTCCTGGTGATTTTGGGTTCTCAACCTACCACAACCAGAAAAAAAAAGGAATAATTTATCAACCATGAAATAATAATTCAAACAGTAAATCGAGATCATCATGATACGACATTTAAGTTAAAAAAATATGTTGTCTCACATAATGAAAACTACAATATCTTTTGTATTAGTGGAAGATAATTACATTTCGATCTCGTTATTACAGAAAAAACATATCAAACTCACGAAATATATTTCAAAAAATCAGAGAATTGAAATTTAAAGTGGGTGGATGAAAAACGAATTATTGAAATGATCGCTGGATCATTCACTAAAAATCAAACGAAAAAAAAAAATAATGAAAACAATTGGAAAATGTTCGTGTTCAATGTACTACGACGTTTCGCAAGCTTTCACCTGCAATTGTCCATTCGTGTGAACCTAGAATTGAAAATTCTCCCTCTCAACTCTTTCAACATCCACAAAAACTCCCGAGCGACGACGGTTGCTTATCTAATCTGAATCATCACAAAGCAGGCACTGGCAACAAAAGTCAATCGCTTCCAATGCACCGGGACCTGTTATTAAAGGAAAGTATATTAAAATGCACGTCATTGTCGGCAGCGGCCCTCAGGGCAGGGTGCGACGTAATAATAAGATTTCCTGCGGCGTTCCGGTTTAGCATTCCGCGATAATTCTCAAAGCAGATCGCTAAGTGGATAAGTTCCCATTCGTCAAAGGTAGAGAACTTCGGTAATTAGGTCGGTTATATTGTTAACAGCAATTATCTCAGCCGCTTGCTGGTTACTGACGCTGGGAAAGGCTTGCCGTTTACCTCGCGGATGTTTGTTTGTATCTGCGTTTGAGGTTAGGTAATTGCTAAACGCTATTTTTCGTTTTGTTTTGAAAATTCCACGAAAAAGTTCCTTTACAGAGTTTCACAGCGAATATTTCCATCATATGTTAAAAATCCCATATGAAGCGGAACATTTTCGATCAATTACAGCGATTATTTCCCTCAATGCGAATAAACGATGAAACAGTTGAAGGCTAGACTGCTTTTACAGAGTTTTACAGCGAATAAATGCACTAGACCTTTTAACCGATTAAAATGTTCGAAATAAACCGGGCGTTTGGATCACTTTTCAGGTACTATCTCTGGTACTATATTGTTCCTGTGTTCGATTTTGATGTTTCCTGAGTTTACATGTTTTCTGGAAATAATCTAAACATATATTCCTCCTTCACCAAGTTCAATCGATCAAAATGCGTGCATTTCCATGATTTTCAAAATTTTGCTTTCAAGCAAATGCTTTCGTGTATAATAATATAAAATAAAATCCCTCGACCTGCGGTCTCGGGATTTTATCAAATTATCATACACTCAAGTCATTTGCTAAGCAAAATTTCGAGAATCATGGAAGTGCAGCACACATTTTAACCGAATAAACTTGGTGCACTCGGGATATAGCCCCCGATACATTCCCGGCGGAACATTTTAAACGTCGTTGTTTTGACTCCGGAAATATTCTACCGAATTACACTCGTGCATCAAAGAAACCTGATAATTTTCCATTCAAGCATGTTGTCAGTAAAAAAACTGCATTCGGTTATTTTCATATTTTGCTAAAAGATCCCTCCTCCTTCGGAGTCGGGCTCTTTCAACATAATATGAAAATAAACTCATGCAGTTTTTAGACAACATGCTTTCATGGAAAATTATCGGTAATTTTGAAGCACTTGTGTAATTACTCCCGAATATTTCCATCGTATGTAAAAAATCTTAAATGAAGCGGGACATTTTCGATCAATTACAGTGATAAATTCCCGGCGGGACATTTTCGGGCTGGTAAATACCCGGTAGGTATCGAAAAATACCCGCTCGGTCCGTGTATCTATAGTAACGATTGTTAAAATTTACATTTGTCGTCTTGACAGGCATAAATATTGAATATTAAAGGTCGTTGTTTTAACTCCGGAAATATTCTACCGAATTACACTCGTGCATCAAAACAAACCTGATAATTCTCCATTCAAGCATGTTGTCAGTAAAAAAACTGCATTCAGTTATTTTCATATTTTGATAAAAGAGCTCTTCACCTTCGGAGTCGGGCTCTTTCGACAAAATATGAAAATGAACTCATGCAGTTTTTAGACAACATGCTTTCATGGAATATTATCGGTAATTTTAAAGCACTTGTGTAATTACTCCCGATTATTTCCCTCAATGCGAATAAACGATGGAAAGTTGATAGATAGCCACTGCTTTTACAGAGTTTGATAGCGATTAAATGCACTAGACACTAGACCTTTCAACCGATTAAACTGATCATAATAAACTGGGCGTATGGCTCACTTTTTCAGGTACTATCTCGACTACCTACTATATTGTTCCTTTGTTCGACTTAGATGTTTCCTGAGTTCAAATGTTTTCTGGAAACAATTTCAACATATAAAAGAAGAACTTCCACCGATGAAATCACATGCATCTTCGATGTACTTGGAACCAACTGATTCTGAGGAAATTGAAGATATAATTGACCTGTTGGATTCCAGGAAAGCTTCTGAGTTTGACAGCATCAGTGTGAGGATTGGAAAGCAGTAGAATCAGAACTTGCTCCTTTCATAAGTAAAATAATAAACTTAACTCTTACAACGGGTTCATTTCCAGATAAATCAAAAATTGCCAAGGTTAAATGGGCCCATTTCGATGTTGCTAGTGTTATCCATAGCAGATTATTTGATTATCTTGAAAAATACAAATCAGTTTATGATGGACAGTACGGATTTCGTAGATCTAGTGATACCAAGTCAGCTCGATATATATTAATATATATATATATATATATGCTGGCTGGAACTTCCGGTTGATCCACGTCTGGAATGATTTTCTTGTCTACGTTTCAAAATTATCTATCAAAAAGAAAGCAATTTGTTCATATGGGGAAAGGAGTCAGTTCATGAAAAACTGTTATATGTGGTGTTCCTCAAGTATCTATTATTGGACCGGTTCTTTTCCTCATATATTTGAATTATCTTTCTGATTTGGAATTGAAAGGAAGAATCGAAATGTTTGTAGACGATACGTCTATAATAAATAGGGAAAATAATAAACAGGAAATAAAAATTAATATGTTAATGGATCTTCAGACAGTATTATCCAGGTTGAATAGTCTCAAACTAACATTGAACTTTAAAAAGTCATCTTTTATGTATATTTCTGAAAAATCAATTTCATTCCTATCAGAAGGTCCCATTCAATTGAAAAATGGAATCATTGAATATTCCTCTGCTGTGAGATTTTTAGGATTACATGTGGATGAAAATTCAACGTGGACCAAACATATAGGAATGTTGAGAAAACAAATATCTCCAATGATTGAAATCGTTTTCAATTTGCGAAATTTTATATTTCTGAAATATCTGAAACTAATTTATTTCTCTCTAGTATATTCCAAACTACAGTATTTAATTTCAGTTTGAGGAGCGGCAACGATAACCTTAGTAAAACCTGTGAAATCCATAGAAAAAGAATTGATCAAATGTATATATAATGATATATTCAAACTTGATTATCGGAAACCAACAAAAAATTTATATAAACCTAATAATCTTTTGGATATATCATCATTATATACACTTGCACTCTGTACCTTCATATATTCGGTTAAAAACAAACTAAAACATTCAATTCTTATCTTCAGAATTAATAGTGATCAGCACAATCATTCAACCAGATCTTCCCAAATTTCAATCAACGATGAAATTCAAATCTAACACAGGACGACAGCCAATTTATCACACGGAAATCCTTTTGAATAATAGATCACCAGATGCAATAAAGAAATATGGAAAACTCCGTTTCGAAGCTTACTAGGCCCATACACCCCTATATTACTAATTCATTCACATCTAACTCTGTTAGTTATAATTACATTTTTGTCAGCTCATATCATATCACATCGTTCTCATAGAGGTATCGAGTGAACGTCACAAAAATTATATACCCCTGACATCGCATTAGGTACATCCCAATGTATACATCGTAGCGATGTAACAAAAGTAATATCGCGGTGTTACCTGATTGTGACATCGCAAGGATGTAATGTCACCGACATGACTGTGAATAATATACACATATCGAGAGAATTTTCTGTAATTCAGTAAACAAATAGCGAATTGTATATACAAAACAAGAAGTTGAAAATAAGGCAATGTATTTAGTTATTGGTTCATTGAGATTCTGATGCGTCTATTATGTTGTGGATAGTAAGTCTGGGAGTGCTAGATGAAAACATTTTCAATTTTTTTTCGAACAGTAAATTCTGTAAATGTTTTATTCATCGGGAATGGCGTTATATATTTTTGGATATAGAAATACATAAGATCTCTGGCCAACTGATTTTTTCATGAATGGTATAGATTGTAAAGTTCTTCCTCTAGTTTTGTGGCCGTGATCTGTTATAGCTCGTTTGGTTTTATGATACTTTATGGCACATTTCCTGAAAAATTTCTGTCTAATGTCAAGTACTTGTGCAGTTGAATGAATGAAATTTGTAGGGAATTATATTTTTTATAAAGCATAAGTCTGAGAATTCTTCTATGCAGAATATCTAGTGGAGTTATCTGTGTTTTAAGTGCTGATCCCCAAGTGAAGATACCGTATTTCAGATGACTTTCAACTAGTCCGAGATATCCATTTTTCAGCTGTTTTTCAGGTATGAATTGCAGCTTCTTGATAATGTACCGAATATGAGCATCGCACTTCAAGTGTTCATCAATAAAAATTCCTAGATATTTTGAAATGGTTTTCATTTATTTTTACGCGTGAATTGTGACTATGTGAATTCAATTCGTGACGCTACTGAATTCGTCCAACTTTTTTTTAGAAAATCTGAAGATTCCCATTTGTGGGGCAGGTTCAGTTTTGTGTAGCTTCAGCGATATCAAATTCCAATGTTTACGGCTCCACCATCTCTCTCGAAAAAAATTCTCTCTACCATTCCGATGGCGCGTGTACGTGTATTACAAAAGAGCAATAATAAAATATGGAATCCCTTTGGCTCGGGACGCAATATTCCGATACTCTGCAGATAAAAGTTACCGTGTAAGTTTGCAGGAATGTCGAGGCAGAAAGTTGCGATTGCAAACTTCGGCGGAGTCACGTTCTGGAAGAGCGGTCGCCGAAATCTACGATAACAGCGGCCCGCCCGAATATAAATTCCCGACGTTATTATTTTCGCAAATAGAAATTAAAAATTAGTTCCGGTCGCTTGTCACAGAGGAGACGAAAAAAAAAAAAAAAAAAATAGACCGGCCGTTCGATTGTGTAAACATTCGACAATCGTATTTTCTGATTCGGTGGCTTTCAGCCGCAAAAGTAAAGCGCAGCGTGAAAGGGAGAAGGTCTTCGTTTGTGCAACGTATTGTGTTCGACAGATGAATCGACTAATGAAGTCTGTGAGAGCGTGTTCAAAATATTCGCTTCGGATCGGTTATCTTATTATTGGAACAATAGTTTCACGAACAGTTCCAGTGAATGGACTGTCTGCCTGAAGAAGCTATTGTTTAGTGAAACACGTTTAGAAGTTTTGTAAATTGACTATGTTTTTATAATCTGCCTTAATATTTCCAAATTCCGAATTTTTAGTTAGAAAATGATATGAACCCCTTTTTTTTTACCCCGTTAGTCAATGAATTTTATTAAAATACGAAACACCTCTTCCATCAATTCTGTTGAAGAATGTTTCTACAAAATTTTGAGTAGATTGGACCAAGGAATCGTGTTTGTCCCATACAAATTTTGACTCCGTTTTTCACTTCCTTAGTTGATCTCTACAAAAAGATTCTTGAATAAATGTTTTTCAATGTTTGTTTTTCATTTTTCAGAAAATAAATAAGAAAACAAAGAAAACTGTAACTTCCTCAACCTTCGTTCCATAGTTTTCTGGGTTTGTAACCTACCACAATCTGAAAAAATAAAAATTAATATTGAAATCTATACAAGTGTAAAAGGGCAGATTTTTAATCTACCCCGAAAAGTTGCTCCGTCTATTGAAAAACAGTTCTTTCTGGATGGAACAAGTCCAATTAGTCAGCAACTTCGCGTTATTTCAAATTTTGCCTATGAAAAAAGCGAATTATTCAGCCTTTCATATAATTCAGGGGTTTTTCCTAAGTCTTGGAGGACAGCAAGAGTTCAGCCAGTTCCTAGAAAAGGGAAGGAAACTTTACCTTATAATTATAGACCAATTGCGTTACTCTCCATCATTTCCAAAGTCATGGAAAAAGCAATCAATATGAAGCTCATCAAATATCTAGGGAAATCAGGAATAATTAATGATCGACAATACGGATTTCGCCATCAAAGGTCAACCAGTGACTTACTGGCTTATGTTTCTCATATTTGGCAGCATTCAATCGAAAAATTTGAAGAAACAATAGCTGTTGCACTTGATATTTCAAAAGCATTTGATCGTGTTTGGAATCGGGATCTGCTTTCTAAACTGCCGTCTTATGGTTTACCTCCTCCGTTGTGTGCTTTGTTGAATAGTGTCCTGTCTGATAGGTCTCTGTATGTGGTTGTTGATGAAGTATCATCTCATATTTCCCCGAAAAATGCAGGTGTTCCACAGGGTTCAATTCTGCCGCCCAGTTTGTTTCTGCTCCATGTCAATGATGTGCTCGAGAAAACATCTTATTCAGTACATAGTTTTGCGGACGACAGTACTCTTCATACTAGTTTCTCTTCCAGAGTCCTTATACCAGCTCGAGAAACAAAAATTCAAAGAGACATTCACGTCAATAAAATTAACGATGACTCGGAAAAAAATAATAGAATGGGGTAACATTAACTTGGTGGAATTTAATGCTAGGAAAATCCAGGCATGTCTCTTCTCAAGAAAAGCTGATCTATCATCATCTAGTATTCAGATGTCAGGAGAAACTATTACTACAAAGTCAACAAGTATCTCGATGCTAGGAATTACGATCAGTAATAATCTCTCATGGGAAAACCGTGTGAGATCGATCGCTAAAGGTGTTTCCCAGAAACATGGATTTCTATTTCGTGCGAAGATATACCTCACTTCTCGTAAGCTTCTAATGATCTACAAGGCTCGGATACGACCTGTCTTGGAATATAGTTCTCATGTGTGGAGTTCGGCACCAAAACACTCATGAAGGCTTCTCGATTCAATTCAGGGAATCTGTCTTGTTGGTGATTCTTCGCTCACAGACTCGCTCACTTTATTGGAACATCGTAGAAGGGTTGGAGACTTGACTCTCTTCTATAGATATTTCCACGGTCAGTGCTCTTCTGATTTGTTATCAATCGTTCCACCCTGCAATATCTACACGGATGACTCGACAGTACAGAATTCCCACCCTTTTGTTGTGAATTTGGAGACCTGTCGAACCTCTCTTGATCTTAGGGATCTTTTTTCAATGGAACAGCTGAGCTTTGGAACTCCTTGCTAAAAGAGATTTTTCCTGAGTCTTTCAAACTTCAAAAATTCAAAGTTTTTGTTAATTCGTTTCTCCTGTCCTTTGATTCACGCGGTGTTCTTTGAACATTACAGGGCTTCCCTTTCGTGTGAATTTGCATATAAAAAAATTGATGAAACATGTTCTAAATTTAACAATATCGCATCAGATGGAGTTGGTGGGAAAAAATTACAGCTAACGAGTTAGAGTTTTTTGAACAAATTCGAGAATATAATTCGAGTACCAAAGATAATTTTCAATTTCATAGTTTTATACCTAGAAAAATATTACATTCTGTTTTTGCTTTAATCATCACTTATATCAGAAAAAAGCTGAAAATTATTCTTTTTTTTTGTTTTACTTTATATTTGGTGTTTTAGAAGGTAATGTCCGGCTTTTAGTGTTAAATGTCTGGCTTTATATTATAGCACCAAGTCCGGCTTTTGTATTTCACGAGGTTGCAACCCCACTAACACGGGATTACAACACAAACGGTATGTACCTATGTGGAATGTCCAAATCGATCTTTGTCTCATTGTCGAATACTCTCAATGAGTTTGATGACTTTGACGTTTCTTATTTTCTCACTTACACTCCCCGCCGTCACGACAATAAACAGAACGCAATATCGAATCGCGATTTTCCCACAAGTCCGTGTGCTTTCCATTAATATAAACGGAAACGCTGTGAAAAGAGAGCCCCGTTTCGGCACACAAGACAAGAAAGTTAATCCGCGCGGCGCTCCTTTTCTTCTTCGTGCGACCCCTCGATTTGAGAAAATTCGAAGGGCGACTCAAAGAAAAATAAAACCGTTTAAAATGCATTTGGGTAAAGTGCGTAATAATAGCAGCGTCCATCCCTCGCCTTCCGCTTGCACAAAAGAACGCAGTTCGATCTTTTCAGCAGCAAAACGCCCCGAAATTCAAATGTTTCTTGGAGAGTCAAACAATGCGGCGAATGGATGCAGGGCAGGACGGCGAATTAAGGCGCAGGGGCGGGCTCGGGTGGGATTCGGGCGCCTGAAAAGGCCATTGTATGAAAATAGTGTATTGCGTTATTAGTGCGAAAAATCACTTTCGCGCAAGTAAAGTTCACTATTTCTCCTACGATTACCTATTTTACTATACAATATGTAAATATCCTATCGTGTATATTGAGTTGCCTGACTACGAGTATGAAAGTTTGCACTCGCTTGCAGCTCGTGCTGCAAATCATACGAGTAGGAAATGGTCATTCCATGCGAGTTTTACACTATAATTTTTCTACGACTGTTATAATAAACAGTGTAAGTGAAAAAACAACAACAAATAAGTACTTTTATTAATTAATTAAAGAAATTATCGTACTAGTTGAATGTGTTAAGCAACTACTACAATAATCGCAAAAAAATATCTTCTCAATTTTTATTAACAGTATTCAATGTTACATTGGTACAATTATTGAAAACAAATTCTGGGAACTAGAACCCTTTTTTGTAAAGAAAAAGTTGACCTTATTGACATTTTCTGTGTCTGATGTCGATGAAAGATCTGACAACTTATTGATCGACCCTAATATTTTATTTGCTATTTTATTTCGACTAGTCAGGAACTCTTCGATGTAACCCTCAGCTACTGTTGTTGAGCGCCAGTCACTATGCCGTTTTAATGTCGTTCTATACTCGCCACTATCTCTCGATATTGTAGGTGAAGATCGGCGGAAAAATTGGCCGTTGTATAACTCAGAATCCGGAAGTTTCAAGTATGAAACAATTTTTTTTCGCATATTTTCCGTTTTATTTATTCCAATTCTCTGGACAGTGTATTTTCCTTTCTGATAATTTAGAAAGAAATAAGCATTGTTGACATTAGTTGGTCGCAGGTTCCAATATTTTTTCACAATGTTAGCATATTCTCCCGTTACAGTAAATTTTCGAGAAGTTTTTATTTTAGTGTTCGGAATGTGGACCAAAACTGCGGCACCTAAATCTTCAAAATCGTGAATTTTCATTTTGTACATCACATCTCTTCTCTAAGCACCCCTAATTCCCATGATAAGTACAACCTACAGTTGAAAAATATAAACAAATTATAATTAATCAACTAATTATTGTGAACTTACTTTTGATACAAGGTATTCGTTGTCTGGGGCTTCTTTGATGAACGTATTAATCTCCTTCGTTGTAAAAACTTTGGCTTTGTATCCATCTGATTTCCGCTTCAGAAATGCTCTCAATTTGAAATATTTACTAATATCCAAGACATCATTGATACTAAGCATCGTTTTCAACATAATATATTGTGCCATAAAGCGGAAATTTTGAATTTAGACAAAGTACTTTTCGCTAGTGCGGAGAGTAACTTTATTAAAAGTCAATTTCCATGGGAGTTACTTCCCTATGTGGTCGTAGGAAATAGTTTTTTTCATTAGGAGTCTAGAAAAATGCATTTTAAACGTGTAATGAACGATATTTTTCATTATTTCAACCTGAAAACCACAGATTGTTGAAAACCATTTATTTTGTCACGAAAAAATATCCAAATCTTGACAAAAAAACAAGCGTTATTTACCCCGTTGCAAATGGATTATTCAAACAATTTGCGATTTTCAGAGAACTGTCATTAACGTATCATTTTATTTTGAAATGTTAGTGGGCAGCTAATGACACTAGCTTACCGTGAAATTTTGCGTACGGCGCAGGGAAAAAGCCCACTTTCGGTGCGCTAAATGAGCATGTAGATATGGTGTTTTCAGATAGGTATAATAAAAACACTTGTATATTCCCGTGATCAATGTAATATTGTTATTACTGTCCACGAGAGTATTTTCTTCAAACCGTTACTTTGAAACACGAAATATGATTTTTAGTGAGCTTCTCATCAAAATTAACTATACAAGTTCTTGTATATTGATTCTTCATCATTCATGAATCATTCATGATCCATATTTGGAGTTCATTTTGGACATTGTTGTGATAATTGTCTTTTCATTTCCATCATACTTGTGAAACTCAGTAGTAACTATTTTGCAATAAAATTCGATCCTACACTCCCTAATAATATGTTTACAACACAATGAGTGATAACATCTGGTTCAGATCATTTCTGCACATCTATGGAATCAGTAGGATTTTATTCGAGCTTTATGTCCCAACTGCAACAAGTTCAATTGATGAAAATGTGTCTTTCACATCCATGATTTTGTTTGATTTGACTGCATAATAATTCGATAAAATCCTAAGACCGCAGGTCGAGGGTTTTTTCTTTAATCACCATACACAAAAGCGTTTGATTGAGAGCAGAATTTTGAAAATTACGGGAATGCAAGTATTTTGGTCGGTTGAGCTTGGTGTTGGAGGGATCTATGTTGAAATTATTTCGAAAAAAAAGTGAACTCAGAAAACGTATAAATTGGCCCTCACCGCCAATGAAAATAGAGTTACTACAAACTTTTTCCCAGTTTTGGAATTGAATATCGAATGGAACAACTCAATACCTTCCTTCAAAGACCTTCATAAAAAGTACCTAGAAATACAGTTAAGTGATATAAACTCATCAGAACAAATGATCCGAAATAACATGTGATGGACATTAATAAGATGGAAATTTTCGAAATCGATATCAACATTTGTAAAATTTCACACAAACCATTTTCGATCCATTTAATAAGTAGTTTGCCTTACTTTCGACTAGTTACCATGGCAACTAAAAAATTTAGGGAAATTTTTTCGAGGCTCCACGATGTTCAAGTGAAAATTTTTTGACAGTTCAAAACATGAGCATATAATCTACAACCCTTGAATTATGTAGATATAACTCTGAATAATGCAAAATATATTTCCACCAAGTTCAATTTTAGTGTAGTGTAGTTTGATGTAACTAAAGTTGGTAATTTTTTTAACCAAATATGGTAGATATACCTACATAGGAATTTATTCAAAATTGCTTCATGATGCTTGTGAAAATATATTTCTACCACCTTTAGTTAACTGAAATTATCAAATTATGATAGACTTGGTACCTATCTGAGTTTTAGCTTTTGGTTCAACCGAGGTTGGTAATTGTTTTTGATTTACGAAATATGCTGGATACACCTATATGACTTTTCAAAACTAGTAATTACTAAGCTTTCTGACAGAACCGGTTGAACAAAAATAAAAAATCAACATATGTCAAAAACATCAATACGCTGATCAACTTGACACTCAGAGAAGTTAATTTAAAATGTCAAGTAGGATTAATAGTTTTTTAATAAAATATGATTTTCAAAATTTTCCTTTGCTCGAGAAAATTTCCGGGAATAATTTTTTTTTTTTTGATATTATGAGAGAACTTTCTCAATATGAACTGCTTAGAAATTACCATCGCCGACGTTGAATTCGCTCTAGCTTCTAGAAGGCCCTTTTCACCCTCCGAACTTCTTTCGCCCTGCGCTCCGATCCTGTTCGATTATCGCCAAACAAATGAACGTTCTCATCAGCGGGACGAACCGCGTGATGTCGATAATCACATCCTCGGTTACAAATTATATAGTTATTTTCACACGTTACACCCATCGCAATGTTCGTAGCAAAGGCATGGTTATTTAGGGGTGCGGAACTCATTCCGCCCTTGCCGTCGGGGGTTTCTGCTTCGTCTTGGGAACGGGCCCGGGGCACGCCGTCGATGCCGCCGGGCATTGTTCCCGCCGATCGCTCTTTGTGTATCGACTCTTTATTGACGTTTTTTTCTTCTTCGTTCGAGTTCCCGTAAATGACTGTTGGCGTGTTTATTGTAATTCGCAGAGGAATTCGGCAAAGGGAGAGCGGCGATTGTGCTCTCGCGAGAACGATTTGGAGCTGCGATTTTCATTAGAAATTCGCTTTTGTCCGATTGGCGTTGAGCGTCGATTTTAGGGGTGCCAATTTCGATGTCTAGTTATTCAAAAATGAATTTTTTCTACAAACAGACTCCGAAACACGCTTCTCTGCATAGTTTTAACCTTCGCAAACATTATATTTTTCATAATAATGTGACATTTCTGTGCCACAAAGTCATATTTCTGTGCCAACATTCAAATATCCACATACACACTATCCATTGCTAGGCAACGGAGCAACATCTATCGCAAGATGCATATATTCCTGGTGAAATGACTTCTATATCAGTACAATGTTAATGTTTCCGTCAAAAACGCTAGACCTACGGCTCACTTGATTATGACATCCAGGGAAATTCACATTCTTGAAATTTCGTAACAGATACGTCAAGCGACAACTCTAGACACATGACATTATGAAGTCTGACGAAATTTCAATAAGCGGAAACAGTTCATGAATTGGAAGAAAAAATACAAAAAAATTGTGATTCTGAAAATATAATTTTAGCATATTTTGAAGAACTATCCAAATCAAGAGAAGCCTCTACTGCATGGTCAATATAGCTAAAATCGACTGTTTGGTTTTCTTGGGCACCATAAAGCTAAGAATGAGTCACTTACATTTAATTTCGTTTTATAGTATGATATTATTTCCAGCAAAAAGTGTATTGTAGAGAATGTATAGTGTGTAACACGAGCAGAAATGAAATTTCTCACTCGTTTGAAATTGCAGCACTCGCTTGTACTCGTGCTGTAACTTTTTCGAGAGAGAACAACTTTCCTGCACTTGGTGCACAATATACTATTTTGTGCAACTGTCCAAAGACTTGACATTTCTGCATCTCTATTGATACGTGGATAACTACTTTTTTCACTGCCAATATAATTCACAAAATGAACATGAAATATTACCTTATGAGGGATTTATTTTCAACAGAGTCAATTATTAATTAATCATTCTTCATGATACAATTTCAATCATTGAAATAATTATTGGTAGTGAAGTTTGAGCAGTTACTTCCAACATAAATTCCCACAAATGTTCCATATTGCTGCTGATCAGAAACGTTTCATATTTCTTGAAGAGTTGATTCAACAATTTCGATTTGTTTGGAAGAAGACGAGAAATTCAATATTTTGTTCGAAATCTCAATTTTGTTATTCAAACAATCTTCTATATATTATGCTTCTGCTAGGGAGGTGAATTTCCAGCCACCGTGACGTTTTATGAATGTTGCCCCCTGCATTGGCCAGAAGAGCTACAAAGCTTCTCCAGAAACAGTCAAGCTAGAAATTTCCCCTATTTTATTTATCTCAACATGTTGGCTAATACATTTTCCTCTCGAATATTCCAAAAATAAACTGTTACTTTTATACTTGCGGTGTATCTCAATATAATCAGAATTTGAAACAGTAAACTTTCTTGGGCGATGGGTCTTCGTATCAGGTATTTTAACAATCAATATAGATCCAGCATCTTCAATGGCATCAATAATAGTTATATGTAATAAATCTTCACGGCGACAATCACCGCTGAAACCCAAGATTAGGACAACCTACAAATGAAAAATATTGATATTACCACTAATCTTACAAAATTATTATTTCTGTACCTTATTAAGTAAATTTGTTTCGTTATCAGCATCTTGAATAAATGAATCTATATCATCCCTTGATAAAACTACAGATTTCTTTCTTCGGTATCCGAGGCTTTTGTTTTTGATGAGCGGGACCAATTTTGAAAACTTCCCTATATCAAGATTTTCCTCAACATCCAATGTACTTCTTAATATTGTGTAAACGCTCCATAACGTAGGAGTTTTATAGTTTTTTTTATTTCTCGTCTCACCATTCACAAAATTGGTCATATATTTTTTTCATATAGTAACTTGTATTTGGCTGGTATCATATTGTATTTGCTTTCTCAGATATATCTGATGGGCTATCACTACCACTATCATAATAAACATAAATCCCTTTGAAAATAACTTGAAATTGAAGCAAGTATGAGCAAAAACAGTCAAACACGCGGCGTGCCAACAAAGCGCTTCTAAAGTAACGACACAGAAACCCCACTGAATGATGATAATAATATATTTGTTCCAGTAAGACCATATGATATGGTATTGAACATGTCAAAAGTATCAATATTCAACTATGCATCTATAGTCATATATATTATATAAAATAATACTTTTACTTGAGAAATCAAAAACTCACTCATACTATATAAACATTTCTCAACCAAAGAATTTTTCAGTTGTTTTTTGAAACGTATTTCATTTCTCTCACTTTTTATTGTTTCCGGCAGTTTGTTGAAAAACTTTATACCACAATATTGAGGAGTTTTCTCATACAAGGAAGTTCTGTGGTGAGGAATATATATATATATATATATATATATATATATATATATATATATATATATATATATATATATATATATATATATATATATATATATATGTACCATACGATAATGTCATAGCTAATTCGGGAATATACGAGCGCATAATAAACATAAATGCTGTGCAATTGTGCTTTAACTTATCGGGACAAAAAAACACGTGTACTGGAGGTATTTATTTTCAATATATTCCAGACGATGTGAATTCACAATCACAGTTGCATAAAAAATGTTGCTTGTATTTCGTGTATAAAATATAAAATTCGTGTTTTCGTCGCACATTCGAGAGAATTTTCCGCCTCGACCTGCGGTCTCGGCCCAAAATCAACACTCTCATGTGCCATTAAAACATTACTCAATACAAAAAAATAATTTTTACAACTGTAAAAAAAATATTTTTCTGTTGCTATCGATGTGTAAAACACACCTTTTTAAGAATGAAAAATAAAGGCTTTTTACGATTGTTATAAAAACTGAAATTAAAAAAAAATTATATTAGTTGATGAAATATCACTTTTCAAACACGTTAAAGAGAGTATAATATGAGTGAAAAAAGGTGGCGTAACGTGTTATTATATCACGCTCCCAAAAGCCATAAATTCTGTATGTATAATATATTCCATAGAGTTTTCTGGCAACAAATTATCATGCGTCTTTTTCCCAATCTTCAATTCAAACTTAAAATTATTTTATAAAGTATGAAAATTTTTTTGGGAGCTCCAAACATAGGTAGGATCTCTTCTCCAAACATTTCACTCCCAAGATGAATGGAACAAAATGGAGAGTTTCAAATAAACAAATCAGAAAATGTACATAATGATCCACTTTCCTTAGCGACGGAACTGGTAGTATGACATCAACGACATATATATTCCTATAGCTTCCACTGATCGATTATTAGGATAAATATTGAGAATGTCGATTCATATACGTTATTTATAAAAATGATGAACAAACAATTGAAGAAAAAAATATATGTTTCACAAGGAAGAGAAACATTTACTGCTGCGGTAACGTCCCAGAATTATTAGTTAAAAAACCTACCACTAATAATTGTGAACGTTTTGATTCCTAATACCCAAAACCCATTGGTATTTTTCATCAATACCAAAATTATTGGGTTAATGTTCTCAACGCCGTTTCGCACCAATTCTTCAACTTTTCAATGAATATGGTATCATTAGAAACAATTTTTTTGCTCTTGTAGAAATCCAATGAAATCAATTAATTTTAAAGTCATCTGATCGAACACAACCAATCAGAAAAAAATTATACTGAATATTTCCCTCATATATAAAATGTCCCATAAGAGCAATGCAATTATCGAAAACTTACAGCGGTAATTGCATTGTATCAAGTCACCATAACAACACATTTGAAACCGTATCGCTAGACGTCAGTAAACAACACAAATAAATGTCACATAGACTTCAAAAATAGAAAAACATTTCGCGTTTAGGTGAGTACTCCATACAATCTAGAGGCAAGTATAAATGCGTAAAATATATATTTCAATAAATTACATTCGTGCATTAAAATGACCACATAATTTTGCATTCAAGCGTAAAATCTTATACAAATTGCATTCGGTTATTTTCATATTTCACTTTCGCCAAAATATAAAAATAAACTTGCAATTTTTAGATATCACGCTTTCTTGCAAAATTATCGGTAATTTTTGTGCACTCGTGCAATTATAACCGAAAAGATCTCTTGGGCTCTTTTCACTTTATTATGTTATTGTCACGGATACAAACGAATTCATTTATTTCGATTTTGAAGTTTCAAATATTTGAAATTTCGAAATGTCCCCATTTAGTTGTAATACTATAATAAAATAAATGAAATTACGGAATGGAATATCAAAAATTACAGTTTACAGTCAAGAATTTGTATGGAAAGAATTTATGATCATTTGCAATGATTGAAAGAATCATTTAGATGCAAATCCGGAGGCGGAAGAATTGGCGTCGATTTTAACGGATTGCGCTGTGAACATGAGAAAAATTCATGGTAGAAGTTCAGCTGTTCTATTGAAAAAAAATCCCGAGCAAGAGAGGTTCGAGAGGTCTTCAAGTCCTGTCACCACAAAGGGGTGATTGCGGATTGCTTTTTTCTGAATGGAATCAAGAAGTTTCAATGAATATTTTGGTGTTGAGAACTATACTCCAAGACAAGCCGTATCTGTGCTTTGTAGATCATCCGATGCTGACAAGAAGTGAAGTATTTCTTCGCTCGAAATAGGAATCCAAGCTTCTGGGAAGCTCTTTTAGTGATCGATCTCTTGTGGTTTTTCTATGAGAGATCATCACTGACTTTTTGGGAATAGGTATTCTTGTCCTTGTCTTCTGAATATTAGATGAAGAATGATCAGCTTTCGTTGGAAAGAGCTTTTATGCAGAGATTGAATCTTGGGAATTAGTGAAAACGTGACCTTACATCAGAGTTTCAAACCGTTTGAACATATAGGATCTCCTCCATTTCCGCCCACTCTTTCGAAACGTCGTGTGCGGAGAAACAGGTGGCTTTTCCTCACAACCCGTTTGACAGCCCCCCCTGTGATGTACAAACTCGTGTGTAGTTAGTTTAGTTCGATACGAGTGTAAAGTACGGATGATTTGTCAACACCAAACGGTTTCACGGTGAAGTGGCCACGTGTGGATCGTTCCGAACACACCGCTTGACGGCGTACATTAGTTCCGAAACGGTGAGCGCGTCATCGGGCCCCGCCAATGGAATACGGCACTATCGCGGACGCGTGTTCATAGGCGACAGAAGCGATATATGCGTAGTTTCGTGAATTCGGAGGAAAAATGATCGGGGGTTTACGATATTTTTTAGGTTACTGTTTGAAATTCATTAGTTCGTGGTTGACATATTTTCTCTTCGTAGTTTTTTGGTTTGTTACTTTTGACAATCTGAAAAAATTTATTATTTTCTGCTCTTTTTTCTTTCCCGAATGAAAATAGTATACTATTTTTTCTTCAAACGTAGCAATTTTCAACCATAAATAGTACAATTCATACGCTATTTTTACTCGAAATTAACTGTGACAACTATCAAAGTCGTCTAGATGTTAGAAATTAAAATAATTAAGTCGTCGCGGTCGGTGGGATTTGCGTCTCCCTGGTTACAGTTGTTTGACGGTTATTTTATGTTATTAAAGACAGCTTATTGTTGTTGCAACCGTAAGCGCAAATTTAGTGCGAAAATGGAAAACCTAAACGAAATTGAGTCCGCGGCTAATGATGCAGTAGCACGTTTGGGGCCCTCCAAGTCCGGAATAAAGTTTCGGTTAGCGTACAAGCACTTCCAAGAGTGGTGCGATACAAGAGGAGTACGGCAAGTTACCGAAGACGTTTTACTGGCATATTTTAATATAATGGAAAATGAAAATAAATGGAAATCTTCTACAATGTGGTCACGATACTCTATGATTAAATCCGAGTTAGCTATTAAAAAAAATGTGGATAGAAGCAAATTTTTAAAGTTACGTGCCTTTCTGAAAAAGACAAGCGAAGGATATACTGCAAAGATGTCTAAAGTTTTCACTAAAGACGAGTTTGATAAATTTTTGTTTGAAGCGCCAGATAAGTTGTATTTAGGATTGAAGGTAAAAAAATTATATTGCAAAGCATATAGTATACTCTACTAAATTATAAAAATATTTCAGATTGTTTTGTTAATTGGGGTTACCGGACATCACTGTGGACATTGAGGATAAAGAAAATGTAATAATTATCAAAATCCCAGACAGTAAAACACGACAAATAAGATATTTTACGATAATTGGTCAAAACTACATTAAACTGTATAAAAAGTATGCATCACTGCGGCCTGAAAATTTCACAGAAAACCGATTTTTTATAAAGTACCAAAATGGAAAGTGTTACCGAAGCGTCATGGGAATACATTCGATCAGCGCAGTGGCCCAAAAAGTAGCTAGTTATTTAAATTTAAACGATGCAAGCGCATACACGGGTCACTGTTTACGACGAACTCCAGCAACACTTTTAATTGATGGAGGCGGAAATCTAGAATGCCTCAAACGACATGGGGGCTGGAAATCAAGCACGGTTGCCGAAGGATATATAGAGGATTCAATAAGAAATAAGAACGATAACGCTCAAAAAATTTCAAACCCTCATGATTCGCCAACATCGGGAATGATTGCTGAAAGTTGTGCTCGACCATCAGTATCATCAACAATTACCAATGCGTATCAAGAGTCGGGAACATTTTTGCACGGTTTCAATTTTGAAAATGCTTCATTAACTAATTGTACTTTTAATATTACTATAAATAAAAATGATGTTTAATTGTTGTTAATGACATTTGTATTGTTGCTTTGTGACATGTTTCATATTGTTGCCATGACAACATTTTTCCCCCGCCGTAAAGAAATGGGAAAAAAAAACTGCTGCCGGCGGAGACATCAAACTTTGACAGGATAAAGTTAAATAAGTAATGTCATCATTATTTGACGTTTGAAGAAAAAATAATAGAAATCACAACTTCTATGGAAGAAGTGAAATCAAATGAGATTTTACAAACCATCTGCTGATAGAAACGTGTAAATTATTCTAAAGTGTTCGGATTCATTCACAAACAGGAAAGAGTCCAGATAGTGTTGGTAAAATTTTATACGATTTTGCTTCTTTCATAGTAGTTTTGTTTTATATTATTTTTCTTTCGGAGATGAAGAAAGTCAGAAAATAGTCCCTCAAATTTAATTTTCCCCACATGAATACCCAAGTTCCTGAATAGTAGAAATATTAGTTCTTTTATTTTCTCCATAGGCAAATTTCAGTTATACAAGAAGTTTCTGATTGATAGGAAGTGTTTTATCAAATGGGACTGTTTCTCAATTAACGTACCAACTTTTCGGGATAAGATGTCTGTCCTTATGGACATGAATAGAAAACAATATTACTTCTATATTTTTCCAGATTCTAGGTTAACAACCCAAAAAAACTAAGAGGAAAACGTTTTCGAAAGTATATCCTCGAATCTATCTGTCGAATTGATTCAGTATTTTTGCATTGAATTCCATATAATTTTACTATATTAATATTATTTGTATATATTAGTTAGTTAATTAATTTAGGGGAAACAAATTTTGTACCCTTTAGCTGCAATATAACCGGGGCTGTTCCATTCAGACATATTTCTGTTGTCTTAGATGGGAATCCAGTCAATATTCAATCTGCAAAAAGTATAAAATATTCAGGTCTGTATATTGACACACACTTAAGGTGGGTCTATCATATCAATTATGTCATAAAAAAACTTCAAACAATAATCCACAAATCTAAAATCTTGAAAAAATACTTACCCATAAAAGAACTGAAAAATTTATATTTTGAGCTTGTCGAGAGTCACTTACGATATGCTATCTCAGCCTGGGGATGTGCCTCACGGGCTTA
The DNA here is from genome assembly GCA_032362365.1 of Zygogramma bicolorata. Classification (NCBI taxonomy): domain Eukaryota; kingdom Metazoa; phylum Arthropoda; class Insecta; order Coleoptera; family Chrysomelidae; genus Zygogramma; species Zygogramma bicolorata. Next base: position 2,017,540 of record JAVJAQ010002299.1, read on the forward strand.
CTTTAACTCCCTGGAAGTGCTTCAAAAAATATTTCTTCGTCTTATTTTCGGCAAGCCATATATGTTTCCATCTAACAGGCTATACAAGGAATCTGAAATATTTGACAACTGTTTTATTTTTGTTCAAACGTTAGATATCACTTCAATGCACGTCAAGCGAAAACCCGAGAACATAAATATAATACGCGGAACCGACGCCTTCATACTTATCCAAACCTACTGAAAAAATCAATTTCTCAAAAGGCCTATTCATACATAGCAGTCAAACTTCACAATACAGTACCTACCTGAAACATTAAAAAAATTAAACAGTAAAACGTTATTCAAGAAAAAGCCCAGATTACATATCTTACAAAATAGCAGAGATTGTATAATCAATTTAATGGAATAGGAATTAAATTTTTCATATGTTCCTTATTCACCTGATGCATACTTCTTTATTACTAACAATGACATCTCCCGCATATGACTTCTGTAAGTGATTCCTGTTAATATTGTTTGTTATTTTTTATTTATATCTATCTTACCAATTGTATTATTATTGTACTACATGATTGTACCTTTTATGACTCATTGTATTGTACTGTTATTATTTATATTTTAAATTTACATTAGACATTTTCATATTTTATATTTCACATCCTATATTTTAGATTTTATAGTTTTTACTTTAGTTACTACTTTTTCCACGTAATATTTTATCATTGTAATATTTTTCTTCGCGAAACAAGTGCTTTGCACTTATCGCAAAACTTTTTATTCATTCAACTATGTATTCATCGAAACATTTTTATGTATTGATTTATTGTGTGAATATTATTACATCTTCAGTCGTAAAATTATTATCGATTTTTCATAACAGTAGGCTGGATGTACTGACATGACTTCTAAACGGTGATGATATTTAGAAAAATAGTCATATGTGCGCAAATCTCCTTGAAAAATGTTTTTTTTGTTTTAATTTCAATTCAATGCGATTTTAACTTCATTTTCAGCAGTAATCTGAAACCACCTATGCTTTTGAGGTCGAAATTTTGGAAATTTTCAATTTTTTTCTTTCCAAAACGACTGTTTTCTCGAACAAGTGACGGAAAACATTTTCAACGTTCTATTATATTTTCATATTTTCCTACAATGTTTGTACTAACAGAGAAGGATTAGGGGGATTTTTCGCTTCCTGGGGCCCTACTGCCTATTTCAATATGAATTTGTAATTCCCAACCCCGCGTCTGGTTGAGATATGTCGACGACACGTTCATAGTATGGAACCACGGAGATGCAGAATTGAACGCCTTCCTAGAATACCTGAACAACGTGAGGCCCGCCATCAAGTTCACAATGGAAAAAGAATCTCAGAGCAGGCTGCCGTTTCTCGACGTGGAGGTAAAGAGGACCAGAAATTTATGGGAAACATCAGTCCACAGGAAACCAACGCATACTGGACAATCTACGAAGCGAGGAATCGTCAAGTCTCTGATCGATCGGGCAATCAATCTCTGTTACACCAAAGAAAGTCTAGACAATGAGCTGAGCAACATAAGGAAGGATCTTCAAAAGAATGGATACTCAAAGAAGCTGGTGGATCGAACATTGGATCAAACATTGGCCCGGACGAATCAAAGGAACACTAGGGAGATACTGGAACAGCAAATTCTTGCCATTCCATACGTGAGAGGAGTTTTAAAGAGGATCAAGAGAATAGGAGGGAAATACAACGTCAGAGTCTGTTTTCGATCAGGGAACACAATACGCAGCCAGCTCACAAGAATAACCACCAAAAAAAATTTCGAAACAGAGAAATATATAGCATAAAAATGTACTCTGAGAAAAATCCTAATGAGTTTGGTACTGGAGCCATCCAAAAGATTGAAAGAGGCTCATTCATGCATGCATGAACAATATAAATTCACTTATAACAGAATAGAATGGAACAAAAAGTACACCCAAAAAGGCTACTTGCCTTATGTTAAACCATTATGAAGGGATTGCTACTTGCTCATTGAACATATATCCATGCTAGATGTCTCTTCTGAAGGGGAAAATTGAACTGGTGAGATTCAGTTCGAAGTAGGTGGTGTCAAAATCAACAATTAGTAGAACTATTCATTAGATACTCATGCCAGTGTCGTATTTTGACACAACTCACAAAACTAGAATCTCTGAAGGAATTTTTCCAGAGGGGTCGAAAAAGGAAGCAGAGTAGTTTCCGAGACGTGCCAAGTATAAGATATTTTCGTAATTTTTCCCAAATTCAATCTTCAACTTCTCAAGGAATACGATACGTAACTGACAAAAAAGTCACTTTTTTGATTTCAGGTAATAATGCAGTAAAGCTAGTTATAAACAGAAGTATTATGAAAACAGAAACTTTGTGTTCTCATGATCTCCTTTCAAATAGTAACAGCTACATCCATCAATTTATTGAAAGAACCCTCCGTTTGGTTTTGAAAATTTCCAATGAGTAGTTTCATCTTGTTGAGCAAGCAGCTCCAAAATACTACGGGAACTTTTTCAATACTAGTGGTCATAACAACATATGCTGTTCTTGGATGCAGAAAATACAATTGCCGTGATTCTCAAAGTGATTTTTTTCGAAATACGATATTCAGTATCAGTTCTTCTAAAATTGATGTAGACTCACCATTTCATGTAATAACTTGATATATCCGAACAGCGAACTTATTCATATTCAGTTTCAAACAAACCTGTTTTCCATGCAACGAAAAGACAGTAACATAACCCAGATTGTGTATTTTTTAATAAAACATACTTCACTGGGACTGATGAGCCTGGATATTCCCACAACATATTTACTTTTTTTATCGTATCACGTACGAATATCTCCATTTAGCGTGGTAGAATAAGAGGCTATTTTGGAGACGTGCATTTGAATTTATACGATGCTGTCAACAAGATTACATCCCACGCCAATTATTGTGGTGACTGTTGACATGATACGCCTAGGGAAAGGGGGAGAAAGCCTCTGCTCACACGAATGTGCTTTTTAATAACCTTTTTTCAACAAAATGTGGTCGTAGTGTTGAAAAAAAAAGTTTGGAAGAAGGTGTTATTAATGTCAATTGAAACTGTATCGTTGGAAAGATCAGAATATTATATTAATTGATAATTAGTCTGATACAGGAAGAAGTTGCCTGGAAAGCACTATATATCAATAGAATATTATCTCTATATGATGATATGAACTTATATTTCTCAAATATTCATTGAATACTCATGGAATATCTATCATGAATATTCATTTGAAATTTTTGAACGAATATTACCGAATTATATTCCAAACGGTATATTTCCAAAATATTCTGTTCGGAATATTTTTACGATATATTGTAAGAATATTCTTTATGGCATATTTTCAGAATATTTTCCACGGCATATTCATAGATTATTCTTGATGGTATATTACTGGAAAGTTAGGCAATTTAGGTTGGCACTTCTCAGTTGGTATTGCTTGTCTAGCTGTTATTACTGTAAGAGGTGGAGCTAGGGTTGAAAGAGACAAGATGTTGAACTGTTTTAACAAGAACTTTATGTATTTATTCAACGATCGGATTCAACCTTACTTTGTTTACGTTTTTTTTTTCTCAGCCAGTCAGATAGTGCAGTGAAATGTTATTTGCTAAAAAATAATGACAAAGGAAAATTCGATCAATTTTAATAGAATTCATACAAAATATTCATCGAAATAAACAAGAAATATCAATATATTTTTAAGTTTGAATAAAATTTCTGTTTGTACTGGCTTGAATATATAATAAATGATATCGAAATTATTATTGTATTCTCCATTTACGAGGCAAACAACTGAATTCAACTCTCCAGGAACAATGGGAATTAGAGTTATCAATAAATTGCCAGAAGAAGAATCCTAGATGGGCCTAGAACTACATTCAAGATGTCTTTAAAAAAAGAGTTATTTGACTCTCGACGTTTTTACTCATAGACACATTTATTATGTTTTTTTGGATGATTCTCTGAATCTTTATATTTCATTTTTCTGGAAACAACAAATCCCATCAAATATATGATTTTCTCTCCATACAATTTATCTCAATCATAGTTATTGATACCAATGATACTCGAATAAACGAGGATTATATAAAATTGTTCGTTCTTTAGTCTATCAATCTCATCATTTGTTTTCTTCTCATCTTATGAATGAAAATAATTATAATTGTGAATATAGTAAAATTATGATTTCTCCTTATAAATTAACTCTGAATAATTATAGAGCTGATACAATACAAAAACTGTTGCACGTCATCAAGGGCGTGGTTATATTTCGAAGTACTCTGTAGCTATTCTGTTATAGAATAATGGAACTTTGGATATAAATTGAAGTGGCGTCTTGGATATGAAAGAGAGGAAATCGAAAATTTTCAAAAACATTCATTCAAACAAATTGTGGCAACATCGAGAGTACTACCAACCAAATTCCAAAGAATAACAGGCGCCAAATTTGAAATTCAATATAAACGTTCCAATGCATTTCTATCAATGGATTGGTACCAGTGCGTTAATTTCATGTCGTTATCGATGATGTTCAACAGTTTTCATTTTGTATTCACTATAAGTTTGTTCATTACGAGCAAATAACTTCTGTGATGTCTAGGCTTCCACTCCTGAATTCTGATGTGAATGAGTACTTGAAATTTGTTGTAATTTTGGTATCTTGGAAAGAATTGACGATTAATAAACGTCTGTGTTTTCGGGTGCTGATCACATTTCAATATAAAATACTGAGGCAATCGGACTATAAGCCCCTGATTCAATTTACCTTTCTAAAATCTGTATTGACTGACTTTTCTACCGAAGCGACATTCGTAAATATTTGCATAAGTCACCCGGTTGGGAGCGTATTAAACTGGAAGCAACGAGTCGTATTCGAATAAACTAAAGAGCGTGACATTAAAATAGGGTGGGCGCAAAAAGGAATGTCAACAGTGTTAATTATAAGTTGGCGTCGACTCGAAATCGTTTACCACTTTGTTCCATTCTTAATTGAGTTGGCGCGGAGTTTTCTCAGATACAGGGTATGTTTTCCCTTGGGGATTCTGCATCTTATACTGTGTTTTCGATTATTGGTCGGAGAATATAGGAGATATGCAAGATTTTTTGTTATGTAGTAAATTGATCACTTACATCTTTATAGCTTAGAAAAAAGTATGAAAAATAGGCTTAACATTGAATGGATATGAGCCGTTCAAAAAAAAACAATTTAGGATGAGCTTTGGATGATGTGTCTGTTTACTTTGAGCGTTTCAGTTTCAATGATATTGCTATACAAATCATAAGGTGACAAACTTTTTCAATCAATTATATTGTAAGGTACCCAAGTGCTCTCTGCTGCGGGCATTCATGATTACCAATCTATGCTATGGCACAGAACACCCTATCTACACAGAAGCGCAACTGCAGCGTTCCGACCGAATCGAAAGCTTGGCTTGTATATTGTCAACCTCACATTTGTGTTGTGAGGGTGTTATAAAATTTTCGAACAATTATCAATGTCCTTGGGTTATTACTACTGATAAATTTTATTAATATCGGATGAAAGCGTGATCAGAGTAGTTTTAAATGTTCGTTCCTGCAAAATTCAGTTGATTACTCTGAAACTATTTGAACATTAAATAGCTGCCTACACCACTTTTTTATCTACTTTTTTTTCGGTGCAAAAAACAGTAAGCCTATTCACTGAAATTATTTTGGTAATTATCCATATTCTCCGTTTATATTTGTTGAGAATAAGGGCATATAGATTGCTGATCAACGAAGCATTTAGACGAATTTGATAGGGGAAATGTAAGTGCTAAATTATTAAGACCTTTCTAGGGTCGTATCTTCAAATGGAATTGAAACTGCCCCAATTTCAGTTCAGAAGCAGAAATGCTCAGTCTTGAAAGTTTACAAAGGTTTATCACTTGAACTGTATATCAACCGACAGTTTGAATTTACCGCCAAGAAATGACATTATACAAGACAAGCTTTAAATCAAGGTTACGAAAAATTGACCCCAAAAGATCAAAGGGACCGCCTTCAAGTTGCGCTTCTGTGTTGATAGGGTGTTCTGTGGCTATGGATTCGAATACATCATATTATAACATAAGGATTACCCCGTAGCTTTCGTTCCTTTGATCTCTGCGTACATAAATTCAAGCTGAGGCAAAATAAATCACCACAGGAAAACAGGTTTGGAATATTTTTTCTCGTGAGTTATCAAAACCTGATGACATAAGGCATGCATTATAAATATTGCATCTTTTCCTTGTACACGTGAAAACGAAAGACAATATACTTATTATATATATATATATATAGTCATTCTGTGTAAAAGCAGACAGAGCTCTTGTTTGGACGATAGCTTGCCCTTAGTTTGCACTCAGTACATCAAAGCGGCACAGATAGCTATACAAACGTCAGTTATACTTAAGTTCTCATTAACCAAAAATAATAAATGACATTTCAGTATCGTTTATCAATTTATAGTGAATTGATTTGTCATAATAATTGATTATTGTCCATTTATCGCCTATTTACCAACTCAATAACAGTGTTCTTCGTGGCAGGGCGGAAATAAAGTATATTTTATGACCCGCGAGGGCATAAAGTACACTTCATATTCCGTGCAGACAGGAAGACGGAAACTGAATAACTTTTCCATCACCTTTTCTGATGAAGTTACATAATACAGAATCAGAGTGTTTTTTACATATATTATAAAATTACTGTCTTTTCTATCTTCTACGTGGGTAACAAGCTTATTCACAAGTTGCTGTTGTCCACATCCATCAAATACACCAAATATTATGAATAATAGTATATTACGTAACGAAGAGGATGAGTAGCTTATTATACATGAGGGAGAAATTGTAAGCAGGAGTTGCGAACTGTACTTTTTCTACTTCTACCCTGCTTGTGCGGTAATTTCTGGTGGTGTAGCACAAATTTCTTCATTATCACCCATTTTCAATGATCAACGAGACACTGGATGACATCAAGCAGGTGAAACAATTGCTTGTTTCATAGATATAACTAGATGCAGTATATCACAGACTGTTCAACAATAAATTCCCTGAAAATATGGTGTTCAATTCAATTTCACAGAGAATTCGGACAAAAAATCTGCTGAATTTTCCTATTGGACAATTGAATGCAGTCATGAGATCATATTTATCAGCTTTAATAATACATATCCCTTCTTTTCATAAAAACTCCCGAAAGCGGCCAACAATAATTTAGAATACAGTGTATTATAAATGAGCCATAACCTAACATCTGTCAAATACTTAATGAACGGTATGAAATAGCGGGTGTAGAGAAAATTCATAACGTCTTCTCTGGACAGCAATTTAGACTTTTTTGGCTGGTATCCTTTTAACCCTTGCTTCAAATATTCGCTCAACTTATGCTAATTAGCGATGCTGAGATCCTTATTCACCATCACGTCTTCTTCTTCATGGAATATTTGGACCATGAAGAATTCGGGAAAAATGTATCAGCGAGATCGCCAAAGTGTCCAAGCAACACCGTTTCATTTATATGTTCCACATAGTTTTCTGATATCCAGTTAAGTAATTTGTCATATTCTTCGTCGTAGACGTCTCTTGATTTTTCCGGATGCAAGTATTGTAACTGCTTTCTCTGTTTTTTTTTGGAATTTATAGACAGGAATTTAAACACTTCACCGCATCAAGACTCAAGTATGACAGCTAACAGAAATTGTTAATAATGAATGAAAATAGCATTCAAGGAGAGTTACAGCAAAATAAAATAACGAGTAAAATAAGAAAGTTAAACATATACATCTACAAGTAAGAAATAAGAATAACAATAGAAGATGCCATCTTCCGCCATTTTGTTTTATATTATTTTCTTTTGTCTGGAAACTGATAATGCTCATGACCGAAATATTTTCTGTTTTTAATGTTTCGAGTTTCAAATTATTATGATAACTTTTTCCCTAACGAACAACCTAAAAATATTATTTACCGATAACCTTCAATATATGTAATGGAATCAAAATTCAAAATATCAAAAACTTAACAAGTTTGAGGTTGGCCACAGTCAAAACGAAAAGGTGGTATTCACAGAATTTGCACAAAACACAAAAGTCGAAAAAGCTGAGACTTGATTGGTTCACTCTTATTTCTTATTTAATTTTAATCATCTGTATACACATGTTTTTTGCCCTTATTCCTCATTTATTTCATTTACTTTCTTATGCTATTTTATTTGGTGTTTAAATTCTCCATAGCAACGATTACACCGCGGGTATTCAGGTCTATTTTGGTGAATCTTGATCAACTTTCAATATTGAATATTGGAAATAGAAAAAAAAATCAGAAACTGTTATAGAAGAATAATATGATGCACCATCAATATTTCTGAAATATCTTGTGGGTAGTGGTTTTTCAATCATGTTATATAAGCTTTTGACAGAGTGGATTACAATATTTTATTGGCAAAACTGGAGAATTTTGGTTTCACCCAGCACTTAGTTAAATGGTTCAGAAACTTCTCAACAGGACGTACACAACAAGTTAAAATTGGAGGCTGCATATCGAGGAACATAGTAGTGTCTTCGGGAGTACCTCAGGGGTCACATTATTCACCGTTACTATTCAATATATTTGTGAATGACATTGACAGTTGTTTTAAGAATTGCAAATTTCTAATGTTTGCAGATGATTTGAAGATCTATAGGCAAATTAAATCAATCGAAGACCAATATCTCATACAGAAAGATTTAGATAATGTATACCATTGGTGCTTTCTCAACAGGTTATTTTTGAACACGAACAAGTGCTATTCTATCTCATTCTTCAAAGGTAATAAACTGTCTAACAACTCGTACCATATAAATAACGACTCTTTGAAATACTCAAAGACTATAAAAGACTTAGGAGTAACGTTTGATGAACAAATGAGATTCGTAGATCATATAAATAATATTACCGTTAAATCATCAAAAGTGCTAGGTATGGTCCTTCGTAATTGCACTGGCTTTTCGATCGAATCATCAAAAAGGGTATATTCATCTTTAGTTGTGCCACAGCTAGAGTACGCTTCAATTATCTGGTCTCCATGTCATCAAATTCATTGCTTATCAATAGAGAGAGTGCAGAATAAATTTCTGAGATATTGTGCTTTCAAATTGGGTATGCAATGGTATAACCATGATTACTCGATTATCCTTCAAGAACTGAATCTCAATAAACTGCAAACAAGACGGGCACACGCTGACTTATACTATCTGTTCAAACTAGTCAATGGTCAAATTTCTGGGAATATCTTACAACAAATTCAAAAAATCTTTGTACAATCTAAACTTTCAATAGAGGGTCGGATGAGGATTGTTATAGAAGAGGTTTTTACAGCTTCAAATCTTACTTTAATCACTGAGTCTAGTGCTGATATAATTTTTTTTTTATTGTGTTGTGTGTGTTGATGTGTATGTATTTAATTTGTATTAGTCGATATATATATATATATATATATATATATATATATATATATATATATATATATATATATATATATATATATATATATATATATATATATATATATATATATATATATATATATATATATATATATATATATATATATATAGAATGTTATTTTTACTGTAATGGGGTTTATCCCGTAAAATAAATAAATAAATGAATAAATATATTGTTAATTCTTTGGCAGGCCGGCCAAGTCCTGTCATAACTGATGTTTCTCTACTTATTTCTTATGCACCAATTGCTGACGTGGGGCAAAAGAACCTTCAACCCAAATGCAATGGTAAGCTTTGAGAAACCAGAAACGACTGTTCGTCCAGAGGGGAATCCCGTTCACGAAATTCCGATTCTTAATTGGTTTTTCGTCGGTGCATCTATCATCCCTACGAAGGCAACTTCTTCTCCACCCGATTCGAACAAAGCACGTTTCCGAAGGAAAACAATAATCTCCATACCCAGTCGGACGGAACTAACAGGAATACAAGAAGTTCCTAATGGAAAACCATCATCCGACGTATTAGAGAAAATAGCTAGCGAGTATATTTCCTCTTCGGCAAATGATCTTATCGAATCTACGTAGGGAATTCGGTAAAACATCTCGTGTTTAGTGAAATATCGCGCAATAAATACCTACGGAACGAGCTCCTGATTAAGGGAACTTATACAAACGGGCTAAGAAAAGCGTAGAGCAGCGAGCACGCCTCGCTGGCGACTCAAACAACCGGAAAATGAATTTTCCTTCATCGAACCCATCGAGTTAATTTACGAGCGGCTGCTGTTTATAGACAGATATATACGGCCACATGCAGGATCAATCAACCTCCTTCTGGAGTTACTCTTGCAAGAAGCCGATAAGATTTATAATGTGCGGAGTTGAGAAGACGATCGGATGACGCACTCGGTGTGGAGGAGGTGATACAGGGCGATGCCGGAAATGAAGGGGATTATCGGGGATCGGTGAAGGGGTGGATGGTGGTTTCGAGGAGACGGACGGTTATGCTTCGGTGAATATTACTGAAAATTTCTCACCAACACTTTTAGATAGATCCTTTATTTTCCAAGACGATACTGTCGCAACTCGGTACTCGCTTGGCTCATTATGAGAGGATTTTTGCTGTTTCACCAAACTTTCATTCATCCAAATAATGAAAGAACTCATTTGAAATCATAATTGATTATTTATTATAAAAAAATGAGAAAATATGCTGGAAAAAGAACTGTCATCGAATAGCTAACGAGGAATACAAAAAAACACCAAAAACTCACAATATATTGCTAACCAGCAGGATTGTCGAGAAGGAGATGTGCCTCATTCTCGAAAATGTTCTGGAACCGTATCTGAAGAGTGATCAATGAATATTGACTGAGTTACTGAATCCGTATACCGAATCTTGACCTCCCTGAATATTTATAAAGATTCATATGCTGAGGTTGCAAGTTTGCTCCAATCACAGTACTAAGGTGAAATGCTTAGCACGCATCCGTGCAAGTTTGCGAATTTGGAGATTACGCTATAAGGTAGAACACGATTAAATTTCCACAAAATTTATTGTCTTCGCGACATGTTTCGATACACTGTATCTTTATCAAGCGAATGTGTTAATACTAGACTATCTTCTACAGAGAAATCTCCAGAATACGCGTGTATCAGATTTTTCAATAGGCTGCCAACCGAAGTCAAACTGGAGGGTAACATAAAAAAGTACAAGCAATATATATTGAAATTTTTAATAGAATTAGAACCATATTCGGTCAGGGAATATTTTGAAGAAGGTTGAAGCCCCCTGCGATGCTGATGAGACATTGATAAAGCTGTAATTTTTTTAAATTTTTATCTATTTTACTTATGGCATAGCTATCCCTATACTGACGCTGTTTTCTTCAATATAGTCATGATAATTGTATTGTTATGAATATGTAATTTTGAAAATAAAGCCACTATGACTATGACATACACATAATATATACATATACATATATACATACATATAATATATACATTAATACATTCGCTTGATAAAGATACAGTGTATCGAAACATGTCACGAAGACAATAAATTTTGTGGAAATTTAATCGTGTTCTACCTTATAGCGTAATAACTAAGGACTTCCATCAAGTAAAGGCCACCTCAATCCAAAATTTGAAGATTGTTTTATATTCCTTTATCCTGTAATCGTATCAATTTGATGTCTATGAACTTGGAGTATTCAAATATGGAATTGTAAATACTGAGTGTTTCTCTTTTAAAACATTGTAGTTGAGGTTGAAACATCTCTCAATTCATGTCTTTGTTTGAATGGATTTGAATAAATTAATGACAACTTTCCATATTTTACAATACATTACAGCATCGTTTAGAAATTGTCAAACAAAACATGGAGATCTAACATGAAACAAAGTAACTACCCCTGGAGAAGCATCTGAATTGTAATTATAAAAAAAAATTGATCATTAAACACTATATCTATAATACGTTTCGGATTTAGTTTTCGAAACGTTAACGATAAGTGTTTTTATATATATATACAGGGTGACCCAGGGGTGCGTGCATGGTCCATAACTTTTTTTCTATACAAGCTATCGACTTGATTTTTTGTTTGAAACGATGGGTCCGACAATAAGCACATTCTGAAAATATTTTCATTCATATACAGGATGTCCCAAAATGAAATACACATCCAAGTTCTGTTTTTTTAAATGGCAACCCCCCACTTTCGATACATTTTTGAAATCGCCACTAAATTATCTATACAACGCACCCTGGTTTCATAGACTTATCTGCAATAGTTTTTGACTTATGTCAATTTATGTGTTGAAATAGCGTCATGCATGGACCTACAGATAAATCCATAACTTCAGAGCCATTGAAGATAACTCAACCAACTTTTATCCAGTCGTTTACTTAAGCTTCGGCGCATGTTTTGAAATGCGAGCGAATTCGAAATCAATGTTCCAACGCCTACTACGATTTTTTTAAATGACAAATTACAAATGGCAATAACTCGACTTATTCAAATGCAACACCCTGTATTTTATTGTACCAATGAATGGAATTTTTCAAGAGCTTTTTGTCGATATAGGGTTTGTGGGGTCTACTATTTGAAGTTTGTGAAGTATGTTGCAAAATGATAAATGTGGATGGTTCAGATGGAATCTAGTAGGCCGTTTTCGTAAAATTTGAGACATCTGTGTACTGTCAATAATTATTGTATACGTCGAATTGTTGACAATGAATTTTACTCGTGAAGAATTAGTGAATATGGTCTACTGTATTGGCGAGGCTGACAGGAATCCTTTATTAGCAAGCAGAATCTATCACGAAAAATATCTAGAAGCCACGGGTGTCTTCATTCCGAAAGTTAAGAGATAGGTTTGAACTCACTGGTAGCGTGTCTTATTCTGAAAAGGAAATTGTTGGTGGTCGTATCAATGAGGAAAATGAGTTTCAAGTTTTATTGATGCTACAGGAAAATCCTCACGTAAGCACTAGGGAGATAGCAGCAGAAACGGATATTTCACAAAGTAGTGTGAACAGAATTATATTGAAACATAAATTCCACCCTTTTCATTTGAACCTACATCAAGAATTGTATGGTGATGATTTTGCAAATAGAGTTGCGTTTTGTATTCAAATGAATGGCATGATTGACGAGGATTGTAATACTTTGACCAACATTCTGTTTTCTGATGAAGCAACATTTAAGAACAACGGATCAGTCAACAGACATAATATGCATTATTTTGCAGTGGAAAATCCTCACTGGTTGAGGACAGTTGATCACCAACATCAATGGTCGCTTAATGTATGGGGGGGAGTTATTGGAAATCACATCATTGGACCCTATTTCTTTGACAATGTGCTGAATGGTGAAAGGTATTTACATTTTCTCCGCGAACATATTCCCAGATTGTTAGAAGAAGTGGATTTGAATACCCGAAGAACCATGTGGTTGCAGCACGACGGTGCTCCAGTGCATAACCATAGAATGGTTCGAGAATTCTTAGATCAATCCTATCC